>CM063110.1:31413860-32013860 GCA_031841125.1 Acanthococcus lagerstroemiae | reverse complement strand
ATTTTTGCTGTAACATTTCCCAACTTTTTCACACTGGCCAAGTTGGTGGAGCGGGGGAAGGCTTCCACTCCCCTCAGTTGCTGCACTTCTGAGTAGCCTGATGCGCAATCAGTTACCCTCTAGTGACCCGCAGAAAAGTTACCCATTTGCAACCCTCGGTTACCCTCAGATTACCCGAAAACCCATCAGTTACCCTTGGTTCCCCTTTAGTTACCCGGGTAACTAGCGGGACTTTGCGTATCGGGAAGAACAGTTCTTAGTGGACACACAGATACATCAAGTTCGTCAATCGAAGTGATTTTAGGTGTAAATAATTGCCCGTTCATGACACGAGTTAATGAAGGGCAATAAACGCTATAAATAGTATTCAGCATGATTAAGAATTCCGATATTTCGCTGATAATTAAATCGGTGATTAGGGTGAACGACCAACGCACAATAATTTAAGAAGTCTTCATCACTTACATACAACGACGAAAAGCTATCCGCGTAGAATTTCACCGGTACTTTCAATCGGAGTTCTTCGCTGGACGCCTGGTACTGAAATTTCGGCAATTGTCGATCACCATGTTCGGAACCGAAAGAGTAAAATTTGCTAATCGGCACCGCGCTCGCAGTGCTCAACGTTAATAGGGCTAAAAAGAGGGCGTTTAAATGCATTTCACGGATTCAGACTCCACGCGCACTAACACAAATAAAATGCCGCCACTTTACGAAAAATAAAATCCATAATTTCGAAAACGCACGTCAACATGAATACATGCAGAACGACAACAGGTAGCCCTTGCACAGAATAATCTGTATCCATGCTCGAGATAGAGCATGAATGAAAGGAAAGAGAGAAGAAAAAAGGTAATTGAACGTATGCTATCTCAAGCTGTGCAAAGGTCATCCCGGATATTTATTTTTGTATTGAATGCTGGCGAAGGAGTATTATGAATTCTCCGGAGTTCCACTGGTGAGTATTCTATTTTTGGCGCCATCATCGCATCGGGCGAGTAACAGCTGCAATTTGCGGAATTCATTCACCCGCTCTTTCGAGGGTGAAAAATAAATGGCTGTAATAGTGAAGTCAATTTCTGAGGATACTTATCAATACTCGTAACTCGAATTCCGGCTAATCTATCCGATCGAACGTGTGTAATTATGATAATTTATGATTTACCGACGAACTGGACCGATATGGTATTTCGAATTTATCGTTTTATCCGAGATAAAGCAGAAACGGGGCATCGGTCATTTTAACCGTCTTTTTGCGGCTGTTACGTGTTGAATTTTCACGCATGACATGCTTCATCCTGAAAGCTGACCGACAAAATTACTTAAGCAGTTGTTACGCCTACTCATCTATCCTGTTTAGTTTTTCAAAATAATCCTCATATCCGTATTTGAAGGTCCATTTCACCAGCCCCCCACCCAAAGTGCACTTTGAAAAAATAAATGGGGGCGAAAATTTGTGTACAATTTGTGTAATTTGTGTACAATCTGTGTAATTTGTGTATACACCGGTCCTAGAATTTGTGTACGTTCCCCGCCCTCCCTAGGAACGATCAAAAATGCGGGGGGAATGCTGGCCCCCCAACTTTAGATAGAGGTCTGGAAATTGCGGCAGAAATTTGTGTACAATTTGTGTATTTCGTGTATCCACCTCCCTCAATTTGTGTACCCTTCCCTTCCCCTCTGTGGACCACACAAGATAGGTAACTTGTTAGCTACTGCCCCCCCCAATCCAAGTTGAGATAGAGGTCCGGAAATGGGGGCAAAAATTTGTGTACAATTTGTGTAATTTGTGTACACTGGTCCTAAAATTTGTACACGTTCCCCGCCCTCTCTATGAAGGATCAAAGTCTGTGGGGCTGGAGAAATTTGTGTATTTTGTGTATCGATCTTATCCAATTTGTGTACCTTTCCCTTCCCCTCTATGGACCATTTCTCACTTACCATACTCGGAACTGTCAGCGCCCTCCTGTATTTAAGTTGTACACAGAATGAAGTAATGTATTCCCTCCTTACCTAAATTGGAGTAGAGGATCCAGTGAGGACGAAAGAGCAGTCTCGTGTAGTATACCTCGGTAGGTTAATACGGTTGTAATTATGGGAAAAAAAAAACAATTAAAGTGTTATATGACTAGATATATTAAACCAAATTGAGAATTAACATAGTAAAATGAGCAAAATATTCCTTATAAATTGCAGTATTGACTGAGCATTTAACAAATACAATCAAGAAAAATGTTTCAAGAGATGGAGTGAGGTGAGACATACTCAGACATCACAGGAACTTTATCACGTCTAAGAATTACTTAAAGTAGAATACTGAGAAGCTAAAACGAACGATATATGAAAGTACGAAACTGTGTTCCTTTTCAGAAATACAGATTCAATAATCGACGAAAATAGCTACTTCATATGACTAATATCTCTTCAATCATGGTAAAATGTACTTCTCTGAATTACGTACATTTCTGCACAGAAATTTAAAGACCTCTCATTCAGCAAAGACTTACTAAGTGAAACGGGGGGAAAATGTACTAGCCCAGGTTCTGCAGACTACTGCGTTTAAGAGACGGGTAGGGTGCTAAAACAAACAGAACTGAACGAAGTATGAAAAAAAAAAAAAAAAAAAAAAAGATAGGGGTAAAATTTCTTATCACCCCATTTTAGGAGTTGGTTTGAAATTCCAGTGGTCCACAGTATTTGTGAGCTTACGCCAGGGAGAGAAGGGGGACAGACATTGCGTACACAAATTGTACACAAATTTTTGCCGCCATTTCCGGACCTCTATCTCATCTTGGGGGGGGGGAGCATGCACCAAATATGTAATTCATATTGTATGGTCCATAGAGGGGTTGGCGAGGTACACAAATTGGGGGAGATCGATACACGATATACGCAAATTGAACACAAATTTTTACCCCCATTTCCGGACCTCTTTCTCAACTTGGAATGGGGGCAGCACCTAACAGTTTACCTATCTTGTCTCGTCTACAGAGGGAAAGGGAAGGGTATACAAATTGAGGAAGATGGATACACAAAACACGCAAATCAGGGTATCCATTCCTGTTCGGAAATGAATTTCCCTGACTTTTCCAGGTTTTCCAGGCCAATTTTTCCAGTTTTCCAGACCCTTCAAATACAAATTACACATGCAAAGGGGGAGGGGGTCAAATTTTTTCGAACATCGTAAACGGCGAATATCGTCAATCACTCCACAAAATTTTTTTAAACCATTGTGTGCTTGTGGAGCTGTAACAGAGGGAGTGTAAAAATTTAATGATGGAAATGAAAACGCGCTCTATGGGGTGCAGGGTGGTGCCATGTCAATTAACGACTTCATAGATTTTTTTCCGTGTGACTTAATGTCGATCGTAAAGGGGGGGGGGGTGAAAGAATAAAATTCGAACATTGGTTTATAGGTTTTCGAGGTCGCTACATTCGATTTTAGGGATAATTTTTGGATCCTGTCCCTCCTGGTGTGACCAATGAGGTAGCAAGAGCGTAGGACAAGGAACGGTTGACTCGGAATTCACCCTTTCTAATTAAGGTCACCGAATAGGGTCTCTTTCTCTAGTTTGCTCTCCACCCGAGTCCTGGAATCCGCCCTTTCGAACATTACTTCAGAGACGTCAGGGAGGCTGTTAGAACTGTCTTAGCCCTCTTAGGCTCTTCTGGCCGATAGGTCGAAAATTCTGACGAGTTGCTACGTGAGCTCGAACCCGGGATCACCGGATATTCTAAGATCAATGCGCTATCCACTCGGCCAACCAGACAAATACAGTTTTATTTATTCAAAGTATTGCTAATAGAAAATACCGCCGTAAAAGTTTCTCAACTGAAAAAGCACAGGAGCTTAAATTTGGCCCAGATTAAAAATCGGAAACGATATTCGAAATCAGCGACACAAAACCACCCCTATTTTGATACTTCGTGCAATTTTTCGCCGGAGAAGCTGAATTCGTATTACGACAGTGCTCTGGAAGGGGTCAGACAAAAATCTGAGGCGATATTCGAAATCAGCGACTCAGAGTTTGGTTGGCTATCCTGTCCAAAAAAGTGACTTTCAAACCTCGTAAAGAATTTGGAACCCGAGGAAAACTAGAGTAACCGGAATTAGCCCCTCCCTCGTGGAGCCTGAATAGTTTAGGAGGAAGGAAAATAACTATTAAAATTAATTCTGAAACCTAGGTGAAAAAGCTGCAGCATATCTAACGATAAATGCTATGAAAGTAAAAAGGTGGTCAAGGATCTAGGAAATTATGGCACCAGGGGAGGCCGAAGAGGCTTCAATTTAAGAGTATCGATAGATATATAAGGTCATAAATTTGAAAACAGTGGACTCTTTCGTAACGTGATAATAATTATTATGCGGTCTTCAGATTTTTTTCAGATTTTGTGGATTAGTTACTCTTTCCCCAAAATCTCGAAAGTCCCTTTTATTCATTTTTATCCACACTTGCGAAGGAGAAGGGAGCCGAAGAAAAACCCGATGGCAGGATGTTCCAGAAGGAGAATTCATTGGTTTTCAAATTTTCATTTCATTACGACTTTCTCAAAAAATTTCTTACAGTGGGGAAAGGAACTAGACTGAATATTTTTTTTTCATTTTCGCATCTTTTCGCGCCGATTTTCAGATTCTCGCGAACCGGATGAGATGAAAACACGAAACAGCTGATATTGGGAGAAGTGCATATGGATTGGTTCGCGTTTAGTCATATTTTTCGTGAAATGGTTCGTGAAGTCACATACGAAATACGTCAAGTGCGTAGCCGCCAATAGAAAGATGTAGACGCGAAACGAATACCATGAAAACGATTTCATCATACCAACACACCCTGTACTACTGCGATAAGAGAGGGGGTTGTATTACCCACATCTTTCTCCTGTGAAAGAAAAAAGATAAGAAAATTGCCTGAGAGAAGCGAAGAAAAAATTTTATTGAATAAGAAATAGGGTAAAATCTGTTTGAAATACTACAGAATTTCGCACTCGATTTTTTTACAAAGTTCCCTGACGTTTAGGTGAAAAATGCTGAAAATTCCAAAATTCCCTGACTTTTTCCTGGCTTTTCCAGGTTTTCCAGAGAATGGTCACCCTGCAAATTGTACACAAATTTTCGCCCCCATCTCCAGACCTCTATTTGAAGTTGGGAGGCTAGCATTTCTCCAGCCCCCTAAACTTTGATCGTTCCTAGGGAGGTCGGAGAACGTACACAAATTTCTGCCCCCATTTACTTTTTCAAAATGCATCTTGTGGGGCTGGTAAAATGGACTGTATTTGACCGATCTCAAACAAGTTAACAAAACCATTACCTGTGTGCACTTTTTTTTTAAAATTAGTATCACTAGGTGGCCCTATTGGAGGTTGGGCCGCTTCCGGTATGATTATATACACTGCTGGACAAAAGTCATTATCCACCCCCAAAGAAATCATGCTTCTCCTTCTATTAGCAAAAGGGAACCATCAGCAAATGACTGGAAATTATATAATATTTCTAGAACAATTCTCTTTTCACGCATGCGCTGTGGAGGCATTTAGACATACTCGATAGTCGATACACACAAAAAAAATTTCATGAAGTAGCAAAAAATCGCATATTTCGTATCTGTAACAAACAGATGTAAGACGACAAAAGTTCACTAAATTACTATTGATAAAACTAATCAGAAGTTGATCCTAGTACCCAATGCGTAAAATCCCAAGGAGAACTGACAGATTTCTGGGTAATCTGAGGGTAACCGAGAGTTACAAATGGATAACTTTTTCGTGGGTAACTAATGGGTAACTGATTGCGCATCGGGTAACGCGTGTTGCGGGCACGAGCCCGAATCATGGCTCGGCACTGTGATATCGCTTCCCATTCTTCACGCAGGGCAGTTCTCAATGCGTTGAGGGAATTTATGGGGGGGGGGGGTGTTACGGGCCTGCATGCGTCTACCGAGTCTGTCCCACGCGTGTCCAATTGGGTTCAAGTCTGGGCTGTTGTGCAATTCCGACTTCTTCCAAGAATTTGGGCGTCTGTTGTGCTACATACGGTCATGCATTATCTTGCATGAGCAAGGAGCCCGCATTCACAAATGGCATATAAGACGCAATATAATTTAGGAGAATGTCCTCAATATACACTGAAGCGTTCACGATGCCAGAGTCACAAAAATGGAAATCCGTCCTAGCATCACGTGAAATACCACCCCAGACCATAACAGAACCACCGAAGAAATTCGACCTCTGTGTAAACATACATTGAGCATATCACTGACCAGAGTGTCTCCAGATGCCTACACGTCCATTTGGTCCCGCTGAAGAAAACCCGCCTCCAATCCCTTCTCGCCACTGCACGTGACTGCGAGCGAAAGACAAGCGTCGTCGTCGGTGTTCAATAGTGAGTATTGGGACTATTTAAAGTTACATAAACCATGTTCGCGAACTCGGCAACAGACTGTTTGAGAATTGCATTTGATCAAGATAATGACATCACTGATTGTAACTGCGGAAGTACTACAATGGTCATGGACAATAAATGCTGTTATACAATCAGAACCCGCCCCCCTCTCATTGCAAGGGCCTCAATTTCAGATACAGGGTAAATTAATGAAAGAAGATAGGTAGGTGAATAAGCCCCATAAACGATATAACTCTGTGAAGTGGTAAAATAGGTGAAAAGAAGATTGTTATCTTCATAAGGTCTGTGCATTTGTGTTAAAAAGTAATAATTCATAACGGGATATCTAGAACTCCATTTTGAGCAGTCCTAATTTAGATACAAGAAAATTGCTAATCACCTTTTTTATGGGAAATTTAATGTACAATCTATTGCAAATAAAAACACAGTAAGTAGGTTAAGAGAGCAAGTTTCACGGGGAATTGAAAAAAATATGAAAATATTCGGATATAATTTGTATTAAGATTGATTTTATGAACACCCTGTTGAACCGATTCTGACCATTTTCCCCCCTGTGGTTACCACAACTGCACTCTACTACTACCTACTGGTACCATTTTCTGTCTATCTTCAGTCGTGAGAAGAGAAAAATAAAATTCAAAAATAGATAACGTTTCAAAGTTTGACCATAACTCAGCGTCTTCAAAAGTGAGAGTATGCAACCATATCTACATATTGTCATGGAAAGTTACCTACTTACCAGGTGGAAGGTCATTGCAAAAGAAACACCCAATATACAGTTATAAGTCATAATATGTAGCTGAATGTGGCGTCATATCGTATCAGGTAGAGTTTTCTTCAAAGTGGTGAGGTAGGGATTAGTCTTCTAATATATGTACGTATATAGAGAAGAGGTAGTACAGACATAAAATAAGTCATCATGCGCCTCATCAGCTGGAGTTTTTCCTGAATGAAAGAGCGGCAGAAGGTGGAGATCACGTATATCGCCTACTTTTCGAAAGGATATCTCGCGAGTTCAACTTCATTCACCCCCCCCCCCCAGCTAGAAATTGGTTTAAAATTTCTATAAAATATTGCCACTGATTTGACACAATCGCAATTTTAATAAAAAATTAATTAATTAATTAAAAAGCCTAGTAAATCATAGGCGCAAGCAGGAAGGGGGCTCAGCCAAACCTAACTGCAACCACGAGAGAGCATTTTCACGTCTCAATTTTAATATCGACTTATCAGTAATGATTTTGATTCTCGCCTCAGAAGTAACGCTCAAAATGTAACGTTTTTTTCGTTTATATGTGCCGAAGCTCTCGATCTGCTGGTTTTTTTTTCGCGATGCTCTAAAATAACGCTCAAAAAGTAATGTTTTTTTCGTTTATGTGCCGAAGCAAAGACATGAAAATGTCAAAACTGCAAAACGATACAAGCAAAGGAATTTTCAGCATTAGTTTGTTACTTGTCATCCTCCCATATTCAGCCCCCCCCCCTCCCTTACAAGTTGACTATTTGCGCTTAGGAGTAAGAAGTCAAAGAAATTAAACTGTTTCGAGTGTTAATTTACCCTAATGAGAATGCTCTTTGCCTCTTTCCACCGCACGGCCTTTCTGATCGAAAACCTAGCGTAGTTAATAGAAAACAAGTTGTGCACTCATCTCAAGCCGGAGACATCTATCAACAAGTACTTGCCGCATTCTCAAAAGGATACGTGTACTCAATGAACAGGTACGTCTTTTTTACATCATTGACCGTCCCGAGCTCGAGAATAGTGCACGGCTTTTCCTCGTTTTCGCGAAATTTTCGATTTTTTCCGCGAAATGTCGAGATTCATGTGGCATCCGGAAGACGCGGACATTAAATTCTATTCGTGGTGGTAGCTCGGGGTAATCGAATAATGAGTTTGAACGAAGAAAATGTTCGTATCACTTTGCTCGGTTGCATTATGACGCTTTATGTGTTCGCTGGAGCGATCATCATCAAGTCGCTGGAATCTCCGTTCGAAAAACGGTTAGTTCGTAATTATTGGCGAGCCTTGGACGAGTTCCAGCAGAAATTGCTGAACGGCACCGCCGAATCGGAGGAGCTGAAATCTCTGTTGTACACGTACGGGAATGTGACGTCGGCCCTCGGAATACCCGGGAAATACGAGAGATGGAATTTCTTGGGAAGTTTGCATTTCGTGGTCACCATTGTCACCACTATCGGTACGTCCGAAAATTTCAATAGAAAGGAAATCATTAATCCGAGATTATTTTAGAGTTACATGGGCGCTACCAGTTTGCCACTAGTTTATCTCCAGGGGTAGGATACTTTGGTGGGGCGGGCAGTTGTAAAACTTCATTTCAGAAGAGGAAACGTCACTTTTTCCGTCATTGATATAGTTTTTTTAAAGTTCAAGTGGACAAGTCTTTATTTGCCTTCTACTGATGTCCATAGTTGCTATGGATTTTAGTGATCGCCTGACGTACAACTTCATATTTCTACATGGTCAGATTGACGACTCCTAAAATAATTAATAATAATAAGAGCGTTTAATAAGTACGACATTACAGTTGTTCGATAATTACAATTTATTACTGAATCTGTCGTCGTACTAGCCCTGTTTTTGGGCGAACGCCTCCCTCAACCTCGCCCATTCGGTCCGGTTAGCGACAATTTTGTGGAATAAGCGGTGTTTCAACATTTTGTTCAAGTTGTCTGACCACCTGGCCTTCTGTTTGCCCGGTCTTCTCCCTCCCCACATCTGCCAGAAAGTTACTTTTTTCGCCAATTAAGAACAGGTCAATTGGAGGTCCTCAATGATGGAAATGAAATCGCCGGAGTGAAAGATGGCAGACACGGCTTGACTAGTTATTTTGAAAGCTATTTACGGACAAAAACTCAGTAAGCCAAAATCTGTATATCCAGATTTAAATGTTGTCTGATAAACATCAGGCAACTCATTAACGTCACTTTTTGGCTCTTTAAATTTACGTACTTGGTCTTTCTTTTTCACTTTTTGGATAGAAATTCTGTTCCCCACTCTGAAATTATTTTCTGATTCAGGACACACTACCTTGATCTGTTATACAGAGAGCGATTGCTTCTGAGGACCATTCGTGGCTTTTCTTCTGATTCAATCTAGGGACACTTTCTCGGCTTGATGTACTCCACAGTGTCACTACTTCTTGGATTTTTTTTTCGTTGCGCACATGCGAAATCTTATTTTCTTCTATGTATTCTCATTAGGTCATTGGAAAAAGGTGACAATTTCGAATTTCTACCGGAAGTTATTTCACTACCCCGTCCTCGTAAATGTCACAAAGTTCAACTATTTTCATGTCTTCAATGTAATGGGTACCCTCTGCGTACGCCTGTTTTACACAGTACATAGGTCTAAGGATTATAACTACTGACGGTAAATTGTATGACCTTGTCCTCTCTGCAGGGTCATATAAATTCTCTTCGTATGAGCAATCGCTGATGGTAACTATAAGCTGGAATAGAACCACTTTTACTGATTACAAACGCCGGAATCAGGTGCATAAAGGAGTCCCCCGTCCACAAAAATCCATTAGAAAATGCATCGGCCATTTTACTTCTTGATTACAGAGCAGAAAACGAGTACCTCAGTGCGTCGTGTAAATTCCAGTTAATTAGTTCCAGCATAATTCTGTCACTAGGATTGAGAAGAGCCGATGAACATATCTGTCAAGCTTTATTTGGTCACATGAAGGGATTGGAAGAATTTCTGAATTTAAAAAGAAAAATTTTCTTAAGCCTGCAGAAATGGATATTTCCCTTTTACAATCGACAAATAGGTAGAATTTATTTCAGCTGTAGATAGATTATTATAGACGTGATCTATGGCCTTCATCAACTTACTTTGTATTTAATCATGCCTTTAAATAAATTTCAATAATATTTTGTAAATTTTGATTCTTCGTAAACGTTAATCTAATTGAGGTGAAGGGGTGATTCCTTTTCTTCATAGGCAAAAATAAGTTTTCATCTAACTTTATCAAAAATTCATAATTTTTTAAACGTTCATTCCGGTGGATTTTCTAAAGTTCTATGTGAGTCTCAATTTATTTTTTGTAATCATCAAATACTGTAGGAAATCTCAACACGCTAATTTCCAAGAATAAATGTTAAACGCTTAGTTTTTGTTTTATTTTGTAATAACTGAAATTTTTTAATTCATAAATTTTCATTTCCCCAAAAAATTGTAATATTCTTTCAATTTTCAAGTTTTTGGACGAACTGCAAATTGTTTAGTAGGTAAATTTTGAATTGTTTGTGAATTGAATGTAGGCCACATCTACTACCTATTTGGTTACAATTTTATAACGCTAACTAAGAAATTCAAATTTTTCTGTAAATTTCAATTTTTAGAAGATAATACATACGTAAATTTTATAAATTTAAAATTATTTCACTAATGTAATTAAAAATTATTTTGATATTTTTGATTTCTAAGTTTGAATTTTAAGCATTTGTACTTAAATTTAGAAGTATTCAAGCCTATCTAAACATGAAATTTTCCCAACAATAATTATAAAATAACAAATAAAATCCTAAAAAACTTTTTAAAAAAAAATCAGAAAATTTTATTATTATTATTATTATTATTATATATTTTTTTTGCAAATTCTGTAGAGTTTCTCAGTTTTAAATTTATCTTTTAATAAATTAAAAGATCTTCAGTCAACTTTAATTATTGATTCAGTAAATTAAATTTTTTTTTAATTTTAAAAGTTTTTGAAACTTTACAAATTTTGAGATTAAAATTTTTATCTGTGAATTTCAAATTATTTTTAGGAAAACGTTAATGACCTAAAAGCATAATCTTAGATTATTTCATTCTATCTTGATTTTAATAAGCAAAATGAACATTTCTATTCTCTAATTAGAAAAAGAAGAAAAAAACAGTATCGGATGAGTATGCAAAAACAGGTCCAAGTCACATTATATTACAGGAAAGTAAAACACGTTTTACGGCAAAGTGGTAAAACTGACACAGTAGGTATAACTAGGTCCAAATATGGTATTTTTGATGATATAAATATTGCCGGTCTCGATTTTCGTGTATCTGTTAACGCTAACGACATACTGCGAAAAGAAAAAAAGAAAAATGGACTTGCTCTATTTTGTCACGCAAAGTTAAGAAAAAATCCTGTCAATCGAAAATTTTTGAAAAAATTTTAAAGATTATTTTATTTAGAGGGAAACATTTGTTTTGCAATAAAATGTATAATAACTGTATGCTTTATTCAAATTTTATTTTCACTGGCCTTCGTCTTATTGCCTTTTTGGCAGAAATTACTTCAAAAGGATCTTCGCCCTTAATGAAACAAAATTACTTAAAAGTACAATCACATACAAGCAAAATTATCAAAATATAGCCACGCACGATCATCGACATGATGAGGCAGAGACGTACCGAAGAGTTTTCCCATGGGGGAGGGGCTGGGCAAAAATTGTGAAAGTCCTAACTGACTCAATTCAAATTTCCCAAGTATCAAAGCAAAAAAAAAGCCCACTGAATTGTTGAATTTTTCCAACTTCACAACTCAAAATTCCCAAGTTTCAAAGCCCAAATTTAAAAAAAAAAATTATTTTGACTCGTTGGATTTTCCCCCAACTTTTGATCTTCTAATCCATTAACTGAAATTTCCCGACTCCGCATGACTGAAATGGTATGTTTTCCCAACTGCTGGGTGAAGATTTTCTACAGGGGGTAAGATGCCCCCTACCCTCCCTCGGTACGTTCCTGTGATGAGGTCTGATGAGAATAAGGGTGAACTTAACCTAGTTTTGCATGGAAAAAATTGGACTTGACCTGATTTTGCCGCGACGAAAATGTCAAATGTGGCATAATGGTTCGCACGCCAATACTTTTCCTGTGGGTCGGCCTTGGTATGATAGTGTTGCCTATGGAAAAAAATAATTTTGACAAAATTGATGACTTAATCTGTTTTTGCATGAACCGATTTATTTAAAATTTCAACTTTTTTTTTTTAATAATTTGGCATTTTCAAATTTTTTGGTAGCTTTTCAAAGCGGTTGGTAGAGACTTCAAAATTATGACAGAATAATGTCAAGCATTTTTGAAAAAACTCCCCCCCCCACACACACACCCTATAGTTTCGTCCTTGGCTTTCAGTTTACTGAATAATTCAGTTTTCTTAATTCTAAAGACTGGAAATTCTTATTTGTAAGTTTTTTTATGCATGCAAACAGTTTTCTGACTTCCCTGGATAACTCGTAAGTTGAAATATGTATACGATACGAGGTTCGCTAGTGTCTGAACTCCATAGTTTTATTGGTGTGTGCACGTTGTAGACAACTTATTGAACATCGTGAACACGTGCCCCGTACGTGAACTACAGCTGCACACTCTTCGGCACAGACAAGGAAAACTTGGGGGAAAGCAACGGCAAATTACCCCGACTAACCACCCCAGAAACCGCGACTGCCAACAGTCAGCATCGAATTCGGCGTCTGAAGAAGAAAAATATAATACGAGAAATCAAACTGATCAAGAAGATAACAAGATTATAATATTTTTAATAATTTGAGGTCCCTCCCCCCCCCCCAAGATGATCTATCAATTTTAATCCATGATCTTTTTCAGTTTTTCAAATGATCCACAGCGGATTCATGATCTTGTCCATCCATGGGTGAAAGTATTTTTTAAATATTGATGATATTGAAAACTGTTTGCTTTTCAGTTTATTGCAATATGTTCTCAAGTACTTTATTGTTAGGTCATCAATTTTTATCCCGTTTAATATTAGTTTCTGTAAACATAGTGATAAAGGACTTGTAGACTTATAAATTGTTCTTGAATTTTTCTAATGTCAACGCAAACTTTCACTGAATTCTTAGTCTTTTCAATTTAAATTCTCAATCATTTTGTAGAGGTATCTATATTTTAAGTTCCTCAGTAGGGCGGAGAAATACATACGGTATAGGTAGAAATACTCGGGACAAACTACTTATGTTGGTAATAACATATAGGGGTGTTATTGACTCAAGACTATCAAATGAACGGAAATGGGCACAAAACTAAATGTTTAAAAGCAAAATGAAAATACCGTTAAAAATAACAACCTTAGAAAGCCCGACATACCAGTGCCAAACATGGTCTTTCACAAAAAATCAAATGGGGCGCTTAGAAAAAACTACAACTCAATGCCGAGAAGTATACTGGGGATCAGGTTAAGCGACAGGGTCACGCTGAGTTCCATTAGAAAGCAAACGGGCGTAAAAAAATATAGGGTATAAAATTATGAAACTAAAATATAAATATGCAGGTCATATGATAAGAGAGAACACTGTAAAATGGAACTTGGAATACATAGTATGAACCCCTGTGGACAATAAAAAAAGACCTGGCCGACTAGCAACACGCCAGGTAGACGAGTTCCTGCAAACCCCAGGTCCATGTTCCCGTGAAACACTGTCGACATTGACAGATGCATCAACATTTGAGTTTTTGAATTCAAACACTTTGGAACACATTATATTAAACCCGACCATATACAAGAATTATGACAGTATTTCAATTTATACAAAAATTATTCAGTCTAACCCATTTGTCGAGTAACATGTCAATGCAAAAAATGTCGACTGTACAACTGGGTCTACTTTTGTACATGTCACCGGTAATATGTATCATCATTTAAAGTATATAATTTCATTATGATGCTCACTAGTTTCTGGCCCCTAATTCCTCCATTTACGAAATAATTGGCTGAAAATTTTGGAGGTCTTTAAATATGGTCTTTTTACACAACAATTTAAAGTTTTAGCTTGGTCGTTTTGGAAGAACGCCTATCAAAGGCTATAAATTGTAAGTATCCAAGACTTTTGATTGTTTTTGGCCTCTGCATTATACTCTTTGAAATTGACAGGGCTGAAAAATCCTAAATGGGGTAAAGACAAATGAGAATTACAGATTTTTCTGATTTTCACCCCGATCCGTCAATACGAGAAGGAATGAAGGGCAGAAAATTGATCAGTATTTTACAAAATTATACACTTTAACTGATTATACACATTAACGGTAACATATACACTGATACTACATGCATATATGTTGAAAAGTAATGTCGATACTAGTCGACTCTATAATATCACAACTAAAGTGTCGATTACACAAAAATTTGTCGACGCCTTTTGAACGCATGTCAATTTTCTGCATACTACAATGTTTATAGTAATGTCCTAATGTCGATAGAAGTAGATACTTGTTGACTAAAATGTCAACTGCACTTTATACCCTCTGAAGACTTGTTCACCATCTTGTCTAGGAAAATGTATACTATACAGTCCACATTGAGCAGGGTATCGACATTTGTATGTGCACTGCACATGAAAAGTGTACTAAAAATATCCTGGATTTCATTATTGATATTTTAGTCAACATTTCCATAAACACACGTGTTTTACGGATTGGGGAACCACAGCAAGAGAAAGAAAGGTATGGAAAACGGTGGCAGAGGCTTATGCCCTACAATGAACTGGTTAGACGGCCACTTACTGAGTGTTGTACTTGGTAGCTAAGTTCATAACCAAAGCTATAATAATAATAAAATATTTTTAATTACTTAATTATTTCTCAAATCAAGCACCAAGTAAGTACATTTTAAAATTTCTGTGAATTTTGGAATTTTGTTTTCAAGAGTTTTGAACATTTATTGAATGGGTACAATGGGTTGCATTACTTTTAGGATCATTCTCAATAGGAACCAGTGTCTACTAGTCTACTAATAATTAAAATGTAGAATATTCTTTGTAATGTTCAGGGACGTACCGAAGAGTTTTTCCTGCGGAAGGGGGGGGGGGGTGAAAGTCACAAGGTCCCAACTGATTCAACTCAAAATTTCCAAGTATCAAAGCAATAAATAAGGGGGAAAAAACCTTTGGACTGTTGTTGGATTTTCCCAGCTCTACTGAAATTTCCCAACTCCGCCTGACTAAAATGGTAAATTTCCCTAACTGCGGAGTAAGAAATTTCCTCCAGGGGGGAGCTCCCCCTCCCCATAACGGTATGTTTCTCGCGATGTTTTAGATTTCCAGTTATGTTCCTGTAAACTCACACCAAATTCCCGACAGGAATAACCTCAACTTAGAAATGGGTATCGATTAATCGAAATAATTAATTATTTTGTTGAATAATTGATGTTAGTAGGGTTCGATTAATTGGGTAATCGATTATAAGTCGGCTGACCGTTGACATGGTCAAGAAACATATTCCTTAAGGACATTGATGGCAAGTATTGGAATTGGAATTAATTATTATTTTTTCTTCAATGATTTTTTTCTGACTGCTTCTTCTGAATGAAATTATTACTTGGAGTTCGTTCTTCGTTGCTTTCATCGTACCCAATTTTAGTCCCAACTTTTCTTTGAAATTGTCGATTAATCGATTTACTAAGCCACGATTAATTGATGCATCAATTAATTGACCAAAAATAATGATCGATTCCATTAATTGATGTTTTATTGGTCGATACCCATCCCTCTGTTCTGAAGTGACTTTCTGGGGAAAGGGATCTTAATTTTCCCAATTGAAAATGCTAACTGTTCTCTGGAAAAATTTGGAGATACACAAATGAGGGGGGGGGGTAAGGAAGTAAACATGGATGTGTTAAAAGGGGAAAGTAAAAGAAGTGAAATGTGCGGGGAGAAAGTAAATACCAATTACACAGAAGAAGTAGGTATATGAGAACGGATTTGAGAAAACATATGAGAATGTGGATGGGAAACTAAAGCACATACAGAAAGTATACGGGGGAAGTATAGGATGAAAGTATTATACGAGTCAAGTATTTGGGAAATGTGTGTGTGTTTGTGAAGAGTGTTTAGGAAGACTTATATGAATAGTGGTCGCTGTGTGGCCGAGTGGTAAACGTTCCCGCCTCGCAATCCTTGCGTTTCGGGTTCGAATCCCGCCAATGCCGGAAAAAGCTAATGATATTCGAATACCTCCGCTAACACTTGTTGAATTCGCTTGCCTCTATCTGCCTTAGGTTTAGGATGTGCTCTCTTGTGCCTCCTCCGTCATGAATGCCGCTTGTTCTGATTGTGTCAGTAGTAATATATAGGCTACCTTATCAATCGAGGTAAAAGATAGCGCGTCCTGTAACCCCCCTCCAGTTCGAACGAACAAGACACTACAATCGCACGACGTGTTACCACCAAATCTAAAAGACTGATAGTGTTGTGTGCACGTCGTGGCCAGCTTACACAGCGTTGCGAAACACGTGGCTAGTAAGCGAACTAGGGCTGCACACTGTTCGACATAGAGAAGTAAAACTCTAATGCAACGAACCGCGAGGAAAGCAACGGCAAACTACCCTGGCTAACCTGCTTAGGGAAGTCGCGCGTCAGAAATCGCGACCGTCAACATCCGGCATCGGATACGGCACCTAGGTAGATATGAATGGAACCACATATAGATAGTAGGTATATGAGAAAATTATACAAGAAACACAACTGATATTTGGTCAAGAAAGCGTTCATTTTATAGACTGGATCAACAAACAGGAGTGGGCGGGGTCAGTTCAATGTAATATTATCGCCTGGGTGCTCGGCAAGCAAAAAATTATGTGATCAATCCTCTACTGCTAAGTACAGAGCCAGCTCTGGCAACAACCAAGTAGCAGTAGAATAACTATGTGAGACTACCAAGTTTGAAGCTTTTCCCACTATTTTGGGTGGAATTTCCACGAACGGGCCCTGTATTGCCACATCATCAGCTGTATGCTCGTTGAGTGGGAATAGTCAGCAGTTTGATCTGACCAGCAAGAAAAGCAGCCGGTACAACGCAGAGCTAAAATGAGAATGACTTTTTTATACCAGATTACTTCGCCATCGCCTGTATCTGTTCTTCCAACAATCATGTCGATATTTCTTCAATTTAGTACAGTAATATGAACCAGCAAAGCACAACCATCTCATATTTCATCATTCATATCCGCAAAACCCAGAAACTAACGAGCCACGTCGTTATGTTCCAGGTTACGGCTCGTACACGCCGAACACCGATGCTGGCAAGATATTTGTCATACTTTACGGATTCCTCGGCTGTGCCGGAGGAATTCTCTTTTTCAACCTCTTCCTCGAGCGAATGATAACCTTTCTCGCATACGTCCTCCGCGAACTGTACGTGCGGAAAATTACCGCCCGTAACTCGGACCTCAGCGAAAACACCGACCAACTTCTTGCCGACTGGAAGCCGAGCATATACTCGGTCATGCTGTGTTTGTTCATCGGCGTCGTTACCATCGGCACCGTGGCCGTGCCCACTTACTCGGCCCTCGAAGGCTGGACATACGTTGAGGCGGCGTACTTCTGCTTCGTATCGTTCGCTACCATCGGTTTCGGTGACTTCGTAGCTGCTCAACACCACCGTCACAGTAGTTTGTACGTTTTCACGAATATCGTGATCCTGGCCATCGGTTGTTGTTTCCTCTACTCAGTCTTCAACGTAATCTCTATCGTGCTCAAGCAGATCCTCAACTGGCTGATATACCGGTTAAAGGACGTGAAGGTCTGGTGCCACCTGGACAATGGCAACCGTCAGCCAGACCGTATGCTGCGGAAATACTCGTTAAAAATGCAGAAGGAGCGCAAGCACTGTCGCCGTCGCAAATCGAGTATCCAAATAATCAGGCGGACTTTTAGAAGGAAACAGGGTTCGGTCTCCGGACGCGGAGCTTCGCAAGCCAACGATAGGAACGACGATAGGACAGCGACAGATCGCAAGCTCTCCGACGACGGACTAATATCGATGAAGGACTTTTTCACGTCGAACCAAGTCAGTCTGGCGTTGATGCAGAAGCAGTTACAAGAGAGTGCTCAACAAGCAGGCACTTACCCCGGGCCTGCGAATTCACCGTCTACTAGTCGACATACAGTACCGACGGTGTCGGCGACCGTTGTCTCATCGCATAAGAGTTCGTTTCCGGCCGGCAGATTCATTCCGGGGACGATAGGGCCACTGGCCATCTTATGTGACAAGTTGGGAGATAAATGAACGATGTATTGGTTATGTCATTTGCAACGATAGTTTATTTATAGCTTTTTACTTCGGGAGGTCGCTGTAAGTGTACGTTGAAGTTCCTAGTCGTTTTTTGGACTCTGAGGTAGTTGTAGTGATTAACTAGTAAACTTCGACTTTGTTCGCAAAGAGATGAGAACTTCGAATTGGACGCGTAGTATAAAATACGTTTGAGTATTCTGTGTTCGTTTCAAGAGAATTTCAGTATCAATTTGTGCCTTTGAAACTGTTCTGCTAAGAGCGGACCGTTATACGAAATTGGAGGCAAACGTATATGTAAATGTACGAGTATTATGCCAATCTCGAGTTCACTTCTGTATCTACCGTGTTTAACCATTCGGTACGAATATTTCCTATTAATAAACTGTTATAATTGTTAACTATCTTCTTATTTCACTTTGGCCCGTCGGTGATCTTATAAATATGTATAGGTAGAGCTACGTAATGATTTCGTCATTCTTACACCACGTGGAACAGAAAAGACAGATAAGAACAGTATTTTTGCAGTTCTCAATGAAAAGGTTCAACTGCACATTACCGCGTGTCATTCTCATCACCAACCAGGGGTTTGAGGCGAGTAAAAGTTTTGCTTGCTCCGCTCCAGGCTTCAAAATTTCGTTGCTCCGTTCTTGTGGAGGATAAAAAAACGCTTGCTCTGGGGCACCATTTTTAGCCGAGTTTTGCTTGCTCCGCTTCGGTACACCGTTCCGGTTTTGAGAATTGCTCCACTCTGGTACTCCACTCCAGCCTTCAAAATTTTATTGCTGTCCTCCAAAGGGTCAAAAAAGGTTTGCTCCGATGCTCCAACGCTCCCTGCTCCGCTCCGAATCCTTGTTGTTAACTGAAAAGAGGGGTTTCGTGTTTGTTTCACCCTTTCGGGAATGACGCAAGTTGCATTGCAGGAAACTAGCAACCAGACAACTGCTAAAAGCGATTTACGTACTTAAAGACCTTAACGAAATTGCAAGATTGCAGCCGAGTCTTCCTCCGCCAACATGCAACGAGCACTCGAAAACTATACGTAGAAAGATTCGACACGGTAGTATTTCTGTTTTCGCGATACTTTTTGAAAAATCCTACTAAATAATTAAAATGTTCGTTAGTTTTATAATTACTTTCTTTTGAAACGGCGTGCATTTACGTCACTGTAACGTAATTGCTGCACGTATCCGCTGTATGAATGAATACCCATTTAATTAGGTCATAGCGAGAGGCACACCGACACGCGGCTCAACTTCTCGGAATCGCCGACGAGGTATAATCATCGCAGCTTCATTCATGTTAAAGGCCATGCATTAAACATACACCGATGGTGCCAAACGTCCTATGGTTCAAGATCAATAATCAACCTCACCCAATAGTGAACACTATAGTCACTCTGTACCTACTGAATACAGCGCCTTCATACTAAAATTATTCCTAACCTAATAGTGAACATAGTCACTAGTACTGATCATACCGCTCAAACTAAAAGTACCGAAGTAGTACCTAACGTCCTTGTAAGTAAAACTGAATTCAGCGATTTTTGAAACCTATAGGTATGAAGTGGCAATTGTAAAAACCATCGCATGCCTACATTTTGCACTCTGTGAGATTCAGCTCATCTCAGGCTCTTCAATTCAGATGAAAAAACTGAAAGGTACCTCTAAGTAATATCCCCAAGAATATTATGGTAGTGCTGCCAGAGGTTTCACTGCCAACACTACTACTTACTAATATCGATTAGAGTAAAATACATACAGTGTGGCTGGCGGTGAATACGGCGTAGACTACCAAAGTATTGTGGTCGTATTACAGACAACTCATCATACCGATCGGACCGTGGCAGTGTTTTCACACCACTGTACAGCAAATTATACAAGCGCAGTTCACGCACTGCCAGCTTCTGCTAAATCTCCCATACTGCCACAAAATACTAATTTTTACTTCCAGTTCGAACCATCATCAGGATTGGTACCGCACCAGTAGTGTAATGATGGTGGATGGGGGAGGAAGAAGTTCTCCAATCAAGTCGGCCAGTTGTCTTACTCTTGGTGCAGAATTGGTATCAGCCCGGACTGAGCCGATATGAATAGCACACCAGGAGTGAAATGATATAGACGGGAAAGGGAAGCAGTCCTCAAATCAAGTGAGTTAGTTGTCTCGCCCATGGTGCGGCATTGGTATCCGCCCGGTATTCACGCGTCTGCTTATAACTTGAAAATATCAGTGTTCGGTGGTAGCATGACCAACTTGAATAGCAATGAGTTGTTAGTATTAAAAAGCTGTAGACTTTGCAGAACAGAGGAGTGGAAGCACTATCAATTTATTTGCTATAGTAAGTTAGCTATAATAACACCACAATACTGAGGCAGTCCACGCCATATTTACATACAACAAGCTGATAAACGTCATAGCAAAAGAGTATAGATAATACCGAAGGAAAAAGCGAAAGTAATGGCATTCTGTTGAAAGGAACGGATCAGATCAAAGGTAACGGTTCGATAACAAGCCATCGAACAAGTCAAGCGATTTAAATATCTTGGCACTGAAATGATTCTACACATGTCTGCAGTCTCTAGATTTTCTAATTCAGAAGTTCGCTCTGAAGCAGGGCTGGAAACACGTTATTGGTAACGGTTACGGTAACGGTTACATAACGGAACAAAACGTTTAAGCGTTAAGTTACGTTACGTTACGGTAATTTGATCACGTTTAACAATTCGTTACGATATCGTAACAAATGCAATTTTTCTCGTTATTTTACTGCATTAAAAAAAAATATATTGAAAATTGAAAAATCTGGAAATTGCCAACCGTCCATCCTTTGAATGAGTTGATAAGATAATAAGAATAATAAGTTGATATTGTTTGATTAATAATGATCATCTTGCATCTTCACTTCTTCAGTACCCAAGTGCAGTTTCAGTTTGAAAATTGAGATTGAAGTCGCCAAGGTTTGTACTTTGTAGCTATTTTCAATTCTAACTTTATTAATTTTTTCTTGTTGATCAAACATAGTAGTAGACTACAGATTTCTCATGATTTTCCAGTTGTACAGACATCAGAATCTGGTGTGATTGGCAGTGTTGTTAGACATAACAAAACAAAATGACAGTTGAATTTTAGGAATTTTGTCATAATGACAAAACCATTTCTCAGTTTTGTCATATGACAAAATGGAAATGACATAACAAAAAAATGAATCAATGACAAAACAATTTTGTCATGACATTTTGTCATTCCAATATTACGTTGGTGGAAAAGAACAAGGATCAAGAAGTTAAGAAAGACTAGAAGAACATGGTATTAGTGTCTTAGAAAATGTATCTAAACCAACCTATGCATTACATCTTTTTTCTCAGACACTTTTTGTTGAAGAAGTGATCAGCTATTAGCCATCAGTCAAAACTTAAGAAGTCAACCCAAGCCAGAGGAGTGATCACGTATGATTTACTGGAAGCGTGTAGCAAACTTCAACTATCATGAAGTCAATTCAAAATTCACTTTCAAAGAAAATTTGTCCTAAATTCGACTGCATCATCACCAAAAATTAAATTATAATCAGTTCTACTGGTGTACTGGCAGAATAATTTTTACTCGTTTTATTACCCTACTAAAAATAGCAGTGTTTCTATTTGAAAGTACACAACATGGTCACTCACTCATTTTCACCCGCTGATGGAAAGCAAGCTAAAAGCTGAAAGCGGAAAGCCAAAAGCGAAGAGTTTTATACCTAAAAAGCAAAAGCTGAAAGCAAAAGCTAGAACGCACAAATGATTGAAAGCAAAAGCAAAAGTTTTATTTTTTACAGCTTTTCCAGTATTTATCTATTTATAAATTATAATTTCAAATTTTCATTTTTATTTCCATTATCTCAATGGTCAGTGCTGTTAATGTGTTCACTGGTAAGCAGTGTTGTGAAAAACTATTTATAAAAAATATAATGTTGTACAAAATAACAAAATATTCAAAATTTAGGAAAAAAGCTGAAAGTCAAAAGCGGAAAGCTGAAAGCTTATGATTTTTGCATTGAATAGCAAAAGCCAAAAGGGAAAGCTAAATATGAAAAAATTTGAAAAGCAAAAGCTAAAGTTCTATTTTCCAAGGTCAGAAGCTAAAGCCGTTAGCAAAAGTTTTATCATATGGCTTTCCATCTCTTCCGCTAACAACCGCGCACCGCGTAGGCAATTTTGCAGCGCACTCTAGTACACAGGTTTAAATCCCAATTTCTTTTTAGCCTCCAAGTATGCAACCTTTGTTAAAATATCATTGGTGATTGGTAGGATTGGATTGTATGTAAAAATAGTAAAATACCTGAAAATTTGTGGATATGACAAAATGACAAAATAATTTTGTCATGACATAACAAAATTATGAAAAAACAAAATGACAAAACTCCAAACATGACAAAACTCATGACATAACAAACAAAAAAAGTGAAATGCTCGTCCGACAAAATGACCAAAAATCGTTTTGTCTAACAACACTGCTGATTGGGTGATTAAGTCCATATTTGTTATGATTCTTAAGTTAAAATTAATTACAATGTCTATTTTCATGACGCAGATTGATGACTTTTTTTTTTTTAGTGGGTACCTATCTATTAAATAACCCCTTTGTGTTCTTTTTGTTTCTTACTTTTTTTATATAATAAAAATAAACAAAAAACTTGAATACTTGTTTTAATGTTCTAAATAATTTCTAATATTCTAAATTCTGATTGATATTTTGATTTCTGTATTCTGTTAAAACCATAGATCTTACTAGTTAACTAGTGCTACTATACCAACCAATACCAACATAAAATTTATGTTATGAGCCGCAGAATTGAATTTTGTCTCTGAACAGTCTGAATTGTGATTTTGATTCTGAATTTTGTCCCAAAAATGTAAAATTAAAATTGTGAAACAGATTGAAAAAAAAGTTGAAAAAAAACCTTTCACTTTTTAGGTTATAGCTTTGTCACAAAACAAGGAAATATTAAAATTAAAAAAGGAAATTTACAAGGGGGGGTGAACCATTATAACGTTATGTAACCGTTACTACCATAACGAGAAAGTTTGCCATAACGTTATCATAACAGTAACAATACCGGAACGTTACGTTACGTTATAACGGGTACCACAACGAAATGATTCCGTTATTCCAGCCCTGCTCTGAAGAGGGGCCCGCAAACTAAATGGAACTCGGTGGAAAGGTTGAATCACTGGAGTAACTCTAGGATCGATTGGCAATTCAAGTTAAAAAATTCTTCAGTTTTGAAAGAACATTTTGGATTTGGTAGTAACTGCACGCACCACATTGCAACCAGGGTTCACTAAAGCAGGGCAGAGACCGCGTTTAGTCCAACTCGCCATAACATCAACATTTTTGCATCTGTTCCCTCGAAGATAACATCAACAAACCATTCCCGAACCACGACCACATCAGTGCGAACTGAAAGATTATTACAGCGAATTTTGCAGCTGACTGAAAACAAAACATATAATGAAGGGCTAGCGAAGCATCGAATGTACGGATAGTTGGCTGATAATTGAAACCAAAATGCCCCACATTTCGTTCCTCCAATTGACGCTAAGTAGCCAAACCCATGATGGACCACTTGCACGCGGAATCGATGAACATTTCCAACCGCACACCACCAAGCAGAGATTCCACAATTTCCTCTTAAATTATGGTTTCCCATCAGATGCAGCAGAGAGATTGAAGGGACACAAAACAAAAATCACGTTCATTGTCAGAAACTACAACTTCTACCATCGCAGTTTCTGACGACGACGAAGCAACAGGTTTTGAAACAGCATCGTCTAGTTCTAGCTCCAGGCGCCGTCTGACACACTTTTGCAAAATGCCCAACTTTCTTGCATATTTGACACTTTGCTTTCGTTGCTGGACACTTAGGGTCGTTGGCCAGCTGGTTTCCCGAATCACACCGGAAACATTTCTTCTTGTAGCCTGAAGCCGGAGTTTCTGATTTCCGATCAGTAACTCTTTTATCTACCCATTTCTCTTAAAGAACCGTACGTTTTATTGAATCACACCCGACGGATCGATAGAAAGGGCTGAAGCTTGAATGAACTTGCACTGAGCGTTTATAGCTTCGATTGTATCTTCCTGCTTTTCGGCATCTTTCAACGGTAGCAACCCTTTCTTCAATGATTCTTTACGAATTTCACCACAACTGCACCCATCAACTACCTGTTCCAGAATGTAATTATCAGGCGTAAGAGTAGTCACGGAGAGATGACTTCTTAGCTTGCTGCTGAAGTGTCGTACCCGATTAACAAACCGTGCAAACGAGTCATCAGGCAGTTGTTTCACCTTACGCAGCATGCAACATTCAAACAGATCATTGTACGTCGGATTAATCTGTGACGATATAGTACCCTAATGGCTTGACAATAAACATTCTCATCCTCAGCCAGAACACCACCAGACATTCTAGGGAATCGAACAAAGCAATAATCTCCCTATCTCCGTAGAACAGTAATTTAGCTTTTTCCCTGCATTGTCGGCAATATTTTCGGCAACAAAGAACTCCAAGTTACGTTTCCATTTCTCCCAGTCAGTAGCAGAGGTAGCTGAACGAACAGGAAACGGTGGTATTGGATTCCGATACGCTTCCATGGTAAGCAAGAATATAAAGCAACAAAGTTGGCACATGACTCTCGAAACCGGAAACCATCAGCAAGCAAAGTCTTAAGAAGAAATGTAATAAATGAGAGTTTACCTTGAAGTCCAGACAGAATGAGCGTCCAAAAAATAAAACAGCATAAATTAACCGGCGTCCACAACAGAATCACCATCTGACGACCGTAGAAGTCAAGTTGAATTTGACAAACGAAACTGCTGATCCGAATCCTCGTTGGCAATTTTGTAATACACATTTCTCGAAGAAATGGAGCGAATGCATTCAAATAAACTTTGATGTTTAACCACATTCTCAGCAAAATATAAAAACTTTTAGAAAACACTCAAAACTCAAACGATCCGGAACCGAAAGATACTGATAAGACTCCTCAATTCAAATATTCAGGGTTGCCAATGTACAGACACCACACTAAAAAAGAATGATTTTTTAAATTTTTTAATGATCAGTGGCGTAGCCAGGATTTTTCCAAGGAGGGGGATCAGCAAAATTTAGGGCTGGTGGGGGGGGGGGGTACACCTAATATGAACCGTATGTTTTTACAATGACGTTTCAGTATGTTGTGCTTTTCAACTTCAATAATTATCTATCTGAATTTAGTTTTCATTTCGCGCATTTACCGTGATACTGCCAGCATATAAAAAATTCTCATCTCAAGGGGGGAGGGGGATTCATCCTCCTAATCCCCCCTTGGCTACGCCACTGTTTATGATTCGTCTTGGAATGTAAAAGAGTGCTGGGTGCCGGCCCTAGTGCTAACATATGGCAGCAAATTGTGGGCTTCAAGGAAGAAAGACGAACGAAGAACATCAGCTGCAGACCTGCAGAAATGCGTTCCTTGAGGAAAACGGCCGGCTGTACCTTGTTGAACCGAAAGAAAAATGAAAAACCATACAAGAAGACCTCAACATAAAATACCGAGTTAGAAGAGTCGAAGAATACGGAAGATGGCGAGAACATGTCAACAGAATGAAAGAAGACAGATCACCGAAATGCGCTATGAACTCCACACGGATTGGCAGAAGAAATCCAAGAAATCGCGGTAGATCACGTAGGTATAGAAAACAGACAGACACGTCCGCAGCATCCGAGACAGATGCAACATCGCAGATGGGCCACCAGGTCTATGAGAGACAAGAGACGACGACCACGGCAAAGAATTTTTCACTTTGTAGTGTGTGCAGTTCTGGCAGTAAAAGCCTAAAACCTCTAGCAGGACAACCATGACATTCTTGGGGATGTTATTAACACTTTGAGTTTTTATTCAAAGTTGAAAATTGAAAGGCCTAACACTAACATGAGTTGAAATCTCAACAGCGCAAAATGAACATATCGCGTTTGCCTGTTTTACGACTTAAATCACTGAAAAAACATTAAAGAATGTCTAGTCACTTCACGTGAGAAATTTAGAACCTTCAGTTAAAGACTTGCACTACCTTTCCCTCTCAATGCAATTTGCTTCGCTGCACCCCTGTACCGCGCCATCAAAACTTTCTTACAGCACTGATACCAATACCACTTCCCGGTTTCTGATTGACCAATATTGATACTGGTATGAAAACATTTTCCTAATTTAAGGATACAGATAGGTACCAAAATAGCTCCAATACCAGAATCTGCTGAAACGTTTTCCATGAAAAGGTAAAACTGATACTGCAGGTAATTTATTCATTTTCATTTAACCTGTGAACTGCAAAAAAATTGATAATTTTTCTTCTGCTTATCAATCAAATTACAGAGGGATCCTCATTTTACTGACGCAAAATACTAACGTCATCTATAAAAATGTTCAAATTGTACAAAAATGTCTCAATTTTTCAAATTTGTTGACAATTGATCCAAGTTTTCGCAATGAGTATGTAAAGGAAGAAAAGTTTTGCCAACCTTAAATTTTTGGAACTTCCCTTCTGTAAGTGATTTTGCCAGCTGACTGAAAAGTCCAGGGAGGGGAGGTTTTCGTCGGTTTGGTATCGGTTATTAAGTTAAGCTGATCAATGAAACAGGATGATCAGGGCAGCGGAGTATACATCATTACAAACTTAATTTAGGTTTATCAACTCACGGGTCCACGGAAGGGGATCTTCGTTAATTCAGTGCTGGTATAGGAAATAGGATAACTGGGGCAGTACTGTACGTGCTGGTACGCAGTGTACCCCTAATTTGGCCCGAATCAAATCTGTTGAGAACACAATTCCATAGAAAGACGTAGAAATTTATTTACGAAAAACTGATACAATTCATCACATGTTGTACCTACATGAGCGTTTCCGACAAACGAAATAGAAAAGGAAGAGGCAGTGAATTAAATGCCTTATCTTAATGGACGGATCGTAAAAAATCACATTAATCACAATATTTCGACTATTAATAAATTTTGTTCGATACAATAATCACCGACCTACTAACCTTCGAGTAACTTCTTTGTCTTCCTAGAATAATAATACTCTTCACGTTCCATTTCTTCACTATAAAAAAAATATACGAACTGTAGAAATTAAAAATAAAAATATCACGTACGAGCGTGTACGACTTATACGACAAAATATAATTCCTTTACGTAACAGGGTCTAGTGAGTGCGGACAGAATTATCCTCGTAATGCTCGAAAATCCACTGAGGCAATGAAAGATTAAGTATACATTTCACATTTGAACACAAAAAATTTCTTCGCGGACGGAAATGGAATAATACACGAACACGAACGTAACGAAAGGAAAAAAGTATTCGATACATGCAATAAATGTGTAAAAAATGAATGAACAAGACAAGTGAATAAATACAATTACAAATATAAAATTAAAAAAAAAACCTGACGAGAAACAAGAATATAATATAACACTTGAATACTTAAAAAATAATTTCAAACGAGTACTGAACGCAACTTACAACACACAATTATCCTAACAGTAAAATAAATACTTAATTAAATATACAATTTTCTTATAATCATTAATCAGTTTTTAGCACAGCCTTTTATATATAAATATTATATTCGTGTGGCATTCGCAGGATTAAAATCGATTATACATAAATTCTTTGCTATACAGGGTGTTTCACATTCATTCACTTTTTTTGATCGCCAAGTCAGATTAACACGAGACGAAAAAGGGTCTTGAAATGACAAAAGATCTGATTTCCTCTACTTGCTTTTTGGTTGAAAAAAATTATCTCTCCCCAGCAACCTCGAAACCCCGTATTTCGACACTCAGCACAACTTTTTAAGCCGAGTTAATTTCTCCCATTTAAAAGATATAACGGCTTCACTTTTGAAGCCCGAGTGGACTACGAGAAAAATCTAGTACAATTTTTGAAATCAGCGTCTCACGACATCTTAAAATCGATAATATCCTTGACCGTCAGTTTCGTCCGGTGAAATATCAAATTTGCGCGCGAACTGAAGACTAATCGAAAAGAATAACCTAAAAAAGCCCCGTTTTACACTACGCTGTGTTGCCGGAATGGCAGCCGTGAAGACGGTCCGATTCACAGGTAGAGAATGGGAGCGTTCACACGAGGTCTTTACGGTTGCCGTGCCGACTCGTGTGAACGCTCCCATTCTCTACCTGTGATATCGGACCGTCTTCACGGCTGCCGTTCCGGCAATACGGCGTAGTGTGAAACGAGGCAAGCACTCACTATCATTTGTTCAAAATTTCAAGACAAGTCAATTTCACTAATTTTAAGAACGAAATGCCGGATTCGGGGCCCAAATTGCATCAAAGTATATCAAAATTCTATTCAGCTATTTCGATATTTCGCTTGACTCTTAATACAAGAAGTTTCGTACCATTGGAATGGTGATATCTCGAATTTGTAGCCTAAATCGGGGCCAGATCACAAATAGAGATGGACAATTACCGTAGGCAGTTAAAACGATATGGTAAAATACCATCAACTAGCATTTGGTAAATTGCAGTGGTAACTAACCAACCCATATAAAGTACACAGCATGATAATCTAAATACAGTAATCTATAGTAAACTACCGTTTGGTAAACTACGGTAATTTACCAATTCCATCTCTAATTACAAATCCGATAAAATATTAGGTTTTAATAATTTGTTGAACTTTTGAAACCATGTCAATTTCAGTCTTTCAAGGATGAAATGTCGAATTTGGGCCACAAATAGGAGCTGAATCAAAATCTGATGAAATATTCAAAATAAAGACCCTCAGATAGGGCAGCATCGGGGTAGTGAAGTTGGAACACGAGAGAAAAGCATGTTAAATTTTCTCATTATCAAGGTACTAAAATATTGTGGTTGTGGTTACACCACATTACGAATGTAACAAAACACATAATTCTCATGAGATAACTTACAACCCAACAAGAAAAGCTATAACGCTATAACGTACCTCATAAATCTCTATATAACATTACATTACCTCTTGAAGTTCTCATTGTAACGCTCTATGTAGTGTTTCAACGTCATAACAACTTATAACCCAAAAAGAAAAGCAATAACATTATAACGTACCTCATAAATCTCTATATAACGTTACATTACCTCTTGAAGTTCTCATTATAACGCTCTATATAGTGTTTTAACGTCTAACAACTTATAGGTAACCCAACAAGAAAAGCTACGTTACATAACATACCTCATAAATCTCTATATAACGTTACTTTAACTCTTGGAGTTCTTATTATGACGCTGTTTGTAGTGTTTCAACATTATAACACAAGGAACATGAATTGCTAACCAGCATAACACAACATAATATGGAATTCAGATTCCGCAACAAAGTGGGCGGCATCTAGTGGACGTTTTTATAACCAACAAAAGAGTGATGATAGAACAATACGAATTCGTGAATATTCTTTACCAATGTTGTAGTTTGATTTCTTATCTATTTTCGTTTGGTGTTTCACTTTTCATTACACCTTACTTCTGATTCTTTCACTTTTATTTTGCAACTTGGTACTTCCTGGATCACTCTTTCATTTTCTTATCAGTAAGACGACAGCAGCGCGCCACAAGGCCTGCGGAATCCGAATAATCCCATATCATTATGACGGGAAAAGTTAATCTGTTGTGTTCTATTGTTATACTAAAGTTATTTTGTTCCAAAAATGCAGCACTGAATACCAGGGTTACATCGCATTGTGAAAGTATCGTCGTAATATGAAAAATAGATAATTCTCACCAGTGATGCATTAGCAAAATAATTTTGTAACGTTAATGCTAAGTAAGAAAATTCGTTTTGTTAAAATACCACAAAATGTACCAAAATAGCTACTTGTTATATCAAAACCAATAATATTTAACAAAATTCGTTCTGATACATCAAAACGTTCCACAATAAATTGTTATATAGGTATTACAATTCATTTTGGAATGCTAAAACGCAAAATAACTTTTTTGACACACGTAATTTTCTTGCAACATAACATGAAAAAATTAGGACGTTTTGATTTATCAAAAATAATAATATAACGAAAATTACTTTTGATAAATTAACATAACACTCATAATTTTATATGCATCACTGATTCGCACATTATAACATAATATTACCAAACAACAAATGTTATAACATTACATATAAATCATCACAGAACGTTATTTCGATGCCTAAAATTCTTGTTATAATACTATAAATAGCGTTTTAACCTTGTTGATAACGTTATAACACAAAAAAACATGAAAATTATGTTATATGCAACATGCATTATGTCCCAATACCATTATTCAGGAAAATTTAACCCATTATATTATGCTCTAGAATAAAACTCTGGAAGTTACATACATGTTGCATTATATTATATAGAGTAGCATATTGTTCATAATTTTTGTGTTATAATGTTATTTACAATGATTACAATGATACAATGCTACTTATAATGTTATACTGAAAATTCTAAGCATGAATACAACTTTGTACAAATATGTATATTTTACAATATAACATAACATTTTTGTTGTTCGATGAAACCTTGGTATTTTGTGGGAGCAGGGCTGCAGTTATCAACAACATGAAGGTTGGTGTAATTCTTTCAGTTATAAAGGATACAAAAAAGTTAACGTACACGTTGCGTTATATGTTTATGTGACGTCATTTCCAGGTGTATGCGTTATAACATCACCTTCAACTTTACAATAAATTATAAGCAATGGCGTAACCAAAAGGGGCTAGTAAGCTATAGCCCGCCCCCCCCCCAAAAAAAAATTTTTTTTTTAAATTCTCGAAAATAGGCCCGTACCGAATCAAGTTTTCATCGCAGCCCAAGTTTTTTCTCAATTCTAGCACCCACCAAAAAAGTTCTGGTTGCGCCCCTGATTATAAGGCATAATTTTCAGGCTAATAACGTGAATTTTAGCCGTTAATATAACGTTATACAATATATTGTATGTTATAACATTATTCAATGTTCAGTAATTTAATAATGTCATGTTATGATATGAGAATTTTGTATTTTGTTACATTATAACGATACTTCCAACGTTTCAATCAATAACGTGATACAATCCTGCATTCGAATCCTTTCTTCAGGAGAGACAAATTTTTCAACCAAAAAGAAACACGACCTAGCACTTGGAGATCCTTTCCGTCCTTTGTTGATTAAGCCTCACGAACAAAGAGAAGGTAATTTGTGCAACATCCTGTACACGTTACACACGTCGCCGCTCCGAAACAGATACATCAGTCTCAAAATCATGCCTGCATCTTCAACTCAAACACTGATAAACACAGTCCCTGTAACTTGAAAGTCATATTCTACTGCTAGTACCCGGCAGCATAAACAACTATTTTCATCAGTCAATACGACCTGCTCAACCAACTGAGGAGACGAAACAAGGTGGGAAAAGAAAAAAGCTTTGATACGCACACATCGATCCTGTAACTTGTAAAAGCCAAGCGAATCCAAACCATACACCATATCAGTGGCAATACACATAATATACCGGATGCTTCCGGTATCTAGAAATATCACTTATTTACATAGCCGTTTCCAGCGGTTGACTTTTACTCCGCGACGTGGAGGCCGAGAACACGTCGTTTATCGGTGCACTGTACTTCACGTCCTGGGTGGGCAGCATGTAATCGAAATTCGTTTCTAAAAGCGTTTCGCTCTTCGAACGGGTGGGCGGCGCAGCCGGCGGCAGCCCCGGCTTCAAGTCGAAATTCGTTTCCAAAATAGTATTGGAACTTTTCGGCCGCACGTAGTACTCCTGGTACTCGTTCTCGCGTTGGTAATCCTGCCGCGAACTCATCGTGCCCGTCGAGTCATTCGTTCGCAGCGTCGTCGACAACGGTAACGTGGAGCAGTTATTTACATAGCTGGTCGACTGCCAAGTGTCGTCATCGCGAGACGCGAAACTGGAATTATTTCGGTAACCTGGCGAACCAAAAACAGAGATGAAAGATTACTTATTAACGGCGTGAAACAATTTGGGGTTCCGCGAAATACGAGGATGAAAAAGAATCCGACCCAAACGCCGAACCGTGTTGAAGGCACAATATAGCAACCGTGATGCGGGGAGAAATGGAGGAAAGGCAACAACCAACTGTAGCGAATAGATGAGCCAGTCTGCGAGATTACGTTTTTGCAAGAGCTAGTCTCAGAACCTCCGTTTCAACCAAACGCAGACTTCTTTAAGGGGCTAGCCTTAAAGATTGGCTCATCGGAAAAAATAGTCCCTGGGACTAACCACTGAAAAGAAAAAGTCTGTGGAACTGACTGTTAAAGATAATTCAGTCTCCAAGACTGACTCCCAAATTAAAAAGAAAAAAGAAGAAACTGACTCAGTGTCTCTGAGTTTAGAAAAAGTAGTCTCAAAAATAAAGTATAAAAAAATAGTCACTGAGACTGGGTTTATTTAGAAAATCAATCTCCGTAACTGTCTTAAAAAAGACCAATTGTTTTTGTGTCTGAAAGACTTGCTCCCTCCCCCCGAAAAAGCAATATTTCACACTAGCTTTCAAAAAATAAAAAGTAACTGAGACTAGTTTTCTAAAAAAATCAATCTCTGTAATTAGCTCTTTAAAAAAAAAAAAAAGTCCTTATATCCTTAAGACTGTTTTCCTTTTAAGAAAGTATCAATTTTTTAGACTAGTTCGCAGGGGGAAAAAAAAACACTACCGAGACAGGTTTTATGAAAAATCAGTCTCTGTGACTGGCTCTTTAAAAAACTGTCCTTATGTCTCCAAAACTGTTTTTTCTTGTTTAGAAAAATCAGTTTCTCAGACTACGTCTTGAAAAAATAATAATAATAAAATATTTTAAAACATTTATTGAGGTATTGTAGAAAATTTTAAGAAATCTCTGTTTCTACGACTTTCTCGAACTAGTTCTTAAGAAAACAAATGAATTTGGGGAAAAAGGTTGCCAAAATTTGTTTTACAAAATCAGTTCCTGTGACAGGCTCTCAAAAGAAAATGTCCTCATGTCTCGGAGACGGCTTTTTCTTTGTTAGAAAAATCTGTTTTTCAAACTCGTTCTTAGAGGCAAAATTACTAAGACTGGTTTTGTAGAAAATAAAAAAAAAATCTCTATGTCTCCACGACTTACGCAGTCTCTCGAACTAGTTCACAGGAGAATAAACGAACTGGAGAAAAAGTTACTAAAATTTATGTTATACAGAATCAGTCTCTGTGACGGGCTCTTTAAATAAAAAGTTTCATGTCTCTAAAACTTGGAAAAATCCGTTTTTCAGATTAGTTCTTGGGGGGGGGGGGGGAGAATAAAAAATTCTGAGACTGGTTTTGTAGAAAATCAATTTTAAGAAAATTTCTACGTCTCTACAACTTACGCAGTCTCTATCTAGTTTTTAGGAGAATACACGAACGTGGGGGAACAAGTTAGTAAAATTTATGTTTTCGAAAATCAGTCTATGTAATTGGCTCATAAAAAAAAAAATCATGTTTCTAAGACTATTTTCCTTCTTTTTAAAGAATAAGGAATATCAGTTTCCCAGATTAGTTCTCGGAAAAAATTACTACGACCAGTTTTCTGGAAAAATCAGTCTCTGTGATTGGCTTAAAAAATAAATCCTTGTGTCCCTGAGACTGTTTTTTCTTTTTCTAGTTTTTAAAAGATCGAAAAAATAATAATAACAAAAAAATACTGAGACTGATTTTGTAGGAAATTAGTATCCGAAATTGACTCAAAAAAACTAATCTCCATGTCTCCACGATGTACGCAGACTCTCGAACTATTTCTTACGAGAACAAATGGATTCTCGGGGGGGGGGGGGGATTACTAAAATTCATGTTTTGGAAAATCAGTTTCTTTGACTGGCTCTTCAAAAAGAAAACACCGTTTATTTGTATCTAAGTGCTCCAAATCTCTCAAACTAAATCTCAAGAGACTGGAAGAGAGAGAAAAAAACAGTTACTAGAAAAATTTTCAAAGACAATCAGTCACTGTAATTAGCTCTTTAAAAAGAAAAACTTGTCCTGCTGCCTCTAGGGCTGTTTTCTTAGAATTCAGACTAGCTCTTGAAAAATAAAGAAAATTCGTTATTGAGACTGATTCGTTAGGAAAAACAACAGTCTCTGTCTGTGACTGGCTTTTGAATAAAAAGCAGTCTCTGAAACCGACCGTTCAGAAAAAAGTAGTTTCTAAGACTGGTTCTAGATAGAAAAAATTCTCTGGGCCTGACAGTTTCTGAGATTGATTCTCCAAAAGGAAACCTTGTACACAACTGATTTGTAAAAAAAAAAAAAAAAAAAAAAAGTCTTTGGGAGTAACTCTCAAGAAACAATGTTTTTTGAGACTGGACTTTTATGGACCTTTAGAAATATCAATCTGTTGTGTAACCTGGCACTTATAAAAAACGGACTTTTCAGAGAAACTAACCTCTGAGACTGACTGGCTCTTTGAAAAAGGTAGGTTTGAAAACTAGGCCTTTAGAAAAATAAGTTTCTCTAACTGGCTTTCGATGGAAAGTCTCTGAGACGACTCTCGGAAAGAACAGTCCTGAATCTAGCTTTTTATAAAAAACAGTCTCAATGACTGGCTCTTCAAAAAATTTTTCTAGAACTGACTCTTCGAAAAAAAAAAACGGCACAAAGAAACTTTCAATTTTATATTTCAAAAAATGGAGCAATTCGGCCCAAAAATCTTATTAAATTGATTAATATGAAAAAGTCCATCTGGTTACAAAATGCTGTCACCACACGTATCGCCCCCCCCCCCTCGCAGATGAAATTAATACATACTGCTACAGGCCCAATGATATGGGATCATATTATTTTTTTTAAGTAACAATTTTGCATATTTCTGTTTTCATCATTTTCTATTGATTTTTTAATTCATTACAAAAAATAGGGTCTCAACAGTAAATAAAAGAAAAAGTGTTTTGAACGTTTGCCTTTTCAAAAGTTAATTGTCAAGCACAGAAAAGTTGAGTGTAAATTTATCCTTGGCATAGCAATCAAATTTTAATATTATACGATATAATTTTAATAGTTTGCTATTAACAAGGTGTCTACCAGAATTCAATTTTGTTGTTCCGGAACTTTGTAAAACACTTCCGGGAAAAATTTGGGAGCAAAAAAATACCATGTTTTGCTCGATATACACAACAGTGTTACCTGTATTCTTCTACTATATAATGCGTGCATGTATTTGAAGGGTGACAGTTATCGATTTGGACTATGCACAGAGCAGTCTCCATGTATCGGGGAAACAGTCCAAGCTTTGGGGGAAAACTGTGTTCAACATTTGTAAAAAATTCCGGGACCTTTGGCAACAGTCAAGTCAATTCCGGGACTTTTCGGGGTTCCGGGACCTACTTTTAGCCTCCGGGACTTCGCCGGGGTTTCCGGGACCGGTAGACCACCTATTATAAGAAATCGAAATTTGAAGAAAATCAAAATGCAGAAAAACTATTTCACTGAACACTGGTGTTTTAATGAGATATTTATAACACTGTTTATCTATTTTAAAAACTTTTGCTCAATACAACCAACCATACCCCAGATGCCCAGATTGATGTGAAAGACTTCGACAAAGGATACCTTTTGGAATTTTCCATTTTGAGAAAGTGAAAAATTTTATAAATGAATTTTGGAAAGTACTTTTGATACGAAATTGATAATAATGTATTTAGACAACTCGAAAACGTTAAAACACAACAAAATGTAGGAATACTGAAACCCAGAAACTCCCCCTTTCCACGTCACAGACAAGGTTTCACGTTATTTGGCAATAGAGAGCGTAAATTTATCTTTCCAATTTTTTGAGACAGGCACAACTTTGATAAAATCACCAATAGCTACAATTCGCTGAACTAATTTTGTTATTATGAAACATTCTAGATAAGAACTGCATTCTGTATTTTCCCTCCGGATCAGCGATAAAGAACTCCAGGATGCAAGACAGAAGTCAGACTAAGAAAGAGACATACTGGTCTCAGACTATTAGACAGGTGTGAAAAGGTAGATGACTAACTTCCGCAAACAGAAAGTAAGACGCACAGTTCCAACAAAAAGTCAGTAAGAGCAGACACGTGTCTAGAAGAAAAGGGGAGAGGGAGATTTTAAAGCAACCACAGGACAAAATTCTCTGGAAAGTTATCGACCGAAAACGATAAATATTCGTCATTCTACCCTACAAAAGGTTTTCAACAAAATTTTCGCAAACTAAATACGCATCCAAAGTTGGATGATTTTTAAACATAGCAGACCCTTCTTTCAGTTGCAGGGCACAATGTCTATTTTTAATCCACCCTCTATCTTCAATCCCTCCTGTTTTAAGCACCCACAGAGAAGGTAGCCAACGGTTTATACCAGTGATTCTCAAGCTTTCTCTCCACTTTGGGATAAACTCAATCATCTTCCAGACCCCTTCTGCTTTAAAAATGACAAATACAAATATTTCAGATCGAATTCTATTCTACTTCTGATTTTTTTCCCGTACTCTTTATCAGTCCTGATTATCGCAAGAACTTGACACACGAATATACGTTTTCCAACATAAAGCGACCACACGTATTATACGAAATAATAAATTATCATTCGGAGAAGGTTGTTGACACGCGACGCGACAGATGGCCTCGTTAAATTCGACCGTTTCTAAGAAAATCGCGCTTCGAAATTTCGCCGTGTAACATCATGGTTTCGTTAATTTTGCGAATCCGATTTCAACTTTGTCGGTTACACGGGCAATAAACTTGTCTAAAAATGACCTGCGCAACACCGCAATGCCCTGCCAAATTATTCCATCAACGGTACAGTTGTAAACGAACTTTTTGGCGACGCTTTTAACGCGTCCGAGTTAATGCACCGCAATTTACTACACTTTGTCGCAGGCACGTGTTAAATGGAGCGCAACGGTTGCCTCATACTCACCATGGTTTTGGTAAGTGAGATCGACGAAGTTACTTTTGGTTCCGGCCGACGGAACGGTCGCTGCGTTAGGATTGTGAGCTTCGTAAATATCGTAGCTGTGAGTATCTTCTTCTAAAGACGAATTAAACTGAGATTTGTCCATCGAGTCTAAGCTGCCATTCATTTTCTTGTACTCGGACGTCCGCGATAAGGAGAGATTCGTTGCCTGACTCTGAAAAAAAAAAGTTATCGTGAAATGAAATACACAATATCTAGTGACTCTGTGAATTTCAACAGGTGAAGAAATCCAGATGATGGAGATAAGAAGAAAGGGTCGCAACGTTGATTAATACAGTTGGTCAACAGAGCTCACTGATAAATTCTCGAAGTCCAAATTAATACTACTCGAATTCCATGTCCTATGGGAAAGAGTCAGCCAATCAAAATTAATTTTTTATCTCAAGTCAACAAAATTCAATTATGGGGACCAAAAAAAATGTTCCGAACAAAGACTACTCAGGACTAGATTTCAGTAATGGTGATCCTGGAGGACGCGGAAGAGGAGGCAAGTACTCTGGAGAAATGATGAATGCATACGATTTCTTCCATATCAGGTATAGTTAATATATGAATTTCTTCGTCAAATTTTTCATATTCACAGTAGGAAAAAATAGATTAAAAAATATAAGAGATTCATTTTCCATACTTTACATGTTAAAAGATTAAAACCAAAAATAAATTAGAAGCAGATTTCAAGGATATTTGCTTTTTCCTGCAATTTTTCGTTAAAAAAGAAATAAAATAAAATAAATAAATAATTTAAAAAAAAAAACTTCATAGTAAATAATGTCAACGATTTTTAAAGTTTTCTGTTAAACTTTTCTAGTAAAAATCAGAATAAGAAAACGAATAAAAAAGAAGTTAAAAAAGAAACAAAGTTCTTAAAGCAGATTTTAACAGTTTTTCGTTTTCTCGTCAAATCATTCGTGTTACAATAAAACGATTAAAAAAAAAATAGAAAAAAAAATAAGGGGAAAAAAGAGAAAAGATATTTTTTACGAATAGTTTCTAACATTTTCACAAGTTTTTTGTCAAATTTCTTGAGAAAGACAAGAAATATGAAACAGTCTTACTAGCAGATTTCAACAATTTTTTGGGTACGTCGTCAAGCTTTTGAAGTTCAAAGAGGAAAAAATTGAGGACCTTTCAATAATGCTGAGTATTTTTGGTTCCAAATTTTTGCTTCAAGTTGAAGAGAAAAAAAGCAACTTTCAGTCAAAGTACTACAACACTGAAAGTGCGTGCACATTAATATCACGACATCCACGGTTCCTTAGTACCTATGTTTTTACATCGAACTGAATTTCACGCAATATTTGGCTGTCGCTCTCTCAAGTGGAATCTGAACTTTGAACTTGACGCTTAACTGACATCAGAAATGACTTTCGCGACCTTCACAACCAGAAAAGTGATACCCATATTGTTCTACTAGTTGAAACCTCCATTTTACAGTCACCCCGCCAACTGTAGATCCGCCTCTCCCTCTCAAAATTTGGAATTTCGCACAAAACCAAGACGGAATAGAGTTTATTAACTTCCAAAACCAATGTATCGAAATCTAGATTGTATTTTACGTAATTTGTAACCGTGGAATCTTTATTTTAACACCAGGAACATCATGGCGACAAAAATTGAATCAGAGACTTCCACATCTTGAGGAATAACACTGATGTCATTGAGGTTTCAAATTTTGAAACCTCTCCCTACCATAAGTTCCTTCTCCATTTTGAAATCGCCCACACGGTAAAGTCAGAAAGAACTCTTGCAACCAATGTTTCAATATTCATATTGTATTTCACAATTTCTCACCCCACTCCCTCATGCGTACAGGGCGACCACTAGAAATTTCAGGGGGGGGGGAGGATTGAAAACATGATTTTATTGAATTTGAAAAATGACCAGAACTGGACACCATTTGCAATGTTTTCCTTCTTTTTCGTGCTTCTCTCTTTACACACTACTTGTCATCACATATTTTCAACCCACTTCACCGCAAAATACATGAATTTTTAAATAAGTGAAGATAAAATAACGAGTAACCGTAACACATTTAATTTTCTTCTGGCTTTACCGGTTACACACGCGCTTCAGAAAATTCCATCAGTCAAATCTACTCTGAATCCAATGGAGCACGAAAAACACTTTCAGGATTTATCAATGAGCTCCACTGACCAACTACACCAACGTTTATCTGCACATCTTGGCTTTTCTTCACACAATCTTCCCGGAATAACAGGTTCATTCTCGTACGCTCTCGATTACTTACGGACAAAGCTTTCCTCTTGAACCCCAACTCGTTGAACCCGGTTTGTGAGGAAGAAAGAGATCGTAATGAATTGAGCGACTGTCTGATCGAATTGCGACGCTGCAATCGCTCGGTGTGACGGTGCTGTGACTTCGAATACCACAGGGCTGCGACCACCGCCAACAACAAAAATGCCAAAACTATTGTACTGAATACCGCCACCGTGAGCACGTCGTCTGTCCAGCTCAATACATTTATGGACACCTTCGGATCTGCAGAAATTTGAACGATTTAATAATAAAAGCACAGGAAACTACACTTCAGCCCAGAGGTACGGGGCACAACTTACCCATTTCACAAACGAAGGGATGCGGATGGTGACAGTCATCTTCCTCCGTATTCTGGTACACAAACGTAGTGCACTTATGTATTTTGTTGATATTCTGCACCCACACGTGATCGTAAAGCATGTAATTTTCTTGCTGATGCTTCAGGAACTTGTACAGCATGTAATAACTTGTTGTAACGTACGGCATAGACGCATTCACAGACTGTAACCAGAAACACAAGGTATTTTCACAGTGCAAACAATATTCTCATAATCTTTGAGGATAAAGAACCTGAAAAACTGATATACACAGTACGCACCACGCAAAAGTCACGAGCCTCGTAGAATGACATTGGAGCTCCGATGTAGATGTAACAGGTGTCACCGACCAGATTCCACGCAGGAGGACATTTTTCGTCCAGAAGTGATGCATTAGTCATGTGATACGGTTGGTAATTCACTTCCAACAACCGCAAATCATCCGAATGGTCGTGAATACGGCCAGCAACAGCCCAAGTCTCGTTCCAACCCCAGTAATTGTATCTGGCGTCGATTGGTGTCTTCCACAAATCAATGCTGCAGATCAAAGTTACAATTAGAATTTTCAGCTGAGGAAATTGGCACAATCTCAAGACTCAAATTTACCGTATGTAACTTACAATGACGAATTAACAGTAATGATTTCGTAGTCATTGTCGGGGTTCGAGAAAATATTATCCACGTAGTGCTGACCGGCAGTTGCAGCAATGATTGTACTCCGTGAGTCTCGTTCGAGAGCCAGGTTCCTGAAATTCGAAAGAAAATAGACAATTTAATGCTTGAAACTTTCAATAGGTAATATTTTTCACGAAATTCCAATATATTTTTATCCTATATCAATACAGAATACCATTCAATGATGCCAATGATTATCAGCTCCACATCTCAGTAACAAAGCTGCAGATTACTCGCATAAAAAAAAAAAAAAAAAAAAAAAAAAGTATTTATTCAGAGGACACCGGTGTATGCCCAATGAGTTGTGGATGATCGACTGCCAGAGAAATGCAATTGCTGACAGGTGATTACGAATCACGAACAGTCAGGGACGTACCGACAGGGGGGCAACTTACCCCCCTGTAGGAATTTTTCATTCAGCAGTTGAGAAAATTTACCATTTCAGCGAGGCGGAGTTGGAAAAATCCAACAAGGGTTTTTTTTTGCTTGATATTTGGGAATTTTGAGTCGAGTCATTAGTAGAAATCCAACAAGTCAGATAAAAAATTCTTCGGTACGTCCCTCCGAACAGTACAGTCCAACAGACTCCAAAATCCATCAAAAATACAGTGTATGTCCGGAAACTCTTCAAAAACTGAAGCAGCAAAGGGACGGGGGAGGGACGGGAAAACCCTGCAAAACTCCTTGAAGTTCGAGAACAGGACTTCAGTCTATGAGGTGATTCTCCAATTTTACCGTAAGGGTCATGCTACGTACTGCTTAGTCAAAATAATGCTAAGACTCCCTCTCACAGAAATTTTACTCCATCACCTTTTCCGTTGAACAGTAGATAGTCTACCTTCAGTGAAAAAATTCGAGTAATTCATAAAAAAGCCAACTTCCTATGAGTTATAGAACGAGTTTTCTAAATATGGATTTCGAAGGGTAACTTAAGGGGGGAAAATAATAATTTACTAATCACACATAATTTTAATCTCTGAAGAGAACAAAAAGAATCCTTTTGATCTACATCTTACAACAGCTCCAGGATTTGCGAAGTTAAGAGAGCTAAAAAAATTTCGGTTTGAGTAATCTTGTTGCCTGTTCACGATGAAAGGGTAAAAATAACATGCACAGAAAATGACTAAGACTCGTCACTACAGTTTCAACAGTTACGAATTTATGGGCTCCCAAAATAGCACTCAAAATGTATTTTGGCTAAACAAAATTAAACTAAGCTTAAGAAAGGTTCAGTGTAATAACTTTGTATCATTTACCAAGCAAACATATCAAAGCCCAAAGAAAGAAACTTATTAAAAAAATAAATAAATAAAAGACATGGTCTCAAAATGTTTCAAAATTGCACTTTTACTTAGACCTTTCTCCTTCTATCCTCATTCTAAAATTTTCAACTAGTAAACAAAATTCAAAGAATTGAAACTTCTTGTTTTCTTTTGCAGTGGATTTCAACAGGCATATTAATAAGTGTTATAGGGAAAAAAGAGGGAGAGTAACAACTCTCTTCCCCACAATAAAATTCATTTCAATATCTGCAAACAAATATTCAAATTTTACCTGAAAGGGTTGAAAAAGTAACAAAATTCGGTTTTCACTAGCGAAAAACTTTAGGTTTGCATTTTCCCGAATTTCTGCTAAAGAAATCGGATTCAGAAATAAAAAAGTCAACAGATTGCGAGAGGAGGAGGGAGAGAAAGATTTTTCAAAAAAACATGAGAAAAAGTGATTTACATGATTACGACTGAAACAGTTGATAAAAGAACCTACAGGCAAGGAAATAGTCGAGTCATATTTTGGTTAGCATAGTCTGTCACAACTGCTTGCATTGATGTTTCGTGTGAATGGAGCGACAAGTTATGATAAATCCAAACGTGACTTGACGACTTCCTACACGGAGCCCTTACCATACTGACTGAGCAGCTGAAGGTAAAGAAAATAAAGTAGTTAACTTTGAAGGATCTACTAAAATTTTTTCCAAATTTGTCCAATTCCTGGCGGGCTAGCCATCGTTCTTCGAAAAATCAAAATGTGTTCCTTCGTTCAACCTTTCACGTACTTTGTCGTGAGGGGGCTAGAATTCCGTGACAATGTTGCGATGAGGGAGCTGTGAATTAGCGCCAAATCGGAGGGGGGGGGGTCCAACGTTGTGGACCCTGGGGCAGACGTGTTGGCCCCAGAGATGCGGTTTCGGCTTGACAATAACTTAGCACAGTCGGATTGAGTATGAATAAATTTTATCAATACTTCGTGACAACACGATAAACTTCACGTTATTTAGATTGTACAGTGGATAGCCACTACATAGGCTTCTCAAGAGAGCACACGACACAATTAATTAGTTTTTGTTAATTTTTCTAAGTTCTAATTCTGGATACAAGAGACGGTCTACACTTAACTCTCGGGAGAGAGCAAGATCAAGACCAAAAAGACAAAAGACCAATTTTCCGAACTATGAAGCGAAGTTATTAAACTCTGAATTTCAATCGCGGTTCGGCCCACTCGAAATGGGGGTTCTCTCAAATGAATGTTTTCTTGAAGAATGGTAGGACCGTATGCGATGGATTGGGAATCTAGATGATGGGTCACCGCGGGTGAGTGAAGTCGAGAGACGATCTTGTTTTCGTAATCATTAATTTAGTAAATGGGTGTCGAATGCGTTTCGGAGTGCGGGTACGGTACGACACGGAGGGCGTGATGAGTCGAATAGGTGCGAAAGACGTCGGTGGGAGATACACGCGACGTTTGTGCATTGTCCTTGTCTTCAGAATCTGCGGCCCGGGATTTGGATGAAAGCGCGGGTATATGGATCATCAACGTCGAAAATATGATCGAATGTGGTCTACCGGCGTTCACGGTCTTGTGCGACCGATAGATGCGAAATTTAGTTGATACGAATATACTTCGTTTTAGCCCAGACCGTCAGGTAGAGGACAATACGTCAGTCAGATGGCGTAAGAGAAAAAAATCTTCGAAAGTCAAAGAAGGTGAATTTTGCCTCAAGACATACTCGTACTTCTCTTTTCAATGTCCTCCAGGGCTATATGCTTAAATTTAAGGAACTCGATTACATCAATACACCTTCGAAAGTTGACGCCAACTTGAGGTACACTATACCATCAAATTGAAAAGGTTCCAATGGCCATTTCAGAAAAAAGGTGTTCAGAATTCTCGAAAGAAAAAGACACCTTTCTGTTAACGAAAATGCTTTCAGCCAAACTTCCAACAGCTTATAACTTTTAAGCCATATAAATTACAGTAACGAGTCAAGACCTTCAATAATTTTCTCTATGCATGATCATTCATAGTGAGGCACCAGTAGAACCGAGAACATTGTTTACAAAAAACTTTTCTGCGTTCATATGCTGATTTTAAGAGCCTTGTTATCATTTCTGCTAAAAACAGGACATGATTTTAATAAACTTCTTTTGCTTCCTGCAATCTATAAACCGAAGCTTGGTAATTAAATTCCATTTACGCGGTCAAGTTTCAACCCACAACTTCAAGACCAAGAGGTGAGACGGATCAGGCCAATCATGGCTTACTACTTGAATTCTAGGTACTCTAATTTTCTCCACACATTTCTCAGCGTACTTCATTTCTACCCAAAATAGTTTCAAAAGAAGAAAAACACGAGAAGGAATTACTGTAGCATTTTGAAAGCTAAGTAATCCAAGTCCATTCACTAAGTTTAACATTGTTTACTGAACACAAATTCTTCCGTATGAATACGCTGTACACCGAAAACTTCTACGAGGTATACAAGGGGATTTAAACCATATGTAGGTACCCATATTTAGCCCTGTGTATATCTTCTTGAATCATCTTTGGATACACACTAAGTAATACTGTAACCGAATCATCAAGTTAGACTACTTAAAAACCGACAAAAATATACCTAGACCACTCAATTTGTGAGCCTCTCGCTATAACTGGGCACACAAGTCCTATGACTTGAATAAAAACAAACTGCAAATTTGGACTATAATTAATAACCACAGAGATATCCGACTTCCCTTCTCCTCTGCTAAGCCTCCCACCAGATCCACATTGCTTTCTTATCCCTCTCAATACATCACGCTTCATCCAATCAAGACGTAAATATTTCATTACCAATAAAATCCGTTATGCGATGTGCTCTGGAATATAGGCAACCGCACTCGTTCGAATCCAGAAATTTCCAATACATGAGCTCCGATATTATTCTGAACGAAGTTTAGGGTGAAATTGGACATGATCTAAAGAACAGACATACACGTAAATAACGGGGCACACTTACTTTCTCCCGATAGTGAACTTGAAAAAAATTCATAATACCTGGTTCAGCACGATAACGTTTTCATACGGTGCCACATTTTTGGCAAAATAATTGCGATAAATCACGACATCCTGATACGGACTACTTCGTCTGCCTTCGATCTTCATCGCCGACGTTACGCGATTGTCGGCGAACAAATTGTTATTTATGATCGCCTTCAATGACGTAGCACTACCTTCCGAGTCTGCCTTGATCCACAAGCCACCGATGTTATCCTTGATCAGGTTATTCTGAAACAGCATTCCACTCGTTCTCAAAATCGCTCTCTACAGCGTGGTCACTTTGACAGCTCGCGCAAACATACCCTGAAATGCAGATTCTGAGTATTCTGAAGATCCATTGTCACGGCCGAGTTGCAAGAAGTAAAATTGCCCCACAATTTCACGCAGTTATTCGTAATCTGATTCCACTCCATCGTGAAGCGCGGATTAACTTCGCCAGCACTGACATAGTACAAAGCTCCTGCCCAATTATCATTCATCGTCGAGAAAGATACATTGTGTAGAACGTCTCGATCTAGAAATACAAACGTTCGAATAAGAATGAAAAACGAAACTGCAGACTGTACTACTAGTTGGCGTGACTTTGGATATTTGTTTCGCCAAATACAAATCACTGTCGTGGATAAGAGCGACTCCACTTAGGGCGGGGAACCTCGGCTACGTACACGCAGCCAAACCACTCAGACAACTACCATTATTACAGTACAAGGAATATTTCAAGTCACACTGTTTCAGAGTAATTCGCGTATGTACGCAAAAGAGTTGCTGCACGTGACTGCCATCGAAAACAACATAATTCTGCTTACTGACTGGTGGATTTGGACAAAAACAGGACATAAGAGATGTGATGATGAAAAAAGTTATCCGAGAAATCCAAAATTAAGCTCATCTGATAGGAAATGAAAAGAGCTACAGCTTCGGTTCTTTACATTTTTTCATAAAAATCAATATCAAAGACGCGTGTAACGCTTTTATGTGCACGCGTTCTTATGGTGTGATGTACACGTATCCTGCTTTGGTGCTCGACACCAACGTCTCTGGAGGAACGTACATTCGCGAATAATGAAATCCGAAGACTTACTGAAGGTAATCGCAGATATAGGCAGAGTTACAATTTCGGCGATGAAGCCATGGTGATGACCAGCTCCAGACACCATCATTTTCACACTGAGGCTGGTGCCGTTCGTAGTTAAAAACTGTTTTTTCACGTTTGATTTGGTCGATATGACGGTGAGTAAAGGCGAACTAACGTTGTAGATACTTCCATCATACAAGGACAGAGTATCGCTTTCGTTGAAAAGATTCAACTGCAAGAATCTACAAACACAACAAACTAAATATAGCCGAGTAGGTTTGATTCGGATTTATTGAAACAGCAGACGAGTTCCGAACACATGGCCGCGGTCCAACAATGTTCGTCAGTTACCTGAATCCGAATTGTTTAATCCGGTACGCGCTATGGAAGATTTTGATACACGAGACCGGTATATTACTGTATTTGTAGTACAACAGAATTCTTTCTTGCAGTATGATTTCTTTCACCGGATCGCACATATCAAGCATTCCGAATGCGTTATACGGTAAATCGACTTTTTCGGCCGGAGTGAACGAACTTTCGGTACTCTCACGACCTTCACCGGTCAACGACGCTATGGAAATAGCAGTATCCAAACAACGTTCGATTCTATGGCAAAAAAATGAAGCCATTACATTATTCGAGACGAATGAAGATCTGATCAAGATAAAATAGACAAATTAAAAGCGCAAGTTCTTGTAATGATTTAGAAGACAAAAACAGCAAACAAATTCATATTGAACTGGGTTAAATTGAACACAGTAGAGCAAACGGGTCTCGAGCAGAGAGTGGAAGGCCACAAAAATCAATCCCACCAGACCGGGAAAAGAGCAGGGGGCACGAGTCAATGACCTCGATTTCGGAATGACAGCTAAGTAATTCGAAGATCTTACATATGCTACAGAGTTGATTAAGTACTGCATCTTTACTTTTGATTTTGGGTTTTTACACATTAGAGGTACGGAAGGGAGGTGTTGGTGGAAAAGAAGAATTTGCCGACAACATTTTTTTTTAAATTAAAAATTTGCCGATTTTTTAATCGAAATACTTTTTAATTGAAAAAGTAAATCAAATAAAAAAACAAACAAACACATTCATAAAAGATGAAAAATTCAAATGAACAGTTTCAAAATTTGCCGACTGCGAAATTATTGGGGGTAGGGGTGGTTCAACCCCCCTCTCCCCCATAGTTTCGTCCCTGATCCGGACATAGAAAAACAGATAAAATAATATTTTCATAAACATCTAAATTTCAATACATTTTAGCCATCAAATCAGTTGATAAAACGTAGAGACTCATGATGGATTCACATCGAGGAATTAAACATTGTTTCCGGAACTTTTTCAAGTCGTCGGCACATGTCTTAAAAAGTATTTACACTGCGGTTGCGCAACATAATCGTCATATCGTGCGATATTGTATCGAAGACAATGTGCCGAAGTCCTATCGACGTCAAACATTGGTAACATCAAAATTTGTTTCCGGAATAATTTCAAGTGGCTCGGTGTGGAATCCACCATTTTTTAGGACGAACATATTGCAGGGGGTCGCGGAGGCTTCCTTCTTCAAGGCCAGTCGGAGCTTTCAAATGGAAAAATTGGGTCATCAATCATCAAAGCTTCTATTTTCTATCTAGATCTTCATGATTACCAAGCTTGTATCGAGTATAGGGCGATAGTTTATACTCGGAATAACTCGAATCCACCCTTCCCTAATAAAGTCGCTTTGGAATGCCCCTGCATGATAACATAATTCGGACTTTTCAAAACTGATTCAGACTCCGTTGAACTCATTAAGTTCTGTTGAGAATCATACAAACTTATTCGGACTTGTGTAAAACTGTTCATTGAAACTCGAACAGAACTCATTCATATCTTTATGTCAGACCGTTAAAGCACGTCCAGTCTCGTTAAGATTCTGTTACAATTTGGTAAAATTCTTTCGAACTTTTTAAAGCTCAATTCAAACATTGAGTTTGTCCTGATTCTTAAGATTCATGCAACCTCTCTTAAAACTTCTCAAGACTAGGTCCGCCTTGGTTAAGATTCGAGAAGATTCATTAAGGCTCATTTTTTTGAAGGTTAGTAATAACTCATTTAAACTGTTCTTGTGTTCGTTAATATCTTTTTGAGACTTATTCAGATTATGTTATGACTCCTTCAAAAACATTCAGACTCTCAAATCCCATTCAGGTTTCGTGTAAAATGTTAAAACTCATCCGGAATTTGTTCAGATTTGTTGAATTTATTCTGGCTCTATTGATGTCTACTGATATTGAAGGAAGGAAAGGAAGTACATTCTATTTTCGAAATTCGGGCGAAAAAACAGAGTGTCTAGCAGATTTGAAAATAGAAAATAATGGACTTTTATTGGACTTTTTATTAGGTCTTTTCATACGCCTGATCACAGCTAAAAAAGGCGTGCCTATGCAAATTCCTTATTTTTATTCATTTATCATTAAATTTTTTTTTAACTACTAAAACGATTTTTTCTTTCCAAGAATTGACTTATTCTCAAACAACACTACACAACAAACTAAGATTTTTTTTAGAAGGAAAATAGACGATTTTCAATGTATTCTTAACGCGCTGAATTCAAACATGATATTGACAATACTCAATTAGTTAATCATTTTTTATGTTCCCTAGGGAGTGAAATAGCGTATTTTAAGAAGTTGTTTTATTTTATGTGGCGACACTGATGGTGTATTAAACTGATATTACTGATAAGCTCCTTTGATCTCCGATATTAAATCACACGTTCACACATGTAACTGTGTTCATTTCGAAGTGCATGCAGTGTACCCACATTCTTCAATATTTCGAACCAAACGAGGGAAATAAGGGGCAATATTCAAAACGAGAAAAAGAGAGCTAATTAAGAAAAACAAATAACAGCATTGAATCACGCAAAATACTTCCAGAATCTGCTACTCTCGTTTTTGTGGTTTTGCTGTTGTGTAGTGTAATGCATCCAGTAAAGTTTTCCACAACATTATTATACTTATTTTTCAGTCTTTTATTGGGCCATATTAAAATTATTGGGCAATTTTTGAATATTGGACTTTTATTGGATTGGTTGGACGTATTGAACTGGTAGACACCCTGAAAAATCAAAACGAAGAGCATTCTTTCAATCACAGTTAAAATCAAAGAAAAGCGCTTATTTTTCAATTTTTTTTTTCGTAGACTGGAATATGCATGCTGAAATTTTTGAATTTTCCTGTTAAGCCCCAAGTTACTCCTACCCCATATCCCTGAAAAAGTGGTCAGTTGGTCACGCTACGAGCTACTATGTTGGCTCGCTCGACTAATCAGACTCATTACAACCTGTCCAAACTCTTATAAGACTTATTAATCTTGGTTACGAATCATTAGGACTTTATCGAAGTTAAATGCAACTCATGCAAACTTGGTCAAAATGCATACTAACTCTAGGAAGACTCATTAAGTTTCTTTCAAAACCAATGTAAAAGATTAAAAAGATTGTCATGACCTTATGTGTACAACTAGGACTATGGCTTTTGGCTCAAGTTTTTTGCTAGGACAGATTTGTAATCTACAGAAAGACAAAAAGAACATGCATACAGTATTTTGTTTGCCATTTAAGTGCCGAGCGACAGAACTTCAGAGAACAGAGATTTTGCATCCCGAATCCTAACTCCTAGCGGTCTTCCTTCTGGATCCGGGGAGACGATAGACGATTTTTTAATATCAAGAGATATTTTTCTTTGAATTCTTTGGGAACGTAGAACGAAACTCCAAAAAGTATTCTGAGTACACGGAAACACTATCATTATAAAGAAAATCGAAGGTAGATACGAGATGAAAATAACCAGGAATTAACATTAGTCCACAAAACAAAAAGAACTTTTCTTGTAAACAGGGAAGAAGATACGACAGATAGGTATAGATAGGATCATATAAATCTATGCAAAGAAAAAGAAGGACCAGCTAAAAATATCTTTCATCTAGATCTAAATTCACCCATCGGTCCCAGGTTAACTTATCCCAAGCTAAACGACAACTGAACCCACGTACCTGTTGAACAGGAGTTTCACGTCATGTCCCGGAGATATCAAGTTGATCCCGTGAGATGCACTTTGCGTTATGTTTACCCTTGTTACTTGAGGCGACTTAAAAACAGCCAATATCGCCGGCGATCGGTGATAATGCAACATTCCAGCTCCGATTATCTCAACAAATTCCAAAACTGATTCGTGATATCGAATACTTTCGTGCGTTACATGGTCGTGTATCCGATCTTTGAAGTTGTTCCACTCGAACTCTCCGTTTGCCAGCCTATCCGCAAATCATGTCCAATTATGAACAGCAATTGCACATCGTTATAACTAAATTGAGATTATTGAACGGTTAAGAAACATTACCTTACTCCTCCCCAGTAATCCAAATTCTCCTCCACGGAATCGGGGTCCCCACAGCGAATGAACACGAACTGACTGTCCCAATGACACACTCGTCGTTCGTGATGCAGCTGTTCGCTCAGTCGTTCCGGGCAATCATCTAGCGTCTCTTCTTCGCCTACAGTCAATATCACGTTAATTCAGGAACTTCTCGCCATACCTATTTCATGTAGCAGAACTTGAATCTAACCTGCACACTGCCACGGCTCCGGCCACGACCAAATTCTAGTCAACGCGTTAGGCAGATACTCGTAACGCCGGCCACGAGAAATCCAGGTGTTCAGACTACCCAGCCCAAGTTGTCGGCAAACAACTCGAGCATTCTGCTCTACGAACGTTTCGTCGCACAGTGGAACCCACTGTAATGTGGTCGTGTTCCAGTACTCCAGGAATCCTTCGTTCATGCCCTTTTTACCACTTTCGGTGCAATTATTTTCGATGCACAAGCGCACCAAACTGCAAACACGAATCAGATTAACACAATTCCAATTACACGAGTTCATCTTGTAAAATAAAATGTCTCACTTTTTCGGAATTAACGGTTTCTTTAGCTTAGCGGCGCTGTAATGCGGTTGACTAGCGGGTCGCATAATGATCTTATCGTCTCGACGTCCTTTAGCGATCAGTGTCCCCAGCACTAGTAAACCAACTCGGGGGCCGAACTCCAAGGTAACTCCGGGTTCTATAGTGAGCGTGACTTCCGGCATCACAGTGAGATCAGAACGTATTACGTAAGGTTGCGGTCGTTTACGTAGCACCAACGAAGTCAACAGACGGCCAGCGAGATTATCGACATCTAGTTTGGCTAGGGTTTCGAAGGACACCTATAAATACAATCGGCATCGATAGAAAATAATGTATTCAAGTAGCAGGTTTTCAGAGGGCATTACTATTCAAATGTGCACAAGAACATCGAGCGACTACTGTATTGTGACCAGAACTTTCGTCACGTCAACTTTCGCGGCCCAACCTCCTCATTGGCACCTATGTCGGATTCCGTCTTACTCGACGCTACTTTCATAACACTCTGCCATTCAGACTGTTAGTTTATCAAATTGGCTGTCATCTGGGTCTGTTTGGGATTCTAGAGTTTTTCCTGGAAAAGCATGAGTGGCAGAAGGGGTATGTTATTTTTAGTACATATTATATATGATTTTCTGACCTTTTTCATCGGAGTCATTTTTTATTTATTTATTTATTTTTTTTTTTTTAATTAAGATGAATAAACACGAAAAATACTCAGATAAGTCTGATAGGATATGAGGAGCCTGGCAAACAGAGAAGCCAGAAACAAGTACAGACACTGAGAGGCGTACATTTGACACATTTTTAGAGAATTGGAGGGATCTTGAGTGTCTTGAACCTAGGCTTTGGAACTATCGAACACAAAGATGAAGAAATATTGGTTAACAACATAGAATAAGTTGGGGAAATCTTTTGATTTCTAGATTTGAGTTTTCACCTCCAAGCTTGTTTTTTTTTTTCTAGACAAGGAAGGGGCTGCGTCGATGCTTATTCATGTGATTGGTGAGCAGAGATGGGCGAGATTATACCTACGATCTTTAAACCAAAAAGAACATATAGGTAAAATAATCAAAAAGATCATTATATAAAATCATCAGACGATCACTAGATTTGTGATCTTTCACAGATTTTTAAAATGATCCAAGATTTGATCTCAGATTGAGAAAACTGTAAAAATTGGTCAAAATTGATCAGAAAATAACGATTTGAAACCTTCTTTCCCCAACATATTTTTTTTTAATTGAATTCGTGATCATTTTTCCCGCAGAAACATCGCACACGTTATTTTTAGGTCAGAAAACAACCAAATCTTCTTTTTCGTCGTAAAAATTCAAATTTCTTCTGTGCATTTTCACTCTGTCCTAATGTATATAAGAAGGTTTCTATCTTTAAAATTTTATCAGACCTGACCTGCGTTCCCATCCTGAAAATTGTTCTAAATAATTTGAAAAGATATCAAAATGTAAGCTTTATGGAACAATATTAACTAGTATTTTACAAAAGATCGAAGTTTAGCTTTTGTGTTCAAAACTGGCCGTTTAGAATGAAAAAAAAATGGGGGAAAAAATTTAAAGTAGCTGATTTTGAAAATTCAGTCACATTTCTGATCCAACAATTCTGGCCTCCTAATCCAAATCCGACTGAAATGGGCAAAATGGATACAACTTTGAAAATCAAATAAAGTATCGGAGTAGGGTATTTTTTGGCTTCTAATTTCGAAATTCAGATTTGATTTTGAATCAGATTTCGATTTGGGCCCTGAATTTGACTATTTTTCCTTCCCAGAGGCCGAACTAACTTCGCTGAAAAAACTTAATTACATGTTGACGTAGAAGTTTTTCTTGGATCATTGCTTTCGATAGTCAGATTCCTGATCTGAAAACGATATGAGCTCTGAAATCCAAATTTGAGGCTTTCAAATGAGCAAAACTCACCTGTTTGAGAAATCAAACAAGGGCAATACGGGTTCTTCGGGTCGATGATTTGAAAATTCTAGAATTTTGATCCGATCCCGATTTAGGCTCGAAAATTGACTTTTTTCTTTTTCGATGGAGCCAAATCAACTTTGCAAAAAAAATTGGATGAACTATGGTGAAAAAAAAATTTGAGTCCCTGATTTCAAGAATCATTTAAATGATCAGCAGATCATGATTTTAGATAACCGGATTCATCTTGCCCATCTCTGCGGGTCAAACAATTCCCACCAGGCTCGATTTTGGAGTGAAAGATAGGTCACTAAAATTTTTTGGAATACAAGGTGTTAACAGCTCGTTCAACAACGGGTAAGTGGGAACCACAGGTTTCATATACAAGGAGATAAAACTTAAGACCCTAAAAAATGGAGATCATAAAATTTTGCATTAAAAAATTGCCTGAGATTACGTTGTAAATTTTCCGAAAGTTAATAAATGTGATGAAGAGAACTGGGAGACGGGATTTGATAATCGATACAACTTCTCTCATAGTATCCATCAATATCATCTTTATCGGTAGAAAACGCTAAACATTCTTACATTCTTTTGATTCCATCAAGATCTGCTAAAGCAATTTGAATCACACTCGATATCACTACCCTGCTACCGTACTCTTCCATTCGCATAAATTTCTCCCAACAACTTCACTTATTATGCTGCAAAATGGGTTCTGTGACAACGTCCAAAGGGTCAAGGAACAGGGGCCACCACTAACCGCGCTTCGTATTTTAAACATGCATTTTTCAAACTCTGGAAGGTCACTTCACGTACCGACAACGACGAGTCAAAATCGTCTTCTATTAAATACGGTCTGAAATTAGCCAAGGCGTGATCGTTCCAATCGTCGAAATCGAATATCTGACGTTTGATTTTGGCATAGTCGGTGGTTCCCCACCAGTTTTCGGAAATATCTAATTTGCTATCGATCTGCGCGGTCTTCACTCCCGCTACCAACGAGTACGCCAGTTTATTTTCGGACATTAAATTACGTTTTATTCGCACTCGCTGTATTCCATCAAAAACAATCAAACTGGTTGGAGTCTGCAAAGAAATCATATCCAGCAATGAAATACAACAGTAAATACATCATACTTCTAGCCGCAAATATACCGAATGATTCGATTACATGGGATCGATTGCTTTAAATCAAACTTCATTACCTCGGGAGACGGAGGACTATTTCGTTTCAGCTGATTTTCAAAAAACAGAGCTCTCAACTCGCCCCTGATTTCGGACTGACTGTTAGCTTTGAATTCGATCATGTAAACTCCCTCGTTATCAGTAATCACATTTCTGGTTATTAACATAGACTTTTCCATTCCTCGAATAGATATCAAACCATCTGCACATATAAAGACAATAGTTGGTTACAGCATCTACAATTATCTCTCCATTCACAATAAGGCAAAAACATCTTCACCCTTCCATCAATTCAAATTACCACTTACATTTGCAGTTGTTGTTCTGGAAGTCATTGTAACTCAAATTCAACTGGGCGTAATGTCCATCCACAATGAAAGCGAACTGTTTATTAAACCTCCAAGTATTGTTCTCAATTGTCACCGAATGAGTGTAGTTTTCATTATACGACCACACAGAGGGTAAGGTCACCTCGAAGCTACCTCCTGAATTACGTTCGACTGTATTTTTATACATATACCAATGGAACAAGTTATTTGAGTTACGCTGATGTCTGCAGAAGAAAAAACGGGGAAAAAAATAAGGAATTTGCTCAACTCGAACAACACAAAAGACAAGGGTATCATCTTATCACACCTGCTGAATTGGCGGATTCCTCTGGCATTGTCCGTGATCGCAGTACCATTGATGAAGATCGTGGTTTCCGATATATTCGACTGATCAAGTATCGCGTTATGTGATTGAATTAAAAGAACCTCTTGCGTATTGAATGAAATCTCGCAGTCGACTATACTCAAAGTTTCGTTACTTTTGCGCAGATAGTGATCCCCGAATTCGGACAAATAACTGTCGACAAGTCGGAAAAATATCGAAATTAGAAAATCACTTAATATAGGAGCAGAGCGAGGGTGTGGGGACAGGTGTGACTCTCACTCCCATGAATCCTCAGAGTCGGCAATTTTCGGCGAATTCAACGAATCGCCATTTTGAACTACCAGTCAGCAAAACAAGGAAGTCATCAATTCGTTGTTTTTTTTTTTCGAGTAGAATGAAAAATGGTTGTATCCGTTTTATTATTCAGTCAGTATAAGTATTTTCAACATCAGTCGGTAAAATATGATTTTCTTTTTTCCTTGAAAGAAACACTTTTGTATCATCCAGTTGGAATTTCCAAGATCAGTTGAAAATGTAAAAAATAGCTATATCCAAGCTTTTTCATTTTCTTGCGCGGTGAATTTTGGCACAGAGTTGGAATTTTCGAGGGTCGCAACGGCCCTAACCCAATGTTCACCGAGATTACCGCCATACAAACTGATTTCAAGATTATACACCGGTTAACAACATAACCCGGGAAAAAATCTTATGTTTATTAGATCTCTTTTTCCAGGATAGGTAGAGGTACAGTCATATCAGTTAGGACGGCAAATTGCCAAAACGATGACAGGTTGAATTACAGTAAACCGTTCTCTAAACCACATAGTAACGTTACCTGTTGTAGTAGGAACTCCATAAACCGAATCCATTTGCTTTGATACGAGTACTCGTGATCAGCAATGTGGGAAATACATCGAAGTTTACAGCGCGAAGATGACGTGATTCGACTCGAGCTGAAATATCGATGAGAAAAATTAAACGTAGCCACAAGCGTACAATCCGAAGTTATTAACACTGTCCATAAATTATCAACATCAGGAGCATCTATAAGCAATTTCTCCAGGATGGGAAGGGGGTGAATTTCTGATGTTGCTCGCCGAATTTCAAATTTCGCAACTGGAAAAGTTTCAGATTTACTTCTTCAATTTTGTCTTAAGATTTTTTTAAAAGGAAAGAGGGTAAAGGAGGCTACCCTGCTTTGATAGATCACTAACGTACACAAACATAACACACAACCAATTGCTGATAGTGTGTTCTACATGCAGACATACTCTACTACAACAGGTGAGCTAGAAACAACCAGACCATGAGACGCAAATTCATTTTCACCAAGCCATTGCATCTATAGCGTACTAGCAGAAATACACATACATATGTATAGGTTAAGAAAAGGTGAATATCTTGTAAATAGAGAATAACTGAGGGCTCGGCCTCCTGATTACCCGCTCTCTTCACTGACACTCAGAGACATACTTAAGAGTTTTCCTGGAGGAGGGGAGGGGGGAGGGAGGTGAAAGTCCCAACTGATTCAACTTAAAATTCTTAAGTATCAAAGAAAGAAAAAATGTTTTCAACTTTACCAACTCCGCCTGACTGAAATGGTAAAATTTCCCAACTGCTGAGTAAGAAATTCCTACGGGGAGGAGGGAGAAGCTTCCCCCTTCCCTATATCAGTACGTTACGTCCCTGCTGACACTCACGTAGAAGTTGGACATCTGGCTTTCTATCTGTCTGTCAGTATAAGCCCCCAGCTCGGCATTGCTGTAACATTTTAATTTCCATCCACCCGATTGCCTGTCTACATCTGACTGATCAACTAATTGGCTAATTGACTGATAGTCGGTTTGGCTAGTTGACTAACTGGATTCCTATCAAGATTCCCAAGCGCAGACTCTGCGTTCTTCATCGCACATTTAGCGGGAAGGTAATACGATAGGGCAGGTTTCACTAGTGCCAGGGAAAGGAAGATTAGCGAAAAAGAGCGCAGAGCTTGTACTTTGAAACCTCGCTTATCTAGCTGTCTATCTACCTGATGAGATCCTGCGTTTTCCCAGAAGACCGGAGAGGAAGAACATGTTTAACATACAGAGACCTAGTACGATTTTGGATTCCCGATTTCAGCTCTCAGGCTAGATTTTCCAACGAAAGAACGGCTTGCTCCACTCTATCTGCTTACTTGCTCGTCTGATTGTATAACTGAGTAGCTATCCGTTTCTTTGTCTCTCTGTATCTTGCAGGTAAGTTGGCTTGGATCATCTTCAACTGAATTTTTTATGCGTCACTCGGCGAGGGAAAGCAGTTTTCAGTATACAGAGAGTTTCGGCTCAGCAAGCAATGAAACTACCAGATTCGGGGATATTTTCTCTCATTCTTTGAGCCAGTTTTCTCCGATTTCATACAGTTAATAAATTCGGAAGTAAAACTCACTAGTAGTACAGGTGATCACAATTATAACATTTCCGATCGCATTTGAGCCGCTTTCGTATTTCAAAACAATTCCGTGAGTTTTACTTAGCGTAGGAAACACCATCAGGTCTCTCCTCAAGTCCCAAACACGAGCTTCATTTGATATACCCTGGCCGTCGTATATCAGTATGTGTTCTGTACTTTCGTTGTGAATCGGATTCAACACTTGGACGCCCAGTACCAGGTGGGGTTTGGTCTGCATAGCGGCAATCAAAAACAAATTAATTACGTGAAAATGAAAGTGTCTTATTTTGGTAGACGGAAGAGAAAAATAATCACCCTAATTAGGTACGTCTTATTGACGAGCTGCGAATTGAATAAACGCTCGGTAATAATGTACTTAGTTTCGCCTTCGTTCGAAAAATCGATTACTGAGTGTTCGTCGGCACGTGGAAGAAGAATCGGAGAGTACGTGACGGCGACATTGTAATCAGCGGCTGCTAGTCTAAACCATCCGGAGATTTCTAGCTGCTGTTTACGACTGATCACCGGATCATGACGAACACCGGCAATTTTGTTGTTTTTTAATATACTACCTGTAATACCAAAATTAACGTGTTTATTGCATAACAAATAGTACATACATTACAATGAAGTAACCAGATATCGATGATTCTTTCATTTACTTACTAGTTACTTTCAGTCCAAATTGTTTGATACTGATTCCGGACCCTTGGTTGTCAATGAATTCGCAGTTCTTCACGATATTTGACGTGCCCCACGAGTATAAGTCGGAATAAATGATACCGAGACCGTCTTCGATGTTGTTACTCAATCGTACATTTTCCAAGATATGTCGGTTCAGGTCGATCTGCAAAGCTAATGAACATAGTGGATTAGGTTTACCGTTTCAAAGGATCCTGCTTCTACATTCATACTAGTACTGCGCCTTCCACATTTTTCAATTGGCAGGTGAATTTCATCGCCGCTTTCTGAGGCGCTACATCCACGCCTGTGACGTACGAAAAAAGTAGACACAGAAAATTAACACTACGGCTACTTCAGAGCACCAACCTGGTTTCAGCAAATTTGTGGCATAATCCAAGAGCCCAGCCTGTTCTACATGCAAGAACTGTAGAATAGTCCGCTCAGCGAGGACACCGAATCTCACACCAGCCCACTTCGGTTCGTGACATCTCATTCCCACGTCGTTATCGTGATTACACGAGTTTTCAAATTCAATTTCCCTTTCGGCTTTACACTTCGTAACATCTAAATCTTCGTCCGTACACTTCACGTTGCTGCAATTATGATACAACATGATTATCAACAGGTAGCTTCATGTACAGCAAGTCACCCGTGATTATTGATTGAATATCATAGCGAATCTCCTAATTACCGCTGTTCATGTACAAATAATTATAAGGATCGGAGAAAACAAACGTACAGAACTCGTATACCTATTTAACCGTCATAAACTATTCATGACGACAAATCTCAAAGAATATACGTGCACTGAAACAAATTTTCGAGGCGAGACAGAATGGAGGGCAGAGGGGAAAGAATAATTTTTATTTTGGTAAAGTCGAGATTTTCTTCAATACCATACTGCTATTTGGTTTTCACAAATAAAAAACAGGTCTCGTAAAAATATTACATTCTAAGGGTTGTTACCGAAGGGTGAAGTTTTACGTCTACTTTACATAGGGATTTTGGTAGGCATCCGTGAAAGCTGAATGCGGAAAAGAAGATAAAACCGTAAAAATACCAATTTACGAGTAGCCCAACAACATTCCGAAGGGTCTCATTTCTCCACACAGGGTATGAAAATCTCTGGACCTTCTCGACTCCTCATAGTCTGATTTCAAAATATGGGGAAAAGAATGAACAAATGAAATTCAAGATGGGAGTTGATTTGCAAGTCCCCAGGTCACCGAATTGGATTTTGAATTTAGTTTTTCCATCTGAATCTTTGGTAATCCACCATGGACAACCCTGACGAGCGGGAGAAGGAAACGGTGGGAATACCTCAGGCCCGGATTTCAAGAGGGCACGATATTTTTAAAAGGCCTGAATTTCAACGCTTACGGCTATATCACACTGTACATAAAATCAGCAATCACTCCTTACACCATGAAAGAAACCTCTTATCCTGTAGCTTATAATTTTTTCTCATCTGACACAAGAATAAAATGAACCGGAGGGAGGCGAGGCTGTGGAAATTTCCCTCAGGCCATGTTTTTCTCTCGACGGGACTGACCATGGAGGGAGAGAGAAAAAGGAGGACTGAGATCCAATCATAGTCATTATATCGAGAATTACAAATCAAACTTCATCATTTGGTGGATACTCCTACAATGTAGTAGAAAATCAAAAATATTTCAACGGACTTTATTTTTACCGACTTTTCGGAGAAAAGGGAGGTATTATTTTCATTTTTTGCGCAAAAATCTAATAATGGGATGATCTGTAAAATTTTGAAAATTCAGCTAACCAACATAAGGGGTGTTCGTTTCCACCCTTTTTCTTAGAGTTTGCTAGACGCAATAAAAATTTAAACATGATCAGATAGCTGACATATACATCACGATACCAAAGTTGCGATTTGTTCTTCCTCACGAAGAACAGCCAATCAATAAATCTGATCTCAGCTAACCCCGCCACTGTTCCAAAGATTAACACTCTCGAAAATTCACCTTAATAAGATAGGATCGGACAGCCCAGCGTGCGGAATATCGGAGTACTCCAACAGCCAATCATTGGGATTCAACACGTAACCAAGTTGGTGACAGACCAGAGCAGCAGATTCGATCGTCCATCCGTAATTACACACGGTACCCCATTTCCCGTTAATATTCACCTATAAAATAACAATACGAGAGTTATAGCAACATAATTAAGACACGACTGGACGTTCCAAAACGAAGAACTGCCAATCTCAACGCACTTGCAACCGTCCTTCTAATGGCGTTCGACCACCGACCAACCGAACTGGAACATTATCCGACGTCACAGGAACTTCAGTACCAGTTTCGTTATAAAAATCGCTAATCGAGACATCATTTCGTTGCTCGTCCAAAATAAATTTAATATCGTTAGTGCCACGTCCTCGGGCTTCCAATTTTCCAGCGACCATCATACCGATTCCTGGAGGGAACCTGTAACAAAAAAAAACACTCGTCTCAGTTCCGTAACACTATAACTAATTATTCTGAAGCAGAAATGCATATTCGTAATGCCGAAAATACCTGAGTGTGACACCCGGTTCGAGTACTAATTTTCCACCTGGTCTAACATTAATATCTCGCTCGACGAAATACTCGGCCATTTTAAGAGTTTCGTGACCGTCAACCTCGCCCCCGATCATTTTCGAATTAGGATGCAGAAACTCCGGGACGTAGGTACGGAATTCGTGGGTGACCGTCGAAGCCGGATTACTACTGTGTAGGAGGTATGGAATGTAACTTATTTTCGCCAAATTATATCGGTCTCTCCTGAAATTTGATCACATTAGGGATGAGTAACTTGAATCTTCTCACAGTATCTGATAGACTACTATTCGTCAGGATCATTCGATTAATACAAAATTCACCTGTGAAACAGACGATACAGTAACTTATCTTCACTCGAGTACCCCAACCAATTGTACGTGCAGTTGATGACCAAACTCTGATCTTCCAAATGGGATCCGATTTCGTATTTCGACTCGTGATTCTGAATGATATTCCTATACACCAATGTGTTCTCGGAGGACACCACGATCGGGGCTGCCACCTTACTCCTCGGAATCAGCTTACTTGTGCCACTTTCACGTTGAAACGGTTCCTGTATACGATTGTTCTTCACGAAATTCCACGTAAACAGCAATTTCTGCGTTTCGCTGTACGGCGACAATCCGATGTTGACCACGTACACTCCGGTGTTATCGTAGAACTCATTGTTCTTAACCGTCGCCTTCGCAAACAACCTATTCAGTAGTTCGTTCTGTCCGTTTCGTATCAACAAAGCGCCGAACGAATTCTTGGTGAAATGATTGTACTCGATCACCGCCTCGGCATTCACTAGCGGAGCTATTTTAATGCCCAGCCTATGATTTTCAATAAAGAAGTTATTTCCAATCCACACCGTCATCAGATTCTTGCTTCTGTCCTTGTCGTTCTTCCAGCACGACTGGATCTCGATGCAATCGCCGACGCTCGTGTTGAACCAATTTCCGCTGATGTTGACCAGCGAATTACCGCAGAAATTGCCGACCATCACTCCGGTCTCCAAATTACGGAATATTTCGTTATACGCGATCACTGTTTCCTGGGCGAACGGCACCGACACGTAGTCGATGTCTTCTTGCCAATACTCCCTCGTAAGTGTTTCCCGGCGGGTGGTCAAGTTGAGCCATACTGCCACACCGAATCCTTTGTTCGAAGAAATGAACGAGTCGGAGATGTTGCGAACACCTCCGGCGTAACTGATGTTGACGCCGTCTCCAGTGTTGAACGCTATTCTCGATTCAGAAATGTTGACGTACGCGGCGCCATGCAGCACATGGACACCGGCGACATGGTTATTATTGGACACAGATGTCTGTTTCAGGTACAGCTGACTTTGTATATTTTCCGCCGCAATACCGCGGCCATTGTTGTCCGCGATTGTCGAGTTCACAACGCTGAGATCGTACCATTTTTCTGAAACATAATCCAGTACATTAGTAATTGACGGCACAGAAGGGTGGCATTACAGTACCAATATTGGACTGTACACCAGCAGCATATATTTATTATATGCAAAGGCCGAAAATTTTGGTCGTAAAAATCGTATTTTCCGCTTTTTTTCCTCTGGTCGTAGGGATACAGGTTTTGGCACTTAGAATAGGAGAGAATCGTGTACCATGGGAACAAAAATCGATTTTTGTCTCTGGCACCCGGATCAACTGAACTAGGACGGTAAAACTCCAGCGTCCGAGTCAAATCAGGGGCGTAGCTACGGCGGGAGGGTCTGAACGTCTGAATCCCCCCCCCCCCGGCACAGCCGAAAATGTGAAAAAATTAAAATTTATTCTGGTAAAAGTAAGTATTACACCTGTAATGTTGTAAAAGTGAAATGGGAACCCCCCCCCCTCCCTTCATACCAAGTCTGGCTACGCCACTGCGTCAGATACTTTGGTCCTTTCCTTTAAAAAAGGAGCCCTTTTACAGCCTCCCCCCTTTTTCATACCTTGTCACAATCTTGATTTAAAAAAAACAAAAAACTTTTCGTTCCGCAGAACCTAACGTAACATGAACCATAGGCAATGGGGTTAGTACCATGGGACATATTTTTGAAACATTTTTGGGAATTTTGAGAACAGATATTCTCGGCGCATAGACTAGTCCTTCACGATCGAAATATTTTCGTGTTTGACATCCATTTAATCGACTACATTCTGGAAATGAAACAACGCCTTTTCATTCAAAACTCGGTGTAGAAATTAACATTTTCTCATTTGACCGCACAGCCGAACATGATCAGAAAACTTTTTGGCTTCCTTTATCAACTGATAAACATTCCCATCGTACACCAAAGTACTTTTTTTTTAAACACAACTATCAGCAAACACACAGCCGAACGTGATTAGAACACATTTTTGGCTTTATCATCAGCTGATAAAAATTTCTATTGTATACAAAATACCTCTACAAAAAAAAAAACCCACACTGTATGAAATTTTGAGAAAAATTGAACATGTCCCTACTGTAACATCTCAATGACAGCTTCATGACATAAAAACCAAAATTTTTAATCAAAATTTACTACCTTCAAGCGCATTTGCCATTTTCGAAAAAAAAAACTTTTTTGAGTTGTTTTTTGTTTTTTATTTTGAATACAATAAAATGAAGTTAGTTTTAGATTTCGTTACCACTACTTCAAAGGCGGTGACGCCTGTTTTTTTTCTTCAAAATATGACGTCAGAGCTGAAAATCCCATGGTACATTTGTCCTGTGGCACATGTTTCTCCTCTGCTGAAATTCTAATTTGATTTTTGATGTAAGAGAATGGAAGGAAGAGCTTTTTGGTTCGTCTTTCTCTTTTTGGTAATAAAATAATAGTCGTTGAGTATACGTCTTGTTTCCTACTTAATTCCTAAGAATCGTTTTTTCTGCACCGGCCAGAGCTTTCAAAACAGTTTCATCCAATTTTCAGTCAGTTGTTCGGTTCTGTCGCCGCTGGAATATTTTGTATACTATGTCTCATACATTGACAAATCTTGGAAAAAATTCAGCGATTTGTAAATATATAATTGAATGATTTTTGAAGCATGGAACGTAGCTTTAAGACTTTTCAATACTGATTTGAGACTTTTCAAGCATGTTTTAGACTTTAGACTCATAAAGGATAACCCTAACTTGTTCAACATTCGCTGCGGCGTTTAAAAATCATTTACGATTCTTTATGACTCCCTTAGACTTTCTAGGACTCTATCATACTTGTTCAAGACCAGTGAAAACTATTATGACAATTCTAGACTTGTTTGAGACCATTTAAGCTTATCATTTACAACGCGCCAGCTATTTACAACTCATATATATAAGACTTTTCATAACCTTTTTCAAACTTTATTGGGATTCTTCAATACTACATCAACACTTCTTACGACTATACCCCACTTATCGGAGACTTTTTTCGGTTTTTCCGAACTAATTCAAGGTTTGCTAAAGCCGTCCAGAACTGATGTGCTTCTCTTTATGACTCCCCTACAGTTGGACAAGACTTTTAAGACTCTTCCATACTTGTTTAAAAATCCTTACAAGTCGTACAGATTCCTTGAAGACTCATTAAGTCGCTTTTACTCATTTAGGATTATGTAAACCCAGCCTTATGTTACGGAGAAGTATGCCTTCAAGCACATCATTAAAATGTCCAAAAACTCATTTTTTCTCCAAAACTTTCTTTTTTTCCCCCGTCTTTCCTGTTTAATTTCCAACTGAGTGCTCTAAATAATTCGCATCATTCCACTCCTCAGGTACATTCAACGCTTTAAGAAAATGTTAAAAATAACATGAAAGACAAAAATCATAACAAAAAGAAGATGGCCTGTCTGTCTTCATTCCAGTCTTGTCTCGCAGAATGATTGGCTGTCGTTTAATTCAATCAACTTTTTGTCTTTTTGTCTGACTAAATCTTGGAACAGCAAATCTACTTCGGCAAAGTTGCAATTTTTCGGTAAATCATCTGCAATACGTCTTTGAATCCCAAAGGAAATGGGAGGAGAGGAAGAGACCATGTTGAAATGAGAGAAATTTTTAGAGGAGAGGGAACACAAAATTGTCAAATTAGGTAACTCCCTCAGAAAAAAGTTTGAATTTTTTCAATCATTTATGTAAAACGTACAAACAAACAAGAAAAAAATACTTCAATTCAAAATAGGATTTCCCATAAGGAAGTCTGCGATCTCATTTTTACAAAGCCTAAAATTATTTTTCAACTAGGAAACTAGTTCGAGTAGGGAACTTTATTATTATTAAATTACTAGTAAGCACTACACAGAATTTTATAAAAAAATTAAAAGCCAAAGAAAGTACCGAGAAGTCAATGTACTTTGTAAAAATAACAAAGTTCACTGACCTCCAACTTTTTCACTTTCTTATGAAATTCGGCGACGGTAATCAAACTAATTACACTAATAAAAACCAATTTTTATTTTTAAAACAACCTTCATTATCAGGATTTTCAAAGCAAAAGGAAAAACTGCTTCCGCGGAAAATCCATCCTTCAAGCTTTATGCTCTTTGAACGAAATTTAAATATCAATATTTTTCGATTATTCAATGGAATTTTTCATACGTTGTTTTTACACAAAAATGTAACTTTGTTCAGGACGTCACTGTCAAATTTTTGACAAAAAAAAAGTTTCTTTCAGCCTACTGCAGATGTCCACTGGACATTTTGTTTTTGGTGGACACTAGACATTCTAGATTTGGGCTATTATTGTATTATTTTAATGGATGTCCCTTAGATATCTTGAATTCGGATGAATATATCCGAAGATGTCCACGAAAAATTTTCCCTTCAGTACATTATCGTTCACCAAACATTTTTGTTTTTTGGCGGACATTCTTGCAAAGATCCACACAAGACACACTCGTTTTCTTAATAAACATTCTCGCAGACATATAAAAAAATTTTGTACAGCTAATCTTTCGGGAAGAAATTCTACCAACATTATAACAAGAAATAAGTAGTATACATGGTCTTGCGATATCTTGGAATAACATTGACCCGATTCATATCTACAAGAACATTAATATACCGAGCTGCGCGGTTAGGCCGGAATAGATCAATATAATATCAATCAACACCGAATGTGGAATACTTACGAAAAGAAGAAACGATCCTAATGGTAGCAAACACTTCGACTCTGGCATCCGCGATAACGTTGATGTACAAATTATGCCCGGTCGTGGTAACTGCTTGGGGTCTAGTGTTATTCAAAATTTCCACAGCGGCAAGAAGATTATCGCCGCTTCCGATTCCGTCGTAGATTTCGATTTTCGCGTTTCCGTTTCCATTCTCCAGTCGGTTCAAGTGTTTCAAGAAAACAGTCAATACCTGGCCGGGTCTCGTATAGAACATCTAGAAACCAGGACGAGCAATTAAATAAGCATACCATGAAACATTTTCCATTAAAACGTCTCAACGATGAGAAAAGGTTAATGGAGTGTAATAACAATTATTTTAATACGACTGATTTTAAATAGGTTGACAAATTATGGCTTCGTTATTCATGAAGACGGTGACGTAAAAAAGGAAGAGGTTTACTGCATGACTAATTTCCTGCCTCGTGAAACAAATTCGGTTTCAATACGTTTGCTGGGAATAACGCGGATAAGGTGTTTCGTGCCAATATCATTCAGCTAATCATTGGTTATTTCGAAAAATTCTGCGAATATTGGACTGTTTACATTAGAAGTACGAATAGATACGGTTTCCGCGAGAAGACTATAATGAATTCTAGGAGTAACAGAATAGCGGTACAGCTAACTTTCGAGAAAGTTTGCCATGTTCTTATTTTTCCGGGGATAGAACAAGTTTAAAACATGTTCCCATGGGGTGCGTGAACAACCGATCATGGCAAACGCGAAAATATAAAAAATACGGAGACTCACAGTAAAATTGCTCAATCCTTCCTTTACTCTGCTTATTTCGTTAAGTAATGCTTGATCATAGATCTCGTTAGCTAGGGGTCTGGTTGGCTGAGTGCATAGCGCGTTGGTCTCGGAATCCGGAGGTCCCGGATACGAGCCCACGTAGCAACTCGCCAGATTTTGACTTAGGTCGGTTTTTCGGCCAGGAGGGAAGAGGGCTAAGACAGCCCTAACAGCCTCCCCGGCGTCTCTGATGTAATGCTCGAAAGGGCGGATTCCAGGTCTCGGGTTAAGAGCAAATTAGAAGAATGAGGTGCGCTCGAAAATCATAAACGAAAAGATCTGCCACAAAGTCTAAAATTTCAAGTTTTCAACTTCTTCGAAACCCCTTTCAGGAATTTCATTTTATCCTTCATCTCTACTTCTCTTCTAAGAAAACCGAGCACGCACTACAAATTTGCTCACATACTTCAAAATAAACTGGTAGACTGCTAGGGCTCAAGCCCCCCTCACGAAATTTCATCTGCATATTATAACACGTGAACACCATACACGGAAGGCCGAAAAAGCGCCCGACAACAAATCAGCCCCATCGCATGGCTAACAGATTTAACCAACGCCCACCTGATGGCATCTCTTCGGCTGAGCGTTGAATAGATTCTGCTCAAAATTCACGATTATTGGATAGGTCTGACTGCTAGTGATTGGAATCGTACAGAAGTCCAACGAGTTCGCATTTCTATCCACGATGTGAACGGTTTCTTCGTGGTGCACAAACCTAACGCCATCGGCTCCGTTCTGCTCCACGGTGCAGGTGTCCAATAATGCCCCGCCGTCTGTAGTATTGACATATACGCCGTAACCTAGTTTTCAAATTCGATAACGTTAGTATTTTCCACCCTACCAGACCCGTCTACATTAAGTTCATTTCGTATATTCGTACCTCGGTTATTCGAGATGGTGGTGTTGATAATCGTAACAGGTGCTTGCGGATCGGTAACATTAATGGCATTATACGCGGAAAAAGAAACACTACACGACTGCATCACCGGAGGTACACCTTCGACCTGGACGGCTGATTGAACGGTGTAATCTCGGCCAGAACCCGCATAACTGCAACGAGAACAACGCAATTAACGTATTATCGGTTTTTACACGCCGACACAATTCATTTTTTATAATTCGTTAATCGCTATTTAATTAAATGTTACCTGATATCCACGTGAGTCAACTTTGACAAAGATTTACGAACGTAGAGCGAATTCTGATGGGTGATGGACCTTTCGTACTGAGCGTTTTTGAAATGGATTCCACGCCAGTGGCTCGGCGCAGTATCGCGTTCCTGGTGAGTGGAACACTCGACACCGATATCCGGATGATAATCTGCGGACGAAATTGAAAATTCAAATTTGCTACTTCGAGATGGAAATCAACTTTCAGCCCTCATTTTAAAGAATAAGGAGAACTTGCGACTCTGGCTTGTACGCATCTTTTGAGCGACAAAACTCCTATTCTTATCACGAACTCCAATTTCGTGACCGTAAAATGGTTAAGTTTGAAACCGCGGGGTAACTTTAATTACATAGCGCGCCCTGGCGGCTATGAAAATAACTTTAGTCATAGAATATTGATTGATAAGAGTAACAGGTTGCGTGCAATGTACATTTTTAATGTGTTGAATTTATTGCTCTAATTCATACCCGAATTGTACTCAACGGTTCCAAAGCAGTGATACTTTACATTACTTTAGAGCCACACGAGAAAAAAAAACAGCTGATCGAGAGCTTTGACGAAAAAAAAACGTTACTTTTTGAGCGTTACTTTGAATAACAAAAATTTCCAGAGAAATTTCTATCAACAACACGACTGCAGATTGTTTGAGCGTCACTTCTATCCGTATGATTTAGCTCTTCATGGTCACAGTTCAGTTCAGTGGTTCACATTTCCACGGAAATCTTCATTTTTTCCAGCCATGGGTATACTTGAGTGAAAATCGTAACGCTCCCCTAACACGAATTCAGTAGTTGACATTTCCATGGAAACTTATTTCTTATTCCAACCATGGGTATACTTGACACTTGAGTGAAAACCGTAACTCCAGCCATGTGCTCATTGATCTTGATCTTTGCTGCGCCCTGCGCAACTACAGTTCTTCTTTCCTCTTCTCATTTCCAGCTAAGTTAGGATCACAGTTCTTTAGCTCTTGATGGTGACAATTCAGTTCAGTGGTTGACATCACCATTTTCTTCCATCCATGGGTATACTTGAGTGAAAACCGTAACGCTCCCCGACACGAATTCAGTGGTTGACATTTGCTGCGCCCTGCGCGACTACTATCTGCAGCCGTGTTGTTAACAGAAATTTTCATCGAAATTTTTTTTATTATGCGACGAAAGCATACAAAATTTTACACGATACGAGGAAGTCGGGGGATAATAAAATTATAATCGATTACTGAGAAGTCGACATTAAAATCGAGACGTGAAAATGCTCTTCCGTGGTTGCAGATCCGTCTGCGACATGTTATGAGGCAGGTTTAAATTTCTTTTACACTGAAAAATAACCGAAAGTAACCGGTTAACCTGAGTTTGAAATATTTCTTGGTGGACGATATTAGGAGACTATTTTTCAAGCTAACAAAATGCAACTGCTTTCCCTCTAATCGACATTGTGACCCAAAATTTATTATTTCGTACAAAACTTAGCTCCCCCCACTTTTTTCAGGTTCAGCCCCTCCTAGAGGTAATTTCTGGTTGTACCTACAGCTAAGAACAGAAATTATAAAAATAGTTCCGATGACTCGTTAGAAAAAGCATTAATAATTTATGAGTCTATTAAAAGCGTCAAAACAGTATAAAATTGAATGTGTGAATTACAATACCTAAGTGCTAAAATCAAAAGTTTGCAAGAGAGCAAAAAACAAGTTTGCAACGCATCTCACAAAATTTTGGCACTGGGTGGCACTTAGAATGGTTTACAGAATATGTGGTCTTAGACTTATACTCGTACAGAGCGCGATCATTCGAGACAAAAATAATATACCTGCCTGTGACACTGTTGACCAACTAAGGATACTATTAATTCGTATCACATAGAACATTTTGCACAAAACAAAAACGCAATTCGAAAAAAATGGCACGTAGCAGATATTGTAATTCGCACATCCCTCTCAGTACTTTGCACAATAAAATTATAAGAAAACGCATACCCCCCCCCCCGTGCAAAACTAGTATCGACGATAGATGAAGAAAAACACATTCATAGAATCGATCCACATTTGTGCCAATTGTCTGAATTTGTCTTTTTTAAACATCAATTTTTTCACCAGAATATTTTCATTTTTTGCTTTTTGTATCCTCTCTCAGGAGCTTAATGTGATTTTAAAATTATTTTTCTCGTGAAGAATTGCGGGAAAAAACTGAATCCGGAGAAAGAAATTTGGATTAATTTCGATATTTTTACGAAGAGTGTTTGGTTTCTTCATTTTTGATCGTATTTATGACCTTTCTTCAGGTAAACCTCTGGTATTTTTGGATTAAAATGTCTGAAATTTGTTTTTAGTCTATTTTGGGACTTTATCCCAAATATTGTTAAACTTTGAAAACGACTTTACATAGCTATAGCGACCTTACTAAAAAAAAGTTGGGCAAAGCTTTTTTCACCCACATTACAATACTTATGAAGTTCTATCCGATGGATGTAATCAGTTTTATGCTATTTCACCGACTTGACAATTAAGGACCTAACTTCCAAAACGCGCTTAATCCAAAAAATCGAAAATAGAGATTTTAGCGCAATCCGGTGGAGGAAGTCAAAAGGCACCTTTCAGAATTGGTTTCACGATTTTATCATGACTTAGAGCCAGTTAAACCTTCCCTTCGTTCTTTTTTATAATACTGACTTACTCGTTTTTCAAATTTTGTATGACTCTTACGACTGTAAGTCATACTTGCTTTTTCCTGTTCATGGGGTTCAAGGATGTCTGAAGGGTGGAGGGAGGGGTGGGGGACATTGTTTACGTGTGACTCGTTCATCGGAATGGTCGTCTCTAAGCTGTATCTTCCAATTTCCGACAGTTTCTAGGTCAAGATGTACAGATTTTGACCTTTCACAAGTATTGACATGGTCTGCCAAAACGAGCTACATCCCCGACTTCCCCCACTTTGCACTCCCGTAGCTCGAAGATTGTTCACACGCCAACCATCATGCTTGGGTGACATTAGCACTGACCCCTTCTCTTTCCATTCACGCTACTGAATCAGTGTTACCACTTATCGTTCACAAGTCAGAATGTTTTTGTCGATTTCCCAACATTTCGTTTTTTGGACTAAGCGCGTTCTGGAAGTCAGATCCTCAATTCTTTAAAATATACATAAAACCTTTCAAAGCAACCCCATTTTACGGTACTGAATTTATTTTGAAAGCATTACCACAAACGCCGGATCCCAGCTGCCGACTAGCCCAATTACAATTGAAGATAGATGACGGATTCCCTTTGCAGTTTGGCTTCTCCAACAACAAGTGCGGCCGACGAATACCGTTTTCACGATCTACCCATTTCCAAAATTTTCCTTCGTGAAAGCCCATCTGCCGGCATACCGTATCCAAATCTGCTTTAGTCCAGCTGTGTTAGAAATAAATTGAAAAACTGGGTTAATACAATAATACGTACAATTAAAACAGAGGTTTGGACACAATGCTACATCATAATTTTTCCAAGCTTGAGGCACACCATCACCATATCAAGTACCACGGGAATGCATTACCTCAGCTTGGAAAGTGAAAAGCGAGTGCCTTAACGTCCTCATTAGTCATCGAAGAAACGCAATCAGTCCATTTCTTAGTTTTCCTAACTTTTCTAAATACGTTCACTTTTTAGGGAGGTTCATAAGAAAAATCAAGTTACACATCTAACCACGAGCCTGCATGAGTAAGTCGGAAAGATTACGTAGCATGGTTACAAAACTCATTGCAGATATGAGGTGTCTCCGCATGACTTAGTCATACTTATCGCATGAAGTCACGCGATATCATGAATAAATATCCAACGTGTCGGCAAAATATGGACTTTCTTTTTCACACATTTAGGTAGAAATTTATACTCAGGTAACACGAGAAATTGAAAAACGCTCGAGCAATGGAACATAAACTCAACCAATGATTTACAAGATAAATGAATACATATACATAGACAAGCTGTAAACCATTTATGTACGAACTATTCGCGTCTGTGATACCTACAAGCGTTTTTCTGAAGATCACACGTTAATTTACTTTGCTACTTCTTATTGCCAATAGTTTTCTAAATTTAAAAAAACAAAAATGAAATAAGAAAGATTGTTAATGTATTCATCTTCAACTACAGTAATCCTTATTTTGAAGAAGCTGGAATATTTTTTCCCGTAGCACGGTTTCGTAAAAAAAGTCCCCGTGAAGATATTTCTATAATTTTTATTACATTTTACGCTCTCTGCGTCAATAAATGAAACCCCTTTTAATTTTCTAGTCTAAATTCGTATTCTCAATTTTTGTTCAGCATTCAACTTTCACTGATTCAAGCCCAAACCATTACGTCAGGTCATGGGGGGGGGGGGGGGTGGAGCAGAGCGAAAAAATAAAATTTAAGATAGGAGTTGATTTGTAGGATTTTGAGGTTACCGAACCTAATTTTGAAATAATTATTTCTTGAATAGAATACCTTACGATGTCACTAAAAGGACTCGAAACGAAACAATAAATAGTCCTTCTTTTGAGTATTACCCGTAAAACTTCCGAGCGTTGTCCTTACGTAACGGCCATTAAAATGTAATAGAAATCAAAAATATTTTAATAAAGATAATTTATTATTATCAAAATGACGGGACACCCTGAAAGGCATTCCCACTTCACCAGAGCAAGAATCACCTTACTCTCCATCCATGCCTACCGCCAAATCAAAAATCACAAAATCATTAATTTTATGTTCTAATTTACAATTAATTGGCTTTTTAATATTAATGATTCCTAATTTCATTTTTTTAATGTTGTAAAACGACAATTAAACGGAAAAATATTTTCCTCGTGATTTTAAATAATATTTTGTAAAATTATTTTATCATTTTGATTCAAGAATTTGATATTTATGGGAAATTTGTTAATGATTTTTAAGTCATTATGATTTTACTTTATCCAGTTTCTGACTGTGTACATCTTTTCTTTGTCCATAAACTGAATGAGCTATAAACAAAAGTATTTCAAATTAGAAGAAATCAATTTTTTTTTTTTAAATTTATTCATTCATAATAGCGAAGTTTGAGAACTGTGCTCAATGTGCTTAATATTCCTGTACATAAATTGAGTATGCTTGGTCATGAAAAAGGGCTTGAGCATTCTATATCACTCGATATGACATGACCCACGCAAGGAGTACAGCTCTCTCATACATTGGGAGTAGCCAATCCGAAAAAAATGGAGGACCCTACCACAAAGAATCTGTCAACTGGAAAAATTGGAGACGTTAAGACCTTTGTCGATCATTTATCTCATTTTTAGTAGTCGAATTAAAAAATTTTGTTGGTATAACTGATATTTGTAGGACTTAACCCCCCCCCTCCCCCCCACCACCAATAAACATATCAAAACATTGTCGGTTGGCAAAATTCATTTTTACATCCTTTTTCTTGTGGATTTTATAAATTATTCATTGACTAAATTTTCAACTAGCGGCATAATATGTGCTGTTAGAAGGGTTTTGCAACAAACACGAAATAGATTCGGGTACGCAAAAACCCCAAAAATCAGAACACAAATAACTGAAATCAAGTCATTCTGATGCTCCACGCTCGCATTCTTGTATTTAAGAAACCAAGACTTCATCCAAAAATTAATTAAGGTCCTTTTTAATCAAGTCAGAAAAGAAATTAAAAACAAAAATGTTTAAAAAAAGAACATTAAAAACCTGTGTAATTAAAATTAAGATATTGGTTATCTCGAAAGTCAAAAAACAATGAAAAGTTCATGAAATCATGAATTAGGAAAATAAGAATAATAATCAGAAAAAAAAATGAAAGGAATACGATTTTTTTCCATGTAAGAACCCTAAAAAGTGCAGTTACTGCTAATCGAGCTCAAAACTTATCAACCTGGCCAAAATGATCATTCGACAGTAGGTAGAATTATAATCGCCCCCCCCCCTCCATGCCACAACCAAATAAGCTTGTTAATAGGTACGAATAGAAACTTATTTTTTCAATCGCCTTTTGGCTACTTATTTTTGAAAGAATATGTTAGTTAGCGAAATCGGATCTTCAGATTCAAATAGCTTCTTTACAGTTTTCTGTTTATCACGTCATGACAGTTCAATAATTAATAGAATAGGCATCCCCTCTATTTTTAAGACCAACACAAAAGTTGATGCAGCCCTCCCCCCATAATGAATTTCACAGTCGAAATTCCTGACAAATTTTCGGAATTTCCTCGAACTGGTTGGTAAAATTGAAAAAGAAAAGAATTTCAATTTTTGTCAATCAGCTGAAAATAGTATAAATGTTTGTCGGAATTTTCACGATTCACCCTTTCTTCGCGCCACCAAGCATTCCCCCCCCCCCAACAGAACTGAAATACAAATTAGAGAATTGAAAAACATTTGTATTTGTTTCCTGTTCTCCCGGTCCAGTTCGAAAAAGTTCAAGGCAAAATTGAAAATCTATAGCTCGGCCTTCTGAAATGGCCCAAGTACTTTGCCTAAGAAATTATGAACATCATAAGCTAACAACAAGGAAAAAACAGGATATTAAGTCATGCTATTAAAGGGTCGGCTATACTGAACCTTCATGCATGTTTCTCCGAAGTGACAACATATAGTACCGAACTATTTCACAGTTACTAAGAAAATTGATGTTTCGTAACGCAGCCATTTTAGAAAATCCAGCTTCAAATAATATGTTTTGACTTATCGATCAACAAGAGTCCGCCCCCCTCCCACTCCTTACCGTGTAAATAAGGAAGCACTATAAACGTCACAAACTATATCAGTGACAACCAAATCACAAAGATTTGATAATTTCAGACTGCTTTTTGTCTTTTCCGAAAATAATAGTACATTTTAATTCAATGTTCATGGTGATAAGGTACTTCAACTTCTTCATTCGTATCATGGGTGTTCATGTCATTATTTTTCGGATAAAGGGACAGGATTCTGTTTTCAAATATATCTACACCATATTTTGGAATCACTCTACAGGATGATCATTCTAACATTTTTGGAGCCTAATTATTCTACTAATGTTATCTAACTCGAGTTAAGATCCATAAAATTTGTAACACACACTACTTAAAGTTAAAAAACAAAATTTTTTATCCACCATGAGATCGCAAAAAAGATGAACCTAAGTGACATCGCTTTCTTCTTATAGTCGACTTGAAATTCTCTCGTTGGGAAAATTAATTACCTCTCCGGGAAATGAATCAACTAGCAACACTGAACAAATACTTACACAGCCAATTTGGATTGGAACATGTATGAAATCTTTACGCCAGCAAACCCACATCTGCCTCAACTAAGAAACTAGGACGCTTAGCGACAGACCAAAACTCTCAGATCCTGGATCATACCCCAAACTCCGTTTGCAGTTAGAAAAGGGGGAAAATGCGGCAAACAAGCGGCCATAGGCCAGGCAGAAAGACAGACAGATAAAAACAAAGGCAGACAGAGAAGAAGACGGAGACATCAAGAACAAACGAGACATTGACCAGATGTAGAGTAGGAGGCCAGCCAGTCAGTCAGACAAACCAACAGAAAAAGAAATCATCATGAAATACAGAATTTAAAGAGTGAGACAGACCTATGATTTCACTAAGTACAGAGACAAAGACACATCGAACATAGAATGCAGATAGTTAAGCGATCTTAACTCTCAGCTTGATTTTTCTCGGCGGAAGGGCTGCCTGTCTGTCTGTTTCTATGTCCGCCAACCTGGCTATACCTGGGAGTAATAAATGTAACCAAGCAATTTTTCGGATTTCAAGTAAGCAACCCGCTAGGAGAAATCAGATGCATTTCTGTCAAGTTTGGGCAGTTATATCGTGCGTTCGCTCGCGGCCAATGATCCACAATTGGGTTCCTCACGAACGAGCAATGAACACGACCATCTGAGGATTTATTAATCGTAAATCTTCTGTACACGGGAAAAGTCTTATTCGCTTACTTTCTCGAATTGGAGCACACCGATCGCCAGTCGTTGTTGTGAAAGATCTGCAGCCTGCCGGTGAGCGGATTCGGTCCATCGGTGAGGCGAACCTGCTGCCATGTTTCCTGCAACCGCGAGGCTCCATTTTCTTTATTCGTTGCAGCCGACGTGAACACTATTCTGTCGTTCGCTTCACCCTACACAAGAAAAAAATAAAAGAAATAAAAATATAATACGATCACGTTTATATTTTATGCAATGTTCTCTTTATCTTCGTGCCTTCGGGAAAAATTTGTAATCATGAGAACGCAATGAGGTTTCAATTTCAACTTCCAGACGATGTAACACCGACCCAGAAGAGTAAATATACATAATACAGAAAGCCAGTGCGTTGGTTGGAATTTGTCCAAGACGACAGCGATCCGATGTGCAGGATTCGATATGCTAAGTACGTCAAAATAAATTACGCAATTTTCGTCATAAAGTTAATAAGACATACCTATTGCTGCCCAACGTGGGCAAGTACAACCGGTAAGATTGTTAACGTATTTGAAATTTTAAATTTAACGGATACGAGGAACCAGCACTGACGTCAGTAGAGTACCAGTAGCTGCTACATAGCTTAGTAGTATACAAGGTGGTGCCGATTGATTCCGTAACAATAACGAATCCCATAGAAAAAAAGAAGGAATATTTTCACGGGCATTGATAGTCGTCACGGCTCCGAACCAAATTTTTAAAAACGTCAATCCCACTGATCTCGCGAGAGGGGGCTGAAAGTTGAAACTGTAAGACTTCACTAATGATAAGCTTAAGCTCGTCAGCAAACGGAACTAAGAGACGCAGCAGACGAATTTGGAATCAGCGTTGGGTTTCCTGAAAACTGCTGGAGAAAAGTTTCTCTAACGGTCGATTTTACCGCTTTAACTAAAATTTCACATGGAATATAAATCATTAGAAGCGGTATTCTGTACATTCTGCACAACGTCTCTTGCCATATGAATTTGTTGTGAGGGTTGTAAGCCCTAAGTCTCAGCAATTATTGGCGAGAAAGTGTGGAACTGGAAGTGAAGATGGATTGAGTGGGCTAATCTAAATTTTATAATTGCAATAAAAATTCAGCAAATTCAACCTTTTCAATTCTAGAATAACAAAATATGAAAAAAAAACCTGGATAGACATTGTACAAACTATCAAAATATGGATTCGCTGATTTCGAAAACTTCATCAAATTTCTCATCTGACCCCGATTTACGGTCCAAATCCCAAATCTACATTTCATTACCGAAATGAGTAAAACTAATAATTCAACTCGTCTGAAAATTTAACAACGAATCAAAATAAGTGTTTATTGGACCTCCAAGTTCGAAAATTTCATTAATTTTTCATTCTGCGTCGATTTTGAAGACCAAGAATCCAAATTTTACTTTTAAACTGGACTAAATTGACTTTATTGAAAAAATTGAATAAAATACCAAAATAAGAGGGTTTTGGGTCACTGAGTTCAAAAAGTCATCAAATTTTCCAACTCTGACCCAGAATTGTAATCCAAAATCCAAAATTTCATTCTTTAAGTGGATAAATTGACTTCACTTTAAAAAGTGGAAAAAAGGAGCGAGATAAGGCGTTCATTAGGGCACCGTCAAATATCCTGTAACAGGGTCATACTCAAATTTGGGGCCTAATTTCACTCTTAAAATGGATGAAATAACGTTTCTACGGAAACGGAATAACGTATTGAGGTTTCTTTGGATCAGTGAATTTAAGAATCTCATTAGATTACTCATACGACCCAGATTTGGGTCCCGAAACGCAAATTTGTCTTTCGAAATGGACAAAATTCACTTAGTGGGAAAACGGAATGCAGAATAAAAGTGGGATTTTTTTGGGGTCACTCAGTTCAGAAATGTCATCAAATTTTTCCGATGGTTTTGAATTAGACCACAAAATCCACATTCTCGAAGAGGATAAACTGATTCAACTGGAAATTCAACAGAGAGTCAAAATACGAGTTCACAAAATCTCATTACATTTTGATACCAAAATGGCACTAAAACTAAAAATCCAAACCTTGGGAAAATGAACAAATTCAGTACCCATGTATGAGGCACAATCTTGGGCTGCAACTGACAATCAACTCTAAAAAACTGGAGGCACTAAAATAGCCATGAAACGGCAATTTTAGGAGTTACAAGAAAAGAAAGAGTAAGTACTTGTAATGTGGAAATCAGGAAAAGAACGAAAGCAAAAGACTGTAGATATGTTGTCAAAAAACTTAAAATGGGGTCTGCGAGTCATGTACTCAGAGCAGGGGAGGATAGACGGGGGGGGGGGGGAAATTCAGGAGTTGACACCACTGACGGGAATAAAAAGGATGCGAAGATCGAAAACAAAGGGGGAGGATGAAATTAAAAATCATAGAGGGATAGCATGGAGTAGAGATGCCAGGGCAAGGGGACGCTATACCAATGTAGGGGAGGCCTATGCCCAAAGGTGGGAGCACTAGAGTGAAGAAATTGCACTGTTTGTAGCTTTCTTGTGAGAGAGCTGCTGTAGCTGCTGCGGACCTCCGGCAGGGCTCACCCAGCCGTCACCACCTTCCTGCGTCGCCACACGTAACAAGACGAGGAGGTGAGAGGTGAAGAAAGTAGCATGTCCGTCTGTGGTGCATCCAAATTTCAGGTTAATGCTGGGCGAGTGTTGCATCGGTCAGTAGGGTATCCCATAGTGGCCCTGACAGGACAGCACGAATCCGAAGCGGAGAGGCAAAAGGGAGACTCGGGCCAGCTTCAATATGCCCCTTTGGTCACTGGTGCGATACTCGAAAGGGTATGTTCCGGAACAGGGGTGTGGTATCAGGAGAGCCAATTTGGCACGCGTGCATCGCCATACGCTCCACTGAGTGAGCTTTATTATGAATCTTATTGTTGTGTTACATAGTTGCCCAAGGATATATTATGTTATGATGTGTAAAATAAAAGCTGTTTCATTCATCTCATTCATTAATTCACTCATTTGCAGGGTGTTTAACAAATCTGAAAATTAGAATATTGAAGGACTTTCATTTGAGTAGATGTGGTGTGTGGCTGAGCAATAGCAGAATACTGAGGGTATGCTTACGATGTATATAACTGTAAGAGTACTCAACTTATATAATTCCTTGTACTGTGCTTTTATTGTCCCCCTGCCTGTAATTGGCCTTCTCGGCTGTTGGTAGGGGGAGTAAAATATAAAATATATTCATATTGATAGAAGCCAGCAGAAGGACCTCGTTAGTAAGAAGATTCAAACTACATCCTCGGTGGTGGCGGACTATAACCACAAATTATACGCCCTTATTCAGGAGAACCATGTCACCATACTATGGACACCGGGGCACTGCGCATAAAAGGGAACATAATCGCAGATAAGCTAGCGAAAGAGAGTACAAAAAAGGAACTGGTAACGGCCAGCGGGCCAGGCCGTGTCTTTCCGTGGCATACAGTGTCATAAAATCCGAAGTGAAAGCTTGGATAAGTAAGCAAATGGAAATGCACTGGCGAACGGCTAGTGGCATGAAAATCAGCAAACACTGATAGGGGACGCCCCCGTTAGGGCTTAACAGAAAACATGCAAGGCTCATGGTCGGACTACAAACTGGTCATGGGACCACAAAACATATGTGGTATAAAATAGGCGTGACGAAAAGCAGTTCCTATACGCACTGTGAAGAGGAAGAAACCTCGATTCACATCATATGTCAATGGCCATATTTGGTTGGAATGCTGACGTCGCTGATCACCTAGCAATACGGAGCCTTTGGGTGCCATACAACGAGCTACTGTACGTAATAGACGATACAAGAGAAGGGGGTCAGACTTCTTCAGCTCGGATTACAGAAGCGTGTCACTACGCCTTTGCCAAGAAGACACTGAGCCGTAAGATGGACATGGAGTGGTAGGGCTCTATAGTTTCACCTGGGTATACTAAGCCACCATTTTGGTTCATACTGCGCCCGTCGATGCCGAATTGACTACGCGGTACGCTCCGCATAGTCGGATTCGGCATCCACGGGCGCAGTATGAACCAAAATGGCGGCTTAGTATACCCAGGTGAAACTATAGAGCCCTAGGAGTGGCAAAGACAAAGGCAGCGGTCACAGAACCCAATGCCGCCACTTGCCATCCCACAAACACCGACAACGACGACGACGATGTCGCTGCTGTCAACGACAGAAAAAGAGGAAGATCCGGCGCAACTCGACAGTGAAGCAGAATAAAACACTGTAGATTCGCCGCCGCAAGAGAAGAAATGGGGGTAGAAGGGCTGCCTACCTCAAAGCGTTTCCCCCGATTCTGACACAGGTCCAATCGGGGTAATTCCAGGTTAGGGGATGCGTACACCACCATACGCCCACCATCATCGAATATGTCAACGCCCAGCAGTAGTCAGGACAAGATGCGAAGCACTGGGACTGGAGTATCCAGTACCCAGTGAAGTCAAAAGGATAGAACTCAGTAAAATTCTCACTTTCACTGTATAAGTGAGGCGACTGAGCTGATCCTCAACAGCAACCTCCTGAAGAAAAATGCAATGGACTACAAAGTCTGAGTGTTCGGCCCACACCGCGCCACCTCCTCACACATAAATGTAATGTAATGTAAAGTAGGATAAGAACAAATATTCAACGTCCGCTTGTTCTGAGACTTAACAGTGTTCCGGAATCAACAGCACCCGGTTGTAGGTGGTCACATTTCGCGACAAGGAAAATGCAAACATCCGAGTAAATGCGAGAAAGAACATTTCTGAGTCACGATTCACGAATTCACTCGACGATATGTCGACGTTGTTTCTCTTGTGGGCACTTGAATCACTTAACGATGGCTCAGCCGGATGGGACTCATCGTCGGTAGCGTAATTAACATTACAAATTAACGTGTCGCCTACGCTCGTTACGCCCGTAGAAAAATAAGGTACAATATAGAAATCTGTCCTTATTTTCAGCCATCTGAATACATTCGGCAAGGCTGTCCTACAAACGGTAATCTAGATTCGTTTTCCAGCATCATCTCGAATATTTGAACAGTCATCGTTGTATATTTCCCTCGTAGCTCGTATTCGTTTCACATGCTTTAAAATTTCTCCGGAACGACGGAGCGGCATAAGTCGGTGTGCTCTCGTACAGACGTCAGTCAAAGGGAATCACAAGAAAGTGATTACACACGAAGGAGCCCGGTGCCGATGTAACCAAACACGAGGAGAAAATATCGGCTAATTTTCGGCAATTATATCAATTTTAAAACTGACATCTTGCTCGAAAGAAAAAACACAGAATCGTGAGTCGATGCGATCAAAAATACATTTATTCGACACGGGTTGATTGTCTCGGTTCACGTAATTCATTCGACACGGTTTCGGTCACTTCAACCATTCACCGGGTTTGAAAAGTTTATTTCTCCAAAATACAAACTACTGTAGATACCCAGGTAGATATCCGCGATAATCAGAAATGCGATGATAGTGGTAAACATTTTCAAGTTGAGAGACACATAACGGAACGGAGCGCGTAACCGCCTCCCTGTCTGTCAAATTTTGCATTCTTTTTTTTTTCTCTGTCTCTTTCTTTCTCACTCGAACTGAAAAGCGACAGCGGAAGCGTGCGCACCGACCCGAAAAATTGCCACATTTAAGCGAGATTCATTGTTCTTCATATTTCGGGAAAAATTAAAATTAATAGGCCAACTGTCAAGTCGAGCCTTGTCTTTGAACTTCGTTATCGAGGTTGCTCGCAAATGTTACATTGCGGTTACGACCTGCAGGAAGGATATTAATTATGAATGTACGAAAGCAATATCGATGCGGTGATGCAATCTCTTTTCATAATTTCTGATTTAGGCTCATTACAAGCGGCTCGGTATTGGCATTTCAGACTCGTACGGATGTGGCACGACTATAAAGAAAGCACAAATGTATACCGCACAGTACTGCGTCGGTCATTAATCTTCAAAAGGTGAAAACTGAGGTTATAAGTTTATGACGAAATGATAAGTCAGCATCGGTTTACTTCCCATCACTAATGGGTTCAGAGTCATTGGGATAGAACGCGGGTGGTAGGCAAATTAGACTTCGACCTGGAAAAACTTCAGACCTAACCAGATGAAATCAGCGCCGAGAAAGCTAAGGTTGATAAGTCACTTTTGTAACACCTTGAAATCACTGTTCTTAATGAAAGTACAATTGCTTTTGCTGTTCCATTTTCAAAGAGCAATAACTCTTGCTCCCTATTCAGGGTGCCCGGTTTTTTTCTAAAATCAAATGCCCTAACTTTTCCTAAACTTTTCCTTAACTTTTCCAGACACGTTTCAGAACGGTCCAAAAGGAGCCTAAATAGAGTTACACGGCGTGCGAAGAGATGGACGTAATATTCAAATGTTTGCAACTTATCTTTTATTATTAGCCTACAAGTAATAACAAAATTAAGTTGTACATATTTATTACGACCCTGTATTAGGGCTAAGGCTCCCCTCAATTTGCAACTTCATTACAAAGAATAAAAACAAAACCTATATAACTATGGCATAAACGGGGGAGAGAAAAGAATGTACCTGACCAGGGCCATACCGAACGGGGGTGTTTTGTGGATTCAAACACCCCTATTGGCCAAAATTTTTTGAAATATTCTGTATATATGTTACGCGTAATTCGTGAAATTGCTCATTTCGTGAAACGCGCGATTTTACACAGATTGGGCAGCCGATTGCCTGAAATCGGCTACACCTGAAAATTGTAGCTGCTCAATTTACGTAATTTTGTAATTTGCCGGTAAAATTGATGCAAATCTAATTACTGACTAGCAGCGCACCACATATCTCTATTCTATATAATTTTTTTTTTAACATGAAAATTACAAAAATTTATAAAGATATCATATTACAAGATCTCCTTCCACACCACATTTGCAGTTTTATAGCTTCCAGGTTGTACTTGGATTTTTAAATTATTAAACGAAGTTGTCCGCGACAGAGCTACGTATAATTGTCCATGACTGAAGACATACTCGGGTAGATACATCCCAACCTTCTCCAGCGTCTGTCCCTGGGCCTTGTTGATCGTCATACAAAAGGCTAACTTTATTGGAAATTGTCTCCTTTTGAATGAAAAAGACAAGGTGGAATCCGCTGGCGACAGGTCCACTCTTGGGAGTAATATCCTTCAACCGCACTCCACCCCAGTTATTATTTCCAGATCCAGTGCATTCGTGTACCGTAGCAACATAACAATCACACCAACTTTTAAGTGTAATTTAGTTGATGGTAAACCTGTCAACTCCAGACTATCCAGAAATTCAACGGGGAATTGCAGGATTTCACTGTCATTTTCACTAATCAGTCTATTCACGCTTGTGTAGGTTTTGGCTTCTCCAGGAATCAAGTCCAAAATCTTGTCGTTGATCTTCTGACAATGATCATTCTCTGGTGTCAGAATTGCAACATCAGAAAATTTCAGGACATCCTCTGGAGTGTCAAACTTTTCACCATAGACATCTCTTGTAATGTCCTGAGAAATTATGTTTGCTGGTAATTCTATAATGCCCCCATTTTCAGAGCCAGAATGAGAGAAAGTACCATTACTAATCTGCAGCAAGAATTCTGAGAACTCTTTCTCTCCTGCTTCCGCTCGCATGTTCTGGGTCAGTCTCAGCGTCTTGATTATAGGCCATAAAGGAGAAAACTTGATGGAATTAGCAATTGTAGCAACTTTTGAACCATGTGGAACTACTGGCAGAACCTGCCTAAGATCTCCACCCAAAACTCAATCTTGTCGCCAAACGGCACGTCATTTCCCATGATGTCCTTCAATAGTCTGTTTACAGTGTATCGAAATGTGGTTTTATATGATGGGATAATGCTGAAGGCCAATCAGAATGAAGTATTTTATTTGTGTATGGAACGGATTTGAGTGATCAAAAAAGCATATGAAAGAGGTTGCTTCACTAAGTGTTTTTAGACTAAGATGAACTTTGTAGGTCAAGTAGTTCGTGAGTAATGGACAAATAAGTGGAAGAAATGCGTGTGAGTAGTGTGGTTGAGTTGGTTGTTACCTCATAACTCTCCTCCCCCCCCCCCAGAACACTAGGCTGGGCGAATTTCAGCCGAATGTGAATTTAACAACGGACGAGTTTGCTGTGGTAACGTTTGTAGTGGCCGAAACAAATGCTGTGAAACACCATGTCGGATATATTTCGGAAACTGAGCACGACGCTTCCCACATTTCCTTCTAGAGAAAAACGAGTGGAGATGACCGATGATGTGTATACGCTTTTCCTTTCCAAACGTGTGATCAATTTTCAATAAAGTTTTGAAAATTATGTTCAGGATTTTTTTTTTTAATGATGTGTGTCACTTTACAACATGGCAGTCAATGTTTACCAATTTTCCGTCTATTTCTCGACAGATTTTTATGATATTTTGTAAACAGAGCACTTAAGGGACATTATCATGATTTTTGCCGTTGTCGAGTTCCTCTATGTAACAAAGAAAACGTGTTCAAAGAAGCCCCACAACCGAGGTAACTATGAACTCATCTTTTATACTGAGTTGTACACTTCCATAAACAAGTTATGTGATATTTCAAAACATAAATTGCTAGAGGGAACCGGACTCAAAACCACGGCTTCAAAACTTTTTCATTACAATAAATTAGTATAGCCACATTCACGAAACAAAATACAGCAAAATATAGCGGAAAACATTCAAATTAGGGCCCACTTTACGGCACTCAGCATATCTCCCTCGATCTTCAATATCAATATCACATAATACTTACTTCAATAATGAAAATGCAAGTTACACAAATCAACAAACTGGAATCTGCTAAATGTCATATTTTCAGCTTTTTGATCCTTTTGTTGTGCAAAAATCCTCTTACCATAAGCAAGTAGCTCATAAATTGTTAATCTTGTGACAGAATAGAGGAGTCACTTTTACTTACAGGCATTACGTGGTTAGTCGCAAGTGGAGTTTATATCAGTTCATATGGGCTCTAATCATCACAAGAGCTGGTGATTGACAAGCTCTTCGAGTTTTCCAGTTTCTTTTATGTTAGCCTATTAAAACGTCGTTTATCCGCGTATAATAACCTATTTTTTATCAGTATTTGAATAGACATACGTCGTACGAGCTACAAAGTATCAGTGTGGAAATGCGTTCATGCCTGTCTGCATGATAAGTTTGTTGGCACTTGACACTCTTTCTTTTTTTTTCTCGCTTATTTTTCGTTCCTCACAAATTCAATGCTGGATTTCTAGCATAATGTAACGAAGATTCGGAGGTATATTTCGGACTTACGAAAGCGTATCAGCGTAAAGAGATGTTGAAAATGAGAATTTGTGTAACATTACACGGCTTATAGCCGCCGACAGAATGATCACTGGTTATTGTTTAGTCTGATTTTCTTACTACTGATGGTGGGAAAACGTGTTTTCTACATCGTAATTATTCGAAATAATACAAATTTTTCTGGCAATGACTTTGTTTTCATATTCTTTGATACATTAGCATACATAGCTACGGCTCATTCTAAACTATTTGCTTGAAAGCAGACTGACTAGTGTGAATTATATTTGAGATTTTGTGCCACCGAGTCCACCTGTTGCTATTTTCAATGAAAACCCGATGTAGCTTTTGTGAGCCCCGATCCCATACTAACCTTTTAATGTGCAAGGCAAGTGCCAATATTTTACCTCAGAACGCACCAACTTTCAAATTAATCGACTTTGTAAGACCAATACCAGATTTTAAGAGCTAGTGATACATCATTCCAGAGTAGACAAATGATTCAGAAAAATTATTCGTTCGAAATGTATTGCTCTCTTTAACCTAAGGTTTCCCATAAGAAAATCTGCATTTCTACTTACCAAATTCTTAAAATTTTGTTCTGCGGGAAAAAAAACGGTTTAGTCGAAAAATTTATTCTCTATGAAGGAAGGACTCTAGTTTTCTTTGAATAAATAAATAGATAGATAAATAAACAATGAAGTATTTACACAGAATTTTGAAAGAAAATTTTCAGAGATCAACGCACTGAATTTCATTTTTGGAGAAAGTGACCTTCGTACATTACAACCTACAGTAATTAAAACTAATTGTATAACTAAATAAAAAATTTGTTCATGTGGTTTTCAATTACGCTGCATTTATTTTTGAAGTTATTTTGGTCCTTTCCCCCCACCTAAAAAGCTCAACTAGGGATCGGAACCCAAAAATTACAATGATTCCTTCAAGTACAATGAAAATAGTGTATTCGGAGTCACTGAATTCATTTTAAAGGTTACTCTAACGATACCTAACCCCCTCTCAATTATGATCCGCGGTATATTATATTCTTTATCCCTTAAATAATTCAAAACTTGAATTCAGCCACTCAGCGAGCTTTGCTTTGGAGCGGGTTGCACAAATCCGAATCATCTTTGGTTCTGAAAATAATCCGAATCATTGGTGATAGATCCGTGATCCGAATCTGTTTTTAATATATGAGTTCATAAATTTTAAAATCATTTTTAAAGTATCAAAATTTCATTAATTCTTGAAATTTTAGTTGAGAATCATCCGAAAAACTGACCCGAAACTCTTTACTTATGGGGGGGGGGGGGGTTGTGATCACTGATCCAAACCATTTTGTTCTTGATTGATTGTAATCCGAATCATTTCTTTATGTTTTTATAATCCGCGATTCGAATCATTTTTTGCCACTGACCCGTAATTCCTGATCCGAATCATTTTTCTGGTGACTTGCCTAATCCTAAGCTGCGGGCATACTTGGAGTTACCTTTTATGGTATTTCAAATATTACACCTTTCGGCTTCTAGTGGAATATTATAGGAGAGGATTACTGCTGACGTAACCATAAATATGAATGCAATGATTCGTTCAATTCTATTTTAGATTTACGTGAAAGTAGTGCATGAACAACTCATCTGACTTCTATTGGAATAGTCCAGACATTTCAGTTCGAGACCGTTGCAAGAATTTTTTTATGAAGAGGGGAAGGAAGACCGTAACAATGCCGACTGAAATGTAAGAAATTTCTATTGAAATCCAGAGAAAAAGAACATGAAGGAAAAAAGGAAAAGTCCTCACTTTTCTAATTTTGCCTAACGGCTACAGAATTTGCCAGATGCTAACTTTTCAAACAACATGGAGGGGAAAGGGTGACCCACTCTCAATTCCTCTGTCGCTATGGCTCTACTTCACTCTTCCTCATACTATCAGAACTCGGGGGGGGGGGGAATTCATTCTCAGACTAAGTTGGGACTCATCGAATTCATTCGGACTTGACTGATTCAGACTTTCTAAGAGTTTGATAAGACTCATTTAAACGCTTCTAAGACTCATTCCGCTTCTGCTCGGACCTATTAAGACTAATTAAGACTGCGTTACGAATGATTCCAGCAGAATCTAAATCAACCTGAACGAGTCTGAACGTCTGAACGGCGTCTGGATAAGAAGTCGAGAGTCTGAATAAGTTGGTACCACCCTTTATCGTATCCAAATGAGTCGTAAAGCATCACAATAAATTATGAATGAATTTTCAAAACAGTCTCGATAAAGCTGAGTAAGTTTTACCGAGTCCTAAGTGAGTCTGTATGATTCGTGACACAGTCTTAATTTGTATGTATCCGAGCAGTGGCTGCATGGGTCTTCGAAGCCGTATTTACATGAGTCTTATCAAACCCTGAGCAAGTCTGAATCAGTTATCACTTGCTCCGAACTAGTATTCACGAAATTAAAAAATCTTAACGCATTCTCAGGAAGTCCGATTCTAAATAAGTCTTAACGCAATTTTGATGAGTCGGAGTCACTCCCTTGAGGCTCGATAAAATTTATTCAGACGCATCTAAGACTTTTTAATGGATATTTTATATCTCAGCCCATTGTAGACCATCATAAGTGGGGGAGGAGGCACTAAGACAATCTCAATAATAAATTCAGTGACTTTGTAAATCCCTTCTTTCATTTTCAATTTAATTTCAAAATGCTCGGCTCCTTTGACCATTTGCGTCCACAATAAACATGAAATGAAGCATAATGAAGAAGCGATTCACTGAACTAAATCGTATTACAGGAAAAGTAGAAGTGTAACTGAACCACGAGGGAAAAATTGGTCAAGTAAATAAAAAGACAGGTAGAAAGGCAAAGACATAAGAAAAATTAAGACTCTAATTTTCAAGAAGTTTCACCCCCCCCCCCCACGTTGAACCTCTGAGGTGGATTAGAAGACCAAAATAACTTCAAAAATCAATTTAGCGTATTCTAAAATTAAATAATCAGATTAAAATATTTTTATTTAATTTATTGCTACAGGTTGTAATGTATGAAGTTCACTTTTTTTCCAAAAATGAAATCGAGCTCGTGGACCTCTAAACACACTGTTATAACGCTAATTGGAGGGGGAAAAGGGGGAAAAACTTCAAAACAGTTTTTCCTGCAAAACCTGATTTTTAGGATTTTATAAAGCGGAAATTCTCATTTTCTTGTGAAGAAACTTTTGTTCAACTTCATCCCCACTAAGCAACCACTAGATACTTCCAATTTCAAAAAAATTATGGCTGTGTATTGTTCACATCAAATGCAATAGGTATTTATTTACTTATTAAATTATTTATTTTTAGGCTGTTGATTCAGGGTATCTAACAAAATCGAATTTTGAAAATAAATGATGCCAAAATATGCGAAATATGCAAAATGAAGTGCTGCTTATTTCACTCGCGATTCGTGAAGTTATTTTGAAACTTCTGGAAAATACGCTATGGATAAAAATATGCCTTCGCATAAAAACTGCAGCCCTGGTCATTATAATAGAATTTTCAATTCTAAATTCTTTGTTCTCTCTTTCAAAGTATAATTTGCTGATTTTTAAATTTTTAAATGACCATGATTGAAAATAAATTACTTTAAATGACTTAAATGACTGTTGAGACACCCTGTTAATGCATATCTGGCTTTTCCTTTTTTTCTTAATGTTACAGTCTTCACATAAATTAATCCTGAATGGTGTGATAAGCTTATAAAATACCAGCAGTCCCCTTAGATTCACCACAGGCAGAAGACCCCGAAGAACGCAGACCCACTCCCAGGAAGACCAATGAGCGCCAAGCCAGGCGCCCCCCATCAGCACACTCAGCATCCCTACAAAGCAGGAAAAAAGGAAGACGCCGGGCAGAGTCGCGTGTAATCTTGAATTTAGAGTCGGCGATGGCCAAAAGGGGAGATACCACATTTCTAACGCCCCTTGATCCACTGAAAGGGGCAGCGACACACAAACACTTTCATACATACTATAGATCAGATATTTCTGCCCATTAATCATTTCTGAAGGGAGGCAGTTCCAGACACCAAATTTCAACATAATGTGAAGAAATTCAATGTAAAGTAAAACACTACCGAAATGACCAAGTCGAAAAAATTAGGGGACCAGAGGGGGTAAAATATTGGTACCGAGATTTTTTATAACCTATAATCTATTTAAGAGTTCATACGAATACATTCAGAAAGTACGACCCCCCTCAGCTCTTACGATTTACCTCCTAACCTTGAATAAACACACCGACAAACAAACACTTTTATACATTAAATTAGAGATAGCGATAAGAAAGATTTTTATCATTTATGAAATATGAATTAAGGAGGTTATTTGTCTGTATCAAGTAGTTCGGTGGACAATCTACTGATGAATGCACGACATTTGAAGGTGATGTGGGTGACAGTGAGTTGGCTATTGCCCTATTGCAGGTGGAACATCTTAGTGGTTGCTCGATTGTACCCAAGGTTACCACTGATACGCTGGCCAAAATCGAGAATTAGATTTCACTAACCAATGTTCGGACATTCACTATCGTTTAACTGACTATTATTTGCCAATTAACGGCAATTAAGGCAGAATATTTTACAATTTTTGCGTTTGTTTACACTCTTATAAGTTGTTCACTAGAAAAATGATAAATTTCAAAATTTAATTTGAAACTCGACTTCAACAAATATTCTAAGATGAATTTCATTGCATGAAATAATTTACAACACTAAGTATTAATAGGCCCTGGATTTTTTTTTCGTTCTTCCTCTTCTTAGATCGTATTTTCAAGGGCTTCTTTACAGGTAAGCGCGTGGCAGCATTTACCCTATTTTGTCCGTCGTGTAATTCCCACCTCACCGTGCATCCTTAACCAGCTAACTTGAATATCTAGAGAAGACGCCAATAGAAGGGGCCCAATTACAAGGAGTTACAAATAAAAAAGAGAAAAGAAGAGCCAATGATGCTGCATCGTATATGAGTATAGGTACCCAACGAGATTACCTAACTTGCAGTATTAGTAAGCTACACAGAAAGGACATAAAACGAAAAAACTACAAGGAACATTATATTTCGTCCCATGTTGAAGTACAATCAATTAATTGTTTCTAAAAAATTGTGCACAGGTGGAACAAATTTTCAACATCTCATTCGCACTCTAAATAAGCCGTTGCGTTCGTTTTTTCCTAACTGCAGTAGCAGTCCAGGCAGTGACTGATGAAACTGATCTACCTTCATGAAAAAAGAAAGAAAAAAACGGTCAAAATGTTTTACGAGAGTGCAATATTCTCAACGCAGCGAATTTTTAACGTCCTTAATAATGATTCGTTTACGACTTGTAAACCAACAATAACGGATTTTATGCTGTAGCAGTGAGTATGCATATATTTTTTGAGAAGAAGAGAAGGGAAGAAGAAAAAAAAAGACAGAAAAATGAACCAGACCGTGACTTGAGATTCATACACGGCTGATTATACGGGAGTGAAACAAGTCATTGCCATTTTATGTAAGATCTAATATAGAATAATATTACAAACCAAACTAGGTGCGAACTATTTTGTAAAACGAAAACAGATCCCTTGATATTGTTTTCAGTAATCTCGAGATTTCTAAATGCTAATTCCCTCGTGCGAATTGAATTTCATCTCATATTCGGTATTTGTTTTATCTGACCGGTTCTTTTGTTTACTCTTATTTATAGTAGCAAAATTCCGTTTGATTACCTCGAACTAAGTGATTTTCTTCACAAAGCCGAAGAGTAATTCGAATAAAATTATTTAATGTAATATCCAGTTACGGCTTCAGTTTTTCATTCGAAGAAGGGGGTGGATAATACTCCCAAGTCTCTCACCAGGAAAAATAAGAACTACACGTGTACAATCTCCTCATTATTTATCAGTGAAATTGAGTTTGTTTCCGGTAGATTAACTTGACAGAATGAAGGAGGAGCCGGAAACCCAAAATCTCAATTTACAATAAGAATTTGCTCGCTACCTACCCTTCCCTGTGTATCTCCACAATTCCCCAATTCTCAATATAGGACACCCAGCCAGACCAAGATAATCAGCGAGACAGACAGACAGACCGACAGAAAAACAGGGATCCCACGTAAGGTAAAAACAGTGTGAAAACACAGGAACCGAGACAGGGTGTCTACGAACTCCTCAAATTACTTTTTCCTGACCTCCATTTTTTATAATTGAAAAATCCATGCATATACGTAAGTCTTTGGATTATTTTTAAATTTCAAATATAAAACCGTGAGTATAAATTTAAGGAAAAGGCAGTGGCGGCAAGTATGATGGTGCTCACAGGCTGGAGCACTACATGAGAGTGCTTCAACACTACATGAAATAATTATCGTTTTAAACATGTCACATCAATGTTACTGGAGAAATAGAAAGAAAAATTATTTGTCAACTACTTAACTAGGTTTGAATAAGGGAAATAATCGACGAGACTGGTTCTATCAGGAAAGAACGTAAAGCACTTGCTCAAGGGCAAACCCGATTCCCAGCCATAAAACCGAAGAAATCTAAAGAAAAACTTTTTGAAAGGGAGGAAATAGTGAAAGAGGCAACGGAATTTTTTAAGGAGCTATATCCAGAAAAAGGGAAGGTGAAAAGGACTAGGCTAGGAAGGGGTAAGGATGAGAAAGGGACAGAAGAAATAACAGAAGAGAGGGAAGAAAACAAGGAGGAAATTACTAAAATTACAAGCGAAGAAATTTTAAGGATCTTAGTAACGCTGAAGAAGGGGAGGGCAACTGGACCACACGGGGTGGAGAACAAACTAATAAAAACTTTAACGGATGCACTTACACCGAACATGACGAAATTATTTAACAAATTAGTGCAAACAGGATTCACACCCAAACAATGGCATCATTCAGAAATAATTTACAAAACTTTAGATTGGAACCAACCAGTGGAACAAGCCGGCTTTAGAGCAGGTTACTCAACCGTCGACCATATCTTTATGCTCAATCAAATTCTGGAGAAAACAAGGGAGTATAATATGCCACTATGTCTCTTGTTTAGTGATTTCTCGACTCGGTGGAACACTGGGCAGTATGGGATGTTATAGAAAAACAGGGGGTGGAAAGAGATATAGTGAGAGTACTGAGGTGAACGAAGTGCAGAATGTTTCGAATCCAACACAAATGCCCAATCGGGGTAGTTCCAGATTAGGAGGTGCGGTGTCCCGGGGCCAATTTGGCGTGCGTGCAACGCCATACGCCCTACCATCATCGAATTATGCTGATTCGACAAACACACATATGTGCGTTTTTCTCTGAAGATAGAGCACGGTTTCGAGCTCGCTATTTGTTTCATCACTTCCCATACATGACTGTGAGCAGTGCGCTCGTCGCATATCGAAGTAGAAAGGACGGAAACCATCGTCATTATATCCATAAAACAAACATCACACGATATAAAAAGTTGATAAAGCGGTAATGAATGAATCACGATTCATGAGCTACGTAGGTACTCGAGGGTACGTGAGTTGAAAGTTGAAACTGGGCCGCACTTCATTATCGATGCTATTGATCATCGTGATGTTTGCACAGTAATTATGGAAAACACGCTGTTCGTGTTTTCCATGCCCGAAGTACTCATTCCATACATCTGTTATTTTGGAAAAATATTCTAAAAATACGAAAAGACTGTCACATAAATACATCCAAAACCAAACAAGTGTTTCGAAACGATTCAGATTCCATTGTCATGCGTCAGTTTCGTAAGAGACTCGTGACAAACACACCACGAAACTCACTACTACAACTGAGTCAAATTTTTCAAAAACTCGCACGACAATAACCTCTCACCTGAAATCCAATTAAATTTTATTTCATTTTACGTGAGATTTCAGCCGCTTCGACTTTCGTCATAAAAGGCGAATGACAGCGATCAATGAATGTATCGCTTAGATATTAATTACCAGGTCCTAATATCACTGGAAACAGGATTTTAATGTTACACAGAATAAGAAAACTCATTTCAAAACCGACAAATACATTCCAAAGTTTACAGCTTTCTTTTCGCTTTTCCTTCGGGTCAACGACCCCAAGGTCAAACCTTGTAACTTGGAACACTGTTACAGGAGCCGACAGACGTGAATAAAATGCGTCCTGCCGTCGAAAAGCCAAACTTAATGCTTAGGTCATGGCTCTTATTAGTATTATTATTATTCTATTTTCCCCGATCCATTTGGTTCAGATCTGCATAAGTGCCCCGCATATATCACGACTGTTTGATTGCTCCTTCAACTTCTTGATTACAGGAGCCAATAGACGAGAACAAAATGAGTTCTGCCGTCGAAAAGCCCCTTTTAATGCTCATAAGGTCATGGGTATTAGCAATGGGCTAAAAAAGGAGTTCCAAGTTTCACAAAAAAAGTTTCCCTTCTACTGAAGAATTGTCACTGAAAAATATCAATCCCAAAATCGTAATTAGATTTTGCAAAATGGCATGGTGTGTGGTGGGACGTATGGCGATGCACGCATGCCAAAGTGGCCCCTATGACACCGCACCCCCGGCCACAGGAACTACCCTTTCGAGTATCGCGTCAGTGACCGGAAATGGCATAAGTTCTTTGAAACATAAAATTCCCTCAACCTCAAATGGCAACAGATAATACCTTACCACTCCCCAATTATTGTTCGACAAAGTCAAGGGTTTTCTTTTGAAAAGCAATTACATCGCTTTCGACTTACGAAGATTTTCATCGAAAGGACATCTCTAATGTAGACTTGTATTATTCATTCACGGCCGAAACGATAAGGAAGAGTTATGGGGTGTGTCAACCCTCACTTCTTATATTCAACAGGGGTGAAAAATCAAAAAATCAGCAAGTATGCGTCAATTCAACCATTCAGTTGTCGAATTCTATGCAGTTCTTCGATCTGTCAAATAAAAGTAATCAGTCAGAAAGTCAGGATATTTTAAGCCATATCTCACCTCCCTTCCCTCTTCATAAAAAAACTACTGCTAGCTACAGCCCTGCAATGAAGCAGGAGAAAATAAAACTGGTTGTATACTAACAACTAGAGTCTGATCAGTATAAGGAAAACTTGGCTGTGGGGTACCTGAATTCCAGGCTAGTGCTCGGGGAGCGCGAACCTCGGTCAGTAGGGAACCCCATGGTGGCCCTTGCAGAACGCGCGCATCGGAAGCAGCACGTCGAAATGGGAGCTCGGGCCGGCATCGAAGCGTCCCTCCGGCCACTGGTGCGATATTCGAATGGGTAGTTTCCCGGGCCGGGGGTGCGGTGTCTTAGCCCACTTTGGCATGCGTACATCGCCATACGTCCCACCACACCACCATCCTCATTAGAAGGTTTGCACGTAGTTGCACACATAATTAGGATGAATCTAAGCATCTAAGATGACAGTGCCATTGAGGGTCTCGGTGAAAGAAGGGCGTATACCGCGCACACACCCATACGAAATTTGAAATCGTCAGACCTTTTACAATCATACACGCTACATTTTACTTCGATATTCACTCTACATACAGCGCTAGTGCTAATGACTGATATGATATACAGTCTTCATAAGGTGTATTAAATTTGTTGTAGCTTCTAATTCGTGACGCATTATATTTTCGTTCCTACTATTAGAAAAATGTCGAAATTATTGAATCGTGTAGCATATTTTCTCCATTTAGCCATGCATTAACAGGCACACTCACAATATGTGCGGGGAAAAAACTGCAAAACTTAATGGGTGGAAGAAGGGTGTATACCATTCCGGAAATTCGTTAGGGTGGGGCTGGAAATAGATCAATTTATTGGTTTTCTAAACTTCGAAATGTAGCTAAGGATTTACTCTTGTGAATGAGGCCAGCCCCAAAACTGTGCGATCTCAGATCGTCGAGCTGAGACAAAATGAAGTTTTCCTCAAAACTATACTTTTAACATCCTTCTTTCACCTAAACACTCTACCATTTTTCATAAACAACACTTTTCAAAAACACATCGCAATTTTGATAACGACAAGGTACCTCAGATGGAACTTAAAATAAAAAAGATGATTTCATTACATGGGTTTTTGCAGAAGGTGATTAAGATTCGAATTCTTACCAATAGAAAATGTAAAGTAAATAGTTGCTAGAACACAGTATAAACTAATCTTAATAACTTTTGACGACCTTAACAAATCTCAACATAGTCTTAAGACAGTATCGCTATCTCTTAGATACCAGAAAACTTGGCATGCCCCCCCCCCCCCGGGAAAGAAACACGAGGATTCTAGCCGAACAGTGAGACGAACCAACAGCTGATCAGCCAGCAAGACAAAGGATAAGCAGATCTCGAGGTAAACAGCACCGAACAAGGAACTGACAGGGACCAAAGGGTGCCAGTTCAGCAGGATGAGTAGACTGAGCCTGCAAGACGTAAGGTATCAGATTAGTTCAAAAGTTCGGAGCAAAATCAGTAATCGTAAATTGGTTGGTCCCTTATGAGAGGTAATCCACTGGTTTTTAGCAATCCGTTATCAAGTTTCATTAAAAAATTGACTCAGTTTACAGTGGGTGGTGAGCTGAAAATATTTTACAGCTGTGTTCCACCCTGTTAGACTCCAGCGTTATTTCTAACTTGATTAGCTCTGGATCACAACTAGGTATGATATCAAATGTATTACGTGTGCGACTGTATAGACCAGATGAGAACGAATCGGATACTTTCAGCGTTTTTTCGAAATACCAACTGAGATTGAGAACATGGGAACCTCCTCGTCAAGGCCATTAGTACAATACACTGACCACAATGAAATCGTACTGCGGAATATGATAAACCAAGCTTTGATCTGAATCTGTAATCTTTTTCAATTTTCAAATGATCTCCAGATCGAAATACTGGGCTCATTAGCTCGCACACCCTTACTACGTTCTTATTCCGCTGTGATGTTGTACAGAGGTAATCCATCCGGCTTGAGCAATCCGTTATAGTTTCATGAAGAACTGACTCAGTTTGCAGTGGGTTGAAAATGTTTTAGAGCTGTGGTTCACCCTATTCGACTCCAGCCCTACTTCTAACTCGATTAGCTCTAGATCACAACTAGTTATGACATCAAATTAATGTATCATGTGTACGACTGTATAAACCAGAAGAGAACGAATCGGATACGTTCAGCGATTAGCAACTCTAATTCTGGGGGGTTTCGAAATACCAGTTGAGACTGGGAACATGGACCCTCTCGACAAGGCCATTAGTACAGTATATTGACAACAATAAAACTGTGCTGAGGAGTAAGAATAATGAAGCAAGGTCATGATCTTTTGATCTGAATCTGTGACCTTTCTCAGTTCTCAAATGATCTGATCATGATCCTGGATTCATGATCTCGCCCATCCCTGCAAACTTCTCATTTCGCTGGCGTGCTTATCACCAGCAAATGCCCATATGCCCCTCTACCACCAGTGCACCACATATAAATCTGATATATTACCTTTGCTGTCAGAATTCCTTTCACAGTGATGCCAACCGTGGGAGCGAACAGGACAGTGACACCGTGTTCTACAACCAATTCTCCTTCTTCATCGATGAAAATATCTTTCCGGACTAGATAAGGACTTCTTTGTTTCTCCAGCACGATTCTCTCGTTGTTAGAGATGACAGTGGTAGTGAACTCTGTTTTGTCACCCGATGCTGCAATGTCATATCGGTATACACCCGGATTCACGCCTACCTCTCCAGCGCTTATAAGGGTTACGACAGCCAAGAACAGCACGAGGGTGATTTTCGTTGAACATGGCGAGTACGCTGACATGTTTCGTCAAATTTGAACGTGCAGGGCTGAAGAGCAATGACACGCGAAATAAATGCAATCGAAAGCACTCGGCATTTCAGGGAACACGAAAATTTCATAAATATAAAACGTTAACATCACTTCAACAGGTTGACGATACACAGGAACTCCATGCAGGTGTAAATAAAATCACGTAGCAATGGCATCACGATCCACTGGGTACAGATTCACGTGTCATCGAATCTGGGAAACTATAACACCGAAACGGGCGATCACATTTTCGAACACTGGTGTTGACAAACGGTTATGGGTGATCCACCTAAAAATATTGTCAGCGAGTTCACACACATCGCGAATCATTTAGATCACTTCAACGCGGCGGAACAGAGGTAGGTGTTCGTAGAAAGCGATTTCGAAAAGCTACTCGAACAAGCACGAACACTAAAAATAAAAAATATCACAAAAATATATTAAAAAAACTTAAATATAACAACGTTGGAAAAAAAAAAAAACGAAACACGAAGGTGTGTATCTCACTGTTACTTTTTCATACTAACGACGGTTAGCCGTGACTGAAATCCGCTGGCTGCCCCACCACCTATACAGGTATACGAGTTCGCTGGTTCGGTACAATAGCAGTCGCCATGCGGCATGCGTTGTAGTAGTAATAATAATCGTAGTATGAGTAGGAGTTGAAAAGTACTACTACAGGTTATTATTCAATGCGTTATTTACTTCGTGAAAATACCAGTGAAATGGACAAAGAGAACCGAGAGCAGAGGACCCGACTCGTCCTCGTCTGTGGTCCGTATCTGTCAGAGACGGGAAACGGAAGTCAAAATTATCTCAAAAGAGAAAGAGATAAATTAATAGTGATTCATCGAAACAAACCAAAACGTGAATCTTCTTCATCATTGCAGGTAACAACCGATACCCTACATTTCACAATGTCAATATACTCTGTAGCTCGTCTTCGGAGGCTTGAAAGTTGAGTGATGTAGGGACGACGTTACTTGCAGACGAAAGTTTGGCATTCAGCAGAGCGGCCGGGTGGGGCTACGTCGTCTGCGCTGACGAAACAATGAGTATATTCATCTGAAAAGATTTAATTATATCGTACAATTAAGCCATATCATCGGTTCGCTTTGGAAACAGAAGCTGACCTTACTCTGCGATCACGATGAAGGAAGGGAGTTGCATACTGCATCGCAATTCGATTGCGACACAAAACAACTAATGAGTCACACTACACCAACGGCTGTACAGCCATAAAGCTGGACGTCACAGATACTAATCAGGTAGCAAATGAAAAGTAATGAATGAATATCATAGACGCTGTGAAGAAAAACAGAACCAAGCGACTATTTGTTGACAAAATGAGTTTCCAGTATGGTTGGAAGGAGCATAAAAAGTAGAATTTTTCAAAAGTGGGCCCTCTATACAAAAATGGGTACACGTTGAAAAGAGCTTATCAGTAAACGCTATGTCATATAGTTTCTATATGGCTCTAGGGGAATAAAACAGATTTTGTCGCTTGGTTCTGTTTTGCTTGACAGCGTCCATATTTCGATCGAAATAATTGACCACTCAAATACTAACTAGACATGTGTAGTAGGTAGCTAGGTACAACTAATCGGCCATTTTATTTGCCAAAAAATCATTTTTTTCAGTTTTTCGGAGATCAGGGGGGCAACCAGAACTTTTTTTTTGGTAGGGACTAGAATTTAGGGGAAAAGACTTGGACATGGGTAAAAGCACGATTTGGTACCAATCTATATTCATGAGCTGTAAATTTGTACGAACCTACAACGCAACATAACTGCATCAGGCCATCGTCTTAAATTTTTTTTCCATTTCAAAATTGGTTTTGAAAAAATGTCAAAGAACTTTAAGGGGCTATAGCCCCTGGCCTCCTCGGTTGCGCCTTTGCCTGGAATTGATTGATTTCTCCAACTTTTGATTATATTTTCGGTTTCTGTGTACAAATTAGTATGTACTAAACATCACAAAAATAATGTAATTCACAGGGGCAAGCTACCCCTGGAGAAATGAGCAATTAAGGAGCAGGGTAGGCAACCCACAGTGGGTGAGGCAATGGCGGCGGTGGATTTTACTAAGCTCCCTCCACCACCATGAACCCCCTCCTAAGGGTAGGTTAGTCCGGGCCCAGGGTATTTTCCTCCCCCCTCGTCAGGGTTGGTCTTAAGCTAGTCTGGAAAACCCCTCAAGGGTATTAAAGAGTTTTCAACTTGTCCGTATGAGGTTCCAAGTCCTAAAAAAAAATCGTAAACAGAGCTGAAGCTGAAACAACCTTACAAATAGTTTAACATCTTAATGCAGTTCGGAGAGTCTTTCAGAAATTTGGAAAAGCCTGAAGAGTCGAGGGTACTGGAGAAATGAGCAATTCAGAGGCAGGGTAGGCAACCCGCAGTGGTTTTTTTTTTCAGAGGCGGCGGCGGCAGATTTTATTAGGCTCCCTCCTCCACCGTGAACTCCCTCCCAAGAGTAGGCTACCCCTAGAGAAATGAGCAATAAAAGGGCAGGGTAGGCAATACACAGTGGGTTTTTCCACCCAGAGGCGGTGACGGCGGCGGATTTTACTAAGCTCCCTCCTCCACTATGAACCCCCTCCCAAGAATAGGCTACCCCTAGAGGAAGGAGCAATTAAAGGGCAAGGTAAGCAACCCGCAGTGGGTTTTTTCTCCCAGAGGCGGCGGCGGCGGCGGCAGATTTCACTTTTTAGTATCTAGAAAGAGAGAGAGAGATAGAGAGATTTTCGGTTTCTATGTACTTCCAAATTAATACTAAACATCACACAAACAATGTAATTCGCAGGTACGGGTTTAGGGAATAATTTTAGAAGGGAGGGGGGGCTTGGAAAACAGTGCACAAAATTGTTTCGGCTGTACTCGTGACTCGCTGCCAAAATATTCTTCCTCCTTTATCTTCTCTTTCTTCTTTTCTTTCTTTCTTTCTTTTTCTCTTTCTTCTTCTTTTTTTCCTTTTCTTTACGTTATTTATTTAGAATTGGGGGAAGTTTCCCCTTCCTCCTCCCTTAAATCCGCCACTGAATTCAACAACCAGAACAATATTTAACATTTTCTTTCATTCTGTATTTTCAAGTTAGTTATAAGTATTACCTATATTCCTTAGTCTGTCAAATAGTAGGTTTCGTCTCTCCTCTTTTTTCTCTCTTGTGCTGATTCTTTCATTTCTGAGATCTGAGTAGGATTTACACTTTGTATCTTTCATTATCTGCTCTTCGTAGCTCATTCTTTGCCTTTATTTCCGGTTCTTCCCTTCAACCATTCCCTCTAGCAATAATAACAAAAACACTGGGTGCAAGGGCGTAACCAAGGAGGGGGCTAGGAAACTATAGCCCCCCCCCCCATTCTTTGAAATCTTTTCAAAATCAATTTTGAAACGATGCCGATGGCCCGATGCGGTTACGTTGCGTCGTAGGTTCGTACAAATTTACAGCTCATGAAAATAGGTAGGAACCAATCGAGCTTTCATCCATGCCAAAGTTTTTTTCTAAATTCTAGCTCCCACCAAAAAGAAGTTCTGGTAGCGCCCCTGCTGGATGCCTTATAACCTATCATCTTAGCTCTTCTCTTTACGATTATACTCCAAATTTCTCTTTTCCTTCCTAATCGCCTCCGTACTTCTTCATTAATAATAATAATCTTTTCTGCCCATTTGATTTTCAACATCCTCCGATAACACCATATTTCATACGCTTCCATCCTTTTTCTTTCTAGTGTTCCTATTGTCCAGGTCTCACACCCATACAATATTATACTCCAAATATACGTTTGAATAAATCTCAGTTTTACTTCTAAATCTATATTTGCCCTAAAAATATCTCCTTTTTGAAAAAAAAAGTTCTCCTAGCTTGTTCCATTCTACTCTTTATTTCAGTTTTACTTCTTCCGCCGTGCTTTATCAGACTTCCTAATATTCAAATTCCCTTACCTCTTTTATTTTTTCACCTCCTGCATCCATATATTTATTAAATTTAGTTTCCATTTACTGATTACCATCACTTTTGTTTTGTTTTTATTCATCTTCAATTTGTATTTTATTTTCAATTTTTCATCCAATTTTGTTAGTGTTTTCTTTAGTTTTTTACTTCTTTCCACTATATTGCAATGTCATTTGCAAAGCTTATCATTGTAACTGTCTCCCCTTATGTTATCACCCCTGATGTCCTTTCATTCATTTCCTCAATTACTTTTTCCATAAATAGATTAAACAGTACTGGTGACAAACAGTAACCATGTCCCCCCTTCTTTAATTTTCGCTTCTACCACTTTATCCGTTATTTGTATTTGAGCCTTTTTGTCCTTATATAAGTACCTAGCATATCAATCTTCTTTCATTTTACTTAAATTTTATCTCCTTCAATATTTGAAATATTTTTGACCATTCAACATTATCAAAAGCTTTTTCTAAATCTACAAACGCTATATATATCCAAAGTTTATTTCAGTTTTTGTTTTCCTAGTTCCTATTCCTTTTTTGAATCTAAATTGATCTTCTCCCACCCTTTGTTCCGTTTTATTTTGTAATATCTCATTTGTTATCTTTGTTAGAATATTTTTGATTTGTGCAATAGTAAACTTACGAGTATAATACCGTAATCCTCACGCGTGCTTGCCCCTGTTTTTTTTAGGGATCATAATTAACCGGTTTTTTTTTTGAAAATCTATTAGCATTTCTCCTTATTCATAGGTTCTGCAAATTAATTCAAATAGATTTTTTTAAACTACTTCTCCTGCATTCCTCAATAACTCACTAACTATTTTATCAACTCCTTCTGTTTTACCTGCTTTCATTTCTTTCAGAGCTTTATCAAATTCCGATCTCAAAATAGGATCTCCTCTTTCTTCATCCTCCACACTGTCTTCTCTTTCCACGGGCGCTCGCAGAGGGTAGCGGAGGTGTAGCGACTGCTACCTCATAAGCTTTTCATATATATATTTTTTTTTTGTTTTTGTGCATCATTAGGGGTATTATTTGTGATTCATGTAATTTAAATCGTTCAATAATACGTTTATTAACATTCGTCAACATATAGGGACTGCGCATGTTCGTTCTTTCAATTATCAGCCAGTGACTCATGCCCATGTAACTATATTAACTAATCTCAATTCAAATACAAAATTCAAGTTAAATTATGGTCGTTAGCATTTTTTCTTGCGACCCACCAAAAAATTCGGCGAGCGGCCATGAACACGGATTCGCATTCGTCTCGAAAAATTGAGTAATTAGCGCCAGCGCCGACGCCGAAACTCTCCAAAAATATTTTCGCCCCAAAAATGATGTGAGTAATAAGTATGGAGAAATTTTCAAAATTTGAAAAATCAAAAATTTTGAACTAAAGACTATTTTTAACTCAATTTTTCATCACGCTGAGTTCGCAGTCGTGTTCAAATTTGGCGGCGACACTTCGTTCCCGAGATAAATTCGAAAATGTTGTCGAAATGGGTCAAAAAATGAGTCTAGCTCAAATTTGACAACGGAGTCGAATTCGCCTCGAAAAATTGAGTAATTAGCACCAGTGCTAACATCGAAGCTCTCCGAAAAATTTTTCGCCCCAAAAACGACATAATGTATGTATGTAGGAGAAATTTCCAAAATTTGAAAAACCAAAAATTTTGAATTATGGACTGTTTTCTACTCAATTTTTTACGCTGAGTTCGAATTCAGCGCTCAAATTTGGCGGTGACGCTCCGTTCCCAAGATAAATGAAATGGGTCAAAAAATGATTCTAGCTCAAATTTGACAACGGATTCGAATTCTTCTCGAAAAATTGAGTAATTAGCACTAATTGTTCACTAATCTCAATTCAAATAGAAAAATCAGGGTTAAATTATGGTCGTCAGCATTTTCTCTTGCTACCTCATCAAAAAATTTTTCGGGCGCCCATGTCTCTTTCCCTACATTTACTAATACTTGTTCATTTCTTATACAGTTTTTCAACGTATCTATTCCATCTTTCTGGTTTGTCTTTTTTAGAATCTAATTATTTTCCTTTTTCATCCGTTAAATTATTTGTTCTTGTTCTTTTTGCTCCAAAATATCTTTGTACTTCCTTATATGCCTGAACGGGGTTTCCTGCTTTCATTTGCTCCTCAATATCCTCAAAATTCTTATTAATCCTTTTTTATTTTGCCTTCTTACATTATCTCTTTGTTTGATTTCTTACAACCTTATACTGGTCCTTGCATACTTTCTCTATATTTGGCTTACTTATACTTTCTTCTTTCTTCTCTTAACTCTATAGTATCTCTTTTTCCATATGGTGTCCTCCTTTCTATTATTTGAGTACCTAATTTCTTCCTTGCTGCCAGATGTATCGCTTTATTTAGTGCTACCCACTTTCCTTCAATATCGTTTCCTTCCTATGATTTATAAAGTTCTTTCGTTATTTCTTTTTGATATTCTTCTCTTTTCTTTACCTCTTTCAATGACTCCAATTTCTATTTTATCTTTACTTTCTTATTCATCTTTTCAAATTTAAACCTAGATTTCATTTTACTACAAAATTATGGTCACTATGTACATCTCGATGCGCAAAATCCCACAAGTTACCCAGGTAACTAAAGGGGAACAAGGGTACTGAGGGTAACAAATGGGTAACTTTTCCTCGGGTAACTGGGTAACTAGAGGGTAACTAATTTTGCATAGTATCCCGCCAGTTACCAGGGTAACCAAAGGGGAACAGGGGTAATCTGAGGGTAATTCGAAGGTAACAAATGGATAACTTTTCCGCGGGTAACTGGGTAACTAGAGGGTAACTAACTGCGCATCAAGATCTGCTCCTGGGTATGTCTTACAATCCAGTATTTGATTTTTATATATTCTCGTCATAATATTATAATCTATTTGATATCTTCTCTCATCGCCTGGGCTTTTCCAAGTGTATTTTCTTCTCTCGTAAGTGTTTCCAATAACTAATTCATATTCTTCGCCAAATTCTATGAGCCTCGACCCGCTTTCATTTCGCTCTCCTAAACCATACTCCCCGCATACCCCTACCTCTTTTCTTCCTCCTACTCTGGCGTTCCAATCCCCCATTATAACTAAATTTTATTTTTGTTTTACCTTGCTTAATATAGTACTTCATTAATTTTTTAATAAATTTTTCAGCTTCTTTTTCACTAGAACTTCCTGTATGCACATAAACTTGGGCTATTACTAAAGATACTGGGTTTTGCTAAAATTCTTATTAATATTCTCTCACTATGTTGAGTATAACTTAGCACTCTATTCCCTAAAGTCGTATACATACCTATAACGATGGTGACATGCACAAAATGCCTAAGTGACATTCTGATCGAAAATGAGTTATATACAGAAACAAGGGAGGTAAACAGCCAGACGATCAGCCTGCATTGATAACAGAACGAAATAGTTCACCATTTCACCCCCATCCCCCGGCAGCGGTACTTATAAGTGCATCGAAAACGGTAGGTTAAATTTTCAGACTGCTCCCCTGAAAAATTAGTAAAATGTCACTTAGGCATTTTGTGCATGTCACAATCGATAATACCTACGCCTGCTTGCCTTCTTTGCGCTGCTGTATCAATTATTCTATATTCCCCCGTATACAAAGCATTTTCTTCCGGCCATCCTCACTGCACTAATTCCTATTAGATATATCTAATTTTAATATTTTCATCTTCTTCTTTATAGTTTTCTAATTTGCCTCCTCATTCAGTGTCTTTACTTTCCATGTCCCTATTCTCAATTCTGATAGTTTCTCACTAGGTAGTTTCCGCCCGAATATCCGAACGGGAGGTTTACGTCTGGAATTAATCTTTACTTCGTGAGTTGCTATTATAATTGTTAAGGAGGAGACGCATCTCCAAGGGAAAATACTGATGTAGTTTCCCGTTGCTTTCATCAGGGCTTTATCTATCGGAGTTTTCCTTATTCTACGTACTTCTAATTTTTCTTCAAGCCCCCTCACCATGCTAAGATAGCACATGCACAGGGGATAAAATTGGTGTACTTTTAAAAAATTATAAAAATAAATTATCAGTATTGATAAATAATAATACTCATGCGTTGTTAAGCTGAAGTTGGAGCGTAGTCCAAATATTCAACCAAAGCTCTTAAAAAAATGAAGACATCTTAGAGATATGATTGATTTTTTTAAAGTGCTTTCTGCCTACAAAATGGCCGATCGATTGTACCTATACGTAACTATAGAGCCCTCTATCTCCACCAAAGATGACTGGATGACATTTTTGGAATATTTCGGCTGTGGAAATGTCCATCATTATGTCGGGGTCTACCTTATCGCACCTTTAGGTACCTACGTTTTTTCAACCGTATCGAATGCATTATCAAAACAAATCCTCCCTAGTCGAAGCGAGAGCATGTACTAGAACGCCCAGAACGTGTGTATATTCCAGGAAGTTTTCAATTGTTGAAACTGGTTTAACGCACTGTCTTTTTTCCACTCTGTTGCAGCTTTGCAGCCGTCACAAAAAAATCCCATCAATCTTTACTGTATCTCGCCAGTGCTGCCACTTTATAAATTTTGCTTTAGGAAACCGGTTAGAAAACCGTTAATATTCATCGGAAACAGAGGTAAGCAGTAAGATGAACGCTCACGATTTTATGCTAAATTTTTTTCTATAAATTAACGACGGCGGCAGTTAAAACTGAAAGTGAACGTTAATGGTTGTTCTACAGTTACCTACTACACATCAAAAAATTTAATGTTCAATTGTTTAGAACTAGGAGTGACCCAGCAATTCGTCGTGACTAGTGATACCTTTACTACCTATAATGGTAATAATAACCTACTTTTCACGTGAACGTGAAGTGTTTTATTTTGGTATTTTAAAACATTGTGGATTATTTTTCTCATTTCATGAGGAATTTCTAGGGACACAAAGAAAAAAAAAGATGAGGCAAAACTCACTGGAAAGATTACATTTTGTACTCTTCCTTGAGCGATACCAAAATCGACTCTTGTCGACATTCAAAATCCGTTACTTTTTGACACGACTTTCGATGCAAAAGTCGAGTTACCATGTCAACATAAACTTTGGGTAGTCCAAAAGTCGACGTCGATATGGTAACTCAACGTCTATACCGAATTCTGCATCAAATTTGATCAGAAATGTCATGTTGGAAAAGGGACGAATTCAGCTTACATTTGCTTTGAAGACAAGAGCATACTACTTTTAATACCAGACGAGGGGCTGAAAAGCCAAGTAATCTAAGTCACTTCTTGCTCCCCTCCCATCTAATTTTGTCGGACGGATTTGGTACAAAATAAAAATGTAAGTCAATAAATAAAAAATAAAAATGAAAGTACTCTTGTTTCTCAAGAATGAAGGTTGTAATGACGACACACTTTGTCGTCCTAAATTTCTCATTTTGCAAACGAACTGTCCGAATAAGAACGCGCGGCCTAATTAATATTCACCCTCGCGAATCTGTATCGACTGCATCCCTCCCGTTCTCCGCTTCCTACCGAAACCTGTTCAAAACATCCGAAGATTGTGAAAATCGCATCGACCGGCTACCTATTGTCCCTTGGCCATTAGCCCCGGTATTCATACTGTCTTTTCGGTCTCTATCTCCCGATGTCGGCGAATTCGGTCGTCGAGCCGCAGCTATATTCTTAAGCGTTCCACTTTTCTATCCAGTCCTCCAGATCCTGCGACCCGAAAAGACGCCGCGTGCCTCCTAATATATTCTCCGTTTCCACCCTCATTCGTGACACTCGTCTGGCAGTTCGTTCGAAGCCAGTTGATCCGAACCGCGCTCGCTACTTCGGCCTAAGCTCCTACTTTCGCTTCATCCAGCCTACAAATCTTTGCTTCTTTCCAGCCTACAAACCTCCGTTTTCTTCCAACCTAAAAAAAACCTCTATCTTTCTTCAGTCTAAAGAACCTCCCTGCTTCCTGCTAAACCTCCTACTACTTCCGAATAGCCTACTGCTGCACCTTCTCTCGCATACGCCTAGCTTATCAACAGCCACCGTCCGGGCAAAATATATAGCGTACTTGGAGGCGATCCGCCAAGTTGCCATTTAACCCAGCGGCATACTACGGTCGCGTCTTCACCGACACGATCGAAGTAAAGGGTTGTAGATACTGTCCGAGTTAGATAGCGTACTTGGAGGCGATCCACCAAGTTGCCATCTAACCCCGCGACATACTACAATCGCGTCTTCACCGACAGGATCGAAGTAAAAGGATCGTCTCTACCGTTCCGGGCAAAATAGCGTACTTGGAGGCGATCCGCCAAGTTGTCATTTAACTCCGCGATCCACTACGATCGCGCCCTCACCCGCACGACCGAAGTGAAAAGGGTTAGACTCCTTAACAATCAGGCATAGGCTACTTCCCGTCCACTCCCCTCCTGGCTCCCTTGCATCCTGGTCAAAGTTGTGAACAGTGCATTAGTTAGGCCGTGCGGGCATCGATACGACCTGTAACCCTTCTCCGCGCCGCCGTCGTACCGCTGCCTTAAAAAGTACATACTTAACAACCCTATATTTCGCTGCGTCCTCGTTTTTTTTGTGCCCGTAACATTCCGCGTTTGCTAGTTTCATAAAGTGTAAATATTTTCATATCAGTTTCATGTATATATTGTAACCTATGAAGCCTTTTTTCTTAGTTGTTTTCAATTACTGTTTAATACACCATAATCAACTTTCACAAATCTGTGTTCTATTTTGGTGCCGCGCACTTGATCGCCCCTATTTCGGCCGTTCCCGAACTCTAATTAAAAATATCGACGAGGCACGGTCCTCGGCCAGCTACGAGGCGTTCCGGTCCCTCCGGAACCGCCGGGTCCCGCTACCCACCGGCTGAATTGCCTCCTCCGCGGACCAACCGGGCCGGATGGCTCAGGTTTCGCGACAAGGTAACAAGCAAAAAATCTTGAAAAAATCTGGTAAATCTCCAAAACTTGTAAATGTCGTCCCTGAAATCTCTCAAGGCATCTTTTTATCAACTTGCTGAATATTTTTTCAAATTCTCCTATCTTTTTGAAGAGCATATGTATATTGTACCCCTGTACCCCCATCACCCCTAACGACACCGTTTCTGGATCAGTAAAATGCCAGAAACCACCTCCAGCATAGTTTCATCACTATCAGTCTTCGATGGGAATGATATAACGCTGAAGAGGATTACCTCGCATCTATTGATCCGAAAGTGGCCAAAACTGGGGCGAGAGTGAAATGTGGTTTAGACTACTTGATTTTTCAGCCCCTCATTATTCTAGTAAGAAGTCTCAAAAATCTGAGCAGGACTACGCTTCCTATAGTAACTTTCTATTTTACGTGTAAGTCCTATTTACAATTGAAATAAGTAGATATTTCCTGATGAAGAGCCTAGTTCAAAATTTAGATGATTAAAAAACAAAAATCAAGTATACACTTCTTTTTCATTTTTCCTGATTCCTAACGAACGAAAATTGTTCATTATGGTCTTCATTTGTCCGCGAGAATCTCCCCTCTAAATTGATCTCGAATTTGGTGAACTATCTGTTGACTCTAAATTTCAATAAACTGAAATATCTTACATTTCGTTCGATTTTTGGATGAAATTTGCGGAATCCTAATTTCTTTCTTCGTAAATAATTCTAAAACGAAGCGACTTAGAGACCAGTAGTACCTACTGAGATGTTTTGAAAAAGCGCAACCTTCTGCTATTGTTTAGCTTAAAATATCATGGTGTTAATAGGTCAGTCTCTCAAATTACAGTAATGTTTCGCGTCAATTTTCGATTTTTCCCCCCATAACTTCTTTTTTATTTTTCTTGGCCCAAATGAACAAAAATTGTTCGTTATGGTCTTAATTTGTCCGCTAGGATCTCTTCTTTAATTTGATACCAAATACGGTAGGTTACCTCTCGATTCAGAATTTTAATAAACCAAAATTCATCATTTTTTGTTCGATTTTTCGATACACGAAAATTAAAAATTATTTTTCAACACCGCAGCGCCCTTACGTTGCGGAGCGATGCAACCCTTATAACATCGATGTACTTAGTCTGGTGTATAACCAGGCGAAGTTTAATCGTCCACTCTCGGAACACCCCTGTATTTGGTCGCGTCACGGCGATGGAGCGCTAGTGTATTTCATCCGTTTTGTGTACTTACACTTTTGGCCACCAATTTTTGTAAAGTAGATGGCGCGCTATGTATTTCATCCCGTTTCTGTCACGTTTCAGTAGCTTCTGCATTTGTTCACCAGATGTCAGCCACTTTGCTGACGTGTCCCAATAGCAATAGGTACGTATATACTCATAATCATTAAGTGTATGCACACCATAAATCGGAGATGAATTCGAATTACAGAGATTAATCATCAACTTCAACTTGTAAAGGCCTCACAAAAGTAGTTAGGCATAAGTATTCTAGTGATCTGCAACCTTATGTATACTATGCGCCTGATAAAGCAACATAACTGACCATTCTCTTGGAATGAGGGGAGTAGAGCAAATGGAAGGCATCCTCCCTTGAGCCGGCAGTTTTTTTTCCTAGTAGAATACCCCAATCGAGGGCAACAAGCAAAAGAAAAGGCTCTTTATTTTCAGTAATGGATTCAATGTAAAAGGCTCAATTCACAAGGTTCTAAGGGACACACCACATTCAAGTTAAGATTTTTTTTTTTTTTTAATTCAAGTCGAGAATTTTTATAGCCTTATAGCCTCGGAGACTCCCAGCCAAAAAAAAGTTAGAGTTGGATGATTTTGCGGAGACTTGTATGCAAAAAAAAAATCATATAATTCTAGCAGGGACCTTAAAAAATGAGACGATTTGCTTTAACTCGTAGTCCCTTGTGGGGGGAGGGGGATCACATGATTGTTGCCAGGGTCCCTGAAGAAAGAAAGGTCGAACGTAGAACGATCGTATAAGCAAAAAATTGTACCTATAATTCCGGCAGAAGCCTCTAAAAAGGTCAGAGACGATCCAAAAAAGATTAAACGATTAGGCAATTTTTCTCAAGACTCAGGTGCAAGGAAATTACGCGATACCTGCCCTGGCTGCTACGAATGTATTGTGCTATAATTTAATTGGTAGAGTTTAATCACTAAGATGTCAAAACAGAGAATCTCACTATTCTTGCAAACAAATGGAGTTGAATGTACCGAAGCGAATCATTCCCTACTTCGGGTGGAGCCCCATCAGATTTTGAAATGTAAGTGCAGATGTAGGTTCAGTATAGGTACCTATACATATACTATATAATGTACATACCGTAAAACGTCCTACGCATAGTTTGATACCGATAATCCAACTATATCTCTCCCATTTACATTCACAATCACAAAACGAAGACGCCTATAATATCATAACCCTGTTTCAAACTGTTTTCAATGTAAAATAAATATCACGAATCATTACACCGTTTTCTCAAGAAAAAAAAACACCTTGAGACAATGAGTCTTACTTTTAATATTCCTAGGCTTGGGTCACCAAGTTACCGGGTTAGTACTTTCATCGTTTCCTTTAATTGTATTTTTTTAGTTTCCACTTTTAAAGCCGTTAAGATCAAGCGCTTCACGTTTGATGAGAATTTTGATCACTATTATGTCACACACGCAACGTTTCCCGCCAATCATACATGCGATCATCCGGGTTATTAAAACGGAGTTTCATGAATTGAATCTGGCATCAGAAACAAAAAACTGGTTTGTGACGAAATAAGAAATTTTTCGTTATTACTACACAGACGCATAAAAATGCTAAATATTTTTACACCAAACACTGCATGTTATGTTAATGTTATCTGCTCGGTAAACTTCTTCTCTCGTGAGGACGTTCATCAAATAGGTAATGATAGACTGGCTACATAATTTTTCGTCTGTTGGTAGACACATAAACCCAGTATTCTAATATACGGTATTCAAAGTGATACAATTATAGACCTGGCAAACGCGTCTATTAACCTTAGACAGTCGTCTAATAATATTAATTAATCTAACTTCGGTGCATATGATGGTACGTCATTAAATATGTTCTTTCCTGTTACCACTTCCAGTTTACATTTTCATCTTATTTTTTAATCACATGAACCTCTACGCAATGTTTTCAGTCAGTGTACACGAAGGGTATGGTAATACTTATAGGTTGATATACTCAATATTTCGCTGAATGAATTCTTGTTAACGAATAATTGTATCGTGGTAACCGTTGGCAGCAACTGCATTTGAAAATCGATGTAAATCCAATGAAATTATGATAGAAGACTCGAGGTAGGGGGACGCGTAGTCACATTATTTCTATTTTCTTATTATACGCTTGTGCCTGCAAAGCTACCACACCAACAACTCGTTATTTACTTATAAGAATACCTCTAAATAATCTAAACTTACAACCCCTTCCTGACCTTCTCCCTTTATAATGCTTGGCTGATGTCAGTATGGAACAGAGGCATAATAGTCGACCTTCAGTGGAGGAGGAAAGCAGCGCTGACAAGTACAAATATTAAAATAATGCTAAAAATTCTTTTGCTTCTATACGTTTTCTTCTTCTTCTTTTTTTTTGGAGGGGGGGCAAATTTGGGAGCTAGACCTTAAGCCTATTTACGCCTATGAATAGAGGACATGTTGAATCCAAATGGATTATATCAGCCCACTAAGCCCAAACCAAACAAGAGCCCTCTGTTTTTGTGTTTTTTTTGTACCCCTTTTTTTTTTTAATTGAAAAAAATTTATATTAGTTCAACACACTGTATTAAAAAATAAAAATCTGCAAAAATAAAAATATCCGCTGCCCATTATTTGCCTCAACTCTACACTGGGTCGTCTCGAAATTGAATGTGACTTTATATGTATTCGATAGTGTGAGCCGAAAAATCGTAAGTTTGGATTTGATAGGGCAAAAAGATACATATAAGTAATAGCGCCCACTTTTTATATTTTTAATCTTTCGGAGTTTCAGAGCCTTTCGACCAGACCCGGATTACGAGCAACATGTAAACGATTTTCCTAATAAATGTGGACATGGACGAAGGGCCGGGTACACTTACGGGCCTAGGGGCCCCAGAAGCCTTAATCCGGCCCTGAGGTTATTTGAGTGAATCTGTTAATAAGAGATTTCTATTTAATACTTCAGTCACGCGCCTACTCATGGCGTACATTTGTTAGGTACACGATTTAGTCTCATCTCTACAGAACTCTATTGAGAGAGTCGCTCGTTAGTAGTAATCACTCTCGGTAGATTAACGTACTGCCTATAAAATACCGTAAAATTAGTAACGCTATCGAAAAGAAACTGATAAAATTATTGTCGAACGAAATATTTCTCCAACATTGTTATTATCCTACAATTCCTAAACACGTGATGGTATTCAGCGGGTACATGATTCTTATTATTGTGCGTATAGCCATAAACATCGATGTACTACCTTAGTGACAAAAATGTTTTTTAAGCATAATATAGGTATAACATTCCCCTCGGCACTGATGCGATACCCGAAATAGTAGTTTCCGGTGCCGGGGGTGCAGTGTCTCAGGGGCCACTTTGGCATGCGTGCATCGCCATACGTCCCACTACACCAATATAGGTATAACATGGTGTTGGTTAGGCATTTATCAATTGTTATTATACTGGAAGTGAGTTTTGTAAATGATGAACAGTTCTTCAAAAACACTCTACGAAGGGCATGGATGCGAGTAAGATCAGATAACTTGTAAGTCTTTCTTTCCCCTCCTCACAAATGGCCATTCTGTGATTTCATAGCCAGATTTTTAGAATTGTTTGTATTAGTTATTCCTTAGGGCATTGTTCAGGACCACAGGTATAGGAAAGATTAATTCCTTATTCATAATAAGCTACATACCTATCATTGAAAATAACCTCTGCTTTTCTGCAGCTAATTTGACCGTGGATTGGCTCTTGACTAGTCTATGAGAAACTGAATTCTTAGAAATATAAAATAGGCACGGACCGCGAGAAATGCAGGTGGACTCTTGGGTCGAGAGAAGACTCAGAAATCGCCCTGATATATTACCATCAATTTGAAGTAGGTACACAAGAATACGTGCTGAAAATATATCTACATCATTGTTGACATAGTGTATGAAAATGTGCCTATACAGCACATCCGAATGAATATATATGTAAGAATTCACCAGCAGGCTGTTAGGCACGTCTGTTCCACAGTTAGGTAGCACAGTTTTTATGCTTTCATCTATACCTACCAGCCAAAATGCAAATAGGAAACGTAACCAACGCAGAATAACATATAATATACCAACAATTTAAATGAGAGAAAGAAAACTGTCTACAGTGGGAATAAGCCTATTAGAAAATATATTATGTACCTAAGATGATGCAGTGAGTGTACACGTATATTTAGTCTATTGTTCTGAAACACATTTCAGTGACAAAATATTCCGCTTTAATGACAGGTCTCGCAGTGTATGAATGACGACTATCAAGTTGTCTATTTTTTTTTTCCTTCTTTCTTAAGGGAAGAATGCTACCAATGAATATATTCTGAGCTAACTATAATTTTGGCCAAGCATTTTAATCAGTCATGTCATCTGAGAATATAACATGAAAAGCTATGAATATTTTATTTTATTAAAAATGTACGTTTCATTAAAGATAAACTATTACAAATTTGATCAAAGCTGCTTGAGTTCCTTTAGGTATGGCAAAATATACACGGCTATTCGCGTCTGGACGCTAAAGAGTCACTCTCTAGTGGCCTAATGAAATGCGGCACGCTGATTGGTGTACTTAAATGAAAAGATGATCAGTGACAAAAATGTTCTGCAAAAAAAACTGAAGTTGCGCTCATCTGAAAGGAAATGATAAGGGCTAACACTTTAGTTCTCTTCAGTTTTCCATAAAAAGCAATACTGAAGATACTACACCTCATTTTACTTGTACATGTTTTTGTGGTAAACATACCCCCCTGATCATCTTTTCGTCCACAACACTAGCGCATCTACAAGAGTGTTCAAACGCGAATAAAAATAAAAGTCGGACTACTTGACACATTATAATATTAATGATACAAAAGTACATCATAATACCTATTTTTGTACATGGACTGACTGACTATCTTGCTAACACATCTGTTAGAAAATTGTTGAAGATGAATTACTTACCAATTCTTCTCAAAATTTTTAATAAGATGAGCTAAAATTTGTAAAATAAAAATTGAAAAGAGTTGCAGTAACTTGTAACTCTCATTCCTGAATCACAGAGTTGGAAAAGTATAAAATAAGCTCCAACTCATATGTGCCCATTTGGACGCTGTTCAGCGAGAGGGAACCAACTAGCAAAATCCACTTTTTGAGAACACGTGATTCGATGTCCAAGAGTCATGTAGAAACTATATTAGACAGCGTTTACTGATAAGCTTTTTTCAACGTAAGTACACATTTTTGAATTGGGGGGCCCAATTTTGAAAAATTCTACTTTTTACGCTCTTTCCAACGATACTATTATAACTCATTTTGTTTACAAATATTAGTTGGTTCCTTCTTGCTGAATAGCGTCCATTTATCTAACATACAGAGTTAAGAAGTCATCAATCATCCATTGAAACTGAGAGTTTAGACACCATTGTTTTCAACTTATTTCTGAAAATGTGAAAATAATAATATGTTGACGTGTCCGTTCCATACAACTCTTGATCTCATGTTATATGTTATGGCCATCGCACTAATGTACCACCAATATGGGGCCACTCGTGTTAAACTTAGTTAAACACCCCACGTTAGGGCAACGATAAAAATGTTCCAGTATTTTTCGTTTGTATTACGTATCAAAGACTTGCGATTTGAGAGTATTCTCGAGCAGTGGCGGATCCAGTGGGGGGGGGGGGCTAAAGGGGCTATAGCCCCCCCCCCCCAACAAAATTTTTTTACTCGCTTTTCCACTCATTTTAGTCTTTTTTTTCTCCAACATTTACCCTAACCCCCAAAAGTGTAATCCTGGATCCGGCACTGGTCTCGAGATAAAATGTTGAGTATTCAGAAAATCTTATTCTATGTTGTTAATAATTTCCATATTACCTACAGATAATTAGAGATGACAGATGACCACTGGAGTATCATCATTTATACTACACTTAATAGTTTTATTTATATATTTATTCATTTTTTACTTGATGAATTATTGTTCCATTCGAGATTCGAGTGGAAATAAATTCCTGAATAGTTCAGCTTATAATGGGATTATATTATGTATTTAACAGATGGTACCTCGATTACCCTCCCACCACTCCTTTCTTATGAAAAAATACGTGAAGTCTTGGCATTTTTAAAAGAAAATTTTTTCTCAACCGCCCAGGATGTTCGGAATATAATGTTAATTTAGACGTTTGAGCGACTTCTAGAACTCAAGAGATGATTCTCTACAGTAAAAGTGCCCATCATGTCGCAGACTTGCAGCACCGCAGCTAAGGTGCCATGCCGCTGCTACAGCCAGCTTAGTCGGTTAGGGGAAGGTAGGTAGGGGTGCAGCACTGCAGCTGGGCAGAGCGCGCAGACCGCAGAGCCGGACACGTGATAAAACTTTATGGCTTCAAGCTTTGTTGTCAATCTTGATTCTTAAATTCTTATCACCCGTACGTTCGCGTCAAGCATTATCTTCCCTTCACAAGCCATCATCGTCTACTAGAAAGCATAATTTTTAGTATCGTTAAAGTTGCTTACTTCTTTTCATTTTCTTTGCATTTTCCTTCATTTATCAAGTTGCTTGTTATTCATAACTCCATGACACGTGTAATTGGTATTTAATTTTTTCATATGAATTATTATATCTGAATTCAATATGAACATGTTCTAACCTGGTTCCAACCTGTAGTCAAACTTTAAGTCTAATTACTGGTTGTTCTCATTTTCATTTTGTTCAGATCTCAGTATAATTAGATACGTAAGTATGTATTGAATTTTAATTAATTTGATTGTCAACCAGTACATAAATGCAGACTTGAAAGGACTACGCGTCGTAATATGTACTTCTACTGGCATTAGGCAGATTCTGGTTAGTAGGTATGAATCTTTATTTGGCACCGATAATTAATCCTAGCCGTGTTAATATTACTGATAAGGAAATTATGAATGGGTAAATCATCTTTATCGTGGGCCAAGAAAGTTCGTAGGAATATTTCTTTTTGATTTCAGACTGAGCTAACATTTTGCTTTTCTGTATTTCCAGCTTACTATCGCAAATATCGTCGACGTTAATGCATTCTTTCGGAAATGAATGTATTAGATTCAATATGTCGTCTATGCTGTGAAAAAAGTACCGACATGTTTGGAATTTTTGACGAATTTGGAATTGGAAATGCTGTTAGCGAGAAAATCACCAACAGGTTGCATATTGTAGTAAGTATGGAATAGTACCCAGTGTGTAATACAAGTTTGATAGTGCAGTACTTTCAAACTTGACTTTTGATCGGCTTCTTGGTTGAATTTTGCCGAAGAAACTTCATACACTGCCACCAAAATGTAGAATTTTCTTTTTTTTTCTTTTTTCAAAAGTGATGTTCATTTCGTCTTACAATTCTAGGTGAATAAAAATGACGTGCTACCCACATCTATTTGCATCGTATGCTATGCGAGACTAGATAAATTTGATGCCTTTGTAAGAGATGTTCATAAGACGCAAACACGTTTACTGGAATTTGTAGCGAATGAAATAAAACGTCTTTCATCAATCGAAACGAATGAAATTCAATGCCAGGAGGTAACAGATGTATGTTGTTTTTCGTTTCTCAGAGAATGATTAATTATTTCGAGCTGCAAGTAAATTACGAACTGATTCAATCCATGAACGAGTTGGCTGCACAGTCATTTTTGTATTTGCCATTATTTGCATTGATAGAATTGATGAATTTAGTTTATATTTATAGTGATCGTGTATTGGTACAACATTTTGTATCATTGTAGTCTCATAGATTGTATCATAATATTACTCGTCTAATTTAGCGTAATATTGGTTCACATTTTCTTCAGCAGGAAACCAATTTAGTCTCATAGATTGTATCATAATATTACTCGTCTAATTTAGCGTAATATTGGTTCACATTTTCTTCAGCAGGAAACCAATTTTAGTGATGATGATACAGTTATTTCAGTCAGTGACGAAAGTGATTTTGATGATTTAGTGATAATAGACAACGAAAAAGAACATGAAGAAAAATCGAACAAAGACTTTCAGGTTTGTTGTTCGAAGTAAAAAAATCGTTGGAAACGTTATTTATTTTTCTGTTCACAGTGATGGAGCATTGGAAGAGAAAATTCAAAATTGAACAAATTGATACCTCATCGCTTACATACCTATAATTTTATTTATGTATTTTATTATTATTTTATTAAAACGAATTCTTCTCCGACAGACGACGATAGCTTAGTGATGGAGCGGGAAGAGTAAATTTAGAATTGATGATCATCATAATAATTATAATGCTAATAATGAAAAAATATATATATACATGTAAAATATAATAATAATAATAATAAATAAACAAAATAAGAAAAAAAATTAAAAACGAATAATAAAAGGGGAAAAACATTCCTGTGTTAAACATAAACAATTAAGAAAAAATAATTAAAAATAAATAATAAATGAAAAAACACTCACTTAATATAAAATTTAAAAAAATTTTTTGTTGAACTTGTCGTACTCTTCCCATTTTTACCACCCACAAGTCGTGTATCCCACGACACCACTTAATTGTAAGTCAAGGTATAGACCAATTTCCGGTAAGGGGGAATTAAAAAAAAAAATCCGAAGAAATTTTCACTCGTGACTAAAAATTCAAAACTGTCGAGCCTCCTCCCCCCTTTCCTCCCTCGTATCTATACCGTTGAAGTTTGATAAATCCAATAGAAAATGAAGACGTTTAATGCGGCTTTGAAATCAAGGTGTAGCGAAGCAAATTTATTGATGGTCGAGAATCAAAAGTTTTCCAGCTATTAAAGTATTAAAGCAAGAAAATTCAAAATATTCAACTGTCGAAAAAAAAAAAAAAAAAAAAGAATTAATTTGTTAACTGAGCTTCTGGAATATGAAATAGATAATCTGCCAACTCTGAAAAATTATGGGGACGGGCTGTCACTCGTATCCACCCATGGCCGCCGCCCTGTTCGAAATTAGTTCACAAAAGTTATCATCTTACATTAATAACCGGAGTGCGAATTCTCCGGCATTTGCCGAATCATTTCCTTGAAGGGTGAACGGTTGAAAATGAAATAAAAGTTCATGTCACAGTGGGGGGGGGGGGGGTAAAAAAACGCTATTAATAATAACGTTCGTAGTTTATGACTCTGAAGTCGGCAAAATGTCTGAAACTGACTTGAACGACTGTCAAAGAGTTTTAAAAAGATTTGAATAAGTCTGCATTATTAAAGAATTTAATATCTTAAATAAGCTTGGAAGAGTTTTAAGGAATGTTAATCTAGTCTAGGAAAGCTTAACTCAATTTTAAGGAGCCTAATCAAATTTTCAGTTATCTTAGCTAGTTTTAAAAAAGTCTGGAAGAGTCCTGAAGATTTATAAACAAGTTTGGAGAAGTCTTGAACCGTCTTCAACAAGTCTAGAAGAATCTGTTCCTAAGGAGTGTAATAGAGTCTTGAACGAGTTTTGGCAAATCTTCGGGAAGTCTGGAACCGTCTTCACTAGGTTTGGGAAAGACTCGAATGAGACTTGAAGAACCTAAAATCAGTTGTACAGTCAACATTCTTGTTTGAACTTGGCTTGAACTGCAGCTAGTATTATTTTCGGAACACTATTTCCTTTAGGAGATAACACTTATGTTCTCTAGGATTACGTGTTCTGTAAAATTGGTAAATTTATGTTTTCATACTTTCCCGTCTGTTCTTTACGTAGATTGTACAATCAATGGTGCCAAAATTATCACAACCCTATAGTGGAAATCTTGCGAATGGCTCAGCTCAACGTGCAATTGAGACATTGCAGTCCAGTCTTCCAGGAGATGAAAGAAATGATCTCCGGATGAAATTTATTATTTCAGACCAACAAAATGTGAAAATTGCCAGAAGTGACACATATAATAGTGTAAGTATTTATCACATGGAAATCATAGTTTAAATTTGTGGGTAACTTGATTAATAGTTTTAATAGAGTGTCAAATTATATGATGTAATTTCATAATTACTTTTCTCTTATTAATTGCTTTATAGAGTGTTCAAGTCAGATTACAAGCGGAACATCAAAATCGAACACTGTCTAGTAGGACTAAGGATGTCGAGTGTCAGGTATTGTATTTCGTATTAATTTGGTTGCCCTGTTTTCAGATGAGTGTTCTCAAGCGTGTACTTTCATACCCGGCAGTAAAGTTCTGTCAAAATCGCTGATATTCACTTCCTTTGGTGTTCTTGCCTTGTTCATTTCTAATACGCATTCCTTTGAGATTCCATTTGTTACGGTTTAACAACAGTGGCGCCGAGTTACGTATTTTATCTAAGAAAAACTTTACTTTTTTAGGTTGGAAACAGTTTGTCGTTTGATCTGGCCACAATAGAAGATGAACTGCGGAAGAAAAATCCAGCATTCAATATTAATAACATGTTGGTTGTAGCCTCTTCTCTGAATACTGTAGATGATCCCGCTGTACCTTATATCTCATCGGATAGTGTTACCACTAAAGGGTGTCAAGTGACGGTTAGCACTTACTGTGAATAAATATGTAAACACTCGTGAAACACAGTCGATACAAAAGTCGATACTTTTGTCGACATCAAACCGGTCACTTTTCCGATACGACAAATTTGTCAAGTCGATATAAAAGTCGAGTTAAAACTGATATCGTCATATCGTTAACGACGTCGAAGTTCCGTCTTTCCGTAGTCATTAACCGATGAAAAAGTCTATATAGAATTATGTGCGGGAAATCAACTCACTGACTACGAATCGGCTTTGGCTACTCAGATGCCAGCGAAAAAATCGACATCAGTTTCCGTACTGACTTTGATTTTGCTATCGAGTCATTTAATTTTTCTATTTCTGATTGGACTCGGCGTTGATGAGTTTTTTCATTACATATTCAATTTTGAAAGTGAGGAAGTAGTCAACGTATTGATTCGACTGCGGTATTGCCGTTAAAATTATTTATAATTGATTCAAAGTAAGATAATTCTAGGCTAGTATGACATCAAATAATGTTTAAACAACTGTGTAAGAGATATTCCCCTCTTCTAATTTGCTCTCAACTTTCGAGGAAAAAAAAGGTGAATATCTCTTACGCTGTTGTTTAAACATTATAGAAATTACTAAATTAAAATGTCGAGCTCAATGTGGATATCGGCTCTTGTTTCACGGGTATAAACGTTTCAATCGATAATTATTCTGAACGATTTCTGTTCTATCTGTTTAGATCGCCCTTTCACTGAAACAGAGGCCACACGCAATGTGGTCTCCGGAGCAGAAAAAGTTCATGAGGCAATACTTTCAACATTACTTCGCTTCCAATTCTGTACCTTCTCTTAATGATTGTGCTCAGCTGATAACAGGAGTCAACGCATTATTCCATAACAAAACCGGTACCCAGATACGGCAATATTTTTCTAATAGAAGACATCGGTTGTCACGGGATCGTGCAGATAGGAAACAAGCGCAGGATTCATTCCAGGTGATTCGAGGGAAGAAATGAATTCAAAACCGAAGTTCTTAAACTAACTCCGTGCAGGACCTCCAAATTTGTTCAATCTCAAATTTCTTTTCCACTGATCTCTTTGAATTCGATCTTAATATTTATTATTGGGTTATTTCTTCCGTTTTTATTTCAGATGATTGATGTAGCTAAAAATATAATTTTTTATTTGAGGCATACCAACTCGAAATACTAAAATGTAAAGTTACAATCGAATTTACGTGGGTTTCCAGTTCGATGGGGGCGAGAGGGCTGTTCTAAATGAAAACGTGGGATTTGGTTGTCTGTTTATTTCGGGGTTCGTAAGTTGTATCAAAATTTAACTATGGCAGAAGGCTCTTCTTGGGATCTTCAATTTTCGTCATTTTTATCTTTATTGTAATGAATGGTCCTAGAAAATTTCAAGTCCGAACTGTTTAATTCTTAAGACTGGCGATTTTTATCTCGGAAATTTCTTCAAATCGAGCCTTTCATTCCTAAAACTTATTTCAGTTAATTAAGAAGTGTTAAAGAAATTGATCAGATAGAGTAAGTGTACGAAATTAAGTTTTTTTTTTTTTTTTGTTTTTGTTTTTGCTAGTTCAAATGAACATTAACGATGAAAAGTCATAAAAATCGAAAACTTTCTAGATTTGGGTGATACGTTAGTGCGCCCTTCATTTCCTTCCCTCTTCTTTTTCTATTCTGTACACATTTTTATGTAATCCGATCGAGTACGCTGCGTATAAAAAGCAATACTTCTGTAAGTTTTTCACCAACAATTTTCCACTTTATTTCTTTCCTGTTATTTTTTTATTTTTCATGTACATTATTTTAATCCTAAATCTTAAGATTCAAACTGTGATACATATTGCGGATCGTAGTGGGTGAAAGACGAGCATAGCTGGCTTATAGTGACAAATCCGCGTTTTTCTATTTGGGGAAAGGGGAGGAAGTTCAAGGGTTGGAAAACAACAGCATAACCAGTTGTCCTACCCGACCCCTCTCTGGTTACACCCATGTCGAGAATGTTTTGTATCCTCAGAGCAGTGGCAGCAATTCATTTCTAGTTTCCAAAATCGGATGGCAAAGGTTTATCGAAACTTGGAAGAGTGACGTGGAGTCACTTAACGAAAAGTTTAAATATTTTCACAGACAGTATTAAGTGTTCACCAAAAGATTTTTTATTTTATTTAATAAATGGAAAGGAGTTAATTGCCACCACTGCTCTAAAGTAGATAGTTATTTATGTAGGTACATATGTGCAATTTTATGAAATAGTTAGGTGTTAATACAGTTATAAGATACCTTATAATGACACTAAATAGACAGGTAGCAATTTGAAGATTAATGATTAAGTAATCAAAACCATTGCAAATAGACCTTTCTCGAGCCGACGTCAGGCAAAATTTTCTGTGTTGCCGCGCGCCAGATTTTTTAATTTATTTACGTTCATGGAACAGCATAGCCCACTTCTGTTGGAAATTGCGATATTAATTCGGAGTTGTCATTAATTAATTATATTAATGAATTGTACCAATTTTCAATGTTAGTTTCATGTAGGTACATATAACATGTGAAGGAAAAGTCAAAAATGAAAACATGATAATGCAGTATAGAAGACGAAATTTTCGTGCTTCAAGAGTCCTGATTTTCACCTCAATACTCAATAATCATTGATATGCTGAGAAAAAGACATAAATCACCGAACAATAGACAAATTTATGAATTTTTTAATCTATTAAACGTTAAAATACACCAACAGCAGCTGAGTAATAACCTTATCACTTTCAGTAATAGTATTTCACAGCTGTGGAATTGAACCGGGTCGGCATCTTGCTACCTCAGTTACCTTGATAATCTGCTGCTTTCCAGCATAATGAGTTTAAAAAAATAACTGTGTTTCATTTGAATGAGTCATTTCAAAAAGGGATTATCTTCATGGTGGATTTACATTCATGTCGCCGACACACTTTTAACATATACAAGTTTGTCCGCGACATGTCGCCGACTCGAATGTAAATCCACCTTCAGCGATTATATTTTACAAGTCAGTCTGTTCGAAAAGGAAACAACTCGGTGAGCCGATCCTTTTTTAAAGTAGGTAATTACCTAAACGGCGAGTTAGAAAGTAGTAAAGGAATATTGTAGTTGATCTATTCTCACGCGAAATTAATGGAAGGGCATATGTAAACATGAAATAACGAAAAAAGTGAATTTTAGAGAAGAAAAGTTGTAGATGATTCATTTTTGAAATGATTCATTCATTTATTGAGATTTATGAAAAATGAACTGCGAAGAACTGCTGAAGTACAAAGTATTATTTCAGGACCCAGGAAAGTTATACTTTGAATTTACATAGAATATCAAATTTATCCACTTGTTTTTTTCACGTCTGTAGGAAACCTCTTGAAATTGCACAGTAGGTGTTCATCCGAATGATGGCTACAATCTAGTACAAAGCAGTAAACCATTTTATCCCGTAAAATTTTGAAACTGTTCTGTTTAATGTGAGATTTTGCTGCTGTTTGATGTATGCATCTATGAGCTGATAAGAAAATTAATCTGCTGCTATTCGGCGTATTTTAACATTTAATATCTTGAAAGTTTCGTATATTTACCTATTGTTCGGTGAGTCATGTCTCTTTCTTAACATATTTATCGTCATTGAGTATTGAGGTGAAACTGAGGACTGAAGACTTCTCAAGCATAGAAATTTTGTCTATGTTTTCATTTTTTTCTACACTTGTTATACATGAAATTGACATTGATGTTTCGTAGAATTCATTAATATAACTGGAATTAATGATAATTGCGAATTAACATGACAATGTCTATCAGAAACCCGATGCTTAGGTTACCCGGATTACGCCCAGGTGTAAATCAGGTGGAAGGGCTTAAAGAGGGTGTATTCAACAGTGAGCCTGGTAGCTACCCTGAAACACCCTTGGTAACCTCCGCTGAAAAAGGGGGCTTATTCCGGGTAGTCGTCGCTGATTGGTTGAAGGATGGTGTAAACCAAGCGCAAAAAGTGGGCCGAAAAAGGGTGTTTCATTAAGCATCGGGAATGGGCAGTTCAGTCCATATCAAATGTAAGCAAAAAGAAATCTGGCGTGCGGTAACACTGAAACCCTTGCCCTGAAGTCACCAGAAAAAGGTCTATTGAGTTTTCCCTCGCAGTATCCTGAACGTTTTGAATCGGGATAATTATCTTGTAAATTTAATTTTTCATTTATTTTTTGTGTTACATTAGATACGTACACTGTTGGGAAAATGTCGCATCAGATTATATTTGTTACTAAAGACTGAAAATCTAATTAATAATACTTTATCTGCTGTTTCACATAATTTATTTATTTTCTTACTTATTCATTGGTTTGCTTATGATAGTAAGAAATATCGTACATTTTTTCAGAATATTTATTCCCTTAGCATTTAAGTATTGTAACTTGCTAGCCTTGCTTGTGTGATCATCTTATACTACCGCTGTATTCAGGTGAAAATAATACACTACCTACATGTATTTATACAGCGTGTTCCTCTTGCTGGAAAATTTTTTAATGATTCTCGAGAATTTAAGTATTCTGTTTTACGTTTTGTTATTTATTGTAATGCGTTTTGGTATTTTAATTTAATCATGGTTCTGGTATTTTAAATTTTGTCTTCTGTAATCCGTTCTTTTATACGCTTCAAATGTTCACTTTATGGAAGTTATTTTCGTATGTTTATAGGTACCTACGATGAATGCGCAATTTTTTTTTTTTCAATTTCTAATTTTATTAATTTAGTGTAAGACATGTAAACATTTTATTGATTTGTTAACTTAGACAGATGAACAAAAACTGCTACAGAGTACAAAATAATCGGAAATTACTTGTTTAATGGGAAGTACTTGCAGTCAGTAGCGTAGCCAATCTAGAGTGTTCAAGGGTGGGAGGGTCTGGTTTGGACAAAAGGGGACGGGAGTGCTAAAATTAGAAGAACACTATTTGACGAAGTCACAAAGGGGGTCCAGACCCCCTCTTAGCTGCGCCGCTGCCTGCAGTTATTCGGGTTTTTATATTATGTTCATGTTCAACTAATAAACGTTGACCGTGAGTACTTTTGAACTTTCATGCTTCTTGTCAGAAAACCAATATTAGGCATTATAGTTTTATTATAAACCTTAATTCAAAATTTTGCATTTCAGGAACCCCGTATTTGGGGGAGGGGGCTATGGGAAAGTAACTTGAGTAGACTTTTTTCTCGAACAATGTTATTTTTCCATTTCATTTAATTACCTACGAAAATAATTTCGGTTTTTGTTGTCAGTGAAGGTGGTAGTGGAGAGAAGGACCAAAGTGACAAGTGTTTCCCTGGAAAAATTGCTGCTGAATACGATTCAAACAGGTGAAAGCAGTTCGAAGAACCAGTATTGAAGAACTTGAATTTTAAAAAAAAGATCGAAACTTTTCCAGCAACGATGAGCTTTTTTTGCTTGCTTGACGGGAAAATGTTTGGAGGAAATACATATCAAATATCACCCCCTCCCTGGGAAGATTACAGATCGCCATCACTGGTTATTGATGTTGTTGTTTGTATGTGTGTGCAGAATGTTCCTGAATTTTTCTACGAAATCCATTTGTAACATTATGCCCTGCCCGAGAACAGTTGTGTTGCTCTTTCTTACAACTAATTTTCTGCTTCTAAAATTCGTAGTTGAAATCTGTCATAGACATCGGAGGTGATGAGAGAAGAGGTCTGAGTGTAGATTGGCTCCATTAAACTATCGGCTGTGAAGGAAGTTTTCTAATCTTTATACTTTGAAAAGTGGACCGTGTTTGGTTCACTAATCATATAAGGGAAAGTGCCAATTGTTGGTCAGCTTTTTTTTGACCAGCTCGTGTGTACCTCCCCTGATCGGTTTTTGGAAATGAAACCCCTGTAGTACGTTAATACCATTCTTCTAGTTTTAGTTGATGCACTCGCAAGTTTTTAATATGCAATGAAATGTTGATTGCAGCTATTTTACGAAGACACCTGAAGACCAACATTTGACAGCACTGTGCCAATTATTCGTTAGGTAAAATTTCATCGCAGAATTCCTTTCCCTTCATTTCAGTTCGTATACACATATAGAATACAGGACTGAAATTGGATTAAACTGAATAGATTTTCCGAAAAACGATTTCTAAAAAATGCCATCAATTGTTGGCCGATCAACATCTGGCACGTACTAATTTTGATTAACACGGTAAGTCGAGTAAGTACGAGATGTAATTTGTGCCAAATGTTGGTCAGTACCAGTTATTGGCCATTTTCAATTTTCACTTATTACGTATTTCTTATTAAAAATAGATGACATGGTATGTACAAGGGTGTATAAATTGACAAAAACCGCAAAAATTTGATTCTAGCGCAAATTGAAAACGAATTTTTCAACCACCCTTCTCACCTCCTGCAAATCACCAACTCGAACTGAAAATATCGAAACACCCCGAAAATATGTTTTTTGGACCTCTAGCATAACATATATTTACTAACGAGAAAATGTGTTATGTACCGTATATTTTCTCAAATCTCAGACGCCCTCGAGTTTAAGATGCAGCGCAAATTTGAAGAATGCATTTAGGAAAAAAATTGAAGTACACTAATGTAAGACGCACTTGATTACACTTAGTTATCATTATTGTCGCTACATACCGAAGTATCAGTCAGATGAGGCGAAACTTGACTTTCAGTTTGGGGGGTGGAGAAAAAAAAAATTGCCGACAAATATTTCCTTTCAACTAAAAATTTGCCGCTAAAAATTTGAAAATTCGCCGATTTCTCAATCAGAATGTTTTTTAATTGAAAAAAAATAATATATGTAATAATAATAAACAAACAAACAAACGTTCTTAGAAAATGAAAAATTCAAATAGACAGTTTCAAATTTTGCTGACTGCCTAATAATTGGGGGTGTTGCACCCCCCCCCCCCGTACTTTCGTCCCTGCAAATGCAGATTGGAACCTTATCCCCCAAGCACTCACATTTGCGCACATGAGCATACCCTATTCTGGGAGGATAAGGTGGAAGGATGTTAGGAATACTTGAGAGGAACACACAACTCAAGCGACTGAGTGAGTGAGTGAATCACTAAGTCACTGAGTAAGTGATTGAGTAACTCAGTGAATGATTAAATAAGTAAGTGATTGACTGAGTGAGTGGGTTAGTGAGCGAATCACTGACTCATTAGGTGAGTGACGGAGTGAGGAAGTGAATTAATAACAGAATTAGAGAACGAATAAATAACTGAGTGATTGAGTGAATCACTAAATAAGTAAGCGAGTGACTAGTGAATTACTGACTTATTGAGTAAGTGATGGAGTGAGGAAGTGAATGAATAACTAAATTATAGAATGAGTGAATGACAGAGTGAGTGAGTGAGTAAATCACTGAGTCATATGAGTAAGTGATTGAGTAACTGAGTGAATCACTAAGTAAGTAAGCGAATGACTGTGTAAGTGAGTGAATCACTGACTTATTGAGTGAGCGACGGAGTGTAAATATAACGGTAATTTGACTGGAAACCCTCCTCCCCTCCTTTGATGGACTCCGAAAGGGTTGAGCTGGAAAATTACCATCAGAATTGAATTTAGTACATATAAGCCTAGAAACTGAATACGATCTCAAAAGAATGGCCATTTAGTTGGAACTCCGTTGGGTGGACCTACGGGGTTCGGATCTGGAAACTTAACATCTAAATCGAATTCAGCGACCTCAAGAACTCAGAAATCGACTGTAATTTTAAATCACACTAGGAAAATGCATAAAAGTGATGGTTTTACGACACTGTAGTCTATTTATGGTGCATTTAAAAAGCCGAAAGGAAAGGGTACAAAGTATTATTTGTACCCTATCCTGAAAAAAAATAATTATAAAGCTGTTTACAAGTTGTTGATAAAAAGGTTCTTTGAGACATTTTGGAGACGAGATTTTTTGTGTATTTTTGAGAACAAAAACTTTTTTTCGTTTTCTGCTTCCTTACTTCTTGGACTACAAATACATTTTTAATATTTGTACTCCACTGTTTATGAGAGAACTGTTGGAGGGAGGGAAATGTGAAGATTTAAATACATAGGTATTCGAAATCAACACAAACATTTTATTCAAAAAAGTTATAATATCTATAAAAATTGACATTTTTGGGGGATAGAGGTTTTTTCAAAATTTAGTTTTTTTTAAACCACAAATTTGAGAATTCCTTAATATGGTAAAAACGACTTTAAATAAAAAGATTTCTAAAAAAAAACCTATGTATAAATCCTATGTTAAACTTCGAGGGCCTTGGGGTACGAGTTTTAATATTTTTTTTAGATTCCAAAAATTTAGTGATTGCATTTTCAGATCATAACGTAAAGATACACTCGGATCGATTTCACAGTTTTAAAAATATTAAGAATAAGGGCCACCCTCACACATTTCTATACAAGTAAAAATTTCGTCCTATACAGTATACACACCTAGTAGAGTTGATGAAACTTATAGAAAATTGTTCCGACCTCCGAAGAATAAGATTCTTTCAAGAAGTTTCCCTTCAAATGTGATTTAAAAATAATAGAAATGTTCTATGTAATCATAATTCTGTACTTCACTAATAAAATTTGCCTGCTGTTGTGACAGTTTCAAATATGAGGGGGTCGTCCTCCAACCGAAGATTTTGATGCTATTATTTTATAAAAAGAGAGAAAAAAAGTACTTTAACCTTCATAAGTTCGTGAATACATCATCTGTTACAATGCTTAAGGCTATGTGAATCAGTGGTGAACATACGTGAAATTGATTGTGTGCTTCCGTGATTTTTATAGCAACATAGTCGCCTTTCTAACGCGTATAGGCAAAGTACGAACGTTGCGCGTAATAAAAATTATCTAGTTATTTACTTTTAAGGATTACTGTTCTCAACTTCGCTTCGATGTAACTTTAAAGAGAATGACAGAATCTCAGAATGCTCCTTCTCAGTTACAGGATTCTAATATAATTAATCATCAACTCATCACCTTTTCACAATATTCTCTCCTTTTATTTCTTCAATAATGAAAATAACTCCCCCCACCCTCCCCGGTAGGAATGTCTCACTCAGCTGTTGGGAAAACTGGGACAATTTTGTGTTTTTATGTTTTTTACAGGGACGAATATAAGGAAAGGAAGGCACAGGGTAGCTCTCTTCCCAAGCCTCCTCACTGGACTTGGAAAATTTTAGTAGTTGAATCAAGAGTTGGAAAAATCCAACAAGTCAAAACTTTTTTTTTTTAGCCAATGCAAAAAAATGTTAGTGCTTGGAAATTTTGAGTTGAGTCAGTTATAACTTTAACAACCCCCCCCCCCCCCGAGAAGACTCTTCGCTACGTCCCTGTTTTACGTTACCTATGCAAACATTTTTCAACCTATAATTGTTGTAGAGACATCTACGTTCTGTTATTAAGAATGTTAAAAACCCGGTTTAGCTTTCTAAGGACGTTGATAGTTGGCAGCTAAAAGTCAGTAGCCAACGGCCAGGAACTGATAGTCGGAAACTAAGAGCCAGTAATTCAAGTGGAAGTCGGTAGTAGCAGTGGAAGCTGCATTTTAACAATAAAACAGTCGGTAACCAAACAAAAGTTTATTAGCTTTCGGTTCCTGCATAAACGTAAACATCCGATACTGCATGAGAGAGCGGGGGGAGGCTGACAAGTATCAATTTTTTTAATCACTAATTTATTTGGACTACACAAGGTTTTGTATCTACCAATAGTTACTTAAAACAGGTTTTATAACTTAAATTACATAAATTAAGTCAATTAATGAGATATAATTGATGCTTCCTCCGAAGCCGACAAATATTTCCTATAATTCGTCGCGCAGAGAAATAGCTTCCACATTTGGATGTTGGTAAAGTCGCTTGACGTAGCTGACTGCTCTTTGGTGGACAATCTCATTGACCGGTACAAGTGCAAGTTCACTGGGTAATTGAGAGTTGGTAATGAACTAAGGTGCTCCAGTGATGGTTCTCATAAATTTATTTTGAAACCATTCGAGTATTTCGATGTTACTTTTGGCCAAGATACCCCAAACTTCCGATTCATAGGACCAAGCCGGACGGAATATTAACGTATCGATGAGTCTTTTATTTTTTATTTTTCAGACTGAGTTGGGAGGTAGGCCCAACAAGCCAGTAGAAGTTGTTAAGTAGTAGGTCCGACATTGCTCGTGCTAGTTTAATCGGTAGTCAAGGTAAAGATTCAGGAATCTTGCTGCATAGGCCACTAGAACTGCTTCATTAGGACGTTAAAGAATTTGCTATCGTTGAGCATAATTTTCCAGTCTTCAGCCCATTGAGAGATTCTATTAACTGCTGTTTGCTGATTTTACTGCCACCTCGTAGCTGATATATCGCGTAGTGTCATCAGCAAATAAGCTGATCGTATTATCAGGAAACGTTGGTATATCCAGTCCTCCAATCAGAGATAATGGCGATCACGGTGGTCATTGATAGAAGCCAACAGAAGGGCCTTGTTACTAAGTAGATCTATATCTGCACAGACAGTCAATTGACTATTAAGGCACTATCGTCACACCAAACTACATCCCTAGTAGAGGCAGTGTGTGTTAGCAAATTATACACCCTTGCTCAGGAGAACCGTGTCAACATACTATGGGTACCGGGACACTGCGGCATAAAAGGAAACATGATCGCTGGTAAGCTAGCGAAGGAGGGCATAAAAAGGAACTGGCAACTCGCAGGCCGTGTCTTCATGTAGCATACAGCGTTATAAAATCCAAAGTGAAGGCTTGGATAAGTATGCAGACGAAGATTCACTGGCGGTTGGCCAGTGGCATGAATGTCAACAAAACACTGATAGAGGACGCCCCCGGTAAGTATGCTAAGTTCCTATTAGGGCTTGACAGGAAACATGCAAGGCTCGTAGTCCGATTACTAACTGGTCATGGGGCCACAAAACACATGTGGTGTAAAATAGGAGTGATGAAAAGCGACTCCTAGAGGTACTGTGGAGAAGAGGAAGAAACCTCGATCCCCTAGCAATAGCCGGGATAAGACGCGAAGCACTGGGACTATAGTATCCAGCACCCAGTGAAGTCAAAGGGATAGAACTCGGTAAAATTGTCACTTTGGTTATACAAGTGAGGCTACTGAGCTGATCTCTAACAGCAACCTGAGGAATAGTGCAGTGGACTACAATGTCTGAGCACTCGGCGCATACAGCGCCACCTCACACAAATGTAAATAGGAAGAGTGTTAGCAAGGTTGTGCCGTAGAATAAAAGGCGCAAATTTTTTCCTATTCTATGCGTAGAATAAGACTTGTAGAATAATTTGAAATTCGACACATTCTACCTACATAGAATGTGTAGAATGCTAAGAAAAAATGTCAAAAATTATTATTTTAAAACCAACTCGACCCTTTAAATTCATTTGTATTTATGTATTTGATTTTAAAAATTGATTTTTTAAACAAAAAAGTCAAGACTTGGAAATAAAAAATTCGAAAACCGATGATAAAAATACTATTACGACAAACGACATTAATATTCCTCGCGTTTGCAACTATCGATAATTTTCAAACAATAGTAAATAAAAATGAGCTTTTGTGATCTTTTCAAGGTGAGCCGGTTTCTGGATTTGTCGTGGACATAGCTCCACGTGAAAAAAACTCCCTCCATTTGAGATGAACCGGTCACGTCAGCCTGTTTAATAATTTCAAACTCTAAGTCTGCGATATCATTAAATTGTAGGAACGGCATGATTATTAATTATTTTAAATATTACTCTGAAAGTAAGTAATTATTCAAAAACATCATACGTGAATTACAAATAAGATGAAATTCTGTTCATTGATGAAAAAGATAAAGAAAATAGATTATACACTCGAAGTCGAAATCTAAAAACTACATAAAATAATATAATCGAGCGGACAACATTTTTTGGCTCTTTAGGTGCAATTCACGTCATTCTACTTTCTACACCATCTGCATATTCTACATCTATTCTATGGTTACACGTGTATTTTACGCGAAAACGCACAACCCTGAGTGTTAGTCCTATAAGACACTGAGCTTGATGTAGGACACCAGCCTGTATGGCAGTCGTAGACGAACAGGCTGTACCATACTGCACATCGAATTTTCGGTCAGTCAGGTATGACAGAATTAACTATTAGAATTCAGGCTGAATGTAGTTGTTGTTTTTTTTTTATTTGGTGGATATGTCCACAGTGTCACATCTCGTCAAAGGCAGCTCTGACATTTAAGAATACTGTGGATGCAAATTCCTTTTCATCTTCATATCCTTTAGTGAGCGATTGTTCTTCTTGGTGAATTTGCTCGATGGTTGTTCCTCTCTAAATCCAAATTGGAAGTTTGGTAGCAGATTGTTTTCCTGCATTATTGTCTTCAGTCGGCAGCTGATAATCTTTTCAAAGATTATAGATCGGATTATAAGAAGAGGAATTTGATGAAACGACTCAGGATTTTCAGCTGGTTTGCCTGCTCTTGGAATTACGAACATCGTTGTTATTTTCTACACTTTTGGAACAGGCTTTAGGTGGATGTAAGCATTTATGAGGTCAAGTAGATGAAACCTTTCTTTGATAATTCACAAAACATGATTGCTGCCAGTTGGTCGTGCTTCGCTGATTTACAAATTTTGAGGTCATCAGTGATTTTTGCTATCTCCATGGGTATGTCTCATCTTCCCTTGTTCGACAGTAGGAATTGATGAGATAATTGAAGTTTGGATATCATTGTTCTGAAAGATACGAAAGTATCAAATGCAAAAAATTCTTCCACTTGTGCACTTATACTTAGTTTTTTGGAGACAAGCTCCTCTTGCTATTTGCGCTGACGGGTTCCTGGTGTTCCTGGACAAGCACTGGAGTCGTAGTTAGGTAAGGCTTCTTTGAAAATCGAACCTTTATTCTTATTTCCATATAATGAATAGTTGTTGTGTGGTCAAGTGGTAATGCGCCCGCGTCGCAATCCTTGCGTCTTGGATTTTAGTCTTTACCTACGCCGGAAAGCGAGTAATATATTCAAATATCCCCATTAAAATCCTAGCGAATACGGCTACTACAATATCAGTCGAGGAGGTAACATAGCGCGTCCTGTAACTCCCGCCAGCTCACACGAACAAGGAATTACATACAGTCGCGAGGCATAAACTTTAACAAACTTGATCAGCAGAATAGGGAAAAAATAATACAAACTAACAACAGAACTTACAAAACTTTGATACGAAATGCAGTTACTAATACAACTACTAATTACAGAAACAAAAAACAGCGCAGCATACAGTTCGACTAATAACAACCGCAATATGTGTAACTATTGTAAAGAGTAAGTAGTGCACTAACTAAAGGAATTGTATAGGAAGAAAAAAAGAAGGAAAAAAAATGTAATTTAGTGCCGTTGCTAAACACGAGTCTAGCTCAGTTGGCAACGAAATACACCATTTTCAATTTTCAATTTCAATGTTACCATCAGATCTGAAGGATTGGTACTGTGCGTGTGTATGTTGTGAATAGTTTAACTCAGCATCATGACACATGTGGCTAGTTACCGAATGGCGGTTGCACACTCTTCGACAACACAGAGAAGAACTCTAACGCAAAAAAACAGTGCGGAAAACAACGGCCAACTACCCCGACTAACCTGCCCAGGAAAGTCGCGCGTCAGAAACTGCGACCGCCAACATTCGAACTTCAGTTAAATAATGCTGAAAATTCTTTCGCTTGTTCCTATACTTTTCAGTTTCTTTTTTGGGAAGATTTCAACGGATCTAGGGGCTAATCACCCTCCCCATTTTCCCTATAATTTTCACTCAAAATTCTTACGACCACGGACACTGGACGTTGAAACTCGACTTTCTGCTCTCGTTTTCAAATGTTCTTATGTTTGGATTACAATATGTAAATTTACGGTCTACAATAGACTGAAATTTTTATTGTAACTCCCGAAAACTTACCGCGTAGACTGCATTACCATAATATACAAGCATTAAACAGATTAAACGGTAGGCAAGTTTTTCATAACAACAGTGATATATTAGGTATGGTAAGTTACATATAAGTATACAATTCAAACTGTATTAAGCATATTTCAACAAATTTGAAATTCAATTCGGTAGGTACCTACACGAATGTAATATGTACATTATCGAGAATAGCTTGTATTGAATTTTAAATCGCCAATATATCAGGCCTTCTTATTATAGCTTCATTTTAAGGTCCCCACTGAAGGGTTAAGAATATTTATCGAATTAATTCTGCATCGGCAAGTTTCTCCCAGTTATGGTGGGATGTGTGGACTATAATCTAAATTTGATTGCATATGCTACTTACGAGCTTCATAGGAATCGGTACCAAGGCCTGCACCAGTGTCACCGTGTCGTATATTTTACCCACTTCGAATGGATATACTTAATGATGGATAAATAGTTGCACGTTTTCGAAATTACCATTGAACAACTGTTTTTCCGTAAGCCAGTTTATTTACATAAATGCATTAACTAATGAAGTATTCGCTGTTTTCAGTCAATAACAAGTATGTATTCAAATCAGTGCGCTCGTGACTATTTGGTGATAATATTATTAGTAAGACGCTACCAACAAAACAATAACGCATGTTGTGTACGCGAGTAGGTATATTTGTATATGCTCCTGCAAAGAATGAGTACAGAGGTAACAACGAAGGACAAACGACATAACGAGCTGCTATTATAATTGTAACCTCTTTACTGTCAACTCACCTGTTTCTTTGAGGTCCCTGATTAAGCGTCTAGGTAGGTAGAATGTTTCTTAATACTGTAACTTATGTTAGTTCGATGAATGGATGCCAATTCTCAGCCAGTTTTTACTTAGCTGAGATGAACGAAATTATCTACAGAACTGATTTATGCTCAAAGGGCATGGATATGTCAGTTTGATTCGACTAGGTTTGGAAGCTGACCTAACATAATAATTTCTTATGGGTTTTCCTTGTGAGGGGCGTTAGGTAAGGCCCGCTAGAATCGACTCTGGCAGGACAACAGTAGCCCGCTGTTTGGTGTACCTTCAGTAAGTCACTTCTGGAGGTCGGATTTTTCTTTGCCGCTTGGCGAGGCTTCTCAAGTTCACCGGTGATCTAGTTGTAACTGTTCGAGATTTGCGTGCCCATTTCACGCGAATAGGACACGTGTCCCTATTCCTCACCAGGTCGGCCGGTGAGTCTAACGGCTGAAGTTTCACGCATACTCGAATCGGAATTACCTTACACAGCGGAGAGCGGATTGCAGATTGAGCATTGACGATGGACAGGATCAGTATTATTCAAGGCATCATCAGCAGTTCCGGCCAGTTGCACGCAGCGTGGACCAAGTCATATGCGATCCCCCGCAAAGAGACGTAGAAATAGTGATGCAGTTGCGTAACACCAGTGCTACTGGAAGCTCGTTGGTACCTTCTGTTCACGTCTCTACTGCGTTTTAGTCCGAATCGTTGAAGTCGCTTTCATCAGTGGCTTCGTCGGCATTCAACAGTGCGGAATGCCGTTGCTTCTCGGTTGCCTCAGCACAATCAAACTATAGAGCACTTGAGGTAAGCCTGATGCTCACTGATCAGTGAGTTTCAAAGGTTCACGGGGCCTGACACAAGCGAAGCGACCTACGCACTATGATCGCCGTTGCTATACAAGGGCAGACAGATGATTCCCGCCTTGCAAACCGGCGCAGGTACGCAACGAAAAGGCCGTGACCCAAGAGAGCTTGGCCGAGCCAGAACGGCAGTAATCTCAGGAATTATCTATACACCGTTGATTTGTGACGGTCTGTCACCACCATCGCCCACATAAAACTAGCTCGTAACCAAATTAGCCGGCCATTGCTTCTCTCCCCCGTGTGTTAAATGAATCCTACCATAATCTTTATCTACTCCGTGTTGGTCGAGCACCTATATTTGTAAGGCATCCAAGTGCTCTGAGCTGAACCGCTGATCTTAACATTCACTTTGTCGACAGAAGATATTATGACAGTTTCACAGCATCCAATCACACTTGCGATGTTTCTGGTGCAGAGTCCAAGCTGTGTATTCTGTATAAACACAAGAAGGGCATACCCAATTAGTTGTAGCTGGCTACATTCACTACCTTTATCAGTATTTTCAACTTGATTAAAACGGCAGAGAGGCAAAAGGGGGGCTCGGGCCAGCCTCAGTGCGTCCCTCTGTTCACTGATGCGATACTCGAAAGGGTGGTTTCCGGGACCAGAGGTGCGATTCTGCGGAGCCACTTTGGCATGCGTGCATCGCCATACGCTACACCAAGGGACCTCCAATCACTTGTATCTACACTTTATTCACTTTTGGTTTCATCATTATTTTTTCTTCTAACAATCTTCGGTATTGTTTCACTGAATTGACTGCAGAGTGCGTTCGTGTTGCTGACAGAAAATTTCCATTTCTTCCAATCATCTTCAGTATTGTTTCATTGAACTGACTGCAGAGTGCATTGTTGTTGATAGAAATATCAAAGGATATTGTTTTCATTATTTTTTCCAATCATCTTCAGTATTGTTTCGCTGAATTGATTGCAGACTGCGTTCATATTGTTGGTAGAAATTTCCATGGAAATTTTTATTTCTTCTAACTTTCTTCAGTAATGTTTCATTGAACTGATGATTACAGAGTGCGTTCATGTCGTTGATAGAAATCAGAAAACCTTGTTTGGAGAAAACGCAAGTTCAAATTTGAACTTCGGTTGGCAAGTTCAATTTCTTAAACTGTATACCTTCGATTTTTTTTTGAAAGTATTTACTCTTGACATTACGAATTATGAGCGTAGCCGGTGAGGGGCAAGAGGAGGCCGATTGCCCCCCCCCTGGATTTTGAAGAAAAAAATTATGTTCCGGTGCTCACAAGATTATTTTCGAATATGTAAAGCCAACTGAATAAAATTCGCAGAAAATAGGATGTGCCTAGAGGTCTAGACGCTAGACAACAAAAATGTGTGACCGGTGATCATTTCGAAAATTTTCGCAGGCATTAAGATTAAGGATATTGGTCTGTAGTTGGTTACATTTTCGTACCTACGTCAGAACATTTCCATACTGTAGAGAAGACACTGTTCGATATACTGAAGTTATACAAATAGGTTAGGGGGATTGTATCAGAAATTCTCCTATCTCCTTATAAACGTATAAAGTGACATTATCCGGGCCTAGGGAGTATTTTACTTTTAATAATGTTAGATTGCCATCTTTACGTCTTTTGGCAAAATACGGGTAATGGAGATTGGGACGCAAGAGGGGGGACATGGTGCAGTTTTGTCTGGAGACACTACATCTTCCAGTACGTATACAGAATGAAAAGATTCAGCGAATGCCGACATCATTTCATCCCCCTCTCTCATATTCCCTTCATATCCTTGAGGCAGTCGGAACTCCCAGTTTTTGATTTTTTTTAAATTGCTCTCTTTCCAAAAGTCTCGAGGATTTTTATTGTAATTGTTCTCCAAGTCAGTACCGTACCTGATGTTAGCCTCTTTAATCATTTTTTTCGTCTCTCTCCTGAGATCCTGAAACCTGCTCAAAATGTATTTTATGCCAGTTTTCCTATACATTTGCTTTGCGTGTTCCTTATGTTTTAGCTTACGAATTATTTTTCTATTGAACCATGGAGGATATTTCACTTTTTTCGTTTTCATTGTGTCGCGGTAATTTTTGGTACATACGTATGGACAGTGGTCCGCTGAAAGGGTATACACTGTATACGCCGTATACTCTCAATCAGGGAAAAGAAAAAAATAAGTCTTTTCGCTCTCGAAAAATAGAATCCCAAGATGCAGAGTGCATTGTTGGGACAATATAGGGATGTTTTAGGAAGAATGACCTAATTGAAGAATTTAGTAAGAAAAATATGGTCGCCTTGGCTACTGATAGTGCGGCTGTTATGGTCGGAAATAAAGGTGGCATTTGGGCCAAAATTAAAGAAAAAGTTCCGAACATATTCACATTTCACTGCTTGCTTTGTAGGCCGGAACTGTCGGTAAATGATGTCAAAAAAGATGTTACAGGTACGCACCGCTTCATTTGCTTCGTGGACAAATTATATTCTTTATATTCCATGTCACCAAAGAACGCACACGCATTACAAGAAATATCCTCTGAACTTCATTTACAATTTCTAAAAATTGGACGAGTGCTGGGGGTGGTGTGGTGGGACGTATGGCGAAGCACGCATGCCAAAGTGGCCCCTATGACACCGCACCCCCGGCCACAGGAACTACCCTTTCGAGCATCGCGTCAGTGACTGCTGGGGGTGCGCTGGGTTTTTAGTAATTTTCGTACTGTGAAAGCTGTGTGGATATCGTATGAAGCGCTGCACGAACGTTTTTTAAGGAATGCTGATCCTAATAATTAAAAAAATGAAATCGGAAGAGCGTGCTGTTTTCCAGGGCTTAAAAAAGAAACTTGAATCTTCTGAATTTCTACAAAATTTAGCATTCATGTACGATATACTGAACGAACTATCTAACCTGAGTCAAATTTTATAACATCGTGGAACTACTATTTTTAAAGCTAATCAAGAAATTCAAAGAACCGTATGAAGTTTGATATCATTCAAGGAAAGAAATGGAGAAAAAACTGTTGAAGTTTTTGATGTCATTGAAAATAATGACAAATTTTGCAAAATTTTACTGAAAAACTCTGGAAAGCAGAATATAAACCAAAATCAAATTCTACAGTCCTTAATTGATGGAATGTCGCAGTGATTGGCGGATACTGAAGATACTGTTATAGCAGATCTTGGCATCGTTCAGGAAATATGTATTATTAAATGAAGCACCAACAAATACGAGCTAAGGCGAAAAGGAAGTAAGAAACATGGCGCGAAGATTTCATTTGTGCGAGTCTGAGTCTATTGTTGGCTGTAGATTGAAAGACACAAAATCAAAATTCATCAGACTGATTCGCGCATTTACCTGCTCAACAGCAGAATGTGAGCAGTGATTCAGTGCGACGAATTGTATAATGACTGATTTACGGACCAGCCTAACTATCCCTCGCACTTGAAATTTATTATTCCTGTCACTGAATGGCTCAACAGTTGAGGACTTCAATCCTGGTCCATAAGCAAAACTTTGGTTGAAGACTCATCGAAGTGCCGATGACCAGACAGGGGGTGGAGTCACGAAGAAAGAAAATGAAGATGAGCCCGCTAAAAATAATTATTTTTTAAATTTATTCAAATAAGTTGATAATTTTTACTACTAGTATTTACTGAAAAATAAAAAACATACTTCGATACTTAGTCTACGATTTTTTCCAATTCTTAAACAGTAGTATTTTGATTAATAAATTTGGCTTCCTAAACCTGATAAAATAATACTCATATTGCTTTTGAGGATGCGGGAGCTCAAAAAGATTTTTTTTGGGGTGGAACTTGAGCCTCCATTTTTAGCGTATACTCTCAAACATTTCCTTCAGCGAACCACTGCGTATGGATGATTTGATTTCCTATACCGCTGAAATGATTCTCTGCTTCATCTACATTTTGTATGAAGTACAGTGGGCTCCAGTCAGTGTTTCTGAAGGTGTAATAAAGATCTAGAAAAACGGTTTTGGCATAGTTTAAGAATAACGAGTCCGAGGTATGATACCCACCAGAAAAGCCCTTGCGTGCGGGTAAAGATATATGGATGCCGTTTCACATTTTATCGGCGGATATTCCATGTTCTCAGTTACTCAAACCCCCTGTAAATGATACAACTGGCAAGTTTCACAGACTTGTTCCTTAATTTTAAACTTTTTTTTTTTAATAAGAATTATCCACCTACATTTTTCTAACCACATAGACATAATAACAATTAACTTGTGTATACTTCATAAGAAATTATGTTGTATACCTTTCTCAACACTCTGCGATTGGATTACCAAGAAAGGGTCACATTTTTACAATACCCATTGATCAGTTCGAACCGTCACTTGTACTTCAGCTCGAGCGCACAATACATCCAACTGGTCATCTCTGTAGACGAATAATATTTTCTAATTTAAATGCAGCTTGCTTCGCTATGGCATTGAAACCAGATAAAAGAACTCTTCGAAAGAAGGTTGTCCAATTTTCTGTACGTGGCAGGGACGCCGGCCGGGGGCGTAATACAAAAAACAATATGAGTATACGGATCCCGTTTAATACCAACACTCTTTCGAACGCGTCAAAACGAAAATTTAATCTTCACAGTTAGAAACTCTTTCCAGAACTCTGTTTGCACAGTGAGGGATGATTTCTCATCTTTTCAAACAAACTCGGTATGATACTTTGTTAATCGTCGCTGGATATCGACAGAATTTCAAATAAACTTTATGGAAACGTTCGTCAGGTTGATTGACATCCAATGTGCCCTGGTTCGCCACCGCTGTTACGAGACAATTTAAATATATAAAAGTGGCAGTTTCAGTCCTTTCTGTCCTTCTCGCCTGGCCTCTCGTTCAATTCTTTTCTTTATTCGAATTCTTCTAATTTTTTTTGGCTCTGGTTTAGTGAAGAAAAGAAGAAAAAAAAACGTGAATGCGAGGTGAACAATGCTGAAAGAGTACGTGTTAACGCACCAGTTAAAACAGAAATAAAAAAAAACAGGAGCACCCGTGCTGATTGATTCTTCTCATCCTGCTACTGCATACAACCCGAGATTGTTTTCTTTGTTTACGAATTACAGCGATTCAATCAGGCTACCATCAATGAGCGGACTTATGCGCTAATAAAAAAAAACTTTTGGTCAGGGAAAAAAACCACCACCCATACCCGGGACCACCATCGAATTTCGTTTGTAATCAGATCGTTGTACTGCGTTGGTTCGGCGTAATATTTTTATCAATTTTGAGCCGCTGGTTCGGGGGAGGGGGAGAACGACAGTCGAGGACGTCTGCGAGTACATTGACGCTAAATTACGTACATGTAATTGAGAAAGTGTAGCCATGATCTGAACGACGGCAACGTGTTCAAGTTTCAAAGGAACCTTCCTCAGTTCCTATATTTCGCCAGCACAAAAGGGCTGCGTCAACCCTTTTGTTCGCCGTTCATACGGGTGACATGTACACGAGACTTATCGGCAATTTAATATCTCGTCGGCACGGTGTGAAATAAAATATCAGGGTATTTTCAGTAAATAAAAAAATAAAGATGTAGGAGTGCAAGGTCTATAGGCTGCATGCTGTATCTGTTTTATTTAGAACGAATCTCAGACGGGAACTTAGGTACGTCTATTCAGTTCAAATTATGGCTTGAAAATTCGGAGTGGAACTGGAAGTATGTTAGGGCGGGTCAAAATTGATAATTTTATAGCACAAGATTCGCGCTAGCGAGAGTGCGCGTTCAAAATTAAGTAGGAATCGGCGCGTAAGTGAAAGAGAAGAAATAGTAGAGAAGATGGTCCGATTATGAGATACCGCGTTTACATCTCTCATAGATCTCGATGGAATATATCAAACGAGATGGGAATTGCGCTAGAAGGTGCTTGGTATAGTCTATTTTCAGGATTTGGAGTCGAAATTGGGGAATATAAAAAGCGCGGAAGGGAAAAGAATTCGCGCGGAAAACAGTTGCGCGGGCAAATAATCTGAAATGACGTAATTTTTAGCAAAGAACACGGAAATACGAGTAAACGGAAATTTATACGCTTGCAAACAAAAAGTAAATATTATCGCACCTCTTCCCAGCGGATGAATAAATGAGGTCTTTGTTCTCGATTAGACGTACATAGGTCTCTGGACAAGAAATGGCGCTCTTTTGATCCCTTCGTGGAACACAGCTTCGGCTTTTGGGTTACTGTAACTGACTCTGGTGATCACAAGTCGACGTGTACGTGCCTCATCTTCTCAAAGAGACGCCAAAATTGACAATGTGGTTGGTTTACTCATTCATTTGCAGGGAGGTACCGACAGGAGGTGGGGGAAATCTCCCCCTCCCTGCAGGAATTCTTCACTCAGCAGTTGGGAAAATTTCGTACCATTTCAGTCAGGCGGAGCTGGGAAAATACAAGTGGAAAAGGTTTCTTTTTTTTCTTTCTTTAATACTTGAGAATTTTGAGTTGAGTCAGTTGGGACCTTAACAATTTTTGCCTCCCACCTCCCCAGGAAAACTCTTTGGTACGTCAATGTTCGTTTGAAGTTTGTAATAGCATCACCAGAGGTCAAAAATGTTCCTCTAGGCCAGAAGAGGAAGCGAGGTAGACCCACTAAAGCTAAACGTGCCCTCGAAGTCTTGTCATTCATCAACAATTTTGTATGCGCAAATCGATTTAAATTGTGACTCTTTTTCCCCGCTCACTTCTCAATTTTCCGTGCAAATTTCATTTTTTCTGTTACTTTCTTTCTTTTTTTTTTTGTGTGTGTGTGTGTGCGCGAAGTGTTTATAAACCACTTGTAACATATTCTCTTTTCTAATTTTGCTCTCAACCCGAGCCCTGGAATCCGCCCTTTCTAGCATTACCTCAAAGACGTTGGGGAGGCTTTTAGGGCTGTTTTAGCTCTCTTCTCTTCTTGCCAAAAAACCGGCCTAGGTCGAAATGTAGCGAGTTGCTACGTAAGCTCGAACCTAGGGCCTCCGAATTTCAAGACCAGCGACATCCACTCGGTCAACCAGACCAGCGAAAAATGGAGAGGAGTAAATTTCATACGAAAAAGTGAATTAAGAAATGAACCCTTTAAATTACTTCACTTAATACAACATTTTTTTAAATGCTTTTTTTGTTGTTTTTTTCTGGGGGGGGGGGCTATAGTCCCTATAGCCCTCCTAGTTGCGCCTGTGTTTCATGATTTAGCTTTTTCCTTTCCGTGTCGGAAAATCACACCCGTCAAAATTCCCAAAAATATAATTTAGTTAGGCTGTTTTTCAAAATTACAAAAAATGAGAATTTTGTAGATTTTTTGGCGGGGAGGGGGGTCCGTATACAAGACATCTAAAGTAAATTGCTCCAAAACGTTCAAATCATTGAAAACCCTCATTTATTTTGTTAAATTAACTGAATAAACAAACATTTTCACAAATTAAAATTTTTTTTCGAATAACAGAATTAGATTAAGAAGAAGATTCGCAGTTAAAGTAAAAAATGCAGTCAACCAGTTCAGCTTCAATATGACGAAGAAGTACCGGTTTTCGTCCCATTTTGGCTTCAACAACAAATTCTAGTGTGCCGTATACCGGGGTTATTTGAGAATCCAAGGGCTATTTAGGAAATTGTTGTTTCTCCGCACAAAAAGCTGTACTGCAAGATCTGAGAATGTAGAATCGCCTGTTTTGTGATTGAGATGTATAGTGAGGATTATGAGGAATATTGCCTATATTACTGAGAACGAGCTTAGTCATTTTGTAGACTGTAGCGCGAGTGTGATACCCAACAGTGGTTTTTAAGGAATTCGACAAATTGTTCAGAAACGCAACTAGGCCGTACTAACGCATCCATAGGTACCCCAGAACACAATTCTCTGCCACACACTCATGCCAGCCAATTAGCAGCCCTGCCCCATCACCATCCCTAGGAAACCCAGTGAACCCAAAGACGTGCACCCCCCCCCCATCAGCACCCTCAGAGAACAGGAAGAAAAGGGACCTCGACCAAAGCTGCGTTTAATTTGGAATTTCAAGTCGTTGCAATGGCCAAAAGGGGTGGATACCATATTTCTAACGCCCCTGGATCCACCGAAAGGGGCTTCTCCCTCTCTCTCTTTCTTTTGCTCTATCACTCGCTCTCTATCTCACTGAATGTGGGCGGAATGTTACTGCATCACTTCCGTTACATGTTTCCGCGTTTCGGTTCGTTTCATTTTTTCCATGTTAACTACCCATCCTGAACCTGCGTAAAGAAGCTTCCCTTCGAAAAGGAATTTTTTTGTTGAAGAACGTGAAGAGACAATTTTTTATTCTCTTTGAAAAAAAGGAAAAAATACTCTTTCCTTTAGTTCGGGGTCTGGTTGGCTGAGTGGATAGCGCGCTGGTCTCGGAATCCGGAGGTCCCGGGTTCGAGCCCACGCAGCAACTCGCTACATTTCGACCTAGGCCAGTTTTTAGCCCTAACAGCCTCCCCGACGTCTCTGAAGTAATGCTCGAAAGAGCGGATTCCAGGGCTCAGGTTGAGAGCAAATTAGAAAAGAAGAAAAGAATGAAATTCATTTCATTCACAAGAAAGAAGGGGTGATTACGAAGCTCTTCTCAAAGATGGAAAAATCAGTCTTCTTGTTTTTTTATTCTCAACACACGTTTTTTGTTTTTTAAGATACAGAAAACATTTGCTTACTTAATCTTTTTCCATGAAGAGAGCCACGTTCCTTTCATGCACAAAATGAAATGAAATACATAATTTTCTTCTTAGAAAAAAACAACAACAACAACAACAAATAAAATAAAATAAATAAATAAATGAAATTTTTTTGACAGAAGAAAGGAAGGAAACTGCTTTCTTCTTCATCTTCTTTTTCTTTTTCCTTTCTTGATAAGAGTTACTAATCCTCAAGAACTAGAACAATTTATTTTCTCCAACTCAAAAAAAAAAAAAAAGAGTTCAAGTTCTTATTATTTAGAAGAGGGAAGAAGCGATTGTCTTCCTCTAAGAAAGAAACAAAGTTCATCTTATCTCAGACAATTTATTCAGATTTTTAGCATTTTATATGTTTTTATTACTGGGTATACTTGAACGAAAACCGTAACGCACCCCCGACACGTCCCCCCCCCAGCAAATAAGCAGAGCAAGCATATAAAGGAGACCTGCTGTAGCTGAGTGACCTTGTTGGAGACCAATTTGCTATCTGGCTTGTTAGAACTCATCTGTCCTTAGCCTCCCTCCTTTGACACTGCACTGAACCCTAATTTGTACGCATGTATGCATGCTTTCCTATCTTTACTTGCAACGGGACCTAAATAGGTAAAAATTCATAGAAATCTAAAAATATATCTTCTATGAGAAAAGATGAAATGCAGTGCAATGGTGTCAATTCTGGAACGAAACTCGTCGAAATAGAATACATGTGTGAGAAGTTGCTCAAAATAAAACGTCTAAGTATATTTTTGAACAAGTGTATGGAGCAAGGAGTAGTACGAACGTTTGTAAAGTCTGGTTTTAGAAACGCTGAATCCGATAGTTTAATACAGTTTTGATTTTTTTAAAGCTGGAGTATTAGAGATAGAGGGGGGGGGGTTGATCATTAAATAATAACGATAACCTCTGAAATTTCGGAAGTCACTGGAGTGACACTCATAATGTACAGAATAGAGATGGGCCTGATCATAAAAATCGTGATCTAAGATCACAATGTAATTAGTTTTCAATCTTTATGATCGTGATCCTGTACCGTATTCCCTGATGATCTGAAGATCATAATCTAACATGAAAGTATCACAAAATTCTAAGAATAATCGGAATGTAATTTGATATCCAGAATATTTCTAAATTATTATATTTATTCAATTTTGCCAAAAATCTTAAGATTGTGATCTGAGATTACTGAATTTATGATCTTACTCTTTATACAGGACGGCTGAAAGAAAATACTACTTCAGTTGGGTATGGACCATTTACTTGGATCACATTGTAGATTCATTTGCCTATTCTTACTTTTAAAGGGGCTCACATTTATTACGCACAAGAAATTATTTATTTGGATAGATTTTTCTTATTATCTGTGAAAATCAGTTAAATTATGGAACTTCCTGCTAATCACAGAGGGTTGTTCGTGGCATATATGGCAGACAGTTATAAGCGCCAAGTTAGCTCGCATCAGTTTCGGTTATCCAAATTAAATTTTGGGACCAAAATCAGGTAACTCCAAATCTTGTATTTCCTTCTAATGAATGAGATCTTCCCTTATTAATGTTCTGGGAAGGGAAAGGGGTCTGTGCACCTACAGTATCTGTCTACAATATCCATCATAGCCGGTTTTAAGGGGGATTTGAGGGATAACTCTCTCCTCAGCTCCATGACCATCTAAAATACACCTAATCATTTGAAGAAATCCTTCTGAAAATTGAAAAATGTCGCTCGTTTCGCTTCCAAAGGAGTGGGATTTGTCACTTTTCAAGGGTCAACCACATGAAATCCCCTCCCTCCAACACATGAACACGTAGATAAATTCGGGTACCAGACCCGGTATCCATACTTACTATACGTATTATTCGTATGTACTTATACTCGTACTGTCTAAAATCTATTCAGTCCATATTAGTAAATTACACAGAACACCCACTGAACTCATCGGGCTGCTAACTAAACACGTGAGCCATTACAGTCATCAGTCACGTGCTGCAGTGTCACTTAATTTGCATTCGGACGGGAGGCGTCGTTGATGAACATGAAAAGCACAGAGGGAAGCAGCACACAAATTATGAACACGCTTGTTTATTTACAGCTTTAAGCGTTCGTGTCTCTTGTTACGTATACTTACAACTATAATGTGACCACGAATGATCTTTAGCATCTCCTGAGTCATTCGTGTGCTATTGTCAATACGTCAAGCAATTCATAATGACGAGTGTATAAGGTTTAATTAAAGGAACATAGAAATTACGTCATAAAATCGAGTATTATTTTAGATTGTCGGCTGAGAAATGGATCGTCTATAAATATGGTTCTGAGATTTCCAGCCATGTTCAGGGCCGGATTTACCCGGGCCCCAACAAATAAAGGGCTTCAATCAAATGACGAGAAATTAGAAAGAAATAGAAATAAAAACCCTAGTTGTTTTCCGATCGCCAATCGGTTACCTATACGCACGACATATGCAGATTTTGAACCCCTCTGGAACAAGGGTGCAACCAAGGAGAGGGCTAGGGGCTACAGTCCCCCAAATTCTTTAAAATTTTTTCAAAATCAATTTTGAAACGAAAAAAAATTGATGCCGGTGCCTGATGCGTTTATGTTGCGTCTTAGGCTTACTTGAGAAAAAAAATGAGCAAAAAATGACAAATATTATATGAAAAATGTTGTTTTCCTTTTCTTTCTGCGGTGAGGGTGGATTGTGGCTTGCGATAGTTACGGATGTGGTCTGCAAAAACTGATTTACCGCGATAGGCTATCTGGTTTAGTTCCACCCCTTAGCATGCCCCCGTTCATTTTTATTTATTTATTTCAGTGATGACGGCTTTTCCTAAACCTACTTACAGTGCGACTATGGCAGTAAACTAGGGGGAGTCTCTTCCCCACCGCTATCATTAGCTTATTTTAGGGCATATGCCTCCCCGCGTCTTTTTCATTCGACTTTGTTGGCAGCTACTCCCCTCCACTTTGGGCCCATTTCTTTCTTAAATTCGTTCCGCCAACGCATCAATGCATTTTCTCGTTGATACGGCACCCAAGCCTTTACTTTTTTTGTCCACCTCCCTTCTTGTCTCAATATGACTCGCATACTTCCATTTTTGTGTTTTTGATTACCTTCCCTAATATGTCTTTTGCTTTTGTTACCCTTCTTATATTTTTATTCTCAATTCTATCATTTTTCTTTATGCCTAAAATACTTTTTTTTTTTTTTTGAGTGGTTTGCAGTTTTCTTATATTAGCTTTTGTTAAAGCCCACGTTTGGGCACCGTACACCAGCACCGACATAGAATAACATTCCAATATTTTGGTTTTTAGGTGAATTCCCATCCTTCCTTTGAAAATTTTCTTTAATGCCCAAAAGTTTTTCCATCTGTTTTGTACCCTTCTACTCAGTTCTTTTTCCCTTTTATTTTTGAACGAAATTAATTTCCCCAAATATTCCGCTTCCTCTACCCCCTCAATTTCTACCCGCTTATTCCGAATTTTTCTATTTTTTTTTTTTTTGACAGAACTTTGGATTTTGCTCCGTTTATAATTAGACTCGCTTCCCTACTCTTGGCAATAATTTCTTCTCCCATTTCTTTTAACTCTCTCGGTGAATTGGCAATTTATTACTACGTCATCCGCGAATCTCAAGTTACTTGAGTACTCACCATCGACCCTCAATCCTTTCCTCCCCCAATCCATTTTCCTAAATACTTCTTCAAGTATATTATTTAATAGAAGTAGATCTCCTTGTCTGACCCCCCCCCTCCCCATCAACGGTAAATTCTTTCCCCATTCTATCAAGTCTGATGTAAGCGTTGGAGTTTTTAGACATATTTTTCAATATCCTTATTATTTTCGCGTTTGGAAAAAACAAAATGCCCCCGTTCACAGATAAAGTCAAATGAACTCGGTTCGATCAGAAAGCTCATAACCTTCGATCTGGTTCTAGTATTCTGTAACTCTAAAACTGAAATTCAACTCCAGTACCCAAGTTACGGGAATGTGATATTTCAAAAGTAAATTTTTGGTCAGGTTACGAAATTTCTTTCTCTGAGAATAAATTAGACTGACCTTCGCTGTACTAGGCTTGCTGTGTACACAAAAAATGCCGGTTTGTAAATCACGAAGAGGGTCGAAAATGCAGATTAAATCGGAGCACGCGGAATGGTCATCTTTCAGCTTATTGAATGGTGTTTCACAGATGCATCGGAATGATGAACCGCGGTTTCTACAAAGTTATTTGACACCCGGTTAACATAAAGTGACAGTATTAATGGTTTATTATGGGTCGTAACAGATGTTCTGTTTGCTATTTGTCGTAATTTTCGCGTTGAAGTGCTTTTCGGTTGCGGATATAGGATTATAGAAACCGACTGTTGGGGAAGATTAGTATTCCTAATGAATTACGAGTCCATGAGCGTCGACTAGACATCCGAGAGATTAAGAAACAACCAGTACGAATGAAAATCGTCATGTCAAAAGGCGAGCATCGAACATGGTCTGAACATGACAGACATGGTGAAATCTTACTTATTAACGAGGTGATGAACTGCAGATAGTCGTTTTATCGTTTTCTTTTGAAGTTCACATGGAAACCGATGAACTATGGGTACGTAGTTCCGAATTTGTTAGAATTCTCGAAAAAGAGAAAAACCAGGGGAATTCGATTCTTGGGTCAGAGACTGATGGGGACCTACAAAGCTATATTAGGAGAAAGTCACTGCATCGGTCCAACTTATTATTTTCATTACGACTCCACTTTCCTCCTCTCGCTTTTTCAGCCACTACATCGGATCAAAACTCTTAAATTACGACCCCAACAGGGACGTACCGATAGGGGTACAGGGGGGGCAACTTACCCCCCTGTAGGAATTTTCCACTCAGCAGTTGGGAAAATTTACCATTTCAGTCAGGCGAGTTGGGAAAATCCAACAAGTTTTTTTTTTTGGCTCTGATACTTGAGAATTGAGTTGAGTCAGTTGGGAAAATCCAACAGGTCAAAAGGTTTTTTTTCTTTTTTGCTTTGATACTTAAAAATTCTGAGTTGAGTCAGTTGGGACTTTACCAATTTCTACCCCCCCCCCTCCCCCAGGAAAAACTCTTCGATACGTCTCTGCACCCCAAGCTTTATAAAATGAACCGGCTCACTCAGAATCCATACAGGAAAGCGTATAGCTTGGAGGAGGGATTTTAATACCTTCCTCCATTTTTTAATTCGAATCAATTTTACTCTTTTCAGGGATAAAATCTGAATTTTGGGGAACAAACCGAAATCACATTAAAGTTTAAAGCGATATTTTGAACTCAGCGACCTAGAAACTCTCATTCCAATACTTTGCTCAATACCTTTTGATTTGAATACTGAACTCGATTATTGGTGTTTCCGTCGCAGATAAAATTTTTATAAATTTCCTAATCCGTCCTTATAATAATTTTACATTTTTGCGTGTTAGTCAGAAAAATAAACAAATCAAGATTTTTTTGTTGAAAATTGCTGATATTGGCCCTCTTAGTTACCAAAACCCTAGCTATGGATGCTACATTGGAGTGGTGAGGAGGCTTAAAGAAGAACTAAAGGCACATAGGAAAAGGAAAACCTTGCCAGATAAACCCTAATGAAAGCAAAGGGAAACTACATATATCAGTATTCTTCCCTGGAGATGCGTCTCCACCACTACAAATATGATGGCAACTTACAAAGTAAATAACACCTCCAGACGTAAAAAGTCTTCCATTCAGATTTCCTAGTGAGAAACTATCAGAATTAAGAATAGGGACATGGAATGTAAGGACACTGAATAAAGTACGCATATTAGATCGGAGAATGTTGAAAATCAAATGGATAGAAAAGATCAAGAAGGGAAAGAGAAATTTGGAATATAATTGTAAAGAGAAGAGTTAAAATAATGGGTCATAGTGTAAAACATCCAGGGATATTATCAATTCTGCTAGAGGGAATGGTTGAGGGGAAGAACTGAAAGGAAGGCAAAGAATGAGCTATGAAGAGCAGGTAATGGAGGATACGAAGTATAAGTCCTCAGAAATGAAAAGATTAGCACAGGAGAGAGAAAAGTGGAAAGACGTAATCTACTAGTCGAGAAATTAAGGAATACATCATCATCATCATCATCATCAGTTATCAAAAAAATCTCGGTGTCTACCTAGCTTGCTAATTTCATGAGATGGGTGAGGGAGAGGGGGGGGGTTCAAGTGCAAAAATTATCTTTTGCAGAAACAACAAAACTATCTAATTCGGGGGAAAATGTTTCAAACAAAAAGTTGTTCCTCGTGAGATTCTACATAAGAATTTGTTCAGTTTTTCCTTAATTACCTCAGGAATGTCGAGAAGCGAGTGGTTGTAGTGACATTTTTTTTAAATACCATAGATAAATTTACCCAGGCCTTGTCGGAAACAATGTAGAATTTCCGAAAATGTTTATCGCACTAATACTGATTTTTAGCAAACAGAAAATATGCAAATCACTCTCGGATACGTTCCTCTACATCTCCATCTACCCCATGCAGTGCCTGGCTGCGGGTGCGGAGATGCAAATGCATCTCAGGCCTTTCGATCTATTATGGCCTTGTGGGCCTTTTATGTCGCCATCCACATCACTGAAAATTTTTTAATTTAGTAACCGGATCCCTTACAATTTGCATCCTAAGAATGTAATCGGTAAGCCTTGCCTGATCTACCCAGCTCTGGAACTTTTCCCTCCCCTTCCCCGAACCGTAGATACCGCACTTAGAAATTTATGTTACTGTGTTCTTTAGTATCAGAAATGATTTTTTATCACCACTTTTAAAAACTTCAGTATCGAATAAAGGTATCGGCTACGGGAGTTTCAAAATTTTAGAATTCTGTCTCGGCATTGATTTGGTTGTAAATTCAAAATTGTAGTATCAGAGAGGGGGAGGGTGTTCTGAAACTTCATAAAATGCAATATGGGTATTGTATTACAGGATTTAAAACTATTGAACTCGTTTCTGAAGTCAGTTTTTACTCTGAAATGAAAATTGTGGCACCTATGAAGGGCCCGCATAAATGAATATAACAATACGGGCAATATGAATATCATTGTGCTGAGTTTCAAGATCGCTAGTTTTACCCTAAAATGAAAACTGCGGCACATATATGAGGATGAGGGGCATAAAAATTAATTAATTATTTCTTTTATTTCAATCAATAATATAATCTGATTTATTTTATCAATATTTTTTCTTTTAATTTTATAATATTTTATTTATTTTATTTAATTATAAATTTTAACTTAATTTCTTTTATAAACTTATTTAAATTAAATTTGATAATAATTTGAGCAATGTTGGTAATATTATGCTGGGTTTTCACAGGTCGGAACTCATTTCTGATATACGTTCCATCCTAAAGTGAAAATGTTGGTATCTTAAGGAGAGGTTTGAGCGACAAAAGTATCGTGAATTACCATATACATCGGTATATGAACAGAGAGGTTGGAATTCGAGTTAGAGGGTTAGGGCCTCCCATATCCCACGCTGTTGAAAAGAGCATTTCAGAATCTATTTTAGCGCATTAATTGCAGTAATAAGATAACGAGATACGTGCTGTAGCGACCACTAACCCCCTCCCCCAAGACCGAGACCTTCCTACATCGGTGCCCATATAGACAACATTTCTCATGTTTATAAGGTTAGTCCATTTTTGATATTACAGGGTGTCTAGCGGAGTCGACAAATAAAAGTGAGATCTATTGGGGAACCTGGAGATATTAATTTTGGATTTTAGGGAACTTTTCTCAGTTTTGCGTGGCCGTTTCTTAATGAGAGCCAGTGTTACCTGCCCTCCGGCAATTGCCTGAGATCTTAGGCAATTCTAGATTTTTCCGGCATTTCCCCGACACGTAGGTATTTTTTAGATTTTTCCGTCATTTTCTCGGCACTCAGGTATTTTTAATACAACGTCAGGCATTTTCTATACCTTACAATTCTGTCTACACTTATTTTTTACATTTCACATTTTTGAATGTTGGCAGTTTTGCTGCATGCTAAGAGCCACGAACTATCATTCTTTCACTTATCAGTTGGCTGCAAGTCTGCTGTCTGTTTTTGTTGATAAAACGAAAAACCACAGCTTAGAAAGCCTAATGAAGAGTAATATTTTTAGTTATTCGTTGGTGTGTCAGTTCTAGTGAGTAGTGATAGATTCGAAAAATAAATGATTTACTCGAACTTGTGATCCAAAAATTTCCTACAGTCTCCGGCAATTTTAGGTACTTTTATAAAACAATGCCAGGCAACTCTGAAATTGTGAATTGGTAACACTGAATGAGACCTTCATACGATGATTCATACCGGATTCGAGCCCAGGTAGCAACTCGCTATATTTCGACCTAGGCCGATTTTTCGGCAAGACGGGAAGAGGGTTAAGGCAGCCCTAACAGCCTCCCCGACGCCACTGAAGTAATGCTTGAAAGGGCGGATTACAGGGCTCGGATTGAGAGGAAAAATTAGAAAAGAGAAGGTTCTAAATTTATTTAGGACAAATTTTTTGGGGAACTTTTTATAAAAATAAAAACTTTTGAGGGACTGGGAGAACATTTTTAAAAATTGGGATTTTTGAGGAACTGGAAGGATGAGACGGGTAGACAATCTGTACTACTATTAATCCTATATTGTAAACTGGGACCTCCGGGACAGGAGGGGTTGAGGATTACAAGTATCATAAAGTGTATATGGGTATCATTTCTTAGGTTCTGGCGACGGGTAAATCTATACCAACCTATATCGTAATTCTATAATATTTTCCCTCTCGTTCCCGTCCTCCAGATACTATGATTTTTACTTTAAGGTGAAATTGACATTAGATACGAGTTCAGCGACCTTGAAGCCCTGCAAAATGATATTCATATTACCCCTACTTTCACCTAAATTTCATTGTCTTTCCTTCCACCCTGAGTACCACAGTCTTCATTTCAGAGTAGAACCAACTTCAGAAACGAATTCAGAGACCTTAAAAACATGCGAAACTTCGTGAAATTTCAGAGCCCCGCCTCCATTTTCGTACAACAATTTTCAATTTACAGCAAAACCAATGCCGAAATCGAATTCTGTGATCTTGAACCCCCTCCCCTTAGCCGGTATAATAATTTATTTGCTGATTCCCCTTAATAAAATTTTTAAAAGTTGCGATAAACAGTCATCTATCCTGATACTAAAAATCCACAAAAAAAAATATAAATTTGCGTGCGGTATCTATATACAGGGAGGGCAAGAGGGTGAAAGTCCCAGGGATGGGTAGATGGAGGTGCAGAAATGTACCCAGAAATTATTTGCATCCTGTTTGTTGATGAAATCGGTAAAGCATGAGTTGAAAGTTCGTTGACGGCACAGGAGAAGGTCACATTGCAACCCCCCCCCCCTCCTTGAAATTTCTAAGGCTGTTAGGCAAAAATTGGGTAAGACCTGTCTTACATGGAATCGTGCGAGGAGTAATTTGTTATGAAATATTCCTCCTAACTTTGATGGTTTTAATCTTTTCTGCAAAAAACCAATTTTGGGGACTTGGGCCCCGGACCCGCATCACAAAAATCAGGAGTCGAATAAAGACCGCGATTTTTTGGGGAACTAACACGACCGCAGTACTGCGATATTCGGTAAAAAAAATCGTTGATACTGATTTTTTTCTATTATTGTCCCATTCTTGATCTAATCTTCCTGATCCATATTTTATTTTTTGGCGCACCTAACGTTTCAAAAATTTCTAACTCCACCCTGAAATTTTCGACTGAGGAATTTCCAGTGTATGGGAAATGTCTCCCTCCCCCTGCTGATTCGATTCTTGAACGTGAAGTTATTGCACTGAAATCAAATACCTATTAATGAGAGTGGTAAGATACAGCCTTCATCACGGCTCGGGGGCGAGAAGGTAGATTTAGGGCTGGGTGGAAAATTCTTTTGGTCGCTTCGTTTTTTCGTTTTCACCACTCTTTTCTGCCAACGCCAAGGATATATGGATTTTAAGGCGGTCTGTTTTTACAGCTTCAACGATACATCGGTTTGGGCAGCCCACCAGCTTTTCGCCAGTCTGGCCTAGGTTGATTTATTTGCCCTTCTACCCGAGTCATCTCTCCTTCCCCGGCCTTGATCAAATTTTAGCAAATTTCAGCCGAATATTGGATCGTTTTTGACGGAAGGAAGAGGGGAGGGTAATAAAAGATTCTCTTTTGTGCTAAAAGGCATACAAAGTTCCAGACGGAAGTTATGTCTTTATTTCTCTGTTCTCTGCTTAGTTATGACCTTCTTGTGGTCCACGGGCTTGGACTCACAAACAGAGATTCACGATGTTTCAATGAGTCCAACGTATAACCTCCAATCTGCGTTGTCGGTCTTCCACTGTAGAAAGATAAACGAACAGAGCAGGCAAGAAAAAACATTATTTGTATCTGCGGACGTCATAAATTCTCGAACGCGTCCCTCAAAACCAAACAAGACATCATAGTTTTCGGCTTGTATATGATTTACGATACAGTTCGCGCTCGTTTTCTTGATTTGAAAGCTTTTTCGAGCCTACCCCTCGAGGAATCCTGCCTCTCCGAAAGCATTCTTAAATGAAAACGCAAAACATACTATCTCAGTAAATTAGGTTTTTTATTGGCACGTTGACTTGTTCATTTGTTAATGGTTACCATATTAAAGGGCGTAGCTTTCGATTCCAGGTGTTTACCGAACGTCCATTTTTCAAAGTATGAGAACTTGCGGCCCGAAAAAAAGGGGGTAACGCGAGTGAAAAAAAGGGGCGGTAGAAAATATAAAAATATTCGATCTCGTAATTTATATCCCGCCGTCCAGGTGCGGAAAACATACCTAAATGTATTAAAGACATTTGTATATTTTTAAAATGAAACCATATTGGAGGATAAATCATATCCTAGTTGCAATATAGGATATGTGTAGATTGCAAGCTATTGTATTAAGCACGTCTAGCGTATCCAAGTAAATATTTCGCGTAAATTATTGTACGATTCGCACTCTCATTTTGACTGAAAAAATTGCCAGCGCGAATTGAAATAAAAAAATACCAGGTACTACTAATTTAGATACATATTATTGTTGCGTTTGCATTAACGCGTTCGTGAAATTCGGAATTCGATGAATTATAGCTACCGAGTTAGGGGTCTCCTAAAGGGCCACTAATTCATAGGCATATTGAAATTAATACCTTCTCATTTAGTAAAAACTGGTTTACTGTTTCTTAAAAAATGAAGGTTGATAAAAAATGCACACAGTGGGAGATCGGGGTGGATTTGGACAGTTTTTGCATTTTGTTACTTTACAGAAAGCATTGCAACCTAAATGAAATTTTGATAGCACCATCGTAAAATTCAGACTTTTTTACATATAAAATACTGTTTGTTTTAAATTTTAGTTTCAATTAACCCGCCTCAACATTTTTTTGAAAATTATGCTTAATTTCGTCCGAATCCTCCTTTTTGTCGGGTGGATTCGGACACCATATAAGGCGAGGTTTCGGACGTCACTGAAATTGTTTAAAAAATGGTTTTTAACGCAATATTATTAAATTTTATTATCAAAATCAATATTTAAAAAACATTACAATGTTTGACATTAACACTAAATTTAAATTTTCGTTCCTAAACTTCTGGCGGTGGAATAACTTGAGCAATGCACGTCCTCTGGGTTGCGTGGGTCTAAGAAAATCAGCAATCAGGTTTCCTTTTTTGACCTTGATGATTTGACCAATGTATTTCTTGTAGTCTATTTTATTCTGCATTGGGAAACCTCACAACTACCTAGTCGTGAATGCTGACTTCTCCAACACCTTCGATAGGTTGATTTTCGGCGATGGTTTTCTTTTTCCTAGCTTCAAAACTCCGGTTTTTCTCGACACGTTGCCTCCTTTTTACTGCAGGACCGGAGTCTTCACTTTTGAAAAAATTAATCCTTTTTTTGGCCGAAATTTTTCTTTCTTTTTCTCCAGCCTTTTTTGCTTTCTTTTCTATTTCTGATGTCTTTGTCAAAATAGTACCTTTTTGTGCTCTACTGGAAAGTTTTTTATTAATATTGATTGATGCCAATGGCCTTATGGAACGTAAAATTGACGCACAATTGGAACTGGTCAGAAACTAACAAAAAAATTGTTATCACAGCACAGAAAAATCGATGAGAACTCGCGATATTGTGATGTCCGAATCGTCCCAACGCCACTTTTTCTACATTTTACATCATGGCAAGCGACATGCAGCCAAAATGACAATTATGATTCTACCTACTTATTTTCGACTGTTTACTCTACCAAATGTTTTTTTCCTGACCGTGATAGCTCTTCAGGTAGCCAAAATAATTCAGTTTTCGTGATTTCGAAAAGCTAAAATTTTATGGCCAAAAAATGCATTTTTAGTCATAAATCAGTGAAATTTATTTATTCAAAATTTGATTTAGGTATGTATGATTAGATACTACTATAGGTGACATTTTGGCACCATGGTAGTCATTTGTGGAAAACACTGTGGGCCCCAAATTCAGCGCGTTCGCATCCTCCCTGTGTCCGAATCCACCCCGGTCTCCCCTACTGAACCTAAGACTTACTATCATGCTTACAGTTTAGGTCAATAATTCCGTGGCAATGTTTTTCAAAAAGTGATTTGTAATCCTTCAGCTTCTGTGATTTTTCATGCTCATTTATTCTAGTTGTGAATTTTCTGCCTGTTTCTCCTAATGTATGTCACGTCACAGTGTTCGCAGTCCAGTCTGCATACTCCGTTGCTGTAGTTCATGTCCTTTATAGGAACTATAACTGGGGGCTCAAAATAACCCTTCCGAGCAGTACAAGTACACACATAAAGCAGTTCTTTGAGTTCCTTTTTCTCATTTTATGCGATTTTTGGAATAGGAATACAAATTTCACATACACTTAACTCCTTACCTCCATAGGTTTTCATCTTAGAAAATTTTCTGCCCTCCCATCCCTACTACTTGATACCACATGGGTAAAATCGAGTGTTTTTGTGTTTCAGTAGTTCGGATAGGCAATATCTTGAGGGAAGTTTTCGAGCTGATAACGGGTACGAAAATTCCTTCGGGGTATCAGTTATGTGGTATATGAAGACCCCAAATTTATTCAAATTTGACATCAGTTTGCTCTGAGTCGTGGCTTGTGGCCCCAGGGATAGGAACCAAAGTTGAAAATGTTATAAAATACAACAAAGGTAATAACAAATGTAGGGGTTCCAAAGTCTATGAATTCATTTTTATGTTATTATGACCCTGTTTTCATGACTGTGGCATTTGGGGCGGGAAAAGGAACCAAAATTGGAAACAGTGAGAACTATAATATGCGGTTGCTGAATTTATTTTCGATGTCAGTTCACATCTGAGTTGAAAATTGTGGTACCAGCGGTGGAGCCAAAGTCAAACATAGCCTAAAAAATACAATAAGGTAAGGTAGGGCAATATGACGCGATAGGTAAGATGCCGCAGTTGTCTGTTTTCTATGTTGGCAACCTTGTAAAACAAAAATGACGTCCCTAGTAGATTTGTAGCATTTCGATACCAGACTTTGTGTACAAATTCCCACTGTCGTAGAACTGTTTGTTCTTTTTGTACAATTTTTTCCGTAATTTTTATACAAGAAAAAGTGCTTTAAAATGTTTGGTCGTTTTGAAGTAATTTTGCGAAATTGTAATTAATTTTTGACCATTTTCAATATATTATGTGTTAGATGTACAGTATTTTCCGTCCTCTTTCAAAATATTTCATCAGTTTCACCGGTACATCGAGCGATTATACTTTTTTTGTCCTCAAATTTACATAGTACGGCAATTTGTAAGGGTGGGTAAGATGGCCAAAGTATGAGTAGGGCAAAATGCCGCACTATAATGAATGGTAAATTTCGATTATTAATGATCTAACGAAAATGTTTCAGCTTGTTATTTTAGATTATGTAGTCGAATTACGTCCGAAAGATCACTAGAGGGTCTTAGACAGAAACGCAGCTAAAAAACGCGATGGAATATGTGAGAAAAAAAAACATTGCATACGTGAAGCCAGCCGGTTGTTAAAAATTCCGGAAAGAACTCCTAGTTCCCGATGCGCAAAATACCACCAGTTACCCAGGTAACTAAAGGGGAACCGAGGATAACTGAGGGTTGCAAATAAGTAACTTTTCCGCGGATAACTATAGGGTAACTAATCCCGACAGTTATCCAGGAAACTAAAGAAAAACCAAAGGTAACTGACGGGTTTCTGGGTAATCTGAGGATAACTGAGGGTTGCAAATGGGTAACTTACCCAGGTAACTAAAGGGAAACCAAGGTTAACTGACGGGTTTCTGGGTAATCTGAGGGTAACTAAGAGCTGCAAATGTTAACTTTTCCGCGAGTAACTAGAGGATAACTGATTGCGCATCGGATTAAAATTACCATTTTATATACGTTTTATACTCGAATAAAAAATTAAAAAATCGTATGAGTTCAGTGGCGGATCCAAGGGGAGGGGGGGCTAAAGGGGCTATAGCCCCCCCCCCAAAAAAAAAAAAATTTTTTCACTCGCTTTTCCACTTATTTTAGCCACCGATGTTTTTAATGACAGTAGCGCTCATACAGCACAGTTCGTGAATACATATCGCGTTATCAATGAATCAACATTATCACTTATCAACAATCATGCATTCATGCTTGAATTCAACGGTTCAAAGGAAAATATAGAGAAATAATTCCTTTAGAAAAATTGATTCCAAAGAATGCACACATGATTACGGAGAGTTTACCGCAGCTATTAGCAGCAGCACGGATTTACAGAAATGATTTACCATTCATCACTGAGACTGAACTCTGCAGCGAAATAGAGTTGTGGCAGCAGCGATGGAAAAATGAAAATATACTGTCACAGAGTGCGGTAGAAGCAATGGACTATTGCGACGTTTTTTACCCAAATATTAAAATATTGCTCAACTTGCTTGCTGTGATTCTGGTAACTTCGGCAACACCTGAACGAACCTTTTCTGCATTAAGAAGGTTGAAAACATATTTAAGAGCAACTATGTTAGAAACCAGATTGAATGGCTTAGCGCTCGCAAATATCCATAAAGATATTGCCATTTCCGCCGAAGAATGTGTGGATGCATTTATTGCATCAAAACCTCGACGAATGGAGGTAGAAAATTGGAATATATAAAATAAAATAAATAAAAAAATTTTCATGTGCTCTTTTTTTCTCCAACATTTACCCCCAACTCCAAAAGTGTAATCCTGGATCCGCCACTGTATAAAATGAAAAAAAAAATTTGTTTGCTCTTTTTTTCTCCAACATTTAGCCCCTCCCCCCAAAGTGTAATCCTGGATCCGCCACTGTATGAGTTTTCATATTTTCATTACAATTTTATTTAGTACGTAGTTTCCGTAAGCCATCTTACCCAACCAAAAAAAAAAGCATTTTACCCACCCCATCGGACAAGATGGCCAAAAAAGAAAGTTTTCGAAAATTATTATACCTCTGTTAAGTGGGGGTAAAACCAAAAAGCATCTCAATAAAAGTTGCAGATAAAGGATCAGAGTATTTGTAGCCAAAATTTCAGCCCCATCGGATGTTTTGTCAAGAAGCTATGACCATTCTTCAAAATGTGCGTCATCTGACCCTATTTTACCTTATGAGTATCAAATGAAGGTACCTATTCAAGATTCCTGAAATCGTTTTCAAGTCCATTTTGTCTTTGTATTTATATAACCGTAGCACTAGGAGAGGGAGCAGGAATTGAAATGTTAAAAAAATTGCGCGTATTATTTAGAGAATACTAATCTGACTGAATTTAGTTTGTGGCCAGCTTTAGGACTTATGCGGTCATTGTGACGTCTGTAATCGGATTTGCTCACTTTAGGATGTTTCATTATTTTAGTCCTGTCAAGTTGAGCTTGTTTTTTAAACATTTTAATTAAGGTTTCTACAATTTAAATACCCTATTATGTTCATTCTTTGTTTTGTTTTTATCAGGGGCGCCGGACAAACCAATTTTCCGAGGAGGGGGGGCACTAGTGAAGAAATTTTCAGGGCAAATACTCGTAATTATAGTATTTCTAGTATGTAGGTATAGCAATTGAAATATTTTTTGGAAAAAAATAACAGAAGGCCTGCATAATTAAGAATGGATTTTAATTCAATTACTTATCTGTAATTTGAGTTTGACCGATGGGGCAAAATGATACTATTTCCCCGCAATCAGTTAAGTGAGGGGGGAGTGCCCCTCTTGCCCTCCTCCCCTTCCATCTCCGACGCCCCTGGTTTTATTTTGTTGAAGTTGATGTTCCAACAAGTGATCGTTCCAATGTGTGATCATAATATTGTGTAGGTACAATAGCTCCACTAGGAATCCTTAGGATTCTTGGGTCGTGCCTCAGTATGCCCTACTGACCAACTATAGCAACATTCCACTTAGCGATATTTTTGTGGAACTTGGTGTCTTATTCACGTAATTTTCCCGGACTATCAGTCTGTACAAATGAAAGAAATTGAAATGTGTTTTTGATGACAAGCTGGAGGGCAGAATTTATTTGTGCGGGGGGAGGGGGGGTAGTTTGCCTCTGCTTTCCCCACGGTTTTGTTACGCTAGAGTTTTCCTTCTTTATGCCAAAGAGTGTGCAGCCGCAGTTAGCTTACTAGCCACGTGTTTCACGATGTTGAGTAAGCTATCTACGACGTGCACACGCACAGTATCAATCTTTCTGATCTGGCGGTAACACGTCTTGCAATTGTAAAGCCTTTCTTTGGACGCCCTATTTTATTTTTTTTTTAGGCTTTTGTTAAAAGAGGATTTTTTGTTGCACAGTTTTTTTCGCATAATTTTTTTTTATTGACATTTTTTATTATTCAATACCATAAACCAATCAATTTTTCGAAGAAAACCTTCGCAAAAGTAATAAAACCGATAGCGGAAATAACTGGCGTTCATACCCTTCCAAGTTAAGTAACAACACCAGGAAGTGAGTTTTCCAATTTTGGTTCCTGCTAAAAGTGGAAGGTCTCAAACAAAAATAATAATAATAAACCTCATAATATGTTACAAAATGCATCCCTTTACATCACGTTGCAAAATCTGTTCAAAAAATTTAGGGGGGGGGGAGATATTGTCTGAAGATAAGGAGAGATAAACTAATAGGGCATAATCTGAGGCATCCAGGAATAATATCACTGCTGCTAGAAGGAAGAGTGGAAAGAAAGAGTTGGGTAGGTCGGCAAAGATTCCAGTACGTTCAGTAGATAATCAAACATGTTAAATGTCAGTGTTATTACAAAATGAAAGGACTCGCACAAGATAGGGAGGAATGGAGAGCTGCATCAAACCGGTGGTAAGAGTGATAACCTTATCATCATCATCAATCGCCTTAGAAAAATGGGTAGCGTTATTCCCCGCACGCACCTTATGAAGGAACCTTTTCTCTACCTAGTTATACGAAACCGAGGACATTTCCTCTTGTGTTCTAGGAGGTTCCCCCAAAAAAATCCAAATTTGTACCACCTTCTGTACTTCTATGTACTGCAAAGAATCAAAACAGCTGATCGGTAATTGGGACATTCCCTTATCATTCATCACTGAGCCACGCCAACTTCAGCTCGTCAGCTCAAACGGTTACGACCTCTCGCAGCGCATACCTATATCACCAGCACTCGGTGCCTGCTACCCAGCGAATCCACCCCGTGATTGACTTCATTAGTCCACATGATCCCACATTCGAGCTTCAATATTTACTCGGCGACGTTAAAACGATTCCATGAGAAAATCAACCCCATCGCCGCGTAGAAATCGAGAACTCGGGCGATTAAGCATTTGAAACGGACTGCCGCATGCCGTTCGCGCCAAAGAAGTTATATTAGCCCGTCAAATTCGCTGATTCGCACCAATAACCCTATTGCAGAAAGATTAAATGGAACGACATAACTGCTGGAAGGGGGGTAAAAACGAGTAAAATAAAAGGGGGATCCCGGCTGTGGTCGATGGTGCGGTTCCGTGTTTGGAAAAACATTGAACAACAAAAATCGGCGGCGACGACGACGGCTGTGACAACAAATAAAGTAATGAATAGGCAATTGGTGTGTGTTGGAAAGAGGGAGCAAACAAGAGGCAATCATAGGCTGGTGGCCGAAGTCAGTCCGCTCTGCACACCATTAGCCTATTCATTCAGCCACCAGCAGCATCTGTCTTTTTCAAAATACTGGCTTATGTACGAACTCTGTTTTTGTTGTTATCGTCGGGCATTATTTAATAAACACGATTTACTTTTTTTTCGCTCCGAGTACGCTCGTTTCGCCGAATCAGGGTTACATTTTACATTCGCCATTTTCAGACCAACGTTTCAGTTTTACTGGCGAGGGGAACACGGGGTATCTAAGTATCTAAGTGCTCGAAAGTCCGCGGCGCTCGTGTGCCAATAGAATATCTTCGATTTATCTCGGAAACGTTACACAGTTCGGAATTGGGCACCCGGGTGTAGAAAATCGCCGCTCGCAACACGTTCATGTCATCGGTCCCAGGCGAAATGAAAACACTCGGGAAAACTGATCAGCTTTGAGGGGTTATTGTCTGCGGTTTATTGAGTATATAAAGTGGGTCTGAGAGTTTTAATTGAATTTCGTGGGTACGTTCGCTGGATTTCATTCGTAGATGTATGAATTTGTTCATCGCCATTACCGGTTTTATTGTTACACAATAACACACACACATCAACATGTTTCCATTATTTGCCGTCGCAAGAAACAGCCGTTCATTATAGAAACTTTTCCTAACGGAAAGAAGAAACTTAGGACTTGATATACTAGTGTTACGGAGAGGATCATACCTTCCTGTACATTACACTAGAGAGGTCCTCAATCAGTCTCGCTTATTAGGAAATTTCGGTTTTTAGTCAAGGCTCTCTCCATTGCGATTTCAATACTGAAAATAGTAAGTACTGTTTGAATTCGGAATTCGATGTATTGTCAATAAGTACCTGTCTTCGATCTTGATGAGGCGACTTTCCACTCTGTACCCCCAATACTGAATGAATTTGGGCTAGAAGACAAACAGATAGGTTAATGCCGGAACTAAATTGCTAACAAGGTGTCTACAAGAATGGAAAAATATAAATTCCTGACTTTTTCCAAACTTTTTCTTTCTCTTCTTACCTTTACAGTATAGACAGTATATATTTATGTTTATACTACTAGACGCTATGGTTAGAATGAACTGAAATTTTAAGTTGATTTTTGGGTGAAAGCATTAGGAAGGTGTTCACAGATATACATAAAAACAAACAAAGCGATGAACTAAGTTATGAATTATATTTCTTCAAGTATTTCATTCTGTAAAACTTTACCAAGGAGATGAAAAATTCCAAACTTCTTAAAAATATTGTTCAATTTCCTGACTATTTCCAAACTTCCTGACCTACTTTTCAAATTCCTGACTTTTTCCAAACTTTCCAAATTTTCCAAACCTGTAGACACCTTGGCTAAACACCATGTGATGACTTTCAAGGTGTCGGAGCGGGGCCGAAAAATGGCTCATCTCCGGCCATTTTTCCAAAGTCTGGAGTGGCGCTGGAACTATTTCTATAAAATTAATGTTATAACTTTATATCAAGGTGTATCTCAAATATATGTATGAAGAGAAGAACAAGTCAAGTATGTAAGGGGTCACACACAGGCGCAAAATCGCAAATGGTGGGAGGTTTAGTTTCCCAAGTTTTCGAAAGCCCTTCCAAGAAACAGACGTTGCTCACATCCTTAAACACTCACATCCACCTAAACAGGCTAATTATCGGCTCGCATCATTACAATACGTTCTTCACGCGCTCACGGACGTCATCAGGACGCGCTCACTTCATGCGCCCAGGAGGGAAGGAGCCAAAATTATCACCAAACTTATGACGAGTATCTATAGGAGAAATTTTCAAAATTCGAAAAAATCAAAACATTTGATTTAAAGACAGTTTTTACCTCAATTTTTCACGCCGAGTTCAAATTTCGTATTCAAATTGGGCGCTGACGCTCCGTTTCCGAGATAGGCTCGAAAATGTAGTCAATTTGGGTCAAAAAATGACTCTAGCTCAATTTTGACGACGGATTTGAATTCTTCTCGAAAAATTGAGTAATTAGCACAAGTGCCGACCCCGAAGCTCTCCGTAAATTTTTTCGCCCCAGAAAACACATAATGTATGGCAAAATTTACAAAATTCGAAAAAATCAACAATTTTGAATTCAAGACTGTTTTTAACTCAATTTTTTATGCCGAGTTCAAATTCGGTGTTCAAATTTGGCGGCGACGCTCCGTTCCCGAGATACACTCGAAAATGTGGCCAATTTGGGTCAAAAAATGACTCTAGCTCAATTTTGACGACGGATTTGAATTCGTCTTGAAAAATTGAGTAATTAGCACCAGCCCGACCCCGAAGCCCTCCGTGAATTTTTTTCGCCCCAGAAAACACATGATGTATAAGGATGGAGAAATTTTCAAAATTTTCAAAAATCAAAAATTTTGATTTAAAGACTGTTCTTAACTCAATTTTTCATGCCGAGTTCAAATTTCGTATTCAAATTAGGCGCTGGCGCTCCGTTTCCAAGGTGCACTCGAAAATGAGATCAATTTGGGTCGAATAATGACTCTAGCTCAATTTTGACGACGGATTTGAATTTGTCTCGAAAAATTGAGTAATTAGCATCAGCGCTGACCCCGAAGCTCCCCGGAAACGTTTTGGCCCCAGAAAACACAACATAATGTTATGAAAAAAATTTCAAAATTCGAAAAAATTAAAAATTTTGATTTAAAGACTGTTTTTAACTCAATTTTCACGCCGAGTTCAAATTTCGTGTTCAAATTGGGCGCTGGCGCTCTGTTCCCGAGATAGGTTCGAAAATGTTGGATAAGTTGGTCAAAAATGACTCTAGCTCAGTTTTGACGACGGATTTGAATTCGTCTCAAAAAATTGAGTAATTAGCACTAGCGCCGACCCCAAATCTCTCCGAAAATTTTTTCACCCCAGAAAACACATGATGTATATGTATCCATGGATACCTCTTATATGTATGTATAGTAATTGATCGGCTGCAGAGATTGCAGCCGCGCAGCAAATATCAAAATCAGTGAGCACACGGTAGAAGGAAAAATAATTTCCACGGAAATGTGGACCACTGAACTGGATTGTCACCATGAAGCGCTAAATCATACGGACTAGTTTTGTGTCGGGTGGCATGGAAATTTCTATCAACAAACGGCTGCAGAGTGCAGTTGCGCAGCAACAACACGGTTGCAGATTCTAAATGTCAACCACTGCATTCGTGTCGGGGGAGCGTTACAGTTTTCGCTCAAGTAGGTATACCCAGTAGTAAAAGCATATAAAATGCTAGAATAAATTTCCACGGAAATGTCAACCAGTGAATTTGTGTCGAGGGAAACTGTTGGCGAACCATTACGGGGGAGCGTTACGGTTATCGCTCAAGTATACCCAATAGTAAAAGCATAATAAAATGCTCAAATAAATTTCTATGAAAATGTCAACCAATGAATTCGTGTTGGGGAACGTTGCGGTTTTCGTTATGGTTTTGCTCGTATACCCAGTAGTAAAAGCATATAAAATGTTTAAAATACTGTAAAGTTGGAGTAAAATTAGTTGATGGGAAAAAATTCTACCAGGAAATTATGGTATTTCAGGTTTTCTAGTCTCTAATCCTCGATATGTAGTTCCACGGGGGAGGGGGGGGGTAATTCTAGCAATTGTCAATTTGAGCTCCTCGGAAACAGGAGAGGCAAAATCTCAAAACGTTTCGATTTTCCAAAAAAAAAAAAGGAAAAAAAAAGTAAGCGTTTCGGTAAACGGAATGCTGTAAGTAGAGAAGGTAAACACCAGAGATTTATTAACTCTGTCATTACACAGTTCTGTCGAGAGGGGAGGGGGAAAGGAGGGAAATACCCCGGGCCCGGACTTCCAAGGGTGCCCGATATTTTTAAAAGGCCTGAAGTTCAATGATACTGTACATCAAATCAGCAATCACTCCTTACACTATGAACGAACCCTCTTATCCCATGACTTATAATTTTTTCCCATCTAACAAAAGGACAAAATTAACTGGAAGGAGAGGGGTCCCCGTAAAAATTCCACCAGGCCCTCTTTTTCTTTCTACGGGGCTGTCACTACAACCATATCTGCCGTCAAGTGGAGCTACGAGTACTTTGAAAATTTCCGACTGGAAAAGAAGATAAGCGTTCGGGTAAACTGAATTTTGTAAGTGAGGGAGGTGAACACCCAAGGTACATTAACGACATTACAACGATATCTACCATATAAAGTGGGTCTACTTAGAACATTTCCCACTGAAGAATAAGGTAAGCATTTTGGTAATCGAATGCTGTAAGACCGTAAGTGGAGGAGGTAAACGCACAAGACCCATTAACTCTGTCACTACAATCATGTCTACCATAAAATGGGGCTACTTAGAACACTTCCCGCTGGAAAAGAAGGTAAACGTTTGGGTAAACTAAATTCTAAAAGTGGGAGAGGTAAACATCCAGAAGTCACTACAACCATATCTACTACAGATTGAGGCTACTTTCAATACTTATTTCCCATTATATTTCGCTTTGTGAGTATGACTACACACCCAGATATTAATGAAACAATGTTCGAGCCATGGTTCTAAGTCCAGTTCCCTCTATCAAGTTGTATTTTGAAACTTCTTACAACTTGCTTGTGAAAGTGTACAGCTCAGTATTTAAATGATGTGTGCACTTCTTTGAACACTTTTTCTTGTTATAATAAGAACTGACGACGGTAAACATCAGAATACAGCCCTTACAGACTCTTCTTACGAAATTTCATCAGAATCTATCAAAAAATAGAGGGAAATCGATAAAATTTGTTGAAGAAAAGAGCGTTATTTGAATACTTATATAGAAAATAATGCAGTAAAAAATTTAAAAACATGATTCACAATGATAATAAACTTCTTTTCCCTTAACAACGAACTTCAGACTTTTATGAACTGCGAATAAGCTTTCTGTAAAGATTCTTCCGTACAATTGCAGTATTCTCGAGAGCCTCTTCGTTTCTTACACTTTCGAACCATCTTTACAAAAATAATCTGCAACAAAAATATTTTTCATTTCATGAAAATCACTTTCTTGTTAATAAATTGGTGTATCACTTGTGTACTGTTCAAAGTAGGCCAATTCAGGAAAATAATTATACAGGATTGTTATTATCCGTTGAAAATATTTCATTCACGGCATTCGATGCCACAGGGATGTACTCATTCATGAAAAATATTACTTATCGCAAAGTGAATTTTTGTATACAAGAAGTTGCCGCGGCGAATTTCAACGCAAAATCGTGACAAATTTCTAAAACGCACATTACCACAAATAAATGTAAACATTTCCAGGCAAAACTAATCAGGAATTTTTCGTCAAGTGTCGGTAGTTGCCTGGTATCGAGGAATACGGGAAAATAGTTCATGACTTCACCACCAGTGCGTGCAAAAGTGAAAAAGTGCCGCTGTTCAAAGTAGCCCCGAACATTCAAAGTAGTCCCACTTTATGGTACTAAAACATGACCGGAAAACAATCAAAAACGACCAAGACAATAAATCTGATCAAGACTGCGCTACAAAATGTCAAAACAATTAAAAAGTTTATTTGGAAAATTACTCAACCTGATCAAATCCGTCTTATAGCGACCATAATGGCTTAAAATTACTAAGAACAGTCAAAATTATTAAATCTGAGCCAATATGAGAAGCGTGTGAGCATGACGATAAACGGCAATACTTAATCAGACCCAACAATAGCGACCAAAACATTTAATCCGATCCAAATTGACAGAATAAAAACCAACCTGAATATAAGATGACAAAAATTGAATAAAAATCCTTTTTAAAACGATTAGAACTAACCAGGTCTGACCATGAAGAACCAAAAATGATTAAATCGGATAAAAAATTACCAAGATCAAAAAATAATTTAAACTGCAAATCAGCCTTGAAGTGATCATCAACAGTCAGATTTGTGAAACAGCCAAAACTGACGAAACAGTATAAAACAAGCACTAAAAACTACCAAATCAGACCAAGAAAGACCACACTAGTATGCCCACGACCAAAAGTAACCAAAGAGAACCTATTCCAAACGAAAACTACCGGGAACTACCAAATCTAACCGATATTGACCAAAAATAAAACTTAAATGGAATATCGGACAAATTCCGATCAAAATACATGCAACCAAACATGATTAAAACTAGTGAGTACCTAGCCCAAAACGAACCGATTTTCCAAAATGTTCCAAGCATCTGAGGCATTGCCAAACTGACCCAACATCCCGATAGACTACAGAGTCAAAAACTGTAAAAGCAACCAAATCCGACCAATAACGATCAGATATTGATCAAAGAAGGCTAAGACGTTGAAGAATGACTTGAGATTTCAAAAAGAGACCAACGACCAAAAACGAGCAAATTTAATTGATACAGACCAAAAACAACCAAATACTGCCTAGGTAAATGAAACAAGACTAAAAAGTCCAAATCTGATCAAAAACTGTCCAAAATATAAAAGGTGATCATGGTAATCAAAAATAGATTGAATCTTACCTAAATAAAATATGACTGAAAGTGACCAAATCTGACAAAAATGGCCAAAATAAAGAAACCTAGCCAATAGGGTAACTTTTATTTACTCTTGATGAGCTTTTTTTTTTTTTTTTATTTTTCAAGCACTCTATCTTAATTGGTTTTAATAAAATACAAGTTTCAGCCTGACTGAATCAAGAGAACATGAATATCAGCGCAAATAGCTGACCGGGAGCGGGGGAGGGGCACATGAAAGGCTTTCAAGTATCAAAATAATGCTGAAAATTCTTTCGCTCGCATAATTTTATAAGTTTATGGGTATGGGGGCTTTTAGAGCATCAGACAATACCCTCCAACCCCCCTACTTGCACTTATTAACATATGCCACCCAGTCTTTACCCTTCTCGTTAGAGGAATACACGAAAAACATTTTCTTCTTGGCCCTTAATTATCTTGAAAAATTTGTGATGCTCATTGAATTTAAAATAGTTTGGCTTCGCACGTGGGTCAGTAGCCCCGTTGGTAGTTCCAACATGGGAGGGAAAGGGATGAAAAATAAAATTCGATGCAAGATCTTCATTATTTGTATTAGGTTTTATAGATTGCTGAATTCGATTTTGAAGGCAGATTTCGCATCCGATCCTTCCAGGAGCCCTCAAAGGAGTTGATACTAAATACTGATCATTTTTCAAAATGATACTCCATTAATAGGATTTTCAGACCACTAAACTCGAATCTGAGAGTGATTTTTGAATTTTAGATCCGACCATAAGAACCTAAGTTTAAACGGGGCAAAATAACCAGATGAAGTCGCGGGGTCAATTATTGAACACGTTCCCCGCCTCAAAACCTTTCCCGTCCGATTTTCCCCTTGAAATTGGACTACTTATTCTTACACAAGTATTTTTCTTTTATACTTTCTCTTTACTTTCTTCTGGTTTAATCTCGTTTTATCAGGGGTAGGTGCCTTCTTTCAGTCGAGCATTCCAAGGTTATGGTCTCTTATACATATCACCGTATGCAAATCCAGCTCTAGCCGATGGCATGAATCATGGAAACGCTTGCAGTATTATATTAGGGTGGTCCAAGAAAAGACTTTTATCAAAAAGTTGCGTTCCTAGAGGCTAAAAGTGTTCAGTGGCGGATTCAAGGGGGGAGGCATGGGGTACATGCCCCCCCTTGGTTGAAATTTTTAACGCAATAATAGGAAAAAAGGAATAAAAATGATGAATTGTACGTTCATTAGACGCCACAAATGTATAATAACGCGCATCTATATATTCGTCATTACGTATCCCACATTAGATAAAATATTTTTTCGGGAGCAACCCCGCCCCACACCCCTGCAAACATAAAAGCAACAGCTAATCAATATGTATCGCCGCTACTGTACCCCCCCCCCCTCGCCTTTTTCTAAATCCGCGCCTGAAAGTGTTCTAGTTCATGTAAAAGCATGCTAGCCACAAAGGCTAAATTGAACTTGGAAATAGAATCAATGATCCAAAAAACCCTCTAATCGATATACTACTTACCAATATGTGTAAATTAGAATGTTTCACATTTCAGCCCCATGTGGATCAATGTGGATGGAAGTGAAGTCCAAAACGACTCCAGAAATGTAATTGCGGACCCAAAAAAACATGTTTGATATATTTGAAGTAAGTCATAGTCAATTTAAGGTTCTATCCCCACCCCCAAATAGAGCCTTCTGGATGGGGTGAGAGGAATGAGCTCAATAATGGATTTAATGGGCCCTAAAACGACGTAAACAGATTTTTAAATATTTTTTAGTCTATTCAATCGAGTACCATGAGCCATATAATCATTGACGTTCATTTTTTAAACATTATAAAGAGGCCCTTGGCCTCTAAAATTTTTTTTTTTAAACAAAATTCAAAGTGGGTACTCAACTTGTACACTGTTGAGACCAGTTTTTTGGACTCAAATTAAATTTTATAATCAAACTCGATTTTTAAGAATTTGTATGGTCAAATCGGTACTTTTCTCAAGGGGATGTCAAACTTCACCCCGAACCGACGACCCTTCAAGACTTTTTGCTTTTAAATCAATTTTGACTGTTTTTTTTTTTGTTACACGAACTAGAATACTTTAAGCTCATGGAAGTACACACAATTTTTTGAAAAAGTCTTTTCTTGGATCACCCTAGTACTAATTATAAATATCATTAGTACCTATTGGCAAATTTTCGAATGATGCTGAGAGTAGGGAGGCTAAGCTCCTAAGAAGACTGATTTATATATTTCCATAAATTTATACTAATTGAACTATTTCACCATAGATGGACTTTCCGATAATAGAGACTGGCCGTCCTTCCAGGAGGTTACTTAGCCCCCTTGCCTCAAAAAATTTGAAAACATATAAAAATCTTTTTTATTTTATTTATTTTATTAGATATTATTACCGAGCCACAGAGCTACACTGTCGGTGTATGGGCTCGGAAAAGGTTGTTGTCTATACGTCGCAGAGGTATCCAGCAGCGGAAAGGTAGGCGAGGGTGTTGTGTATAAGCTGTGGGAGTTGGAGTGGGCCAAAATTCGACTATGGGGAACGTGGTGAAAGTTACGAAGGTGGGTGAGGGAGGGGCATGAGAAGAGGTGGTCCACGGTGAGAGGGCCTTCATCTTCACAGTATGGGAAGTTGAGGGGGAGAGGCTAGTGAGAAGATGCGTATGTGTGAGGCGTGTATGTCCAGTCTTTAGGCGGGTGATGACAACTTTCTCGCGGCGGGAGGAACGTTGGTGCGTTGACCAGGGGACAGGTGTAAGCTTGATTTGTGCAAGCTTGTTATGTCGAGCGGCTTGATGCCATCACTCTTTGAACCACTAACGCAAAATGGTCTGGTGGATGGCGGAAGTGAGATCTGCTGAGATAGGGAGATGACGAGTGATATATGGGAGCTGTGTAGCTTGCTGTGCTGCTTGATCAACTGCCTCATTTCCTCGGATACCAACATGGCTTGGGAACCAAATGAGTGAAATGCTCTTGGCGGCGAAGGAAATGAAATGGAGAATGAGATGGATGCGTTGGACGAGAGCGTGCGTTTGAAAGGCGATCAGAAATAGACCTTAAGGAGGACAGTGAATCTAAGAGGACCAGATAGTGAGTGGGGGGGGCGGGTTATTCGAGTGAGGAGATCGTGACTAGGCACTGTAGGATAGCATGGAGTTCAGCTGTGTACATGGAAGCTGTGTTTTTCAGTCGGAAGGAGTGTAGTAGTCTATCTGTGGAGTAGGCGTAAGCGGTGTGTTGGTTGAGCCATCAGCGAAACATAGCATACGGTCAGGAAAGTGGTCCAGAATTTCTTGCAAATGTGCATGTCCGATAAACTTGTGGGGGGGGGTGTATATTTTTTAAGGAGTTCTGTAAGTTCAAAATTACATGGGGGAAGGTTCAACAACTAGAGGGGGGGGGGGGTGATGTATGGATTGTTGGTAGTGAATTGTAGGAAAAGATACGGGACAGTGTCCCTTCAAAGTGTGAACGTAAGTGCAGTGAGGATTTTGGAACAGGGGTGTAGTTTGGAAGGTTAAAGAGATACTCATAAGCATGATGATTACGCTTGTGTGCTAACGTAACGAACAGTAAGGCAGTGAGTAGCATTCGGCAGTAAGACAGAGGAAGAATTCCAGTATCCGCACACATACTCAAAGTTGAGCTAGTGCGAAAGGCGCCAATGGCGATACGTAAAATTGTATTTGGCGGGTAAAATCAACTTTTTGAACAGAATATCCAATTTGCCGCCCCTCCCCTAGATTTTACAGCCAAAGTTTACTTATGTATGATACCTCGGTATAATCGATGGAAACGACCAATTTAGTAGGAAGTACCACGGAGAAATACATAGTGATTTCCGATTCCCGTATTCAGATATAACCGCAGATTATACCCGGACGGACGCTTGTGTCTGCTCGAATCTTTTGGAGTATAATTAACCTATAGCAACGAACCCGCATTGATTCGTCAATCGCCGGATCTTGCAACAATAGAGCGGGACAAAGACATTAAAGGAACTAGTGTGAACACCAAAGAAGAGATGAAAATCGGCATATAGGTACCAGTTGGGGGTACAAGCTTAAACTAATTCAATAAAGTCTGAATTAAATTTGCTCGACCTATCGAATCACTTGAGCGTGAATATTTCGGCTTCGGCTTTCTCATTTGGAGTTTATCACCTCGTAAAAGTGTGAAAAAGGCAACATTGGCGAACAGGCTCGGAATATCGAACAACCGGGCTATTAAAATTTTATACTTCATATTTTGGATTTCTCTTTGTAAAAGCACTTACGCTGAAAGACAGAGATCAGTGGTCACTTTTGGCGTGAAAAGATGTCTCGATAACCGTGTCGCAGCCAATTTAATTTCGCTTTTATGTTGACATCTGCAGGATCACTAGGTATACACTATACAAGTAAATGTAACAACTGCACCACACCCTTCGGGTGTCCTGGAATCCTAGGTTGATTATACGCGCCTTGATTTTTGATTTCTTTTAAGCGAATCAGACAGGTAGTCTGTTTGTAGAACAGCCTACTCGAAATGAAAAGTCAATTCGAGAGAATTTACTGATTTTCAAATTTAGAGCCGTAGCCAATGGGGGGGGGGCCCTTCAGAGTGGGCGAATTGGCAATTTCAACTGCTCAGTTAGCAAATTAATTTTATTTTATAGGGCCTTAACTCAATTTGGAGCAATGTTTATAGTTAATTGACAGTAGATTAAACCGTTCGGTAAGTGAAAATGTTCACTCCCCAGCTCCACCTTCGGTCGCCCATTACTGGGCATAAGTCTCTGTCCTTGGCTTCCATTCTGCCCGGTCCCTAACCATCCTGGGGCACTTCATGACGAAGCTTTGGATTAGTTCGTTCGACTGTCTCGTGGACGGTCTCCTCCCTTCATGTCGCAACCATGTCGTCATAATTCTACTCCATTTAAGGAATGAAGCCCTCATTATATGTCCGGCATGTTTCAGTTTCAGCCTTTTGTCGGCAATTCAGACTTCCTTTGCGTTGGTTTTAGCCAGAATTGTTTGTATATTGACCTGACCCTTTAGCCTAATTTGTAAAATGCTCCTCAACATAGAATTATGTGTGGCTTGCATTTTTTGGATCCGTGAGATTGACAATCATGACTAGCATTGTGAACATGAGCGAAAATTGACGGTAAAATAATCGAAATTGTACCTGAGTACAAATTAATATTTAGTCCAGACCCTAGCGTTCACCAACAAAACCGAGAGAGGGCTGAAAATCCGTAGGACCAATGCTTAGAAAGCGTTCTGATCACAACAAAAAATCCTAAAAAGTCATATGAAAATAAAAAACAAAAATACCTACGAATCCTTGAAAGTACGGTCATCCCTGTCCTGACCTACGGGGCCCAAACATGGGCCACCACGAAAAAGCAGATTCAAGAAACCAGAGATCAGTTAGCAAATGAACATCCAAGTGCCTTTTTCCATTCTGTTTAACAACTGAAAAATGTTTGTGATTTTTCGTAAAATGGAAACTAAGTAATACTCGCCTCTCAACAAAGTTGCTTCGCTGCGACCCTGTTCAAAGCATCCAATCCAACCACTCAAAAAGTTATTAAATGTCATTGTGTTCCTTGAAGTCGTTTCTGAATTTTTTAAATCATTAAAGAAAATACTGAAAACTATAGTAATCTCGGCTCTTGGATATTAGCTCTCGGATTCCCTTTTCTTCATGGGGATACCACTTTTTTGGTTTTCATACGCATAAATGGACGCTGTTAAGAAAAAACCGTTCAAGCGACATTTGTTGACAAAATGAGTCATCAGTATCGTTGGAAAGAGCGTAAGAAGTACAATTTTTTAAAATTGGCCCCCCCCCATACAAAAATGTGTATCCACGTTGAAGAAAGCTTATCAGTAAACGCTATGTCCCTACACCGGCATCATTCATTGATTCATTGGCTTTTAATATGTATTAAGTTTTCTCAAAAAACAGATGTTGTTGCTTGAACGGTTTTTGCTTAACGGCGTGCAAATATAGTAAGTAAAAAAAAAAAAAAATCAGTACTTGCATGATAACAATATTTATTCTCCGGAAGCGAAGGGGGAGAGCTTCAGAGTCAGATGAAGGCAATTGGGGTCTCTATAATACAGCGTTCTTTTTCTATTTCTAGATTAGTATTTTAAAAAACTTGCCTTGCTTGCAATCAGGGACTTATCGAAAGGTTCTTGAACCGTAAAACATTGAAAATACACTAATTGGAACTCATAATTATCTACTGTAGAGAAAATATAGGAAGCAACAAGCAAACTTGATCATAAAAACTCTCAGGAACATAGAAGGGATGCCAATACAAACCGGCAATGCTCAAGGATCGTTTTTATGTGAGAAACATGGGGCGGTGGCATACTCAGCAGGGGTAGTACACACATATTTTAAATACAACAAATCAAAACACTGAGTTAACAACTAATTCGAGGGAATTTTTGGGCACTCATTTCGAATTCATGTACGAATTCTTAGTTCTTAAGATATGAGCAAAAAAATTCAAGAAATTAGTTAGGCACTGATTTTGACTGTTCACGGTACTGAATCCAAATTCGAGACAATCGGTTGCGACGCTCCGTTGCTGAGATACGAACTAAAAAAGGTAAGAAGTGTGTAGTTCAGTTTGGAGATCTGGTTTGAATTCCTTTAGAAATTTCGAGTCATTTCTACTAAATCCTGGCGACTTGGCTCACTGAAACATTTTCTGGTCCAAAAAAAGAATGACGTATGTACGGAGAATTGATCACAAATCCAGAGACAGCAAAGGCAGTTTTTGGCGGGGGGGAGGGGAAGGGAGGGAAAAAGTGGAAAACTGAAAACTAATCAAATAAATGTTGCTAAATTTCAATAGAAAATAGAAATAAGTCTTCACTTCTTTAATTTTGTCAACTGACTGGGGTCAAACTGTCAACTCTGGCTAAAAATATTTTGGAGATAGAAGGCGACAACCTGCCTCCTGCCTTTCAAAGATTCGTTCCTGCAAATAAGACTACTTGAAATTTTTGGTTTCAAACTATATTGCAAGAACTTTTTTCCATGTCTCAGAACTTAACTACCAAGCTTAGCCGTGCACCTAAAACAATACATGTTAAATTTTGTACCCTCTGAAATTTCTCACCATAGTTGATAGTCTACCCCGCTCAGTGGCAAATCCAGCCCGGTTTGTTGGCGCCAGATTCCAGAGCATTTTCTATGGTATAGTCCTTAAAAATCCCAATAAAAAATAAAAATCTGAAAACTCAATGGAGGAGGACGGGCAGACTTTGTATTGAGTAATACCATCCTAATTTTATTTTACTTTTTATATCAAATTTTGTGCCCTCTATCGTACCTTCAGTTGTTCCAAAAAGCCGGATTTTTCTCTCTGAGGTGAAAAATCTAAGGCTAAAATTTGAAAACGCAATGAAGGAACAGAGAGAAATTACGACGAGTCATAATACGCATATTTTATTTTATTTCTTATATCATGCTTTGAGCATTCTACCGAGCCCTCAATTTTTCCAAGAATTCCTCATATAACAAAATATTTAAGATTTGGTAGAGCACTCATGACTTGATATTATAGATATAAAGTAAATTATGAATCTTACTACTCAATATAATACCATTTTTAACCCTTCACTGCGTTTTAAAATTCAAACTATAATTATTGAAAATTGTAACATTTTAAGAAAATTGAAGATCCGGCAGAAAGTACAAGAATTGACATAAAAAATTAAATAAAATGTTGGTATTTATTACTCGACATCATTCTTAGCTTTTCCTTTCCTGTGTTTTCAAAATCAGACTCACCGGTTTTCTGTCCACCCTTGTGTGCCCACGTACTATCACTTTCAATTTCGAGACACCCGAGAGTAGAGTTAAGGGTAAATGGGATTGGATATAATAATTATTTTTGTAGATTTTGAATTTTTACCGTATAATGTTGAACTAACGCATGTTTTTCTTAATTTTCAAAAAGAAAAACAGAATAATAAGAACAGAGATCTCTTATTTGGTGGCTCAATGGGCCATGGTATTAATTCGGCCTGAAGTAGTTTGGCGGGTCTTGAGAATTCATTCGCCGGCTCTAAGATTCCACATGTCAGCTTTGCAATTTTCGATGTGGCTGTATTGACCAGGACTGGCACGAAAGTAGTGTCGGCGATGCGAAATCCCTCTCCCATTGGTGAAATTATTTTTAAAAGTCTGCAAATTCCCAACGACTGGGAAATCCTGGGACCCAGTTGGGAAAATTAAAAAGATGAGGTTCCTTTTTATTACGGTAAGATCTTACCCGACATTTTTCGTGCCTACCTACCTCCCTCACCATGTTCTCCGTGCCAACTCAGATGCTGACCTGCCTGCAGTAAAACCAAAACCATATGTGGAATTTTTTAGTGTTCCAGCTTCTTGGAACTATTGACGTATGCCTTTGATACTTACTATAATTTAGTTTTACAACATAACAGACCAACACATGCCTTTATTCGCCGGTATTGTACAATTATGTCAATTCACAGGCGGTAGAAGTGTAACATCATCAATTTTTGAATTTCGAGAAACATACCTTGGTCATTTACACATAAATGTATCACGTTTGCCAAGGATCATCATCTCATTACACACGTGTTAGGATTTTGATTCAAAACTAGAACTAACGATGCTCTATCCTGTATCAAACAGCGAAAATACAGAAGCTGAAACAGTATGTAAGCTATTAAACTGAAACTGTCCCACTGAGTTCTCGATTCATCGTTGGTTTCTTGCTGTTTCTCCTTTCCTGCTGTACCTACTCTTCTTAGGGTATGCATTGAGTATTTCGTTAACTATCCCTCGACTTCGAGTTGAATCGGTACAGATTTTTTCGATGTAACAGCTTCTGATCACGTCAGACAATGAACGTAACCGGACCCAAGTCCAAGGGTGTGTTGTTCATATCGGGTAGAGTTTCGGATTAGTTTTATATTATTGGTCGTGGTGATGAATTTATCGATAGTCTACTCATCATTTAGAGTTACGAAAAAAAATAGAAATGGCAATCCGGACTTTTCCAGAGTGTAATAGAAGTAATGTTCTTCCATTCTTCTTACATTTATGAATAGAATAAAATGATAATTTAGAATAATTTAACCTTTCAACAATTCCTCATAAAAATACATTTGTTTACATTTTGTATCGCTGAATTTATCGCAGCTATTACAGCTAGTGCAATCAATAAGGCCAATACAGTCAGAAGTCAATACAGCCATATCGCAGTTTTGAAAAATTTAAATCAGTTTTAATATGGTGATTGCATAAGTTTTAATATATTCTGAATCAGTCATAATAAAATAATAAACCATGACCTTTGTAGTGGGGACTTTTAGTAGTCAGTTAAGAAACCAGCCACAATAATTTCCTGCAAAATTCCGCTTGTTACCCTTTTTTGACTCTGAATTTCTTCATTTGCCACGACTAGAAAGAGCTTCATGGTGTACAAATGGTCTTCTTTACATTATCATTCTTATGGCTTTATGTTGTGTAAAATGACACTTAAACTGACTTAACTAGCATCATGAAGACATCAAATTGATCTCCGCACAGGGACGTACCGAAGAGTTTTTCCTGGGGGGGGGGGCGAAGGTCTCAACTAATCCAACTCCGAATTCCCAAATATCAAAGCAAAAAAAAAAACCTTTCGACTTGTTGGATTTTCCTAACTCTACCGAAATTTCCCAACTCCGCCTGACTAAAATGGTAAATTTTCCCAACTGCTGAATAAAAAATTTCCTCGGGGTAGCTCCCCCTCCCCCCTATCGGTCGGTACGTCTTTGTCTCCGCAAAGGATGGCAAAATGCTCGATCACTAGCTCTCAAAGTGGAGCTCAACTCGATTACAAAACGTATCCCTGTGAAGTGCTTGCTCACAAAACTGAAGAGTTGAAAGAATTCCTAGCTGAACTTGTTCCAAACTATGCAGGCAAAAGCTTCTAGCGGCGCACCACCGTACCTTAAAAATTCTGCCTCGTCAGTTCAGCCAATCAAGAAACAGAACGGCAGTGGGGCATGGTCGGATGAAGAACGAGCGGAACTCTTCGTCCAGCACTTCTTTAACAGCTTCAAGCAAGGGCGCAACCAAGGAGGGGATAAGAAGCTACATCCCTCTCCAAAAATTCTTCAAAATTTTTTCAAAATTAATGCCGATAGCCTGGTGCAGCTACGTCGGATCGTAGGTTCATACAAATTTACAGCTCATGAAAATAGGTAGGCACCAAATCAGGTAGGTACCAAATCGAGCTTTCACCCCTGCCCAAGTTTTTTTTTTTTTTTGAATTCTAGCCCCCAACAAAAAGAAGCTCTGGTTGCGACCCTGGTTTCAAGCCTAACCAACCATCTTAGACGAACAGTTGTAGAAGCAGGGATCTTGCAAGCTAGACGCTCCAAACACAACACCAAAAACATCTTTGTAGCAGAAATCAGCGAGGGAAGCAAAGGTCTAGGAAAAAGAAAAGCACCTGGTTATGACCTAGTAACTACAGACCCCTTGAAACGGATGTATACCATGATTATAATAATTTTTTAAACCTGGGAAACCTCCAGATGCCCTGCTTCTCATTGCCCAATCAGTCTGCTGCCGATACTCTCAGAGGTTTCCAAGAAAATCCTTATCAAGCGAATGAAAACTGCAAATCGAACATCATAGCGTTATCCCCATCATCAATTTGGATTTAGCCACAAGCACTCCTCGGTTGATCAACTGCAACGCCTGGTTACAATCATCACAAAAGCCCTGGAAAAAAATTGCAGTAATGCCTTTCTTGATGTCGAAGTACAATTTGACCAAGTATGGATCAATAGACTACTATACAAGCTCAACCAGCTCCCAAGTCAATTATTCAACGTTCTGCAATCCTACTTGACAAATCGTCGCCAGCAAGTCAAAGTGGGAGTGTTATTTCAGCTTTAAGCCCATCAGAGCTGGGGTTCCACAAGGTTTAATAGTTGGACCTCCACCATACCCTATGTATACTGCAGATATACTTGAACCTGATAGAGTCAATGCACATTTGCAGACGACACCGCCTATTTTTCATCGCACAAAAACCCACTTACAAAAGGCTCTGGACTCGTTCAGTAGATGGTTAGACAATTGGCGAATCAAAGTCAACACATCAAAATTAGTAACTTAAATGTAGCATTCACCAATAACAAGAGCACTCCACCCAACCCTGTCGACAGGGAGAGAAAGGGGGGAAATACCTCGGGCCCGAACTTTCGAGGGGGCTCAATATTTTTAAAAGGCATGAATTTTAATCATACTGTACATCAAATCAGCAGTCACTCCTTACATCATGAAAGAAACCTCTTACCTCGTAGCTTATAATTATTTCCCATATAACAAAAGAACAAAATGAAGGACTCTTGTAAAATGTATTTTGTTTCGGAAAAAATTCTAACCCTTCCTTGCATATACAATATCCTAAACATTTCGGTTCTCATGTTTAAAAAAAATTATTAACACTGTCCCTAGGAATCATGGCCACACCACTAGGAAAAAAAAGTTGGCATTAGCGGGTACTTTTCGATTTCAATTTTTTCAAAACAATGTGGAAGGGACGGGTCCAAAAACTTATAATAAAATTCTTGAAAATATTAAATCTTGTCCCTTAATAAAAACTTTCAAAAACAAATTAAAACGCTGGCTCCTGAACCATGCTTTTTATTCAGTAGACGAATTTTTATCGGCCCAATTATAGTTATCTGTTTACTTATTTTTAAGATATAATTTTTAAGCCATGTTGAAATTTAGTTTTAGTTGATAATGTGTTACACTGTATAATGGCCTAGTACCCAATTTTGTACTGTGAGAAGAATAAAGAATAAAGAACTGGAAGGAAATGAGGCCCGTGGAAATTTCCCCCGGCCCTCATTTTCTCTCTACGGGGCTGACTCCGCCAAATGTTTGGCGATTGAAGTCACAACAAACTATCCTGGTCTCCACTTCGACAGAAAATTAAATTGGACTCATCAGGTCACCAAGAAAATTGAAGAACTCAAAATCAAACGTGCTGAACTACACTGACTCCTGAATATCAAATCCACCTTAACTCTTAACAATAAGCTACTCCTATTAATTTATAAAATGATCCTGAAGTCAGTCTGAATGTATGGAAGCCAAGTAACTCAAACATCAAAGCTGTTCAAATTTTTCAAAACCGCATCCTCCGGCTGATATTACCAACCATCACTTTACACAAGAATATCAGAACTTTAAGAGAGTACAGAGATGCCCAATGTGAGCCAGAGATCAGTGAAGCAGCTCACAGGCAGGTCTCCAGGCTATCATGCCACGACAACCACCTAGCTGTACAAATACTCGAAAACTCACCAACTCCGAGGAGACTGTTTACATAACATTTTGTCTATCTCTTTTAGAAATTGAATGCGTCTAAGTTGGAAGAGCGTAACTTTTTCCGTCCTTTTGGATTTTATGATGTTAAGTTGCAGCCAAGTGGCTACACTGTTGTCTCCCGTTTACCCCGCCTCCCTAGCTATCTTATTTGGAGTACAGTGAGTCGAGAAAGTGGATAAGGTTGGCCAACAACAATTTGCTTTTCACTTTAACAACGCGAGCATGGTTTCGTAAAATATTAAAAATGTTTGATGTTTTCGTATTAAAATTTTTTTGTATTCAATTTTGTATCGTTTCCGTTTAAATTTGACTTTACTTTGACATTTTCATGGAGATTAAATATTTTTTGCATTAAATTTTTGGTCTTTTAGTTTGAATTTGACTTACATTTGACATTTTTGTAATAAAAAGGAAACTGAAACACCAAAATAAGTCGATTGTAGGTGCGGATCCACGGGGGGGGGGGGAAGACCCCAAACCAAAAAAAAAAAGGAAACAATCTGTGGAGGGGAAGCAAATAAATTTTTATGCGCTCGATTTTCCTTCTGCCATTTCCCTCGCCAAAATGGTCGTCTGGATCCGCGCCTGCGATTATTATATGAAAACCTTGTAGGAAAAATAAGTCCATGCAAAAGGGCGTAAAATGGATTTTTTTGGCAGAGCTGCTGTAGACTGATAAGGGGAAATCGGGGGTGTGTGACAATCAATATCGGTAGTCAGTCGATTGAACTAGGAACTATATGGTTTCATAGTGAAATCCCCGACCAAGCCCTCTTCCGAGTGCGTACTCTATTCTACACATGTTATGGTCCTTTTGAACCATCCTGTACGTATGGATCTTTTCGATCCACCCTGTAGCGTAAGAACTACTTATCTCTTCCTGATATTATTAGTTTCACTCCACTCCTACTTTTATGTACCTTTGAGGCTAAAAGGTGGGGTAATACTTCCTGGTCACGTACGCATTTAATCGATGTAGTGACTTATTCTTGTTATTCGGTCACTCTTATTCTAGTTCTTATTTTAATTATTATTAATTTAGTCGTCTTGACTTAAGTACTTCTTGTATTACCTCTCATAATAGCTTTGGAATATTGTCGGTAATAATTACAGTTATATTCTAAGGTTGACTCACTTGTCGTCCTGATTTCGCGGCCTTTTGAGTAAAGCTCTCAACACTTGCGTTCAATGATTCCAATCATCGGAGCGCCAGGGCGAGCCATTTGGAACTATAATATGAAATAGTGGCGCAGTCGGTAGGACTCGAACTCACGCTCCCAGAGGGAATCTGACGGTGGAGAAGTAAAACAAAAAGTGCGATTTCTTTTGAGCCCTCCCCTCGGAAACTACGATTTTACGAGTCTGGATTCAAAAACCTAAAGGTAGATTAAACAACGTAAAAAAAGGTCAAACGATGAAAAATCATGGCCTCAAATGAGTGCAGGCCCGGGGGAATCTCCCCAGCGGTTCTAAAGGAGAGAACTGAATTCAACTTGTATATTTTTATCTCCAGAATTGATTCCTGGGTCAGATCATCCGTATTCTCTATCTCTTCTCAAAGACAGATTACTCGGACCGGCACTTCCGTCCTGAAAAACATTCAGACATTCATCTCAGTTTTCTTTCAACTCTCCCTGAATAGGAATTTCGCCCTAGCCTCGCTACGGTTCAGAACTTGGCCGAGTCCGCTCGGACACGTGTTGATTCTACTTCCACGTCAATATTTGGCGATATCAATAACGTTGTCCCCGGCGCAGACGAATGCGATGACGTTTCCTGAAAACATAAAGAAAATTAGTAATAAAGAAAGCGTATTCAGTCGTGGTGGCGACTGGCGACCTCGCGGTAAATAAATATTAGAAAGACTAGCCGCAGCTATTGCCGTACAATAGAACGTTGGAATTACCGAACCTCCAAAAAATAATAATAAAAAAAATCTAGTCGACGTACCACGTTTTTATTTTGGTTTAAAGGGAGCTTACAATTTATGTATGTATACATGATATGCACAATGGGAGCTGCCGGTATAACACCGCTGTGTGTTATTATGTTAGTCGCAGACCGGCCAGGCAGAATGGCAGGTATAGGCCCTGGCGGGGCGAGAGGACGAGGGTCCTGACACGATAATCTATTCTTTCATTGAGATGTTAGCATAAACATTTAGATTATGAGCAGAGGCGGAGGAAGGGAAAATGTGCCAGAGAATTCGAGTTTTCAAGCGGAACCCCACAAAAATCACCACCGCCGCCTTCTGTTTGGGGATCGACAATACGACCGAAGGAAAGGTTATTGGGATCGAGGAACGAGTCAAAAAAGAATACATATTATCTGTCAGCTACAGAGAAAAGGGAGCCGAATGCGGTACAAAGCGACAACATCCAAGTCGACGTCATCGTTGTCGGTTTCATGAAAAGTGAAAAATAGCAATAACAATCGCCGGCAGCACACATCTATACAGCAACGTGTAAGAAACACCGCTGTTTTCCAATATACGTACATCCCTGAGTATTAGTATTATTCGGCGGAGGATAAAAGTTGAAAAAGCTGTTTATTTCCCAGAGACTCTTTGACTGGTCGCCGCGCTCGTTTGCACAATGTATTTAAAGTCTTTAACCGCCTTAGCGCGTTCTACTGTAAAATCGCATTCTTCCGCTGCATTGTGCAATGTATATAAAAGTCGAATCCCATTGGCGGAAATTTGGTTGCGGTGGGCTCCAAGTCGACACACCGATTGACGTAAGAATGGTTTCAGCGAATATGGCACTTAACAGTTTCATTTTGGCTCCATTAGAGGAACACAGAAGCGCGGACAGGCGACCGTAAACGCAGGAGGAATTGGTTTCTGTATAATGGCGTAATTAGGCAGGACAGTGATTTGATGTTTCCGTGGCCCCGGACAAGAGGAAGGAGCGGTCCATTTCTCACTAATGATTCAGTTAGAGTGAGCTCAGTTTGAATATCTAAAAGGATCTTAAGAGACGGTGCTGATAGGGTCTGAGGCACGAGAAATCTTACCAGCAGTGTAGACAGAAATTTGTAATGGGAGGGAGTAGTAGGAAAAAATGTATGATTATACATAAGAAATTAACACACACAAGTGTCCTTTTCGAACCTATTCCCCTTATCCTTCCCCTTACTACAATTCTATTGATGCGAATTTGATCACTCGCGATCCACTGGCTTGGAATTTGAGTAAAAAATACAGAAATGGACGCGTTTGTTCGTTAACTACCTCACCTGAAAATGAACTCGCCGGTCAGTACAAAAGAACCAGAGTTGACAAGAGAGGGAAGAAAGAGGAGATTCCTCTCACGCCTGGACTTTTTCAGAGGGCTCGTATTTTTTCAAGGGACTGAATGTTCGAATGCCAATATTTTCTCGCTTTTGTTCTATAAAAATCAAAAAAGTAAACATTTCATGCCATGAATTTCGGACTCTTTATATTTGCAAGTTCAAAGGACGTATACTAAGGAACACTTTTCGGATAATCAACAGACGATTGACTGACTAGTTATCGAGTATGAGTCATGTATGAATTGGAGATGGAATCCAGATGTGCAACTGACTGTACCTCAGTTTTATCATCATGTTTCTTGGTTTCAGTAAGTTAGGTAGCCCATTTGAGGGTTGCAGAACGTATGCTGATAATGAATTCAAAACACGGGAGAAAAAATTTAACCAATATTTGATTCAATTTTTTTTAAACCAATGATAAGCTGATGTTTTCTTTCTCTTGTTATCAGTTTGTAGAATGAAATGACGAGAGGCCTTTTCGACATTTCTGTGATTTTTGTATTTTACGTTGATTCTTCTTCTTCTTGATTACACCTTCTCCGTCCGAAGTTTTATGATCAACATAGCCAACTTAATCTTATCCACGGCCGCTCTGAATAGTTCCTTTGGAGACCATTTGAACCATCTTCTCAAATCCGATTCTCACGACGATTTCCTGCGACCAACACCCCTTTTGCCGCTTATTTTCCCTCACAAGATGAATTGAAAAATTGAATATTTCTCTGCGTTTCTGTTCATGTCCCCGTAGTACTTCAGCTTTCTTTGCTGTATTGTTCAGAGGAGCTCCGGTGCCTTGGACATTTTTCTTAGCACTTCAACCTTTTTCTAAGCCTAGAAATTCTTCATCAATATTCAAACCTTTTTTCAGTACTTTCTCTAATAGACTGGACTGCGAACACTATGACATGACTTACATAGGAGAAACAGGCAGAAAATTCACAACTAGAATAAAAGAACATGAAAAATCACAAAAGCTAAAGGATGACAAATCACTTTTTGACAACAATCACAAGTTGACAGAAAAATACAAAATCCTACACATAGAAAACAACACGTGAAAAAGAAAATTAAAAGAACAACTTGAGATAATAAAGGCAAAAACAAAACAAAACAACCTAATACACACAATAACTAACTTCCAAAGCGAGAACCTATTCCAATTAATAGACTACACAACCACAGACAACCAATTGGAACACACCAAATAGGTTTACCATACGGTACTACACAACACTGTCAGTACAGGACCACGAAGAGAAAAGTGTTAGGGTACTCCACTGAAGATGGCATAACAGCCGAAAGCGCTCTAGAGTACAGAAAAATTGTGAATTGGCACACCCTACGTACAGAATTTTTACTTTGTCATTTTAACAGTCTAATAGTTTTCCTTTTTCAACCGTTAAATTAATTATTTTCTTTCTTCTTGCTGGAAATATCTGTTTACTTTATTATATGTCTGATCGGGTTTTCCTGCTTTCATTTGTTCCTTAATTTCCTTTTCCCTTCTTTCATTCACTCTTTATTTTGAAGCCTTATTTTTATCCTTACTTTCTCTATCATCGGCTTGTTTATACTTTTTTCTTTCTTCCATTAATTTTAGTATGTATCTTATTTTCTCATTTCTGTTATTTGAGTAGCTAATTTCTTCCTTCTCGTTATTTCTTTTTGATATTATTTTCTTTTCTTCATCTCTTTCCATAACTTCAAATTCCATTTCGTGTTTACTTTCTTCTTATTCATCATTTTGAATTTAAACCTGCATTTCATTTCTATTAAATAGCGGTCATTATCTACATCCGCTCCTGGGTATATCTTACAATCCAGTATTTAATTTTTATATATTCCTTTCGTCATAATATACCTAATCTTTGATATCTTTCATTTTCTGAGTTTTTCTAAGTGTATTTTCTTCTCTCGTGATTATTAAATAGCGTGTTTTCAATAACTAATTTATATGCTTTACAAAATTCTATGAGCCTCGATCCTCTTATATTTCGCTCTTCTAAACCATTCTCCCCGCATGCTCCTTGTTCTTTTCTCCTCCTACTCTGGTGTTCCAATCTCCCATTATAATTAAATTTTCTTTCAGTTGTACCTCGCTTACTACTTCATCAATTTCTTCATAAATGTTTTCTACTTATTCTTCACTATAACTTCCTCTTGGACTATCACTGAAGATACTGATTTAGCTGAAATTCTGACCGTTAATATTCTCTCACTGTACTGGGTATTACTTTGCACTCTATTCCCAACAGTCTAAGTCGGAGTTTTCCTTCTCCTATGTGCTTTTAGTTTTTCTTTAAGCCCCCTTACCATGCCAGAGGGAAATTTACTAGTAAGATGGCTGCAACTTACAAATTGTTCTCTCCAATAGGGGCAAGGGCCCCCATTTGCTCTCCCCGTGTATCAACGACTGTGCAACATCAAACTTACACTATTGGCGTTTGGACACTCCTACAGAAGCGCTATAGAGTCGTGAACGAAAAGATGATCAGGGTATTTTTACCATAAAAACATGTACAAGTAAAATGTGCTATAGCATCTTCAATATTGTTTTTTATGGAAAAGTGAAGAGAACGAAAGTGTCAGCCCTTATCATTTCCTTTCAGATGAGCCCGACTTCAGTTTTTTTTTCTCCCCAGAACATTTTTGTCACTGATCATCTGTTTGTCCAAATACACCAATCAGCGTGCCGCATTTCATTAGGCCGCTAGAGAGCGACTCTTTAGCGTACAAATGCGAATACGATTATGATGAAATTCAAAACAGCTGAACTCTATTCTGCACATCGGGCAATCATTTGAACTCTTTGAATCACGAGAAGTAATTACAACAGTCTTCATTCTGTAATTTCCGACGTTCCCGAATCGTAATTTTGTCAACTTGCGCTCTGCGTGGTCCGGTTGTTCGTGCGTCTGGTCATCACTTCCTGCACCAAACTTCCGGTTCACCTAATCCCTTACACGTAGGTCATCCGGCAACGCGTTGTGGATTAAAATAACCAAAGACGAAGACGAAAATTTATCTAATAGAACGCGACAGAAGCCGTAAGTCAGGCGCGGGCCGTCCAGTCAAAAGGTTAACAAATAGGCCGCGATTGTGCGCCCACACTTCTAAAAAACACATCAACTCGGGGTCTCGTTTTCCGGTAGCAGTTGTTGATATTCAAGCCGGAGACCAATTAATTAATCGTACCGTTAATGTTAAAGTTGATAGTAATAATAACAACAATAACAGTAATGAATGGTAATGGTAGTCTTGCAACGAAAGGAAAAAATTAAAAAAAAAAAAAGAAAAAAGAAAGAAAGAAGAGACGCATTGTGGGGGTTAACAGACGCATTAACCTCGTCGCGCATTCCTACGTTAAATTAAGTGATCACACTGTTGCTGAAGCGGTTTCGATTATGCGCCACCGTATATGAAATTTACGAATTCGTTTACAGATACATACCTACCCATAGTCGTATATAGTTGGCACAACAAAACCGCCGATTAACAGTGAAAAATTGAGCGTATGTAGGAAATCTGGAAACGATCGAGCAGAAATGAAATAAAAATACGCACGCGGTTCAGACGAAAGTGGATTCCGATACGAAGTAAATTAGGGAAGTTCCTCGTCTCCGTGCGACCCCCTGTTGCTTTCTATTCTTCCCGTCGACCCCTTCGCTTTGCTGCACAAACAAACCGCTTCATTCTTTTCGTGTTTTCGCGGACTGTAGAGTTGACGACTTGTTTTTACTCGATGGTTGTTGGATTTGTCCGCTAAGCAACTTCCAAACCTTCAGCTGGTGATTTGAATGTTAATCTGTTCATCCGCATACGGAGTCGTATAGCCAGAGTCTGTTGGGTGATGCTTATTCCAGTGAATAACAAGTCTTGCCTACTTAGGTGCGAAATTTTTTGGCGGTTCTGTGAATAGCAATGACATCGGAATGTGTAAAGTGCCCTAAACCTTGAAATTGAACAATCAGTACCTATAAAGTTTAACCGTCACTAGAATGTATCAGCACTGGGGTACTAACCCTTCCCCCATTCTTTTGTTTTTCAGTGGTATAGATCGAATTTTAGCGATCCTGAGGGTTTGGGAAGCAGCTGCCCCGCCAACGAAAAACTTAGGACGACATTGTCCCTCCAAAAATTTGGAATTTTTAGATTTGTTTGCTAGTACGGTTACTTTAAGGCGTTACGTAGACAAATGTATAGCAAATAAAAAGCTTTTTTTGCTTTATAGTTTGCAAGTGAACAAAAAAGTTAACCCCCCCCCCCCAAATCACCACCGTTGTGTGGATTCAAAGGCAGCAACATGAAGCAGGTATTGTACCTGCTACACATTCTATCAGGTGCATGTCGCCAGCCCCTCTATGGAAATGGGGGAGAAAAATGATGTCAATAATTTGTTCTTAATTTGTTCTAATTTGTTCAGCCATTTTTAGAATTTGTTCTTACCCCCACCCCCAAAAATTAGAAACTCAGTTTGAGGGGCTGGCGACATGCTAGCCCTCGGCATTCGATTTCGCGGTCGTATCAAGTCTCAAACATTTGTTCTTAATTTGTTCTAATTTGTTCCGCAGTTTTCAGAATTTGTTCGGCCACCCTCCCCTATTTACAGCCACCAAAAAGAAGGGCAGGGTCAACTAATAGTTATAATCCCACACAAATACTATTTGCGGCACACTAAAACTTGTTTTACACTCGTTCTAATTTGTTCTTTCATCTACACACCTGAGACCATTACCACTATGCATTTGCCGACTATTCGAGCTCAGGGGCGGGGGTAAGTGACCCTTAACTCTTTACTTTCCAAATGAATACGATTTGCCGCACACTGAAATTTGTTCTGTATATGTTCTAGTTTGTTCTCTAAACCCCACACCTCAGACTATCAAAACCATACATTTGCTGACTATCTGAACTAGGGGGTGGGGTAAGTAACGCTTATGTATGAATTTTCCGCGTAAATTATACAATTTGCTTCCAACTGCAATTTGTTCTCTATTAATTCTAATTTGTTCTCTATTCATTCTACACATTAAAATCCATCATCAGAAAGCATTGGCTGGAAATATGAACTTATGTGGTGGGGGTAAGTGGCCCTTATGTACGAATTTCCCATATAATTGCAATTTGTCCCCCACTACAATTTGTTCTCATTTGTACTCTCATCTACATACTAAAATCCGTCGCCACAAAGCATTGGCCAACAATATGAATTTAGGTGGTGGGGGTAGGTGGCCCTAATGCGCGAATTTCCTACATAATTGCGATTTTTCGGTCACTAGAATTTGTTCTCTATTTGTTCTCGAATCTACACACCACAATCCATCATAAATGTGTATTTGAAGTCAATTGAAATTCAGGGGGTGGGCCTAAGTGGCCCGTAAGTCCTCTAAGTTTCCATGTAAGTGTGATATTTTGCCCACTACAATTTTTTCTGTATTTGTTCTAATTTGTTCTTGAATCTACATACCACAATCCATCATCAATGCGCATTTGAAGTCGATAAAAATACGGTGGGTGGCCTTAAGTGGCCCTTAAGTCCTAAGTTTCCATGTAAATGTGATTTTTTGCCTACTACAATTTCTTGTATCAGCCTGTATTCCTATGTGAGTATCACATTCCTTGTACCAGCCTGCGAGCACTACGCTCTGCTATTGCATCATCATGCAGACGAGTCTGCAACCACGAGAGAGCATTTTCATGTCTGCCTCCCGGACTGCGTCGACATGAGAATGTCATCGTCCAGCGAACGTAGTAGCGTCCGAAAAACGAGCGAGCCAAAAAATATGGTTTCTTCTTCCCCATCAGGGGCTCTCGTTTCTGTGTACCCCTGGTCCATAAAATTAAGACGATACAAAAGTTGTACTATAGCAATATACAGACAAGTCTCATGGCTATCTCTAGGTCTTATCAGTATTGAACCGAATAGTTGGTCTGCTCCTGCAATTTCTTTTTAGGACTGTGAGCACAAATCGTGATTTTCGAGAAAGGCCTGAGAAAAATCGCACAATTCTTTTTTCTCGATATTTTCTCATCGCGGGTCCGGATTTTTCAGATTCCTGGACGGCCTTGGCTGCAATTAGAAATGCGAAATGCTCGGGCATTATTTCTTTATCAAATATGCGCGATTTCTGCTCGAGCATAAAATGAGTACAAATAGCGCATTTTACCAATTTTAATTTATGGTACAATAATGAAGTAACACGTGACCACTGCCACTTCAGGCAGAAATGGGAAAAATCAAATTAACTGAAACTCATGATTTTAAAATCAAAATCATTTTGAAATCCTTCAAAAATCACACTTTGAAAATCAAGCACATTTTTTTCAGAAATGATTAAGAATCATTCATTACATAATTTCTGATTTGAAGATTCTAAAGATCCATAAAAAACGGGAAAAATGATTTAAATCACAAAATCGAAATCATTTGATTCAAACCGAGTGATTTTCAAATCAAAAACAAAGTAATTTGAAATCAATTCATTTTCATGATTCTTTTGATTTTAGATTTTTCCTATCTGTGCTTCAGACCAAACGACTTAAGACACGGAAATGAGACCAAATCAGATTACACCAGGGATGTTTCTCAAAAAAAAAAAAAAAAACTGTTTTCCGTTTCCTGATATTTCAACTAATCAAGAATTCCTGTTTCCCGTTTCCTGATAAAATTATCGAACAAAAACGAGGATTCCCGATTCCAGAAAGAAATTCAGGTTCTCCTGAAATTTTATTGATATGTTATTTTCTTATCAGGTATTTTTATTTCTCGAAATCTTGATTAAAAAAAGAGGGAAAATAAACAGAATTGTTTTATCATAAATTAAAATAATGAAATCAAAAATTTCTGTAGTGTGTCGCGCACAGGAAACTCGCAAATATATAATGTAGAAAATAAGATTAGATGTTAATTAATACATTCCTCTATAATGTCATGTGGACTATGGTGTTTAATTGATATTGCATCTAGAAGACACGAGGAAGGATTTCTCTGGTGGTATTTGCGTCAGCGTTGGATGTATGTCAAACCTTTACTAGAAGAGTCATAGAGGTCGGCAGCAGAACCACACATTTTACCACACGTAAAAATAAGTAAAATAGTTCAGAACTTAGATGTGATATTTTGCCAGTTAAAGTTCTTAAGTAACCCCCTGCGTTTGTCTCCGGAACTCATTTACTGCTTCAAGGGCTGAAAATGTGTATGGGTAATTCTTCAATTAATGGGCATTTGCTGTCGTCGTGCAATTTTGAGAAGAATATTCGATTTTTTGCGATTTTTTCCATGAAATCTATTACATATAAGTATACAGGAAAATTTAAGTCATTCTTTGTGAACTTAACTCAACCAGAACCCCCTCCCGATCCCATAAAATACTCGAATTCTCATTCCCCTGGCATGTCGCCAGTCAAGAATCTCGAACATCAAAAATTCATACCTCCCTCACACAACAAATATCATGAACAAAAACCGGCAACTATGCACAAGACATGACTAATGCATCTATGAATATCATGAGACAGGCTTTTGTACTGGAGGGAAGGGTACACAGATGATTTGTGAGTGTCGCCACTTTAGCATCTCATTCCCCTGTCCATACTGTAAACGAGTGCTGAGAGAAGGGAATTCATGTAATGTTGCTCATAATGAGTTGGCAACACTACTCGATAACTGCGATTAGTTATGTTTTCCATTGCCATGTGACAAGCTTCAGTAGTATATCCGTACTCTGTCGAGTTAGAAAAGGAAGATGTTCGTTGGATGGTAAATCATAGTTCTCATTCCCCTGGGAACCTGCAGATCTGTTCTCGATAAGCTTTGAACTACACTGATGTATTATATCGCTTTTCGTATGTTGCCTGAGATGACTGGCCAATTACTGGCACCAGACTGCTATGTAGAGCGGAGTTACATTTATTTTAGCGACGAATTCTCATGCCCCTGGTTCGCATTCCCCTGATTCATTACTTTTTGTATTCCCAGAGGAATGAGAATAAATAAAGCATACTTTCACATAACTCTTCCAAAAGAGAAAGCGTTGAGATCTTAGGCCATTATACACTATCATGAGGATAAAGTGAGTGTTTTCTTTCACAGATGGCGCCAAGAATATCGAAAATTCAAGAAATTTGATATTATAATTGAGCCTAATTGATTGTGATTTTCCCAAATTTATAATTTTCGATATTATAATTAAGTGTAATCATTTACGTGATTTTTTCAAATATATTCACAATTTTCATAATAATTACAATTTTTTATGCGCAAAAAGCGAAAAGAGGATTTGGATTACCTACATATAAGTTTCTTTGATGTGATGATTCTGTGTCCATTACTCTCGCACCTCATGTCCGTACATAAAAGGGTACTTATTGCACTTCTTACAATCGACTTTTACACTGCTGCGTTAACATTGCTCATTCGCCTGTAACACTTCTCATTCCCCTGTCGTCACAAAAAAGGAGATTGAAATTTCAGCCAATTGAAGGGTCAAAATGAAGGAAAATTCACATCAAAAAATTGTTGATAGGTATACTAAGAAATATGCTTTAAAAAAAAAAGTAGAAAAAAACAAAAAATTTTAGCAAATTATATAAGCTAAAGAGTACACACTTTTTGAAGAATTACCCGTGTCGAAAATTAAATTTTGAAGCATCCTAAAAGTTAGATGGACGGGGTCCCGAGTTTCCACTCCCTCGACTCGTTTGTGAATGTTGATTACTTTAAGATGTAACGCTACCCCCTGTGTTTGACTAGGTTTCGTCTTGGAGATTAGAGTAGCTTGTACTGTACAATGGGGGTGAATAAAGTCACGTTTTCATATTTGAAGGACCATATGAGGAAGTAGCAACACTGTACGTTAGCAAGTCTGATATCAAAAGTTGCGTATCAACGAGTTCTATCATACTGTTACCACTCGGCATAGTTGAAAAGAAAGTACAGAACGGTAAAGACGAAATACCCATTCAGACAGAATCTGGAGTGAATAGAGACACGTATTAATTTCTTCACCGGTGGTAGGAAAACCCGCCAGAAATGTAAGCAAACTTATTTATTAGTAAGCAAATAAAAGAACATTCACCCATTATCATTACCTACAGAAGTGGTGAGTTCAATGGTGGTGATAGCGGAAAGTGAAAAACTCACTGCGAAGTTCACATATTGGAGAAGACAGAACTCGAATCATCCAGGAACAACTAATCATTCGCACTTCCCAACAAAACATTCTCACCCCAAAAAACGATATCACTGAATCATGTAGGTATACTTAGTTCGAACAAATTCCACTCGGTAGCGTTCCTCTCAATTAACAGTGCCGCTATACCCCTGTAGCTCGAAAATACTACCAGTTTTGTTTCTATTCCCTCATAACCTCCATTCACCCCATTGTATGGTAGTGTACTTATCATTTATCTAATTGTTTTATGTTTTCTTCGTCTTGTTATGCTTTTGTCTTCTGGTTGCTCGCGTTTGATTTAATCGTATTACATCTTCTCCATCGGGGGTTCTCGTTTCTGTGTACTCTAAGTCCATAAAATTAGGACGATACAAAAGTTGTACTATGTGGACACAGAGGAACACACTGCAATACAGTTTCATTCCGACAAAACTGCCCCATTGTGAACCCTATCCACTTGAATTAAATTCTCGAAATATCAAATTCTGTCTAAATATTTGAGCCGAGCTACTTTGTGGCCTCTAAACGTTTATCCATTTTGATAAGAATGATTCACAATCAACGCTGCTGCTTTTGCGACAAAGTGACGAATAAGCCCGCTCGGGTTTGTCTGCCGTGGTACAGGTGATTAACAGTTGTTCCCTTTCTGTCAGCTTCCAGCGTATTAGCTCAACAAAACGCGTATACAATAAGCGGTAATCGTGTATTTGCTTTTTCATCTCAAGATTTACGAGCAGGAGATACGAATCTTTTGATAAATCTAGGTCGATACCGCACTGAACGCTCTTCGATAAGGCATCGAGTGTATCTGCAGCGCATCTTCACAGATTTGAAGTGTACGTGGGAGACACGTTTTATATTTCAAACCAAACCGCGCTAATACGGGACAACTGATTGGGTGTTTTTGTAGTAAACCAACAACAGTGTGAAAATGTTTAAATAATATTTTTCTCTTTAACGGGGCTCTGGCTCGTACGTGAGCGATTTGCTGATTACAATATAACACGCAGAAGGTAAGCTGAGTTGCAAAATATTCGGAATGGTGTTCCGAAACTCTGAAAGCACCCGAATATCCATCGCGGCAACGAAATCTGTTACAGATCAGAGATCACTATTCGACTGTACGTCCCGTTCAACTTCGTAAAAGCTCGCCGCCGCCAGCCATCGCACCTTGTTCTAAAAATTTTCGCGTTGCAGCAATTAAAATGACACGCAGGTGATACGATAATTGATTAACATATTATATCTAACGGTATATGATGAAAAAGGTTTCTTACACGTCCCAACAAACACTTAATGAACGGCCTCAACTAAACACTTCGGTAAGTGTTCTCAAAGTGAAAAAAAAAGAAGGAACTCGTAATCTTCTTTTCTTCGCTCATATCATCTTATGTGGTAGAACAGTTGTGAACCTGTTTAAATCGTACTAGCAATTTAAACCCATTATACGGAACAGAGTTGCTCTATGGCCGCGGTGTTTTTTTGTAGGTTCCGAGTGTACGATCCGCAGACGTAAACCAGTCAGAATCAATTCTGTTTGAGTGATGTTTCAAACTCGTATTTTCAGTCATACCTACGGTGTAAATATAAAACACGTCAGTCCAGCGGCTTCGTTCGAGGTTTTGGTAACAATGAAGACTTTTTCTTAATTCTTACGTGTCGTATCGAGAGGCAGGCAACTCGAAGGCGAGTTAAGTGCCCGGTATTTGCTCTCAGCAGGCGGACTCTTTTTAACGTCGTAATAACGTGCAAGAAGTGAGATTTCCGAACACATCGAGCACTCGGCAGTGCTTCGAGAAGAGAACGGCATTGACTGAAAAATGGCCAACGACATACAGACACATTCAGAGGCACGCATGAGCGGAGTAGCACTCGAGTTGGTTTTGTTTTTGCACCATCTTAAGTTGCGAATTACCCGGTGATGCATAGCTGAGTAATGCGAGTCTGCTGTCGGGACGGATCACATTGAAATGCTCGACAATATTGGGTTGAAAACCGAACCTAAGTGGATGTAATACACTTCAAGTTCAAATAAGCGAAAAATCAGTTGAACCTGAGCAACGGTTTGCGAGTACAGAACATTAATTTACAAGTAGTATCTACTGGGATAATACCGGACAACGATGGTAATGTTGGCCACTCTTGACTTGTTTACTGATAACGATACTAGCGCTCTTACAACAGTCATGAGTAGCCAATATTAATACCGGTGTCTGGTATTACTGCAGTTGACTTTACTGATAACAATACTAGGGCTCCTACAACAAGTCATGAGTGGCCGATATCACCACCCGTGTCCGATATTACCCCAGTAGACTTTACTGATAACGATACTAGTGCTTCTACAGCACGTCATGAGCGGCTGATCACCGATAACAAGCCTCGTTTACATTGCGATAGTACTAGCAATCTTCACGAACCTAGTGATAGTTTGTTTACACTGTGAGAACTACTGTTGTGACAGCGACTATCATGATACATAATGTAAACGAGGCTTTAATAGTAACGAGTTCATGATAATTTTTATACGTTGCTGAGTGAATTATTTTTTGTTCTTGCGTACTTCCGACTTAATATCGTACTCAGTGGTGAATACAGAAATTACTCCGGGATTCGAGGGACAAGGGGTAACTGCCTCCTCCACTCTTGTGATGCTACAACCCGATGCGCAATCAGTTATCCTCTAGTTACCCGCGGAAAAGTTACCCATTTACAACCCTCAGTTACCCTCAGATTATCCAGAAAGCCGTCTCATTTAGTTACAGAGGTAAGTTACCCATTTGCAACTCTCAATTGCCCTCCGATTACCCTGAAACCCGTCAGTTACCCTTGGTTATCCTTAGTTGCGGGATTAGTTACCCGTTTGTAACCTTCAGTTACCTTCAGCTTACTCAGAAACCCATCAGTTACCCTTGGTTCCCCTTTAGTTACCTGGGTAACTGGCAAGATTTTGCGCATCAGAAAGGGTGTAAGGGCATGGGATATGGAATGAAATGTAGAGAGCGCTCGTGGCACAACACACACGCACGCACACTAACAAACACATGTAAGGAGGTTGAGTGATCAAAATTGGTATTTTCTATCCCATAACAGAATAAGGAAGGATCAGTCTCGTCTTAGGATTCCGTTTGTTAGTTTGTTTCGATAAGTGTTTTAATTTGTAGTCAGTATTGTAGAAACATGATTTCAATAAGAATTTACCCTCAAATGACTCTAAATTTTTTTAAATTCAAAATATCGAATCATCGCCAATACATTTCTTAATGGGAGCAAATTATTTTATCATTCAAGCCAGATAGGTTCTTAACTCTACCACCAGGGTTCAGCCACTCAGATTCCGAGTCCCAATCACTTTGCTCCCTACTTTCAACTGAATCAGTTGTAAGAATGAGAGCTCATTAAGACGAAATAGTGCGTGACTCGGTCATTATCTAGGACGCTCTCCTTTTCCTTCAAACGACAAATGAAAAATGATTTTAATTGCCATGAGCGCAAATAGGAGGCTTAAGAGGGCTTAATCATTCCCATTCATTGAGCGCCACTTAAAAAATTGAAAAATATAAGAGCGAAAGAATTTTTAAGATTATTTTTATGCTTGTCAATCTCCATGAACATCCACCTCTCATTCCGGATCGGCTATTAGCTTATGCTTAATTTCGCCAAAAATACTTGAATTGCCAATACAATTGAGGCAGGTGAAGGCAAACGAACGCAAGTCACGACTGCAATTTTTGATAAATTAAGTTTAACTTTCCGCTACAATATTGTCAACGTGAACTGCATAGAGTAAAACGTACAATCATGGGCCACCCTAACTTATTGTTTTTATAACTTGGCTTAAAATTATCCGATTTTAATTAGCAATGTGTCAAAAGGTGAGGCATACCGTCTAGTTTATGGATCAATTCTTATTCTCTATACTACCGCAGTTTTTGTGAAATTGAAAATTGAGATACTGATATGAACCCAGTTATAAATATGAACCACCGTAAAAAAATTCAAAAAGAAATTACCAAAAATGCATTATTTTACTAACAAAAAAAAATCTAATTACGAACAGTATTTACAAATGTAAAAATCACTTTCAGCTCTTGAACATTCGATAAGAGCCCACTGTTATCACCTCGACACCCTTCACTAGATTGAATACAATCGTCCTGCTACTTCAAAAATTCCCCTCAGGTGAAACATTGGCATTTGTAGTCTTCATCGACATTGGGTCTTTTCACACTTACCATAAATTTGAAGGAAATTGAGATTTCTCAATATAAATGAAAAAATCTATATAATTGAAGTGTGAAATCCAAAACCGACTCAGTCCATTTTTATAAAAAACAAGTTAGATTCTCCATCAGGTGGAGGAACATGTACAGTGTGCGGATTAATCAGCCTAGGGTATGTGTTCCTGTAACCATACTGCTAGGCAACTCGCGGGCGTCGCCGTCTCCTGTGTTGCGTGTTGCAGTGCGACATTGTGAACGGTTTTCTTTTGCTCTCCTGAAAAGTTGTAAAATTGACTCAGTCCTTTTTGGAATGTCAGTCATCATTTATTATTAATATAAAAATACAAATTTGAATTTATCAAAAATTTAATAAAAAATTAATAATAATATTAATATTATAAATCACTAAAATGATTTATTATTATTACTAATATTCTATACACATATTAATACACAATTTGAAATATAATAAATTATCACCGTCATAGTGTGAATCCACTAGCGGGAACGGTTCGTTCGCTAGGAGCGCTAGAAGTAGTTCCTGCAGGGGGTGGTCCATACTTGTACCTTAGTTCATAATTATTGTGTTTCTTACTCTACAATATGAATTACTCTGTTAATTTGAATCAGCGATAAGTCTGGTACAGATTAAAATAGCGACAATTTTCCCTGATTTTTCAGTATGCATGTATTTGCCGATTGGATGAGCATATTAGTATGTCACTTACTCATCAATATTAGCGAATATGCACTAAAAAATTAGAGAAACGGCATCTAAAAACAAAACTGAGAACTAAAACATTAAAAAAGTATGCCACTTCACCAATTTTGTTAAAAATTACCAAGGTTGTAGGATACAGTATGTACATTATACATAAAAAATAAATTTCAACTTCCAGGCTTCACTTTTATTGCAGTGAACCGGCTTAAATATGGATAAATGTGTTCGTTATTTCGTCCAACAATTCAGGATCCTCTCTTGCTCCTTTCCAATAGGGATAAGGGCTAGGCGGTATTAGATCGAGCAAAGTCTGTAGAATTCAGAAATTCTTGAAAATTCAAGAAATCGAATTTTGAAGGAAAGTCTTAGTGTTTCCGGTCTTTCTGCATGACTGAGAGACATGGACAATAAAAACTGACGATCGAAGATGGATTGGCGCCCTGGAAATGGAGATGTGGGTCTACCTATGGATGCTGAGAATCCTCTGGATGGCCAGAGGACAAGCGCAACAATAATTCAAGAGTTGGCCGTACACCGCCGGATATTGCAATCCTTTGGTCATATCACCAGGAGGCATGGCGATAACTTGGAGAAGTTGGTGGTACAAGGGAAACGGTAGAGGGGGAGGTTGCCAAAGAGATGGACGGACCAGATGGAGGAAACGACTGAACCCGACATCTGTAAGCTGACGCGAACGGCGGAGGATCAATTGGCCTGGAGATTAATAGTGGACGCTGGTGGAAGCGGGTTATCGAGCGCTCAGTCATAAGCGATGAACAATGATGATGAATTTAAGAGTCTTACAGGTCTTAAGATCACACAGTGATGATGATGATTCATTGAGATTTCAGAAGCTGGGAACTAAGGTAGGTTAACGCGTATGATTTAAACGGGAGCAAACGAGCCCACACCATTCACGAAATTCGAGAAACCTCTTTCTGCGCATCGGTTGGTGAGCTATCAACTACCTATAGGTTTAGAGAGACTTATTAACTTACCTACTCGTCATTATCTACGAGTAATAATTAATTAACTCATGCAGCACCAATGATGCTTTCAATCAGAACTTCGTTATGGTTTTCCAACGAATTAATCGCGTGAGTAAAACGAGTCTAGCACAAATTTACAATTCGTCGGCACCGAAGTTTCATCTGAAGCATCGATTACAGGTATTGCGGTTACTTCATTATACCATAAGCTATGAAGTAACTCATTGTCATGTTAAAATATCCACAATCTAGATGATCGTAACGATCGATTAATTCTGAAAACACGGTGCTTTTTTTCCTTCGAAAAAAAAAATAAATAAAAAGAAGCGTACGTGAAAAAAGACGTTGTGGAAACGATTTCGGGTACCAGATTAGATTTGATTGAAGAACCCGCTCGAGGGGACGAATATCAAGTTACAGATTAACGGTTGAACGAGCCACCGATAAACATTCTACCCCCAATTTAAGATAAAATCCGCTTGTTGTACCTTTACTGTGATCGTTTATCATTGTAGCGTGAAAACGTACTTCCTAATGTCTGTGTTCTCCCATATTTCTAGAAGACAGCGATTTTCGACCACGACAAAATCGCAATAATAACATTCTTTACATCTTAATACTACCATTATTCAATTTTTTTTATACAGTGTGAATTAAACTTGCTGGGCTGGTTTAGTTTACCACGCTATCCACAAATTGGAACAAACTGCGTAAAGTGCTGCAGTGTTGACAGAGTTATTAAAGGAAAATTTTGTAGCGGCAGATGATTCCTTTTGATTCTTATGTACTGCTTTTGGTGTAAGGCTCTGTGGTGGCCGCAACCTTCACTCTGCAAACTAAACACTTAATTGGAGTAACAATAAAAAATACGGCTTATTTCCCACTTAAAATGGTCACAGGTACCAATCCCCACTTAAAAAGAATTAATTTAAACTCAAATCCTCTCTTTTTGAAACACGACGCATTCCGGGGTTTGACCCTCAGTTCCTCTAGAATATTATGACTCATCTCCATTTCAGGGGCGAGGGTTCTCCTCAGACAAATATGTGGTGAGCAGAAAACATGTCATTAATAACACGGTGCAACAATTTCTAACTCCCTTTCGGTGCCCCAAGAAATGGGAAAAACAGTTTTAGAACTATTTTTCACATACTGATTCCGAGTAGTTTGCCGGTTTTTACTTCAGACTCTTAAGTTTTTCCGCAAATGGCCCCAGAGAGACGAACAAAGCTAACTTTAGTGCTCTTCAAGCTTATTGGTAAGCTACTGGGAGCGTACGCAAAAATGGAGCCGGATAGGCCCGACTCTTCCTGAAAATACTTAGGCCCAGGCCGATCTTTTAGGAGAAGCTTTCTCATTCACCTCTTTCCCGAGCACATAAATATACATATACACAGAAATATTGAAAAAGAGACTCTCAAGAAGCTTTGGCGGCATTAAGAATCGAGGCCAAGCAGCGCACCACATATCTCTATTCTATATATTAAGAAAAAAAAAAAATTACAAAAATTTATAAAGTTATCATATTACAGGACCTCCTTCCACACCACATTTGCAGTTTTATAGCTTCCAGGTTGTACTTGGACTTTTAAATTATTAAACGAAGTTGTCCGCGACAGAGCTATGTATAATTTATTGTCCATTACTGAAGACATACTCGGGTAGATATATCCCAACCTTCTCCAGCGTCTGTCCCTGGGCCTTGTTGATTGTCATACAAAAGGCTAAATTTATTGGAAATTGTCTCCTTTTGCATGAAAAAGGCAAGGTGGAATCCGCTGACGACAGGTTCACTCTTGGGAGTAATATCCTTCGACCGCACTCCACCCCAGTTATTATTTCCAGATCCAGCGCATTCGTGTACATGTTTCTCACAATTACTCGTGTCCCATTCAGCAGTCCAAGTGCTACACTCATATTACGTAGCAACATAACAATCGCACCAACTTTTAAGTGTAATTTATTTGGTGGTAAACCTGTCAACTCCAGACTATCTAGAAATTCAACGGGGAATTTCAGGATTTCACTGTCATTTTCACTGATCAGTCTATTCACGTTTGTTTAGGTTTTGGCTTCCCCAGGAATCAAGTCCAAAATCTTGTCGTTGATCTTCTGACAATGATCATTCTTTGGTGCCAGAATTGCAACATTGGAAAATTTCAGGACATCCTCTGGAGTGTCAAACTTTTCACCATAGACATCTCTCATAATGTCCTGAGAAATTATGCTTGCTGGTAATTCTATAATGCCCCCATTTTCAGAGCCAGAATGAGGGAAAATACCATTACCAATCTGCAGCAAGAATTCTGAGAACTCTTTTTCTCCTGCTTCCGCTCGCATGTTCGAGGACAGGCTCAGCGTTTTGAATATAGGCTATATAGGAGAAGACTTGATGGAATTAGCAATTGTAGTAGCTCTTGAACCATGTGGAACTACTGGCAGAATCTGCCTAAAATCTCCACCCAAAACTACTATCTTGCCGCCGAACGGCACGTCATTTCCCATGATGTCCTTCAATAGTCTATTTACACGCATCAGAGCATACATGTTTGCCATTGGAGCTTCATCCGAAATCATGATTCTTGCATTCTTGATACTGTTAGCTTCTGTGAGTAATGGACAAATAAGTGGAAGAAATGCGTGTGAGTAGTGAGGTTGAGTCGGTTGTTAGCTCATAACTAGAGCTAGGATTCCTTGGCATTTGCCAGTTGAGTTTGCAGAGGCGCCGGTGAATAGGAATGAAATAGACATCCGTTTCAGAGTAGTAGGGACCCAGGAAATGAATTTAATTTTGCCAAAAAATGCCGAAAATGGGATAAATGCCAAAAATGGGTATAAATGCCGAAAACGTAGATAAATTCGGAAAGTAGGGGTAAAAGCTGAAAATGTACTACAAAATGAGCGTAATCGTCTCGAAAAATGCAATGATACAACTTCAGGGAGGTCTGCTTGCTGTAACTGTACCTGCTCGACGTACATGTTCGAACAATTACTACTTCAAATTATCTCGTTCAGTCATTCACGATTGAGTATCAATGAGAATTATTTTAGTCTGATTCACAGTTCGTCTCGTGAGCTGTGCTCGGAAAATTTTTTTGAAGTCTCCAGCGCGAATAGAAAAGTATAAGGAAAAGATGAACTGTTCCCCGCCACCCGATGTGGTAGTTACACGATGGAGGACATGGATAAAAGCTGCTGATTTTTATGCCCGTAATTTTGAAAAATTTCCTGATCTAATACGTGAGTTGCCGGACGACTGTCAGCAGATACAGAAACTCAAAACACGGGTTCACAGTTCTTCCAGTTGTTTGTCTTCAGATCTCGCTTTCATCCACATCTCCGTGGTATTTCTACTAGATGTTATCCAGAAACTCGAAACTAGGGGTCTTCCACTTCATGAGCAGCTTCAACTAGTGCATGAAGTTCTTTCGAAAATCAATCAGATTCCAGGTTCACGTGGATTAATTTTGAGAAGGAAAGCAGAAAATGTATCCGCGTAAAATGTTGGTCTGAGTACTTTAAAAAAATTGAACGTTTCTCTAATTGAGGGCACCGCGCCTCCATCTACATTCGCCCAAAACCCTGTATTACTGAGCTTTTTTACCTGGGCTCCACTGACATCAGTCGATATCCAACATTCTTTTTCGGACTACCAGTACATCCTCACCGATCATAGACAAAGCTTCACCCAAGAAAATCTCGAAAAATATTTGATTTTACTGTACAATTGAAACAATTTCTGTAAATGTTTCAAAACGCTTTTTTTTTTTTTTTTTTTTTTTTTTTTTTTGACGATCCTTCGTAAGGTTAGAAAAGAACATGTAGTAATTTGCCAAAAATTGCCGAAATTAAAGTTTTTATTGCCGAATTTCCATTTTTTTCCTTGCCGAAAAGTCCTAGCTCTACTCACAACTCTCCTCAGACTGAACGGATTTGAGTGATCAAAAAAGCATATGAAAGAGGTTGCTTCACTGAGTGTCCTTAGACTAAGATGAACTTTGTAGGTCAAGTAGTTCGTGAGTAATGGACAAATGAGTGGAAGAAATGCGTGTGAGTAGTGAGGTTGAGATGGTTGTTACCTCATAACTCCTCTCAGACTCAACGGATTTGAGTGATCAAAAAAGATTCATAAGGAGCTTGATTCACCGAGTGTTTTAGGACCTTAACCAGCATTGTGCGATAATTAGAGCCTGAGATATAGGTGTTGAACTTCATAGAACCCAGTTTTTCAAACATATTTTAAATATACATATAGGTAGATAGATACAAAAGAAACCAAATTTCCCATTCACCTTTCAGTGATTGTTTTTATATCCTGGTGCCTAACAAAATGGCGCGTATTTATAACACCCGAAGCCCGACAACCAAGCAACAAACTTCATACACGAGAAACAGAAAGCGTTCCTGTTAAAAGTACTTCATGATTTAGTAAGATGGGCACTGGAGAATCCGAAAATCGAAATTTCGGCAAAAATGAGCTCCTTCTGCCAGAAAGGTCCTCAATTGTATGTGAGTTTACTCAGTCTCGAATCAGCACGTTTTGGCTTTCAAGTAAAAGAACATATACCTACAGGCTGAACTTCGCAAGTTGTTCCCTTTGGAAACGTGGTCACGCTACGGGGCTCTACACGTGACATTTGAGATACGAGGTGAAATTAAAAACAGACATCGGGGTAATCAGCTTGTTCCAGCTTACAGCCTGCATAGATTCATTACGACTCAAACGATCAGCTTAATTGCAAACGCCAAACTGATCACAATATTTTCGATATTAAAGCATCCTGGCGGAACTGTGTGATGTTTACGCCGCCCATGTGTTATAGTGATATATTATGTATCCGAGGGTGGAAACAGGGAGAACAAAATAACCGCTATGCGCTGTAAGGAAAATAAAAAGTCACGATAACGGTGGCTCTAATTGATGTGTAATAAAGGAAGAATCGCTCATTATTTACATTGCAGAGGAACACGCCGATGCCGCCGCCGCTATCTTATCGTAATTCCAAATCTAAAATGAAGTTGGTAGTTTCAAATACGAGGATATCTATTGTAGTTTTATCTGTTTCATTGAATTAAAACGCAATTCGACCCCTGGAAAAATTTTCGGATCTGGAATGTCGCCCGCATGACGTGCTTATATTTTCGCTTCCTATTTATACCAACGCGTGCGGCAGCTAGGGTGTGATCAGCAGGAACGCGCAGTTCGAAACCAGGCTTCGGATCGCTTAATGGTACTAATGAATGTCTTATGTCCGGATTTATATGAAAGGAATTCGTATATGTATGCGACCAAGCATTCGTGTTTTATGCGAAATGAAAAGAAAAAATGTGTACTTAATTATAATTTCTCACAATACCGATTAAGTGACATACTATAGAGAACGGCTTCAGCATTTAGCAGTGATGTTTCTCGGTCACACACTTCGCAAAATGAAATGGCGAAGAATTTGTCTCCGGTAATACGCTGATAATGATAACTATTCTACCTATTCATAATTGATTTGAAAATACCAGACTCTACGCGCTTGTTTAAGGAAACGGCAAATGCCTACGTATTTTTCACATGCATGGGGTTGCCTCTGGAATCCGGCACTGGTATAGAAATCAGTTCAGGTAGAGCGAAACGACGCATGAGAGCAGAAATTTGTATCTGCCGCAACCAATTTTGCAAGTAAAAAACCAGTTGTGATGAATAATAATGCCTAGTGTTGTAGACACCTAACCTCTCCTGCCACTGTTGGGAAGAAGTGGAGCGACGGGAGTCGGGATGTAGAATCCAAAAGTCAGCATCACTAAAACTTTCTCAGCAGTATGCCAACTCTCCGGATTCGAGACAGGGGTGTCGTGATCCCCTTGGTCCAATGAAGAAGCCCCCCTCGAACTCTGTTGGTTGACCGCCCTAAATTGAAATAGCAGTAAATTTTTCTCTGCCTGATACAACGTGGTATTCAGTTATTACTTAAACGACGTTATTACAAAGCAACCGCTTCATGTACTACATATATGCTATTTATTGTACTTCAGTGCATGAATCAGTAAAGAAAATGAAAAAAAATATTGGCCACCAAACCTGAAACATCAAAGTTGGAGTTTTTCTATTTCTTATCCCTTAGAATTATTATGACAGTTGTGGTTTGTTTATTTTACGAGATTACGAAAAATTGGTGGATCTGATGAACCAGACTCTCAAGATGACGAAAGAGATGATGAAGAAGACAAAAATGATAACAGACTATTAGCAGACAGAATGCACTCTTTCATTTTTACGTTTACTGATGCAACTATCGTAGTACGATCAACTTTTCGTACTGTATAAAATATTGGTCACATTAGCTGTGACCAGTTGCTCTGCAAAAAAGGTTTTCAGTAAGCTAAAAATAGTAAAAAATCCAATTAGAAGCAGCATGTTGGATGACTGAACCAAAAGCTTGAACTGAAAAATTGCTATATTTATATTTATGCCAGCTTTCATCGAGAAATGCAATGTGAAGTTCGAATTTTGGTATTTGAAAGGTTTTTTTTTTCAGACGGAAAAAGGTTTGCATCAAAATTTCAAAGTCATGTCGGGAATCGACACACAAATGTGATGCAGAAACATAGTTTTCTTTTTATAACAAATTAGTCCTTCCTACCACAAGCAGAAGACCCCGGAGAATTCAGACCTCCTCCTCCCAGTCAGCACCCTCAAAATCCCTACCCCAGATAGAGTCGCGTGTAATTTTGAGCTTAGAGTCGGTGATATCCAAAAGGGATGTATACCATATTTCTAACGCCCCAGGATCCGCCGAAAGAGGCAGAGACAAACGAACACTTTCATATTATACAAAAATATTAGATTACAGTTTTCTACCCCTTAATAATTTCTGAAAGGAGGCAGTTACAGCCATCAAATTCCAGCACAATATGAAGAAGTTCAATGTAAAACACTTCCGAAATGTCCAAATCTAAAACAGAAAGTAGAGGGTCCGGGGAGGGGGCAAAGTTTTGTGGATCCTCTTCTAATAAGGGTACCGAAATTTTTTATAGTCTAAAACCTATTCTTCAAAGTTCATACGAACACAGAACCCCTCAGCCCTTACGGTTCACCCGCCAATCTCGAACAAACACACAGACAAACAAACACTTTCATATATATAAGTATTAGAGATAACATCTGAATTTCGGTATTTTTGACCAATCAAAGACCAGTTTTGTGGTGAAACAATGCTTTTATCAAAAGTTTAAGGTCGAATCCGAAATCAGCGCAAAAATAAGGTCGAAAAACTTTATTAAATGATATCGAAAGTATGAAACAGGGTCACACTGTGCGCTCAAAAGTCATTTTAGTGAGAAGAACGTTTGTATCTAAATTAAAAGACCATATTCCGAATTTACGTTAAGAAAGAATTTGGCAAAAACTACTAGAAATTTATTCAAATAAGTCCTTGACCTTTAGTAATTCACGCACTTTTTGACAACAGATCATATAGGAATTTGTACTAGTTTCCGGCAAAAATTAATGCAGGACAGATCCGTCACTTGTGGCCACCGGGAGCTGATTTTCTAATTTCAAAAGTGAATTACGAAATCAGTAAATCACATGGCAACACTGTTCGTATTACATTTTATTCTCAGCAAATCCAGTAATTTTGAAAATATCAACATTGCCAACTTCCCAATATTTGAAATATGGATAAGTAGTTCAAAAAATGGAGCAAGTCCATAATTTGGCTACGTTTTACTGAATGTAACCACTTGTACAGTTCTAGTGTGATCAATCAAGTTCCCAGTATAAATTTATACAATGCAGATGAGCTACATAAATGGCAACTTTCGACCCTAACGTGGCGATTTTGAGCCCTAGTGAGGCTACTGGCGCCCCTAATGTCACCACCCAATGTCTTATTACACACTGGCTAATCAAAATTGTATTGAACGTAATTTCTCTATCTTGGGTCAAAAAGTAGTTGTACAAGTGAAACAGGCGAAATAACTTGAAAAAAGTAGTATAAGCCTTCGAAATTTTCTAAGCGGCCAGAAATGGCTTAGTGAGAAGCGATACGTAGGAATCACTGTTGGTAGAACAGTCAAAATAACCTCGAAAATGATTTCAGCGATTCCAAGTACAGTTTCGATGTGCCTAAAATGGTATTACTTGTCATTTTTCAGTATTTCTCCTCAGATGAGCTTTCAAATTGAGGGCTGAAACTAAAGAATTTCGTAAATGAATTAGGCATTTCAGAAATTCGTGTAGAAAATCATTTTCATACTTTTATTCGGGTTCTCTGATCTGTAATGTTCGACAGTGGCGGATCCAAGGGGGAGCATGGGGTACATGCTCCCTCTCCTCTTAGTTGAATATTTTAAACGCAATAATAGGAAAAAATGAATAAAAATGTTTAATTGTATTTGTCATTACATATCCCACATTGGATAAAATATTTTCCAGGAGCACCCCCGCCCCCATACTTCTACCAACATAAAAGCAACAGCTAATCAATATACACCGCCGCTACTGTGTCCCCCCATCTTCTTTTTTTAAATCCGCGCCTGATGTTCGAAGCTCAAGAAAAATCCAGCAGAGGCCATCAATCTTTAAATTGCCTTCTTTTTTTTAAATGTTCGAACCAATTTTTTGATAGAACTTAATATCTGTAATGTTCGAAGCTCAAGAAAATTCAACAGAGGCCATTCACCTTTGAATGGACTTTTTTTTTCTTTCTTCTTTGACCGGATTCAATATTTTGGAAACCCATCCGTCTGCAGTGCACTCGAGTTCCAGGTTAATGCTGGGTGAGCGTTGCCTCGGTTAGTGAGGTGTCCTATAATGGCTCTGACCCGACAGTGCGAATCCGAAGCGGAGAAGTGAAAGGGAAGCTCGGGCTAATCTCAGTGTGTTCCTCAGGTGACTGATGCGATACTCGAAAGAATGATTTCCGAGACCAGGGGTGCGCTGTCTGAGGAGCCACTCTGGCAGGCATGCATCGCCATACGCTCCACCAAGTGAATAACTTGGAAACTCCTAAACAAATACAGATTTTCTCATGGAGAAGGTTATGTTAAACTCGAACCCCGGGGGATCCCTCAAAATTGTTCTATTTCAAAAAAAAAAATTTAACTGGTAAGTTTTTAGGCCGAAAGGAACAAGTTTAACTATAAAGAGCAAAACATTTCAAAAACGCTGAATGACTACACCTTCTAATGTGCCAACTCATTGGGAAATCCTATACGGTTTTTGAAGTCCTGCTGCAAAATTCTTATTACCACATTCAGTCGCATTGCATTCTCAAATTTGCAACTAAAATTAAGTCACATATTTGTTTCAGCCATTTTGATGTTACGGGACCTAGCTAGCTGTTTACGTCAACAGTAGACGAAGTATGAGACTTCCAGCTGTTCTGCGATGCTGGTCTGTATCAGTCCGAGTAAACTCAACCCCAGAGCAAAGATCCCCAGAGTGATTGGCTACTGTTCCGTGTTACGAAACCAGTTTATTAATCTATTCGAGTGTTTTTGCGTACATACGTTTTGTACTCCAAGAATGCAAGAATACAGAAACACACACAGCACAATACTCCAGCTGTTTTCCATTCTTAGGTTTTTGTTTAACGGAGAGATCGTTTCCTATTCGAATGCGATACAAAAGTATCGAGTGTAGAGGATTGTACGAAATTTTTTTAGGGGACTTTTTTCTTTCTTTTAGAAAGTGATGTATTAGACCACAAACATAGTGTAGTTCTATAGAAATCGATGTAAATAGGGACGTAAACAGCTATATGTACGCTCGGAGGAGGCCGTATATGTACAAACTAGCATTAGTAATATTGTATGATGGAAAAAGAATTTATCGAACTATATTATGTAAGCCGATTCAACAAGGGCGAGAATAGATGTCCATTATAAGTAAAAAACTGTCTACATCGTCGAAATGGGATCACCGGAGACGATAGATGAAAAAAATTTTGAAATTTTGAAAAACGAAAAGAACCTCTGAGATGTGTGGTTTGTATTTATTTTATTTTTATTTTAGAGAAACTACTCTCACCTCAATAGGTTACGAGGGTTCAATAACAAAAGTAGATCGACTCATACTTTCTTTTTCGTGTATTCGTTAAGTGTTTACAGTGACGTAGCGGGGGGAGGGGTCGAGGGGTCTAGCCAACCCGCCTTGGCAACTTCATCAAATAGTGGATTTTCCAACTTTAGCACCCCCTCCAACACCCCTCTCCCTTTAGTCAAGATCAGACCCCCCTCAAACACGACTGGGTGTTTATGTTCTGTCTAAGCTCAATTTTTTCTCACCTCTATAAATTCGAAACTTCCAAAACTGGCGGATGTTTAATTAAGGGCGCATTGACGATCCTTGAAATAGCATTGAATTTATTGAAGGAAAATCTATGTAAGAAATTCCTACAATCTTTTCTATTAAAGAATAAAAACATTGACGCGTGATTGATACGACCATGTACAGCGGTCGTTTATGTTAAATTGCAGTTGATTAATTTTTAACAATACTTATGCATAGGATCTCTTGAACTGTGATCTTGTTATATATTCGTGTTCCGAGACGCAGGTCAATGGATCGGACTTCTCGAATGTTAGGTCGCAGTTTTAATTTTACCGTTGGTGTAAATACCTAACGAAACTTGTAATTTTTTCGTCTTGAATGAATTTGAATATGAGTTGTTGAGACAAGGTAATATTCGGAGGATGTTCGAGGGTTAAGTCATATTTACGTTGAAATGTCTTTTTTATAAGGACGACCCGCCCCCTTCGCTGCTGAAGGCCAATTTCGAAAGCTAATAGTGCTGACCCCACATTGCACCAATACAGGGGTTTCCCATATTTCAGAAGTTTTCTTTTTCTCGAAAAATAAGTGACGTGAGAAAAAGTGAAAACGCGCTTGTATATAGTTTTTGACGTAGTCTCTTTTATGACACCAAATTGTTCGCAGAGGAAAATTGATCGCACGATTGTTCGCAAAATTGTTCGCACCAGAAAAATTTACTTTTAATATTCACAAAACAAAAAAACTTACTTTACTAATGTAGACTAATGTTATGAACAACCCCTCTCAAGTACTATAAAATACTGTTCCCCTCCCTTCCCTCGCCATCCCCGTCGCGGTCGTCACTCTTCTCCCGATCAGTGATGCCAAGACAGCTTCTCACGAGCCGCTGCAGTCTGGCCGCACTGACCTTATACTTCTTTTTCTTAGGGAGAGGGTTACCCGCCACTATGTGCTCTACGTTAGCCTCCATCAAAGGTTGCCCCCGGGGGATGCCTTCATTAAATTTGAAGATGTTTGGGTACACGGCATCGAGCATGGCATCGAGCATGGCCTCGAAACCGGTGTGCCACCCTTCCACTGAGTTATTGGTTTTAGAGGCAAGGACTTTAAAGCAGCGTGGTAACAATCCCACATTTCCAATGGAAACTGAGGAGCTCGTCGTCCTCTACGATGAGGACGGCCAATCCAGAGCGTATAAAACACACCACAATTCACCCTCCACAAGTCACTCCATACGGCCATTCCTCGTGCGAACAATTTTCGTGCGATCAATTTTCATACGAACAATTTTCTGGGGCGATAAATTTTCAGTGATCTGTTTTCGTGCGAACAATTTTCCGGCCACCGGAGTGACTGTGCTTCCCAGAGAAAAAAATTTAATTGGAAATACTTCAAAAATTACTGGATGTGCCAGAGTCCTAAGGCGAGTCTCGAGAAATCATAAATAATAATGGCGTTCCGAGTTTTGAAAAGTCTTAATGAGTCTTAAAGAGTCGTGATTAAGTCTGGAAGAGTTACTTTAGTACATCTCGAACAGCTATAGAGAATCTTACGTAGGTCTTCAACAGTCTTGCATAAGTTTGAAAAAGTTTGAAGGAGCTTTAAAAAGCGTCTATTTGTCTAAAACATGCATGGGAGAATCTTTGTTTAAGTGTTGATCAAATCTTGAAGAAATGTGAAAAAGTCTTGAACAATGATGTGTCCGAAAGAATAGCCTAAAAAGTCTAAATGAGTTATGAATGAGCAAGGGCGCAACCAAGGAGAGGGCTAGGGGGCTATAGCCTCCCCCCTGTAAAAAAATTATCAATTTTGAAACGAAGAAAAATTGATGCCGATGGCCTGATGCGGTTACATGCGTTGTAGGCTCGTACAAATTTACAGCTTATGAAAATAGGTAGGTACCAGATCAGGTAGGAACCAAATCGAGCTTCCACCCCTGCTCAAGTTGTTTTTATAAATATTCTAGCCACCAAAAAAAGTTCTGGTTGCGCTCCTGTGAATGAGTTTTAAGAACGTATTTTGAACAGTGTTAGCATTTTTTAAACAGGGTATTACAATCGCAGTGCATGTTACCAACAGATTAGAAAGATTGGTACTGTGCGTGTGCATGTTGTGGACAGCTTATTCAATATCATGAAACACGCTGATAGTAAAGCGAACTAAGGCTACACTCTACCACACAAAGAAGGAAAACTCTAACGCAACAAAACCGTGGGAAAATAACGGCAAACGACCCCGACTAACCTACCCACAGGAGAGTCACGCGTCAAAAAAAACCACGAAAGCCAACGTCCGACGTTGGATACGGCGCTTGAAGAAGAAGAAACAAGTTTGGGAAAATGTTATACAGTTTTGAACAACTCTGAGGAAGTCTGAATGGTTCTTACACACACACTGAATATTGAAAAATCTTGGTAAGTCTTGCTCCTCCTCGTTATTTGAAAGAAAAAATTGAATAGTATTGATATTAACATTAAAAATATCCCACCTATCCTGACGCAGGCCCAGTCGGGGTATTTCTGGGATAGAGGGTGCAGTGTACCGGGGCCAATTTAACATGCGTGCATCGCCATACGCCCCACTATCATCATAAACATTTAAAATATTTCAAAAATTATTATGAAGTTGTAAGGCAGCAACCGATTTCTTCTATAGGAAGGGGAACCAAATTTTTGGGTTGAAAAACCCAATTTCAGCTAGACGAGGGACGTCAAACGGATTTTCCTGCAATGAAGGGGAACAACGAATTTTCTCTTTTGACAGGAGGGACTGCTAAAGAGCAGTACCCCTATTTGTACCCTCTGAATACGACCCTGTCCAGTCGAAAATCAGAGACCCGATGCGCAAAATCCCGCCAGTTACCCGGGTAACTAAAGGGGAACCAAGGGTAACAGGCGGATTTCTGGGTAATCTGAGGGTAACCAAGGGTTGCAAATAGGTAACTTTTCCGCGGATAACTAGAGGGTAACTAAATTACGTATCGAGATGCGTAAAATCCCGCCAGTTATCCGGGTAACTAAAGGGGGTAATTTGAGGGTAATCTGAGAGTAATCGAGGGTTGCAAATGGGTAACTTTTCCGCAGGTCACTAGACGGTAATTGACTGCGCATCGGGGAACTGAAGAAATGTAACAGCAGGCTTCGAAAAGTATTATCAAATTTTTATACTCTTTAAATTGCCCCTCCCAAAATTGCCTCCTGGATCAGCCACTGCTTGAACGCGGCTAAAAAGTCTGAAAAAAAGTCTGCAACTCAGAAAAATTTGCTAAATTTGCAAGCAAAGTTGCCAAACCGCAGCCTGGCTGGAAGCTGAATAACGATTATAACCAGGTTTGAGATTATTTCAACAGTTAATCGTCAACAAGCGGATGTATAAATTTGGTAAATTTGAGAACTGGTTTGTGTGTTTAATTTTTGAGTTAAGTTTACCGCCACGAGAGGCGTTGTATTGTTTGCCGGTTGTTAGTTGTTACTTCGACGGGCATGCGGTTAAGAATTGAGTTATCTTCAAATTCAAATTTACTTGTCTAAACGCGGCTATTAAACATGCTTTATGAAATCGGCATCAGATAAAGGCGACAGGGGCACGCAGTGTTCCGAGTTCGGTTCGCCTTTAATGAAGCGGTTAATGTCTAGAATATGTTATGGTCTTGCCTACATTTACACATTCGGCGCATAATTGTTCCTGAATATTTTTAGATACAATCGTTCATTCAGTCGATTACGTTTGTCGGTTGTGAATAACACCTCCAGCCTACTTATAAATAACAATCATCGCGTACACTTTCTCGTACAGGATCTTTATGGCAAACATAATTTTCATAGAAACGGCATGCGCGATTGCGATGCCAATGATATCGAAATTATCGAAATAAAATTCCAAATTTTCAGCATGAATGCGACAGAGAAAAGAGGAAGAGAGAACTGGAAGAGTAAACACTAGTGATATCGTACTCTTTTGTATGTGTTGCTAGTTAAGGAACTCGGATGTTTCTCTTCTCCAGATCAAAGAATATAGATATTTGTGCATAAATTATCCAAGCATTCGTTCCAGTCGTTTAAATATTAGAAACTAAAATTGATGGTTATGAGTTGTATTCATATATGACGACTCCCATGGGCGCGCGGAATCACAGCAGCTAGAGATATACAGAAACGACTTTTTTCAGTGGTTTGAGGGTGAGGGGAGAAGAGGAACTTGAATCTTTTCCAAATAATGAACTAATTTGTGGACCATGAATAGGATAAAGGAGCTTGGGGTGAAATGAAACATTTTACAAGAAGCCTAAAAACAATGAAAACTGACCGTAAACGAAAGTATTCGGAGGCTCATATATTTGTACAATGAACGAATACGCTAATTAAAAAATAATGTGCTACTGTTTTCGGCAGAAAATTCTGCATCAGAATCGACCATTTAATAAATTCTGAAATTTTCATTCTATGGACTCCCTTTTCCTATACACCAGAGTTTGGCAGGATTTAAATCCCCAGGCATTTTAAATCCAAATTTCCAAAAATCCTGATTTTGGATTTCAAATCCTTTCTCAAAAAGGATTTCGGGTTTCGGATTCAACTCTTAATTATTAGCAAAGGATTTGCATTTTGATGATTCCAAAAATAATTAAAATCCAAATCTAAATCTAAAAATAGGGTGCTTGCAGCGCTACCCTGAAATCCTTGAAAATCAGATCTTACATAGTGATAGTTTTACATTTTTTTTGCTGTCGTATTCTGAAAACGCGAAGGACGCTCATTTGTGTTAAATGGTGCACAGAAGGGTAATTTTAATCCCCCCTTTCTGATATTTCCAGTGGCGCAACAAGAAATTTGCCACTTAGGGACAAAGGATGCGCGGTCTCTTTCTCCTCTATTTATCGTTATTTATTTATTTATTTTATTGATATAATTATTTTACATTTTACACTATACTGACCTGGGGACCACAGAAATTCAGTTTTCTAATCAGTTTTGTAATGGTGTAAATATTTTTAGAAAAAACCTAGTAAATAAAAATTTACTATTTGAAAAAAAAAAATCATTTTTATTAATTTTTTTTTGGATTGAGCAGCAAAAAAATCAGTTCTAAAAATTTGCCAGCGTTTAGAAAAAGTGTCGTCTGGAGACATGTCACCCATATCTTTCCTCTACGAGCGCCAGAAGTTTCTGCGATAGATAGGAAAAAATTGCTAGAGACCATTTTTATGGAGAAAAATTGTTGGTTGAACATTTTTTTATAATACCCATGGTACTCAAGATCTTTGAAGAAAATCATTCCTGTGGAGGGGGAGTTGAACCTCCTACAAAAATTAACAGACGTAAGGGTGAGAACTTTTAGTATGTTAGTTAGGACACCATCCTCCCCTGTTCGAGGGTGAGGCCTGGAAGCAGGAGAGGCGCGGGATGGCAACAGCGATCGATCCCGGCGCCAACACGAGCGACAGCGATGGTGTAATTTGCCGTCTTGCGCCGGACACCTTAGTTCCGGAAATGTTGAAGGATAGAAGCGGATGGAACCGGGTTTCGGCCTTTGTCTCGACCATCATAAAGAAAAAGATGCAGACAGAATGGTCGAGGCAGAGGGCCGACGGATAAAGCTCGGCCCACACTGGACACAACGACTCTGTAGTCTGTACCATCCTAAGCTACTGCAGTAGCTGTGAACCCACCGGCAGAGTTCACCCCGCCGTTACCACCTTCCTACGTCGCCACACGCAACAAGACGAGGGGGTGAACGGTGAAGAAAGGTAGTGCATCCGTCTGTGGTGCACCCAAATCCCAGGTTAATGCTGGATGAGCGTTGCCTCGGTCAGTAGGGTGTCCTATAGTGGCCCTGGCAGAACAGCACGAATCTGAAGCAGAGAGGCGAAATGGAGGCTCAGGCTAGCCTCAATGCGTCCCTCTGGTCACTGATGCGATACTTGAAAGGGTAGTTTCCGGTACCAGGGGTGCGGTGTCTGGTGAGCCACTTTGGCATGCGTGCATCGCCATTCACTCCACCAAGTGAAGGACACCAGACACCACCCTAAACAATTATCAGCCAATTCCCACTTGTTACCCCTTTTTTTTTCGAAATTTCCTTATTTGCCAGACTAGTATCGCTGGGCCATGAATATTCTTGGAAAAATTTAACGTGTTCGAGCATTTTCCCTGCACCCAAACGCATAAGTACACGTGGCCGTAAAATGAACTTACTACATTTTGGGATGGGCAGGCCCGTAGAGAACCTCGTCCGGGCCTGGGGCTATAAATAAAAGAGGCCTCTCCCGTCATAACAAATTTTAGAGAGGGAAATTTTCTCAGAGACGTTGAATAGAAATTGTATCTCCATCATCGTATTTCTTATTTTTTCTGCGATTTTTTTTTCTTTGCCGGACTCCCAGCCTTCCCGAGCCCGGGGACAAAATACCCACTTTCCCCCTCTCTTCAGGCCTGGACATGGGTATAGTGAATAAACTTACGGCGATTTGGAACTGGGATACATTTGGCAAATGGACTTATTACTCGTATGTTTCGAAAATGAGTTCCTCCATTGAGAAAAGTGATTTCTTGAATTCAGCTAAATATTAACATGCTGGGTGTTCCACCCTATAGTCATTAGAATGATGTATACTCGCTGCGTTTTGGAAACTCTCAATTTTATTTTATTTGGGTCACATTATTTCATTTTAAGGTAAATCAGAAAAAGAAATTTCAAAAAGAAAATCACAGGCATGGAAAAGTTTCTGGTCCCTAAAAAATATCTACAAAAGTAAAATGCCTTTGGCAATGAAAAAGAAAATATGGGAATCATGTACACTACCGGTGCTAATGTATGGGGCACAGACATGGGCCGCCACAAAAGGCCAAAGTCTGAAGCTAGCCAGGACCCAGATTGCATTGGGAAGAGCTATAATCGGAGTAAAAAGGAAGGACAAACTAACCAATAGATGAGTAAGGGATGAATCAAAAGTTAAGGACTGTGGATGATTTGTCATGAAAAAACTGAAATTGGATTACGCGGGTCATGTTGCAAGAGGGGGATGGACAGGTAGGAAAGAAAAATTTTGGAATGGGTACCCAGAGGAGCAAAAAGAAATGTAGGAAGACCTACTACCCGAAGGGTTGATGAAATCAAGCAACATGCTGGTGTAGCTTGGGGAAGAGACGCCAGGAAAGGGGCCGCTGAAAAAGAGTGGGGGAGACCTATGCCCGGGAATTAGCGCATTAAATAAGTAAATTATTAATCTAAGTAAACTAATATAAAGATGTACGAACGGGTTGCAAAATAAATTTAAAAAATAATAATTTTATTTTGTATCGAAAGATCAGTTGGTGATAGAACTTCAACGTTATTTAGAAAACTAAAAAATTCGAAATTTCTACAAAAAGTACACTTAGGTCTTTTAGGATTCCAAAAGGCAATTTTTCAGTGCTAATGATTTTCAAATTTCTTCATAAACACAAAAATAAAATGTTTTCCATCCACCCTACATGTTAATCTCTATGTAATTTATCCCTCACATTCACCAGGATTAAAGCACGTAATAACTTATTTGTAAAACAATAACTTTATTCGAGCGTGCGCAATTTTCAATGTTATAAATTGTTTTCATCGTTCTTCTTTTTTTTTTTTCGCTGTACAGCTAAACGGGTCGTATTTGACAAGGAGGAGGAGTCGAACAAGAGTCGTACAAACGATGGAGCACGTCCCACTCATTTACTTATTTATTTACTCGTTCATTTAATAATCGACGATATCGTGTACAACGAGCTTGGATGAACCGAGAAGACGAAAAAGGAAGATCGGCATCGTGTGAATACGCACCTGTTACTACCGTGTCATTTATGGTTTGTGATTCTCGTTACTTATCTATCTACTCTAATTTTGACATCAAAAAAGAGGGAAAAACGAGCTATGGTTCGATAATTCCTACCAACCAGGTTAATAATAATTATTATTACTACTACCATCGTTATCGATGATGTCGCCGTAATTTACTGTACCTACATACAACCCTATCTTGTGAATTTAATTATTATAATTAGTACACTGAACGATCATTTCACAGAGGGTAAAAAAGTGGCAAAATTGGGCATGTTACTGTACGCAGCTATACACTTTTAGCCGAATTATTGAATTGGTAATTTTTGGGGGTCGTTTAAAAAACGTATGCAAAGTTCTTGACTAAAATAGGTGGAAGAGTATCAATCGGCGACTATTGGCAATGTTTTCATAACTTTTCCGGGTGTATAACCGGTTTTCGCAGACAGATGTAATGGGCAGAGCATCAGAGCCGAAATTTATGTTTCGCTGATGAATCTGAAACACCTAAGCGAGCCATGGGAGCCTACCTAATTAACATCATACTCATAGATTTCAGTCTCCCCACTGCCACAAACTCAACACGATACCTCAACCTACGCCAAAAATGTATGCTCTTTTCTCTGATTCACACAAATTTCCATACATAAACTACAGGTTGATCAATCCTATGCGACAAATGCTATACCACAAGACAAATCTTAACTACAATCCATCACTTTGGTCGAACCAAGGAAATCCTATTTATAAGGATACGGAGTCATTGCAGCATCGTGGTCCATGACATTACAAATACAGCTTCCAGAATCACCACAGACACACACCTCCCATTAACCAACCTTCCTGACTTAAGAGTTCAGATTCGCCATCTCCTGGACAAAGCAAACGGTTAGGAGAAGTTTACATAAAATGTCCAAGCATCAACGGCATCATATGGTCAAAAGGGCATTCGGCTGGATGGTCACCTTTTTGCATTTCGTAAAATCAGGCTTCAGAAAATGGGAAAATTGGAAAGAAGTAAATAGGTAGTCCAATTTCATCGACAAATTGTATTAACAATTGTTTGATTTGAGGTCGGTGCGCGTTTCACCTATGCCAGCTGTGGTTCTCGATTCTTTAGGTAGGTATTACTTGGTCGTCGTTGGTTACTTTAAGTCAGATTTGGTCTTCTCTAGTTGTTTTCCATTGAACGAGGAAGTCGCTTGTTTGGTCATATCCGTTTCTAAGTTGCGTTTCTGCAATTCGGTGGGTTTCAGTAGCGTGCGTTCCAGGTAAGCAAGGTAAGCGCCGCTTACCCTGGAAATTCCCAAGACAATAAGTTTTCATATACATAATATGTACAATATCAAATTCAAATTGTAGCCAATAAAAGATAGTGAGACATTGGGCAAAACAGTGAATGTATTGATGCTTAAGATCCTTATGCTTAAGTATATATAATATAATAAGTTCGGCAATCCTCATACATGTATATTGGTATAGGCCAGCGAGGTGTGCGTCGGACCTAACACTTCTATTCCACACTGCACGTAATATTGGACGACTTACGCTCCGCCTCTGTGTTAATTACCCATACAAAAATATACTAGCATCTTCAACATGACAAAACCTGTGCGTTTGGTTGCATTCTGAAAGCGTTTTTAGTCAGGCTTGCCTTGGCAGTTGACAGTGAAACGTGATTATGTTCTCCTACTAGTCAACGTCTTATGTTTGAATGCTCCGCCCCCACACCCAAAAAAATAAAATCCTCTACGCTCAGGGATGTAGCAGTGGGGGGGGGGACTTACTCCCCTGAAGGAATTTTTTTCACTCAGCAATTGAGAATATTTACCATTTCAATCAGGCGGAGTTGGGAAAATCCAACAAGTCAAAAGATTTTTTTTGTTTTAAAACTTGGGAATTGAGTTGAAAAATTGTAAAAATTCAATAAGTCAACGTTTTTTTTTTGTTTTTTTTTTTGCTTTGATATTTGGGAATTTTGAGTTGTGTCAGTTGGGACTGTCACAATTTTTGCCCCCTCCTCTTCCCCCAAGAAAAACTGTTCGGTACGTCCCTGTCTATGCTTATCTCTTACCTCCTAAAAAAACTCACCGCACGCCATTGGTGAGTTTTGGCCTATTTTGATTGTTTACAGTTACGAGGTCTGGACATGTGTGAAGCTGTTTTGTTCATTTCTGTGGGTTATCATATTCAGGTCGTTTGTCTATTGTTGACTGTTCTTCAGTTCACGACCGCGTTGCCAGTTTTGGACTCTTACGTCAGTTTTTGAGACTTGAGATCATTTTGAACCGTACTGAATTTCTGTTTTTCTATACTTTTTTAGCCATTTATTGGTTTCGAAATACTTTATCTTGGGTTGTGCGCCAGTTTTGGTCATTTCTGGTGATTTTTGGTCAGACTTGGACATGAGCAGTCACTACTTACAATTCTTGAGTACCAATTTCACTTTGAAAACAGCAAGTTCTTGTCAGAACGTTTTCGAGTGTTACCCTACAATCAATGACTTAAGTATCGAAGAAAAAGGTTGTCTAAGGTAGTACCGTACAGTGAACGATCTTGTCATACCTTGTGTTGACTAAACAGTTCGCCATGTTGTACTACCTTGACCAATATAAGGTAAAGTGCCGCTTATTGTTCAAGAGCCAACTAATAGTCAGAATTTTGAAGACACATATCTGGTCCGCTAGATGGCGTGAGAATTAAATTTTTTTATCAGTGTCCAGCAGACGCACGCAGTACTTCAATATGATGCGTGTTCGAAGCAAGGGCGCAACCAGGGGGGGGGTTAGGGGCTATAGTCCCACGTCCCAAAAAATCGAAAACTTTTTCAAAATTAATTCATGAAAATAAGCAGGTACTAAGAGAGCGAGAGAGAGAGACACACACACACACACACACACACACACACAAACAGATATCAATCGTGAGAGGAGAGAATGGAGGAATACGCAATGAACGGGTTACATCTTTGATTGACTAAGGACAAAGTTCATTCGTCGGCTGTCCTAATTCACGCTCAACGCTCCAGCTCTTCGCTCCTCGGTTGTCTGCGTTACACGAAACCAAAACGGCTTCGATCTTCGAATTCGATCATGCCATTCGGCGTAATCAACGAACCGCGATCGCATCGACGATTTCCTTTGTTTACATTTCCACCGCAGAGCATTTCCACGGTAATTACGCGTCTAACGCGGCTCGTACTGTCACGTACACGACCAGCCAGTTCAAGACACTCTAATTATAGTATTCGTAATCAAAATATTATAATAATAAATGAAGGCATCATCGTGATTCGGTTTTTCGAGCAGTTCGCCCGTGATCGCTCTCCGAAAGTGCGCCAGTCATCGTGCCGCGCGCCTCGCGCTTCGCTGCCTGTTTCATCGGCTCCATGGAATGGCATGGCAGGCACGGCGTGGCGTGGCAAAGTACGGGCTTCTCCCTCCGGTTCCCTGGCGTATTATAAGTACACCAACTTCGAACATCTAACTTCCAAACGACAGGTATCCGGCCTATCTGCCGCAGCCTGCTGCTGCGACGACTTTTCCCCTCCATCTTTTGTTGACGCTTTCTTTAATAATCGTCGCGGCCTTTGAGTCGGCTTTGAAAGTAGCCGCCGCCGCCGCCGATCACAATGAAATGGCTAAAATGAAAACTGGCTTTGACACATGTTGACTTCATTATAAAACCGATTACTTCGCTAGAAAATATATCTATTTCCTCTTCTCGCCGCTGCGCTGTCGCTACTTCAGCGGTGCCGCGTCGATGAAATAATCTGTGTGTAAAGAAGTTGTTCTACACCAGGTATACAAAATACTGTCGTATACAAAAACGGATGCCGATTCGCCGGCCCGACCATTTAATTATTGCATTTACATTTTCATCAAACCGAAACTGGTATTTGGGAAGGTCGCGCACAAATTCACTTCATTATCGTGGTTGTTTACAGCGGCATAAATCAATTAAACTGGAAGAGAGTTGCGGGAAAGTGAAAACTGAAAATATTCCCGGCAGGTTGAGGCTGCCGGAAAATGGTTCGCGTTTTCGGAAAATAGAAAGGAAGAATACTGATGAAAGTGTGCAGTAGGTTCGCACCACCCTCTTGCGTTCCGCCTCCAAACGAGTACACCACCGTGCCTACAGAAGCATGAGTCTCCATTGGAAAAGACCACGTGGCTCGTCTTAAGCCGGGAACACACTTGAGGCAAAGGCAACCCGAGGCCGAACGAGGTGGCCTCGGCGTGTGCTCCCGTTCGGCTTCAGGTTGTCTCTGCCTTAAGTACATTTCCGACTTTATGCTAATACACGGAGCTACTAAAGGAAGTTCTACCATTATCCGCCTGAAGGGACTGCATTTCCACCCTTAGTAGAAAAAATAAATAAAACTGTTGTCAGCGTAATATACACCGGGTTAATCGTCCCATAAGTTGTAAGACTATGGTTACAGAACGTAGGAAATATGTCCTAAGATGGCGCACTACAGATTCCGCGCAACTGGCAACATTGATGTCAAAACTGACTTAGCACAGACTTGGTATTTCGTGTCCTTGCCCGTCTAACATAGAGACATCCGCTTATACACAGGATTGCCTTGCTTTCGTCATAAGGTCTTGTTGTTTTTTCGTGTTTAAATTTGATTTTTTCGATTTTATACCGGAAGCATTCTCGAATTTGTATTTTCACAAAAAGTAAGTACGAATAATCGCATATTCGAATTCCGCTAGAAGCGCTGTAATCACTGGACGAAAAGATGACTACGTAACTTATCATGCAGTAATATGTATATTAAATTAATGTAGCTATGGATGTATGCTGCCAACATTTTGCCTTTATATGTTCGATATATTACGAGAAATTTAAAATTTTCCAACGAACAAATGGAGATGATAAATGAAACCAAGTAGTGCATGTCAACGCTCCTCTAAGGTGTTGAACAGTATTTCACCCTAAATCGGGTAAAGTCTGTACCTGCCATGATTTATTAGATAAATTGTACAATACGAATGCAATTCTAATTCACTAAATTCATGTAACGAACAGAAAATATCAAGAAATGGACAAAACCTCAATACTTAGTTACATTATCAGTATCCCATCATCACCTATTCGTCCAGGTTTCAATTTTCACCACCTGCAGCGCACCATTCGTTTGAATATGCGAATCTCATTATGTTAAAAATTGTAACTAATTTAACTAATCGGATTTTTAGTCGGGGTCTTTGTTTATTAGCCCCCCGGCCGCTTTGTGACCCAACCCCCCGCCGTCACTCGCTTCGCGCCTCGTCCAACCGCCACAGTCCTCAGTGATTGATCTGAAACTTTTGTTCCTGAGTTGAGGTTTGCTTTGTGCTTCTTTTGCTCCCGCTCTATCAGCGGTCCTCAATCTTCCACCATGAAACCCCTTCCACCCTTTTTTCATCACGAGCCTCCTTCTCCTCCACCACAACCCCTCGTTAACCATGGTTGCTCTCTGCCTCCACAGTCACACCTCAACAGTCGCAGCCCTCCTCAGCCACAAACTCCTCCTCCACAGTGGCCGTAGTCCTCCACCTAGTCTCACCTGATCACCCTCTTCCACCCCGAGTGCCCTCCATTAGGACCACGTCCTTCGACCATCCCACACCACTATGGCCTTCCTTTCTGTTCACGTACCACACCCCCACCAAGACCTCTTTACCCATCACTACGACCTCCCCAATGGCGGCCTTAGTCCCTCTCTACAGCCTTCCCCTTCCGCGGCTCCATCACCCTACGGCCTTCTCGCTCAATCATCCTACGGCCTCCTCGCTCAACCACCACGAAGATTCCCTGGTCCTCCAGCCAGGAGCTTCCACCACTATGACCACCTCTCCTCCACAAGAACCCTTCCCTTCAAGACCACCTGCCTGGGACCAGAACCTTCCGCACCATGGCCTTCATTCACCTTCCCGGCCACCTCTCCCACCAAGGACTTCCTCCTCCACCAGGACCTCTTACTCACCATTACCCCCCTCACTCTAAGCCTTTACCTCCCTCTACAGTCCCCGCCACTACCGTGGTTTTCCTCCCCTTTAGGAGCTCCCTCCTCTACCATGAGTACCTCTTACACCCTCGGGCCTTTATCTACCAAAATTTTACTGCCCCTCTAGGATCCTCACCCACCACTAACCCCTGGGCTTCATCTCCCTTCAGAGTCCCTGTCCTCACTATGGCTCTCCAACCCCCTTGAAAAAGACCATCCACCCAGGAGCTCTCACAACCATGACCACCCCTCCCCCGCCCTCAAGACCCAACCCCGCCACTAGCCCTTCCGCTTCACGGCCATTTCTCTCCAAAGTCCCCTCTCACACCAAAGACTTTCTCCTCCACCAGGTCCTCTACTCCCGCCCCACCCAGGGCTTTCATCTCCGCCCACAGCCCTGTCCCCGCAGGGGTCCTCCTCCCCCTTCAGAAGCTCCCTTCTCAACAATGTAGCCCCTCCTGAGGGTAGGCTACCCCTGGAAAATTGAGCAAATAAGGGGCAGGGTAGGCAACCTGCAGCGACTTGTGATTTTGAAAATTATGGGTAATTATATGTCATTTTATGTCTTATTACATCGGTTATGTCTTAAAACTTGGAGATCTTTTATGTCAGAACAGATTAAGTATGAAAATAGTTGATCTGCCCCTGCAATTTTCCAGGGGCCATCCTCCCTCTTCAGTTGCAAATGATTTGATCCGCTTGAAACTTCGTATGAGAAGGGAGGATTCAACAATTTCCTAAAATTAAAATGGCGCCAGTAGTATTGGTTTTACAAGCACAGTTTTAAAACTTATGGGGCGCACTGTGAAGATTGGGGCTATTTGGAAATCGAGGGTTCCAAAATAGCCCCACGATTATAGTCCCAAATAGGGGAGGGGTGCTTAGAGGCTCAAGTGCATTGAAACACTCGTAAGAAAAATCAAAAAATTGTACATGCGAAAAAATTTGAAACTTCAGCCCTCCCCCCAGATAGTTCTTTGTACTTATGCATATGATTCTCGAATAACCTGATTCTATAGCACTTCTAACGAGTTTACGTCTTCACTGGTAACTAATAGTTCTAAAAAAAAAGTACAGGTTAGTAGCATAGCGAAGCGAGTCGTATTTGGAGGGGAGGACAGAGGAAATCCTCAACTGAAGGGTCCAAAATTTTTAGATTTTTTCGATAATTTGAGTCATAAGAACAGGCAGAAATGCGTATTCCCGCGCATTTTGAGTCGGATTTTCCCAACTGGAACTGTATTCTTCCAACTTCTCCCAACTGGTTAACTTGATGAGGGGAGGCTCCCCAAGTCGTTACACCTCTGGTTCGGGTAGTTCTAAATGCAGTAATTTTATTACTCGTATTCCTTACTTCTGAACAGGAAGTAGTATTTTGGTATAAGTGAAAGTATATAAAATGTGTGCAGAGTCTCATTGAAAAATGTAGCTAAAGGACTGAAAGTTGGAGAACTGGGGAGTTTTCAGTAGTATTTAGAGAACACTTCCTGGCTTGATTCAAAATTGTGAAGACACTTCTTAACAGGCGTAGCTATACGAAGAGGCACTGGGGGTGATCATTGTCCCTTAAACGCTTTAAAAATAAAATAACCAATTCTCTAAAGAGCCTTGTAAATTTTTTGGGTGAGGGGTGCGGAAAAATAAAACCATTTTGACAATTGAAAAGGTAAATATTTCCCACTGAAAAATCAAATCGTTAACTGATAAACATTTTTGAAACAAACCAGCAAAGAAAAAAAGTCAAAACTTGAAATTTGGTACATGCGATGTTACTAAACCATCTAAATCTGTAATATACTTTAAGGGAAGCTTTACCCTTCTCGAGTCAGTATGATCCTGGTAGGGGTCCAAATTGGCCCAAGTGCCAAATCTGAAGGACTACCTGAAATCAGCGATCTAGTTACTTACTCGGTTTTCATTTGAATCTCTAAAGTAGGTGGTATGTTTTAGCTCCTCCTTTACAGGGAGAAGGATTTTCAAAAAAACAAACAAAAAAAAAACAAAAAAAAAACAAAAAAAACCAGACATAGCCTCTTAAAATTTCTGGGTTGTCTCGTGTGGATCCGATTTCAAGCTAAAAAAATAACGAAAAAGAGGGTATTTGTTTTCACCTCTATTGAAATATTTGAATAGTTTCATAACGTAAAATCTTTCCAAAAAATGGGTAGATTTTGGGAAAGAACAAGGCTGTAACCAGCGGGTCGCACAGATATTAACTAACTTTTTTTAAAATAAAAAAATAGAAAATTTATTGTTGCCCTTCCCATATCCCAGTTCACTTCTGCATGAATTAAAATTTATATTGAGACCAAAAACGAGGAAACAAGTTACCAAAAAATTGCTATGTACTAAAAACTATATCAAATTTGTAATAAAATGCTACATTTTATTAAAAGACTGAAAAGTGTCAAATTTGAAAATAATTGGGCAACTTTTTCTGAAAAAAGGTACTAAAAACTCAGGAAAGTTGTCAAATTCAGCACCAAAGTTACTACATTGACAAATCATTGTTCGAAGGTCTTAAGAGATTTGTGCGACTCCAGCGAATCGCCTGACTTTTTTCCTCCATTGACAAAACAAAGCGAATCGTGCGAAACTAAAAAAAGTTCTTACATTTGGCAATAGGGAGTAGTCAGCTGACTGTTGCGCAACATAATAAATTAGTCTGCGGAAAACTGACAATGATGAGAATCTCAGGGCATTTCCTGACTAGGCCATTTGCTTTACGTCCCCCTTTGCACATCAGATATGTACTTTGTTTAGTTAGTAAAATCACCCTCAGTTGACAAAACTTGGTAAACTGTTCGCAAAATTAAAAACGCGACTCCTTTGTTTTTCGAGTGACAGTTTTGAAAAATTTCACCAGTTGCGTAAAATATGACCCTTAGTTAGCAAAACGTAATTGAACTTGGTTTCCTTATTTTTTCGAAATCTACTCTCCTTCCAAAAAAGACGTTTCGATATGTCTCCGAGTTCAACAGCACGTAGCGTGAACCAAAAGTTAAAACGGTTCTCGAAGTCTTGTACATACTTTTGTCAGTCTGTTTATCGGTACCAAAGTGCGAGAGAAAACCCGAACTATTAAATAATATTTCGACTTGGGTTTCTTGACGAGACACCCCGCCGAGGTTTTTGAACCGAGGCGCGTTCGCTCGGGAAAAAAATGAAAATGTAAAAAATAGACGCATATAGGACGTATCACTGATAGCATTCGATGATATACGTCCGTAATTTGTCATCGTCCAACACTCTTTATGAAGTAAAATAAAATAAAATCAAAAGTATAAGCTGGTTACGATAAACCGATAACCGTCATTCTAACACCTTCTCGATTAACTACTGACGATTAATTACGACGCAGCGCTGTTTCAACTTTGTTTTTTACTCATTTCTTTTCTTCTCGCCTGCATCCCGTCATTTTGGTTTCTGTTTTTTGTTTAATACAACCAGCACTTATTCTAAGAAATTGTTTAGAACTGCCTAAAGTAATGCAAGACCTATCAGTGACATAAGGTACCGTAGAGGAGGTAGACTATGAGGTTTACCACCAGCCAGAATAAAAACGTGAGGTTCGAAGCTTTTAATTCCGTTTATTACGGTAAGTGGTACAAAAGCCTGCCCATATTACATGTCATTAGCTCAGGAAAATTCAAGTTGGGTTTGGATAAAATGTCCAGCAAAGATTTGTTCCACGAGTATCTTCTAATTGGCTTCCTGATTAACGTACTAAAAGTCTCCAGTCATTCTGGTGCAACTTTTCCCTCCTACCACTAAGGAGCTTAATCTACCTTGAAAATCAGTTTCCCCAAAAATTTCACCAACCCTACGGAAAAACGTTTTATCTCAGTTGTTCCTAATTTATTGAATTCTACATACGACAGGTCCTAAAACCCTAGTGATGTTTTGAATGGGGAATCCAAAATAACCCCGCCCACTGCCATATATTAATACAGGCTTTATAGAGGAACACGAATTTATGACAAATTTTCAATTTTATTAAGTTGTGAGAAAAGCAAGGATTCTGATGACCCCTGGTCCCTATCTACACACCCATATCTATCAATCCCAAGGAATTTTTTCCTTCCCCCTACCCGTAACCTCCACATAACACAAATTAAAAACGCAAATGTTTGTATTTATTGGTTTCATAAAAGACTTCTGTAATGGAATACTTTGAGTGCTTTCGTTTAAATATTGATGATGTTATTAACTAGAAACTTGCATTTTGATGTAAAGGTAACACGATTAATCCAATTCCACTGGAAAACTTTTAAAGTTAAGTCTATTGATGAGGAAGAGAAATTATCTTAGTGCCAAAAACAAACTGAACTTTTGCCACTTCAGAATTCTTGTTTACAACAGAAAGGGACGTATCCATGGGCATACAAAGTACGGAGGGAGCATCTCTAACACGTTGATCAATTCGAAAAATGATTCTTAGTAAGCGAAAGTAGTTTAATTAGGGATAACAGTTAACACAAATAAAATTTGACTGTTTCTTAGCTAGACGATATCAACATTTTTCCGGTTGTCAGAATTTAAATTTTGTTGCGGAAGAGATTTGGAATTCATCCCTATTCCCCTCTCAACAGTCTTTTCAATAAGTTTCTACTCGTTTGATTCGCGAGTCAAATATCGTGTCAGAATTCAGATCCTAATTCGGCACAATTTTTATACCACTAATCCAAAACTCTGCCCCTCTTCCTCTTCACAAATATTCAAAGGTAAACTTTGAGAACCAGAGCCGAGCCAGCCCCAAAAATTGGATCATACGGTCGTAAATTATGTCATAATTTTACACTAATTTTGTAAAATTTGGCCCCACCAATCCCGAATTTAGGGCTCACCAGCTCCCAAGATAAAATGCATGGTTTTGTGCCAATAATTCCGAACTGTGAGTTTACTCTCACCCAAGACATTCAAATGTGGCGGGGCAGCTGGAGATACGCCGATTTTGAATTCAATTTTAGGGTCGTAAACTGTGTTACAGTGCTCGTTTTGCGCAATTTTATGTCATCGATCCTAAATTTAGTGCTCACTTCACTTCTGGGAGCTCACTATTTTTTGAAATTTTGAATTCTGAGTAGGTTGGGTGGATTGGGGTCTGGTTGGCCGAGTGAATAGCGCGTTGGTCTCGGAATCCGGAGGTCCCAGGTTCGAGCCCACGTAGCAACTCGCCAGATTTCGACCTAGGCCGGATTTTCAGCCTGGAGGGAAGAGGGCCAAGACAGCCCTAACAGCCTCCCCGACGTCTCTGAGGTAATGCTCGAAAGAGCGGATTCCAGGGCTCGGGTTGAGAGCAAAATTAGAAAAAGAAGGTTGGGCGGATCATTGTTCCACTTATTAGAAAGGTGAAATCAAGTAAATCGGACCTCAATCGCGTAATATTAACTCATCACATAATGATGCCTCTTTTTTACAACAAAATACAAGGGACTCGATGGTCTTATTAAGAACAATTTCTTCTTGGCCTTTGATGTCTTTGATACGTAAGTAATTCGCCGGGGATTGATTATAAAATGGTTTAGTTTCGTGGAATGGGTCCATGTTCCTGGAGGGAAGGGTTATTACGGCCTCAGTAATGGCGATATTTCCCTTTTTGGAGCCAGTTTTATCCTGGCGAAACACTGAGTTATGACGACCCTCATGACTCAGTAATCTAACTAGGAGGAAGCAGTGTATCACCAGCCCTTAACCGCTATTTCTGAATACTTTGAAAATAGAGAGGGAGAGGGAGATGGACACAAATTTCCGGATTGGTGGTACAAAATTATGACACAACTTACAACCCTGAAATTCTTTTTGTTTAAATGTCATTAGCGCCCCAACCATTTTCTTTAAATACCTTGGGGGGGGGAGCACAAAATTATAGAAGATATATAAGAAATAGTGAAGCCATTTTTAATCTCAGATCAATTTTTGGTGAACTGCCCGATGAGATAAACCTCTTGTAGGATTTTCTAGGATTGTAGACGGGGAAGGGGATATGTGGATATTTCACACTGCTCTCAATGTTGCGTACATCGTCGGTACTCGGAAAATTCTAGAAGCCAGCTGACAAAATTGGAAAGAACCTTCTTTTTTTCTAGGTTTAAACTGAATGTTTTAATACTTTATTCGTTCATTTGGCAATTTTGCTATCTTCCTGGCACCTCCCAAGAAATTTTAAATTGACTTTCACTTGCCAGTGATCTCTAGAATCCATTTCCATAACAATACCTTGACTTTAATGCCATGGTGAGCTGGTGACAGTAGGGTGAGAAACTAAACTCCAGTTTCCAATAAGTAAACATGTAGGTCATTTACACGAGTAAATATCAAATTAGTCTTCCAAAATTGCGATTTTGGCCAAATTTCAAATTAATTCCGGATTTTCGTCATTATTTTTTCGGCCTTCGGTAAAGCTTCTACGTGAACGAGCCATGTGAATTTTATGAGTTCCATTCCCCATGGGTTGACACTTGAAAAACTCAATAGCAGAATTGAGACACATGAGTAGTCACGCATACGAGAAATCAACTTCAAAATTGGGTTTTGCAAAAACGAAAAAAAGTGATGGGAAGCAAAATGAAATAGCCTGAGAAAGCTATCCAACAACCTTAATAATTAGCTCGGAGAAAAGAAATTTTTCATTTTGAAAATGAACGAAAAAAATGTGATGCATGAGTAAGAATAAAAATACAGACTAAGTTTTTTTTAGAAAAAACGAGAACGCCGCCAACTGATTGTAAGCTTCGTGATTAAGTCGAGAAAAAATGATCAGCAGAGAGGGCCATTTAAAAAGATGTCGAATTTGACAATTTTAAGTCTGAACACGAGCACTGTATCAAGCAAAAACACCCGTATTTCATTATATGTTGTATATTAAGTCTCAAACCCTCAATAAAACCTTAAATTTTTCAAAAAATTTCACATTTTTCTAAAATCTGAAGCTGTGATCTGGAAACGCAATAGAGAGGAAAAAATTGGTATCGTATCGAGAAATAATACCCATAATTTATTTCATATTTTTCATCAAGGCTTAGGATATTAATTTTTTTTTTCTTTTTTCCAAAAATACGACTACAACAATTTTGGAAAACTTAAGTATCCAGTAAAGAGCTCAAGACCTGATATGAAGCATATCGTAAACAATGGTTGTTATTATCCGACACAACATCTTCATTTTCCAACTGCTTTTTCAAAATGGAACTTTGGATTTTATAAAAATGGAGTATTTTTGGATAACTGAAAGCCCAGTAGAGGGCACAACGTTTGATATAAAAAATAAAATATGGGTATTTTTACTTGATATAATGCCAGTTTTTTCCACCCTGTTGCGCTTTCGAATTCAGAAACCCAAATGATCATTGCTATATCCACTGACATCAGAACAGCCGCCGTTATTCAGTCTTGCCAACTCATACTGATGACACGCATGAGCCCATTCATGCGTCAAAATGGAAGACTGAATTTTATGATGACATCGAGACTAAAACATGCATGGCAGTGCAAGGAATAAGGTCCCACTTTGTCGATCCTAGTTTTCGAGATACAGCGATTTTTGTGACTTGAGGTCAAGACAGTCAAAATCGGGATTCTTGAAGATTTTGGTAGAATAAACCGTTCCCGCTTTCGAATGGCGTTATCTGCCATTTTCTGTCTGCGTTGGTCCAATTACAGACAAAAATGTAAGCCCACCTTCTTTCTGTTTTGCTCTTATCAAACTCAGTTTTATTATCACTGGAAATGAAGCTTTTTCAATCCGTATTAATTTTCTGAAAAGGTCCCACTTTGTCGACGAAATCCTTTATAAAATTTCTAAAAAAAAATGAGATCTCACGGAGCTCTCCAGCTTGACTTGTCTCAGAGATATGCCACTTTGAATCTGTAATTTTTCGTTTTTGTAAAATCTTTTCTCAAATTGCATTTTTTTTTTTTTTCAAAATCGGCTTTTTGAAATTTTAACTTTAAATAGCCATATTTCGGCGAATTTTCGAGCTAGAGAACTTCGCAAAGTCTCATTTTGTCAGAAATTTTATCCAGTATATGCTGGTACTCATAAATCTACATCGACAAAGTGAGACTTTATTCACGATTGAAAAATCAAAACCTTCTTGTTTTCTACACATTTATTGATGATTTGAGATTCAGCTATGAACCTATGCACTTCTATTCAAATTGGTAATGCTAGTAATACACAGGAGATTTCGAAAATTAAAACATTTCTTATCCAACATGGTGAAAATATTTTTTCGAATTATTTATGAAAAAAACAATTTTATGGCAGTTTGTAATGTAAAAATATGATAGCGGTCCATAAAAAATGATCGAACGCTCACTAATCAATCAAAATATCCCTCAAAAACAATTACTTCGTAAAATTTTGAAATGTGCGAATAGGAATAGATTCCTTCGGTTCAAATGGAGCAAGACATCGCATTTTGTGTGAAAATGATTCATGTCCCAACACTCGTGTTCGGTAAATAACCACCCAAAATGGTTCATTATTTTCGTCGACTCAAAGCAACTCGCAACCGAGTATTTCATAAATCAGTAGCCGCTACCAAGCCCACGACTAATCGTACTAATGAAATTAGATTCGATGGTTACAACAGTCGAGGGGGCAGAACAAACATCGGTACCAATGAATCATAAAAAAGAAGGACGAAGAAGAGGAAAAAAATGTACATGGAAAACGAAAATAACTATCAGTCCCGAAGGAGATCGTTATACGTTTCGTAATCTGATATTTTAGTCAAAAAGAAAATAAGTAAATAAATAAATAAATCGTGAATCGGGTGTTCGCTTCATTACGAACCCTTAACAGGGATATTTAATATCGTCTATTCGATCGCACTAATTGATAAATGGCTGAGCAGAAATGATATGTTTGCCTACAGTCGTCGACCCTAGCACAATAGCAGGCCAATTTTGCAGGTTTCGGGAACCTGAATGGAAAACGGAAACAGGCTGTCGACCAGATCTAAGATAATATTGAGGATATTCTAAGGAACAGATTGTGTATACTAATTTCGATGTATTGTAGATTCACGTCGGGTGCATAATTTTAAATTGCAATCGGAATGGCCAATTCAAGGGGTCACGACGTGTTTTTAGTATACAAATTCGGAAATATAAAACAGTAACCGAGACTATAACAATTCGAACTCACCGTTTTGTTCGTTTAGTTTTACAATATACCTCTTGACAGACTACATCTTTCATTGAAACTTTGAGAGTCTTTTCTTAACTCGAGCCTGAACTTTCACGTTTCCTATATATCAATAAATTGACCTCGATTATTACATCACCGACAAACGAAACAGATGTTAAAAGGTTGGCAGGAAAATCCAGCACAGAAAGATGAAACGATTTTTTATTCATAAAGCGTCTCTTATTATTCGGTTAATTCGAATTAAAGTGAAAGGGAGAGGTCGGCGAAGTACCTTTGTCGGAAATGTTAGAATTTTCGTTCATTCGCGTGGGCGTTACCACCAGATCGGAACCCTTTGACGCAGAAAAAAGAAATGGCATTCTCAGAAACGAATTAAAAAGTAAAGACAATTTCGCCTTTAAGCTTCGGTATGTATTGAATTACAAATGATCACAAAGGGCCCGAACTACGTGCAATATTTTTGTCTTCGATCTTTCGTAATTCACGACCCTTTTTCCAAAGCGGAAGGAACCTTTTTTTTTATGTTTTTCTAAAATGAGGTAGCTATAGGGTATATTCCTCAAATTTATTATTTATGCGACTCTAATGTTCGAGTCGCGGTATTCCATAACTTATGACCCCAGCTGATTGACACCGAGCGCTCTCGTCCAATTTGTAAGTTCATAGAGGCGCATGAGATTAATGGTAAGAAGATAGCTTACGACCGGTATCGACCTTTCATTGCCTTATAACTAAATTAAACAAATTAACATGAAACGCGTTGTCAATCATTGATTATGGAAGAGGGAAGAGCCCGCATGCAGGTTAATGCGATTAACGCGAATTGAAACGGACATTTAAGATATTTACAACACGGATTTTTTACTGCTGTACTTCATTTATGCTGGCTGCCTCAATCTAGGACAATTTTTTCCACTAGGCTAGTGCTTTCTAGCTTCTGGTAGTAGACCTTTATAATCAAGAATTTAAATCACGGTGAAGAGTTATTTGTCTTTAAAATGTCAAATTGTTTTCACTGAAATAGAAGGAAAAATATTCGAATTTTCATACTTAATTGAGGGCCTGTCTAGAAGGAGAGTATAGACCGCGTATACGTCCTTTTCCCACGACTATGAAATTTGAAATTTTGAGACTTTTTATGTACTATAGGGCACATAGAAACGCCTGAATATTAAGACATTTCATTTCTAGGTTTTCCGCGCTCGATGATTCGAAAATTGCAGAGCAAAATGCTGCCCATACTCAGCGAATTTTGAATCATCGGTCGCAAAAAGAGTAAGAATGACATATGCCAATACTCGATTGTTTCCAAGTGCTTTATTATTATACTCACTATATTTGCCTTTGATATTTCAAAATTATTGGACAGCGTTGCATATTTTCTTTATTCAGCCACTAATATTGCAGGTACAATACGTTCTATAAATCCAAATATGCAGAAATTGGAATAACAGAAGATTAACATCCTGTAGAGCGCAAAAGGTAGAAGATAAGGAAAAGAACTCGAAAAATGAACTCAGCGACCAAAGAAACTTTATCCAGTTATAAATAATGTGAAAATTGGAACAAAATTGAAATACAGTGGAAGCCGCTTATTAGAGACACGTTGGGCAGAACCGTTTTGTCCCAATTAACCGGCGGTCTCAGTAAAACGAAGTACTTTTTTTCTTGTGTAATCGTTTAGTCATTAACATAACATATAAAATTTTACTTCTAGTACATCTTACGTACCTATATTATTCAAAAAAATTACGAATAGACATCTGGCGTAAATGTTTTATGCTTTGCGCTTGAATGTAATCGGCACATGTATCTAGGGATGTTGTTGGACTATCTTCATTACCCTCTTGCATGAAGTATAACCTAAACTTTTCCGCACATTTCCTACATGTTTTGCGATAAACTCCACATTCTCATTAAAACTTGTCCCAATAAACCGAATACGTGTCTCTATTAGCCGACTAAAAATTGCCTTTCTGTAATACGTTTGATTCGGGTCTCATAGCTTTGTCCCAAATAAGCGGCTGTCCCTTTTATCCGGCGTCTCTAATAAGCGACTTCCACTATAATTGAAAATTAGCCCACTGTGGAGCCCGAAAGAGGAGGAGAAAGGAACAAGTGTACCAAAAATGTATTTTGTGACCTTGAACTCAGTTTGAGAAAGAGAATAACTTTTAGGCTCTTACGGAAAAGGCTTCCCTCGAATGAAGCTCAATTTTCAAAAAATGTTGATTCCCATAAGAAATTCTACTCCTCTAAGGCACGAGTTAACCTTCACCGATTTTGCTCAAACTTAGCAGATTCTTTTTGTTTTTAATATTTAGAATCGATCTCGGGAGTATAAAAACCGAAAAAATGAATTTTTCCCCTTCCGTAAGTAACTAAGGACCACTCTATTGTCTATCGTACCAATAAGTGGATGAGAAGAGTTTCCTCCACTAAATATCTTCCAGATTTGATGAAGTTGGTAAAATTTACTCTCCGTTGGCAAAATGAAATCGGCAATTGGCAAATTTTGAAGTTTTTTTTTTGAGACAGAAAAATTGGATGACAGTCGGAAAAAATCGCCAAACCTCTGAAGCGAAAAATCTCGCTAGTTACCCGGGTAACTAAAGGGGAACCAAGAGTAACTGATGAGTTTCTGGGTAATCTGAAGGTAATCGGGGGTTACAGATGGGTAACTCTTCCGCGGGTAACTAGAGGGTAACACTGATTGCGTATCGGGATGCGCGAAATCCCGCCAGTTACCCGGGTAACTAAAGGGGAACCAAGAGTAACTGATGGGTTTCTGGGTAATCTGAGGGTAACCCAGAGTTGTAAATGGGTAACTCTTCCGCGGGTAACTAGAAAGAAAGTGATTGCGTATCGGAAAGTGTTTATTCTTTTATTTTATATTTATTTATTTTTCTTCAAAAAAATGTTCGTCAGTTGGCAAAAATTTCAAAAGCCAAAAGTTTTCGTAGATTTTCCCTTTGCTTATCGATCTTTAAAATGTTTATCAATTGACAGAAAAATCAGATTTACAATTATTGTTAAAAATTGAGCTTTTCTCTACCATCTCCCACCCCACTCTCCTCCAGAAAAAACGTTTTCGTCTCAGGTAGGATATTTTGGACATTCGATACGTTGGTTGGACATTTGGATGTTGAGCTTCGGTTTGGACACGTTAGTCGTAGGTTAGATATTGGGCTGATGTTCAGCCTGGCTCGGGAATCCTGGATTTTCCCAAGAAAAGTGGCTGGCCTGATTTTCATTATAAGTTAATAATGGAGAAATATGGAAATGGTTCGCAGAAATAGTACAAAACTTAATTTCGTGAGACACTGGTTAACTTCGTCGATTTTGCTCCAACTAGGCAGATTTTTTATTTAGTTCTTGGAACTGATTTAGAGGGTATTCCAACTGGAAAAGTTAGTTTTTTCCCCATTATGAGTAAATAAAGACGACTCTATTGACCATAGGGACTTACAAATGAGGAGATGAGCGGAGCTTTTTCCCCAGATATCTTCCAGATTAGGTAAGTTAGTAAAATCGACTATCTGTTGCACTGGCGACGCCAGGTGGTGAGCACAGTGTGCATTGGCGCACCTGTTCGGACCACAAAAAAACAATTAAAAAACAAAACATTGTTTTTCCTCTATGACATCGGCGTAATTTGCATATTGAATCTTTCATTAAAAATTATACTTAATTCTTTTGAATTTTTTCATTTTCACTTTCAAAAAATTTTCGGATATAATAAAGCATATATATATTTTTGGAGAGAGAGAGGGGGGGGGGGGTAAACATCGAAAATTCTACAAATCTAAAAAAAAGTGAGGTATCATATGTCTGAAAAGTGACACACTTGATCGAAACATCAAAATGTCTGGCATCACTAGTGATCTGTTGGCAAAATCAAACCGGTGATAGGCAAATTTTAAAGTACATTATTATATTACTACTGATACTTTTTTTATTTTTTTGCTAATTGATTTAAATAAATCTTCGTCAGTCTTCCTAATATTAATATTTTCTAACTTTTTCAAATTCCATCTTTTTATCTCTTCTTTTCTACCAAGTTTCTTCAATTTAAGTCTACATTTCATTACTACCAAGTTATGATCACTGTCAATATCGACTTCCGGATAAGTTTTACAGTCTAATATTTTATTCCTAAAACGTTTTGTTTGGTGATAATTCTGGACTCTTCCATGTAGGTATACCTCCTTCTATAATGATAAATTGAGTATTTCCTATAACTATGTTATATTTCGCACGAAACTGTATCAAACGCTCTCCTCTTTCATTTCTCATTCCTAATCCAAAATCCCCAACTATATTACCCTCTTTTCCTTCACCAACTCTAGCATTCCAATCACCTATAATAATAAGATTCTCTTCTCCTTTAACATGCTTTATAAGGCCTTCTAATTCTTCATATACCTCCTCAATTTTTTCGTCCTCGTGAGCATTAGTAGGCATGTACACTTGTATTATTGTTGTAAGTACTGGTTTGGTATTGATTTTTATCAAGATTAACCTTTCACGCTGTTGTTTGTAATGTATAACTTTATTACCTATAATTGTTTATTCAAAACAATTCCGACGCCTGCTTACCCTTTTATTCCCCTTTTACTTATTATTCTAAAGTCTCCTGACCAAAAATCATTCTCCTCTTTCTACCTTACTTCACTTATCCAACTATTCCTAGGTCAAGCCTCTTTATTTCTCTCTTAAGAATATCTAATCTTTCAACTTCATTCAAGCCTCTTACATTCCAAGTTGCTATTTTAATTGCGCCTTTCCTTTTAAAACTTTCCGACGATGATACTCCCCAAGTAGCTCCCTCCCGGACATCCGAGTATACCTGTTAACGCCATCACCTGTAATTATTTGGGAAAGCGACATTTCCTGGAAAGAGATACTGTTGTAGTTTTTCATTGCTTTCAACACAGGGTTTATCTGTCGAAGTTTGCCTTGCTAAGATTAGAAAAACACTAATTTAACGAAATCTCAAAGAAGGGATCCAGACCCTTCCTCCCTTGTCTATGCCACAGCTCTCGACCCCCGAGGATATTTTCTAAGCGTTGTAACGTTTCACCTTTTTTCAACAGCCGCTACTCGTATCTGCCAAGCTAACAAATCTATAACCGCGTTCAGACGAACACCTCAGCCGCGACTTTCCCATTTCACGCGTAGAAAGTTAATTACCTTTTCAACCAATTAATTAATTAATTCTTTTCTCCATTATTCAAATTAATAAGAAATTTCAACATCATTGGGATTAACAATTATTTATTCTTAATTGGTCGACTTAACGTCCGCGTTTGTGTTGATATTGTTTCGGTTCGGGGAGATGATTAATTCCGGACGTGTAGCTCAGGTTCGACGCATTCCCGCCGCGGAAGAATGAAATATGAAGATGTCACAACGAATTAGTATTTATGTATGCATTTTTATACTACATTTAACGCGTTAATATCGAACTGTGTGCGTATATTCATGTATATGTATAGGCCGGAGAACTATTAAAATAAGCAATAATGAGGTGATTAAGACACAAATATAGGAATATACAATACAAGCTGTTAATGTTGTTGCTGTGGCGTATACTCGTATCACAGGCGTTATATCATAATATTAATATGCGTTAGAAAGCGAATACAGATTGATTGGTGGTTCTTTAAATACATATGCATTCCTTCCGACTCCATACATACTTGCATGAACGATTGGGAAGATCAATGTCTGCCAACGAATCTATTAAGAATTGTGGTACGACTTGAGAAAAGAACATTCGGTTTGGGCCTCTCGAAAATCGGCGATCGTAACCGACTAACGGGAAGGCAAATCGAACAGTGGCTGCAATGAGACATCGAGATCAATCAGAAATAGCACATGAAAATTAGGCCGAATTCAAGCCCAGTTGGTGGAAAAACCTTGTAACGTGATTTCGGGCGCAGACGATTGGGAGGACGGACTGAAAACGTACTCATGTCTCCAGCTTTCACTATTGCGCCAGCTCCACAATTGTGGAAAATGTCGACTCAGACATAAATCTAAGTTAATTTAGGCCGTTTGAAGGATAAAATTTCAATTGTGGTACCTCATGGAAATTAAGAAGCTCCTATTTCAACTGGTTGCAAATTCGGCCTGTTATCGAAATAAAAATTTGATCCAACCTTTTTTTTTTTCAAATATTAAAAAATATATATATTTAATTTTAAATTTCGAATAAATAAGAGCCGAGGGAGTGGTGCCATATTTCTACCGCTCCTGGTCCCGCTAAAAGGAGCTAAACCTAATCTGAACCTAAAACTTTGAGTGACTAACCGGTTACAAATAAACACGTGTTGTCAGCGTAACAAATGATATGTATGTTCATTTTCTCCCTCTCTATTCTTATCTCTTCATCGCTATTATTACTATATGTGACCTGCCAGGAAGAAAGGGACCTGAGCGCAAAAATGTAAATTTTACAGGAGAGCGGATAAACAAAATTGATAACGTTTTCACGTTACGGAGACACTCAACTTTGAAGACTTACAGCCGTTTGGGAAAATTTTTTAGAATTTTTTCGACAACACCACGCGGAAGAGCGGCCGAAAATTAGTCAAAAACAGTTTTATCACAAAAAATGTTCTTTTTGCGCTGAAGTCCCTTTCTTCCTGTCAGCTCACATATAGTCCTTCTACATACTCTACCCACATTTTCATTTTTCCTTCAGCTGCGTAAATAGGCTCTCCCTCCGTATTTGTTATATTACTTGCTTTCTTCCTTCTTTCTCCAAACTACATTTTTACTTTTCTATAGGCCAAGTCTATCTGTCCTTTATTCATAAACTCTTCTATTTTATCACTTTTTTCTTTCATCCATCCCTCCTTTGCCTTTTCACATTCTCTCTTTATTTCATTCCTTAACCTTTGATAAGCTAATCTACCTTCCATCGTTTGCATTCTAATATTTCCTTCGTTCATCCATCTTTCTGAGGATTTCCTCCTTCATCCATGTTTTTTTTTCTTCTTTCTTAGTTTTACCCAGACTCGAAAATTTTATGTCGTGGATATTTGCTCTTCCATCGCCGTCAACTAAGTTGCCGCTGTCACGACGAGAGAGATGAAGAAGGCAATCTAACATAAGAAAAAGCTGATGACATGATTTCGATGCAATTTTTCACGCTGAATGCAAATCTGACATTAGAAATTCTTTATCTAGTACACTTTCTTTGTAAACTGTCATTGAAATGGCCGAAAAGACCATTTTGGCATATTTCAGGCTCATTTCTGAGTCATTTACAATTCGTTGAAAAATTGAATCACACTTGTTTCTGGGCTAATTTCGTATACGGATTCCAAATCTGACCAAATTTCATTACAGACTTTTTCCTCGCTACGATAACATTTCAGCTCGAAGTAAGGCCGATTTTATCAATTTTTTATCATTGAGAAAATAGGTACAGAGTTTCTGAACCTCATGCCAATAACTTGTTAAGATGAAATTTTTGAAACTTTTATGGTGATCTTCCACTACCCTAATGTAGTTTGATCTTGAAAATAAGCCTAATCGGGCTATTGAATTGGGAACCTGGAGTCCTCAAAGCGAGTAAAAATGGTTTTATTTTTAAAATATTTTATTTCGCTAACCTTAAGTCCTGTTACACTTTTGATTGCAAAAAGTGATATTTTTTTATTTTCTTATTTTTTCTGTTGTAAGATCAATGTTTTATGAGATTTTTGATGTTTACGTCGTTGTGGGGCCAAGCCAGTATTTGTTTAATGAAATATTACAGTATGGATGGCAATATTTAGCACAAATTTGCCTTTGTTAATCTGGCTTCGGAGAGGAAAAAGGGATGAATTCTCAAACACCCTGCAGATGTAAAAATGATAGCCTACGCTCTTAGAAGAAGGAACTATTGGTGTAGATATCAGCAGTTTCTTACATTTTTAGAAGAAAGTACTGCAGGTGTATCTAATATAGCAGTCGTTCTATTAGCCAAAAACATTCCGATGTCGGCTAAAATAGTTTGTCACCAGATAATAATACCGGCAGCGTACTATCTTTCTGGAATAACTCACTGTGCTCCAACCGTTTCTCTAAATACTATTTCATTTCGCGCTCGCATATATTAACCAATAAAGAAGGCATAAACAACTATGCGGAATAAACAAAATTCAGGATTCAATATTTTGAAATTTAATTTCATTTTCAGAAACCGATGACTCGGTCGAATATTTAAGAACTCGCACACGAAGCATTTCAAAGTATATTAATAATACTCACTGGCTTTTTCGGACCCCTTGGCGATTAGACTTTAATGATATATAATCCTTCTTTATGTACACCACTGTTCGTTTTTCAATATAATAATTATATAATATAGCAATACGAACCGAGAAAATCCGAAAAAACCGGATCCAATATTTTTTGTTAGTAATCACAAAGCCGGTAGGTCGAAATGACTTAGTTTAATTTTCCCCATATTTACCCGCACGTGAAATTAAGTATTTTATTTATTAAAGTAAAGAAGTTGTTTTTGATTATACGTTTGCCTCGACGTAATCCAAATATTTCCAGTTGTTTAAAATAAAATAGTTTCGTCAACTATTTATAAATCGTTCGTGTCGGTGACAATTTAACAATACAAGAAATAAACTTTTATAATGACCATACCATACATAATATCCTTTATGTCTATTATTCATGATCACTATTAGGGTAGATTTTTTTTTTTTTTCATTTTCGATACACGAAAGGTATTAAAAATTTATAGCTATGAGTAAGTATTTAGTAAAACTTTCACCCCTTACGTTGCTTTCTAGTGTTTAATTTTTCAGTCGCAAGGAAGGAAAAAATTATAATGTTATTGTGTAACTCAAGTGCCCTTTTTTTGTACATATATTTCATTGGGTCATGCCTGAAAGTTTTGCGTTCCATGGTTCACAGAATTATTGGAAAGGTGAATCTGTGGATTATGTTGTTCGCATAATATGGTGATCGATGGGAGCACCATGTATTACTTAAAACTCAGTACGGTAGTCTTATGACAGATCATGTATCATTTACACTCTCTTAGGACGCGTTAAGACTTATTCAGTCTCCTTTAAAACTCTTAGAATTCATCACACTTCTCAAATTCTTTCAAACTGAGTTAAAAAATACTCATTCAAATTTTCTCATGACCTCCTCAGACCTTTAGGAGTTTAGCCTACAGGCTCAGAAGGCATAAAATTAAAAATTTTTCATAAAGATCTGAAGCTCTTTTTAATTTGTTTTCAAGAAATTTATGGTAATTTTTCGTAACTACCATCAAAATGCCACTAATAGGGCGTTCAAAATCACATTTTTCATCAGAATACCTTAACACAGGCTTTATGAAAGGAAATGTTAAATTTTCGACATTTTGGAAAAGGCAGATAAAAGAGGTGCTAATGACTCCCGGACCCGTTTCACTGCACTCCTACCTACCCATCCCTGGGAATTTTTTCCTCGCCCAGACCCACTGAGCGACGACGGGTGCTTCGGCACGTACTTATATTGGATGACGATAGCGTCGCCCCATGTGCACGCACTGTGATCGAGGGGCGGAAGACAACGTCTGACACACCCTGTTCGAGTGTGAGGTTTGGGAGCAGGAGAGGCACAGGGCGGCAATAGCGATCGACCCCGGCGGCAACACGAGCGATAGTGACGGTGTGATCAGCCACCTTGGTTCCGGAAATGTTGAACAGTGGAGCGAATGGAACCGGGTATCAGTCTTGTCTTGACCATCATGAAAAAGAAGATACAGACAGAGTGGTCAAGGCAGAGGGTCGATGGACAAATCTCGACCTGCATTGGACACCACAACGACTCTGTACCATCCTAGAGCTGCTGTGGACCTCCCTGCCAGGTAGGGCTCACCCCACCGTCAACGCCTTCCTGCGTCGCCACGCGTACCAAGACGAGGAGGCGAGGGGTGAAGGAAAGTAGCGCGTATCCGAATTCGAGGTTAATGCTGGGTGAGCGTTGCCTCGGTCAGTAGGGTGTCCCATAGTAGCCCTGGTAGGACAGCGCGAATCCGAAGCGGAGAGGCGAAATGAGGGCTCGGGCCAGCCTCAGTACGTTCCTCTGGTCACTGATGCGAATACTCGAAATGGTAGTTTCCGGAGCCAGGGGTGCGGTGTTTGGAGAGCCACTTCGGCAGGCGTGCATCGCCATACGCTTCACCAAGTGAAGGGGTGGTCCATTAAGAAATCAGAAGTCGGAAATAAAGGCCACCCTATTAAGCAAGGTCTCCTTGTTAGTTTCCTTTGTTGAAACCGAAGGGGAAATAATACTACTGCCCTCTCAGTATCGGGAGTAGGAGACAAGTGGCCTAGCCCCCGGTTCTGAAGCCAGTGTTCATAAAAAAATTAAATTTAGAAAGTACATCGATCTTACAAATATGAGACGGAAACGAAGGCTTATCGAAAAATACAGCCAACAGTTTTCAGTGGCTGTACTTTTAATAATCCAAAAATATCCGAAACAAAATTGATATAAAAAGTGATAAGTCAACTACGGAGCGAACGTTGTTGTCATTAATGAACTGGTTACGGATATTTCGAATAAGGAGCCGCCTGGCTTTCCTCCTTTCATTTCGAAGAAATCGACGTATGTGCTGCGCATAGCCCGAGAATTCCCATATAAATCACTTTCAACATCACTCTTCTGCCCAGCAAGAGAAGGAAGAACCCCCGAAGACTCAATAAATTCGAATCAGTTTTTTTTTCGGTCGACGCGACGTAAGGTAGGTGTTAAAATAGCGTGAAAACGTATTGTTCCCCACTTTTCCGAGAAGTAGCAACTTGGGCTTCTTATTTATTCACGCAGTAACTGGCCATTGTTTTTTATTCGTTTCGTCCTTCTCCAGAATAGATCCGACGCGGTGTTCACGGTAAGACTAAAACTGCAACTGGAAGATTCCTCGTCATGAATCGCCGGGTAAAAAGGAATCTCCCGACTGCGGACCATTCGTCGATTTCAGGGTGGCGCATGTCCACGTATGCGTAAAATTTTGACGGGTTGGCTGATTAGTAACAAGTGGAGCGGATGCGATGCCTGATTAAATTATACATGCTTTATTGGTCACACTTTAAATGAAATTCAATAGAACTTACGAGGTAAAGTCGTTTATAAGACAGTAGCACGCACGGCCTGGCTGGGGATGCGGAGATGCAAATGCATCTCGGACCTTTTGACCTATTGTGGCCTTGTGGGCTTATTTTGTCGCAATTCACAATATAACTGAAAAACTTTTGAAATATGTTGGCCGAGCCTCTTACGTTTTGCATCCCAAGAATTCAATCACAAGGCCGTGCATGGACAGTAGAAAATTCACTCATTCGTAGGAACGTATCGGAGCGACTTTTCCTGGCGGTGAGGAGGGGGAGACTTGTTCTTGCCAACTGAAAATCTGATTTTCCTAACTGACCAACGGACATATCTAAAAAGGGCAGGCAAAAAATAGACATTTTTGAAACATGCCAACTGAGACTCGATTTGATTGAATTTTTGAACACTGAAACATGTTTAGGAGAGGAAAAAGTCCTCCATAGTGATCGGCTCGGAAGAAAGGGGAAATTGATTTTGGGGTTTTTGCAGATTCATATTCTTGATCCTAAGGAGCATCCACTCCCGTTTGCCCAACCTCAAAAAACCTATTTTTCACGGCTGTACAAGCGCATGAAAATTGATAAAATAATTGATAGTTGTAAAAAAAAAAAAAAAAAAAGTTAATTTATAAGAAAGAAGGTTAACGACTACGTGTGTAATTTTTCTCACAAAATGAGTGGTTCTGAAAAAAGACAATATTCAATCTCCGCTACAGAATTGGTTGCATACTTTCTATTTTGAAGGGGCATTTCAATATTTTTTTTGGAAAATGTTGATAATAATTTCAAAAAATTTTTAAATATAAAAATTTAAACATGGTATTTCATTGTTCATACTATTTGTAATAAAATACTTTGTAGACATTAGTGTCTATCTTCAATATTGAAAGCGCAAAAATTCACCAAAATATCAATTTTTTAATTAATACATGGCCCCTTCAATTTTGAGAATAGGCTATTCTTTTTGGGGAGATTTCTCGTATTTCTGTATATGAAGTAACATACTAAAGTGAGTTTCCCCTTTTAGAAATATTACAGAATTTTAAAATAAGAAACTATAATTGACCATCACTTTTTCTCCGCTTCCTCCCACTCCACACCGCTGAACGTGCACTTGGCTGACCACTCGGACATGTTCCACACACAAATGTCACACAACACGATTCCAAAGGCATAACCTGCAGTACAAACCACATGCTTAATGATACAATGTTACCAAACTTTAAACGCGTTTTTCTCAAAAACTTGATTTTAGACGTAAGCCTTCTCTCTTCCGAGCCGGTCACCCCTGTATTGACACGCCTCAACTCGTTCATCGTGAATACTCTCTTGGATCGAATTTTAATTAAATTAAGGTTTGTCGTGTAAGCCAAAATGTCTGAAAAGTATGTACATGTATCAAAATTTTACCGAAAGAGTAAACCAATATTTACATTTTATTGTTAAGGAAGTCATAAATATTGATCTTAGTCAATAAGAATCGTTTATTCGTTTGACTATTATTGTTAACGTAAATCCCCCCTCCCCCACAGGTACCTCAAAAAGTTTCGACATTAAAGGTCCCCTCCTCAGTGCTCTGTTGGATAAAAATAACACGTTTCGAAGGATTTCGAAAAAAAAGTTGACAGGTGATCCAGAGTCTTCAAAGTCTCTTATGGGAAAATGCACGTAAAATGCATTAAACTGGAACTCCAAAAATGCATCTTATATGCTTTACTACTGGGTAGCGCCGCCCTAGCCCAAATGTTTCACTAAAACAACAACTAAAAAAGGAATCCCTGGAAAAATATAAGGAGGAAATACACAAAAATCTAGAAGAAATAAATTTTCTCTGCGTAATCGTATAAATCATACTTGGTTTTGGTCATAGGAATTCGATCGTTTCATCAGTTTTCGGTTATACGTGGTTCAGCTTTCTTCTTTTATTCTCTCTAATAGATTTCGTCGTTTTTTGTCAGATTTGTTTGTGATCAATTTTCTTCAGTTGTAGTCAGATTCTTATTGTTTTTGAACATTTGCATTTATAGTCGTTTTTAAAAGTTAATTGACAATGTATAGTTTTTAGCCAGTTCTGATCGATACATTTGAAAGTTTTTATTTAAACAATTTTAGGGAGTCTTAGGAAAGTTTTCGCTCAGTTTGATAAATTTTGATTATAATTCTCATCAATTTTGGTCAAATTTCGTGATTTTTGATTGATTTAGGTACGTGTTGTTTTTATTCGTTCTGCTTAATCCATTTTCGTCAGTTTTTATCAGTGTAAGTCAGATGAGGTCAGATTTGGTCAGGGATATAGAGACTAAAGAATGAAAAAAAGAAGCTACCTCCTACTCCCAATGAAGTCAGTCAATTAAGGAAAAGTTAGGGAAAGGCTAAAAAGGAGATAGAAAAAGTATAGCAAAATATAGACCAATAAGTTTAATACAAAGTTAGGGGAAACTTTTTTCGACCATTGTCAAAAACCGCTTATACGTACAATCAACTAGATACAAATCAGAGCAGAGAGCAAGCGGGCTTCCCCAAAAATTACTCAACAATAGACCAAATCTTCATATTCGTAATTAATAAGCCAATGAATACAATCAGGAAGTGCATCTTATGTTCATCGACTTCAACAAAGCCGTCGATTCAGTACACCACAAAGTTTTATGGAAAACAATGAGAAAACAGGAAGTTGAAACAAAATGGATAAATATACTCAAGAAGTACGAAAATGCAAACGCTTCCATAAAAATGGACAAGCAAGTATGGGAATTAGCAATTCAAAAGGGGGTATATACGTCAAGGTGATCCAATATCTCCGAACTTATTTAATTGCATAGTAGAACAGATTTTCCGAAACTGGGAACAGCGGGGAGTAAAAATATATGGGGGTATTCGCGGATGATATCGTAATTATCGTAGAAAGTAAAAAAGAACTCCAAAATATGGCAAATGACCTTATAGACGAAAGCAAACTAGCAGGATTGGCCATAAATATGGAAAAAACAAAAAAATCGAAGGAGGGATAGTACAAACAGTAAAGGAAATTGAATATTTGGGACAAACAATTTCATATCAAAATGGGAACAAAAAAGAAATATCGAAAAGAATAAAGAGAGGGTGGAAAAACTATTGGGCAGAAAAGGAATTCTATAAAGGGAAAATAGTAAAGAAACTGAAATTCAAAATCTGGGAGAGTTGTATCTTACCATCACTAACGTACGGGTGTCAAACATGGGCGGCAACAAAAGTCAGCGTGGAAAACATTCAGACTACCCAAAGAGCAATGTAAAGAAGTATTTTAGGAATCAAAAAGCGGGACAAAATCAAAAACAAGGAAATCAGGGAAATTCAGGACTAAAGGACACAGGGTACACGATCAAAAAGTTAAGAGCAAAACATGCGCGGCATGCAACTAGGCAGGCGGGTAGATGGAGGCGAAAAGTTTTGGACTGGATACCAAGGGAAGGAAAGTGCAACAGGGGAAGACCACAAACAAGATAGAAAGATGAGGTAGTTCAGGAGTCGGGGCCAACATGGGAAAGAGAAGCACGAGAGAGGAAAAGATGGAATACTGGGGGAATAGAGTCCGATAAAAGTTAAATATAATAACAAAGTTTGTCAACCAATATTATGCTGTAAGTAAAAAAATAAAATAAAAATAGGGAAAGGCTGTTCGAGTTAGAAAAATTCGACCCTGAAGCACAAAAAGGATCCACTTCGGTCCACTTTTACAAGTTTAATCATTAAAAAAAAGTAGGTAAAAAATTGTAATTTGCTTTGCTAAGTCCTTGGGACTAGGTCGCTTTTGGACATTTTGATTGTTGTAATCGTGTTTTTATAGTGTATTTGGTTTCTGCTTTCCAAGATGTTACCTTCAATGTTAAAAAAAATTTGATCGTTTGTCGTCAGTTTTATGTAGTTCGGTACACTCTGATTCATCTCTGTCAGTTTTAATCAATTTTGGTCAGTTGGGGGCTGGTTCTAGTCATTTTGGACTGCGTTTGGATTGTACGTTTTTTAGCCTATTTTGCTCAGTTTCGGTCGTGCTTTGTTTTTCACCATGTTCAGTATAAGTTGGATTATTTAGAGGCGGAGAATTCCATAATACAGGAGCACTCGGCTGGAAGAAGGTTCTCAGAAAAGTGCAGTAAAGAAGAGAAAAAAGAAAAGAAAGAACAGAGATGGAAATAAGAGAAAAATAGTCCAATTTCTTCGGAAAAAATGAATTATATTTTCTTCTTGAGGAAAAGGCGAGGATTTCGAGTTCATCGTGGGTATATTTCACCTGAATTCGGTTCTGTTTTTCAATCAGTGCACCTGACTGGTATATAGGTACCTATCATACCTCTTCACCAGTCACACCACTGTGTATCGAATCAAATATAGATTTCCTATTATGTACAGGTGCCTCTTCATTCGTATCCGCCAATTTCGCTCTTTCAACAACGAAAAATTGACTGCTGGTTTCTGACTGTCACTGTAGACCAGCACCAAAACCGAGTTCCGAGGTCGACGGCAGTTTTGGTTCTATATTTCCAGCCCATCAATCACGTATGCGAAAGAAAATTTTTACTGTTCGAAGGCATCGAGCGTTTTATTCTATTTTGTAGCGCAGTCTTTGCACGTTTGTCCAAGTTGTAAGCCGTATTTATCAAACACGAATGTAATTCCAGTGCGACTTATTTCAGTATGTTGATAGCTATGGATGTATATTTCTAGCTGCGGAGTTATGATTGATGTCGTTCGTACGTTCAGTTACATTTTATTTCCGACATGCATCACCGAATGGTTTGTCTTTCCACTCCTTCTTTTGTTTTTATGCGAGCCTTAAAAGGCTTTGATAGGTGTTTCAGAGTCATGTACCTGAGAATTTATGTTTTGTGAGGTATTCGCGTTAATTGACACGTTACCTATTGTAAAAGCTTTCTTTCTCGCGCAGTTGGAGGTACTGACTTTCTATTGGAGGAAGATAATGTAGGCAGGTTGATGATGTATCGTCTGCGTGTATATTGGAAGAACTATTTGAGATCGAGCACACATATTTGCGGCATAGAGTCGATTTTGGTTTGTCGTCAATGAGGCAGATTTTAAACGCCTTATAGGAAATGTTTGAAGGTGTGCCATGATTTTTGTAATCCCAAGAGTTTCCTATAACATATACTTGGATCTCAGTTCTGTCAGATACTGCTGTAATATGAGTAGAAAGAGGGCCAAATATCGAATAGGCGACTAATATCGAATAGTGGCTTTTTCCCGACGTTATACAGCGCACCCGAGCATTTTCCCGTGGAATTAAAGTAAAACTGACCGAGTTTCTGGTGGGACGTATGGCGATACACGCATGCGAAAGTGGCCCCTGAGAATACGCGACCCCGGCTTCGGAAACTACTCTTTTGAGTATCGCATCAGTGGCCGGAGAGATGCTTTGAGACCGGCCCACTGCCGGTGCGCACTGTCCTGCGAGGGCCACCCTGGGGCCCCCTACAGACCGAGGTTGATGTTCCCAGCACTAACCTGGAATTTGGGTGCCCCACAGCCGGACGCGCTTCCTCTTCACTCGCCCTTCACCTTCTCATCACGGTACGTGTGGCAACGCAGGAAGGTGCTGACGACGGGCGAGCCCCGCCGGAGGTCCGCAGTAATTGCAGCAGCTCTTATAGGATGGTACAGACTTATTGTATTCAATGGTGTGGGCTTAACTTTGTCCGTCGGCCCTCTGCCTCCACCACTTTGTCTGCATCTTCTTCTTCATGATAATGTGCACAGGGTGGTATCAATTTATAGAGAAGTTGTAAACAATAAAATGTGTTTTTGAGAATTTCGAAGTTGTTTTCGACGTTTTTGTCGAATTAGAATTCCAAAGCGAAAAATTATCGAATGGACCGGAATATCATTTTCTTATAATTAGTTAAAAGTCTCTTCTTTCATATGAATCATTTGAATTTTGCTAACATGTTTCCATACGTTGGGGAGAAATTTAATGTTGTTATCAAGAGTGAATTTCATGAGGGTGACAATATGGAATACGTAAATTTGGTGTAAGAATTTCATCAGAATTTCTTATGTAGGGTTTATTCCGAAACAGAAAACGACGAATCTGATGGACTAGAAGGGGATATACTGTCCACAGAAGAAAATCCAGAATGTATTTATTGCAACACCACCATTTTGAGTGATAAAGCAAACGAGTAATAGATTCAATGTTTCTGTTGTTTCTTATGGTATCATCAGAAATGTTCAGACTACGAGAAAGGAGTAGTACAATGCGAATCTTGTAAGAATAAAGCGCTTAAAGAATAATTAAAATGGCATTCCATATTTGTAGTTTTTATTTTGAAATTGGAATAATGACTTTTTTTCTCAATTTTTGGTGGCCCCGGCACAAGTATTTGGGAAGGTTTTGGAAATATTTTAGTTCAGACCGGGTTCAAAAATGTTTTATAGAACGGGAGTTAACGTCCCAAAAGGAATTGGTATTCCATATTTGGCGCTCTTCCTGTAGTGTATTATCCTCACTCATTTTTACTTTTATTCATTTTTGTGACTTTTTCTGAGATGAATCGTGATTTCTGAGGGATTCTAACATGTATTTTTTTCTTTCACACATATTGTCGAACTTAGTTTGTTTAAAATGGCTCAATAAAACGTCATATAAGTTTGCCCAAACATGTACTACTATACATTTTAATGCAACGCGTTGATTCATCAATTTCCTACAAAATCTTTACAAACAGCATTGAAGCTGAAAACTTATTAATTTCTGAAAGAAAATCACAACTTTCACTCACATTTATTTTGAGCCATTTTAAATGTTTTTCTGGGAGAAAAAAATCGTAATCCGTAAGAGAACGTTTTTCAATAAAAACAGTAAAATCCATAATTTCCTCATTTACAAATAGACAAGTGGAAGACGTTCCAAAAATTGATGAGAACCAAAAAAATAGAAGACATGGCGGACTATCAGTGGTAGCACTGGAAAAGAGGAAAACTGGACAGCTTAAACGAGAAGACTTGAGTCAGTTCACAATGAACTTTAAGTGTGACACTACAAACTACGACCCAAACTCTACAAAAATCATTCGACGACTCGATGCAAACTACAAGGAGAAAATAAGATTAGCAAAGTCGACGCGAAGGCGGCCGTCAAATACTTCGCAGAAATTTGATCAACAGGTGGAGTAGAACTCAAACAAGTGGAAGAGCAAGCCGTACGTAGACTTGACCAACTTCAGAATAGAAGAATTAAAAAACACACTGAAGGAGAGGAAAAACGGGAAAGCTCCAGACGATGATAGAATTCCAACTAAACTCTAGAAGTAGGTACGCAACCACAAGGATCTAACATGATTACTGGACTTACTGGATCGAGTCAGTCGAGATGGAAAAATACCAGAAGACTTCAGTAAAGCCACCGTTGCGACAATCTTCAAGAAAGGTGATACTCTCGAAACTGGTAAACTACAGAGGAATAAGGCTACTGTGAGTAGCCTGCAAAATACTCGCCAAAACGGTAGCAAGAAAGTTGATATATTCAGTAGATACTTTTTTACAGATCCATAGTCCGGATTTCTCAGAAGAGGAGGCTCACTGGGGGCTCGCCAAGAACACCTAATTTATAAATTTTTTCTAAGAAGAAGAGGGAGAGAGGGTTAGTGGCTTGAGATCAATTAATTCATATTTGAATATTGTGGGACATTAATTTAATGCATATTTTTATAAGAAAAGGGAACGAGGGAGTTGAGGCGCCAACTATTAATATTATCGGATCGAGCAGAAATTTTCAGGGGTTTACCTTTCCACTAAAGGTAACAATCATTCGCCCGGTGTTCATTGAAATTAAAAAAAAAATATATATATATCAAGAATAAACGGTCAAGACCCTACCTCATACACATCTCTCGTAGGATCATCATCATATCATCATCAGTGTTCATCTCTATCCTCTTGTCAGATATGTTGCCATAGGAAATGCCTGCGACCAACGTTCGTAATTAAATAACTGATATAAATAGACCCTTAAAATCTTGTGCCCATATGGGGAGAGAGGCTTGAGGGGTTTAGAAATCCTCCAAATCCTCTCAAAATCTTCCAAAAAAATAGAAAATTATGAGAAAGAAATAATTTTTACCATTATTGTGATATTTGTCAGCCCCCCCCCTCATGAGCCTCCCATTCCAGGTCGGTAATTTGCGCATGTGCTCTTCATGATATCAAAAGCAAAAACTTTGGTTCTGCTGAGTCCTTAAAGGCATTTTTAGCAAGGAAAAAAGGTCTACATTCAAATTTGAAAACTTGACTGCAAATCTACTCGTACAAGAAAGAAAATTGGTCCAGAAACATGTACATATACATTGAAGTTTTGTTCTGATTGATAACTAGGTCCGAAATGAACCTAAAATCCATAAAAAACAGTATTTTTAGCAATTTCGAAGACCATTCCTCAAAATTTTTAACGCTACAGTAAATAATCGATCAACAAATAAAGTTCATTCGCTTGTATAGCATTTTTGGTGATGGATTGTGTAATTATTTTCTGCGAAGAGGCTAAACGATTTTGAAAATTTAAGTCGTAAAATTCAAACAAAAGTACTAGCCAGACCAATTAGACTTCGATGGCATTTAATATTGAATGTAGAAACTGAGCATAATGCGAAGAAAAGGTCATTTAGTCCTAGGAAATGGCCTAATGGAAATATTTAATTGAAAGTTCTTTTCTCAAAACAGTTTCATGGTTAGTCCATCTCTGGACGAAATTGCTAATCCTTTTATTTTGGCAAAAAATAACCCTGAGAATTTCGACTGCATAAACAGACAATACTCGTATAGCCAATTATTTCCTGCTGATTTCTCTGGACTACCTCGTTCTTGTTAAAATAAATGAGATGACCTTCCTTGCTTTTGTTGTTCATCAATAATACGAAATTCGCATCTTCTTTGTATATTATTAAGTATAGAGGCAAATCACTTCAAAATCAATTTATTAACACAACGACGTTTCGACATCACTGTCATCATCAGGTAACACAATATAGTTTTCAGTTCATTACCAGTACATTAACGTGCGAATTTTCTGCAAAATGTCAAAAATTGAAGAACAAGTGCATCAGTCTGTCTGGACAGAATGTGATGCCCTCGCCAGTCAGCGGATTTTGTAAATTTCGTTTGTCAAATTTTCTCGTTATTATTCACAGATGGCGGACTCTACTAGCAGACCACAAGTTTTCAATGGTAGATTTATTCTATTTTTCACAGGATTACTACACTGTTTTGTTGTCATTGTAACAAAGGTGGTCCGCTGCTGTACCGTTATCAGTATTATTGAACTATTCCGAGATGCTCCACATTCTGACAAGACTAATTATGAGTCCAGAAATTCGACCCGAATGAACGATAACAGGCCGAACTAAATAGTGGTACAGCGGCCAATCTCCAGGGATGCTTCAGTATAGATCCGAGAAAAGATTCCAAATCTACCACGGAGAAAAAAGCTAATTAAGAGGACGACTGCCTCAGAACTGGACAAAATCAGATCATTAATGTACAGTTGCCCCAGGATTAAATGAAAACAGACCGTAAGTACGGTTGTCTCAAAATTGTCCCAAATTCGACTTTTACTCCTTCTGTGGGACAAGCTTGAATTAAGAAACTGAAACAAAGCATCGGAATAGGGTTTTTCAAATCGATGAGTTCGAAAATATTGTTCAATGTTCAATCCGATCAAGATTTTGACCTAAAATCCAAATTCGGGTTCTTCAAATGAATGAATTTGACATTTAAACAAAAAATTGAATGAGGGGTCAAAATAGGGGTTTTGGGGTCCCGGAGTTCGAAAATCTGATCAAAGTCTTGGTTTAACGACTTCAATTTAGGCTCTAAAACCCAAATCTGAATCTGTCAGATCGGTCCGTCTAACTTTGCCGAAAAAATTGAACAAGGAATTAAACTAGGAGTTTTTGGGATCGTCGACTTCAAAAATTCAATTAGATTTCTAAGCCGACTCCGACTCAGTCCTCACATTCCAAATTTAACCCTTCAAAATCCGACTCCAATTGCAGTCGTACAATCCGAATTTGACTTCTTTTAAATAAGCCAAATTGACTGAACTAAGAATACTGAACGAAGTATCGGAATAAGATTTTGTTGTGTAGCCAAGTTTGGATATGCAATCAGGTTTCTGATTCAACCCTCGCTTTGAAGCGCATGGCGATGCATGCATGCCAAAGTAGTCCCCAGATACCGCACCCCTGGCCCCGGAAACTACCCTTTCGAGCATCGCGTCAGTGCCCAGAGGGACGCATTGAGGCTGGCCCGAGCCCCCCTTTCGCCTCTCCACTTCGGGTTCGCACTGTCCAGCCAGGGTCACTATGGGAACCCTACTAACCGAGGCAACGCTCACCCAACATTAAGCTGGAATTCGGGTATTCTGATTGAACCCCGACTGGAACTCCAAAGTCGACATTTACCTTTTCTAAAGGCTTAAACTAGCTCTCGTGAAAGTATGAATGAAATATCAATAAACAGTTTTTTGAATCACCAATTTCAAAAAAAAAAAAAAAATCAAAGCAATTTTGAATTTGACTCCAATTTGTGCTCCAAAAATTTGACTTCTTTAAATGGACCAATTAGACTTATTCGCTGAAAAAGTTGAACAAATTACTGCAAGTGTTTATTTTTGTGCGATTAAGCTCGAAAATTCAATTAAATTTCTGATCTGGCTCCAATTTGGGGTCCAAATTTGTTCTCCTCCCTCGAAGGGTCCAACTTTTCTTATCCGGAAAACTTGTACAGTGTACTGGAATAATGGTTTTTGGGTAGCTCACTTCGAAGATCAAATTAGATATCCGATCAAGCTTTGATTTGGGCTCTAAAAGTTTCTTTATGAAGAAGAACGTCACCCCTCTCTTAAATAAGAACTGTACCTTTTTTTAAATTTTTTTTTATATATATATTTAAGGGCCGGAACAGGAATTGTCCCCTTTTTCGAAGAATCAGAAACTTATTGGAAAGGAGAAAAAGAAGCAACAACCCTACTCCTTTCCTTCGTGAAAAAAAGTTCGTCCATTTTAGAAAAGAAAGGGAAATTATCACTTTCATTTCCTATATAAAAGAGAAGAACATGCTCATTTTATGACAGGAGGGTTAACCAAATTTTTCATTTCTTGAAGAACGGGAAACATATGTTGTTTGCTTTTAAAAGAAAACAGTAAAGTCTTGTTTTTTTTCTGTCTGAGAAGCGTTTTGTTTTTCTCTTCGAAAAAAGAAAGGAAACTCGCTCCTTCTCTTTTATTGTAGAGGAAAGCGATACTTATTCTTTCTCTCAAGGGAAGTGAGAGAAACTGTCCCTTCACTTTCCTCGATGAGAAAAATATTACCTTTTCTTTTCGAAAGAAGAAAATTCAGCAACTTATCTCTGAAGAAAAAGAGGAAAATCATCCCTCCCTCTCTCTTTTTATTTATTGTAATGTACTCTGCTTTAAGACTGTTTCCTTTCTTTATAAAAAAAAGAATCACGAAAAAAAAACTCACGAATTTGCTATAAAAAAATAGGGAGTGGTGTGTATGAATTTTCTGACGTTCATGACTTCTATTTTAATTTTTTTTAAATACACAAATTTGCAATAAAAAATATGGATTGGTGAGTGTGGATTTTCTGACATACTCTAATCTAATGTTGGCAGTTCGATGTTTTCCAGTTAAGTCAGTTTGGTCAATTCAACGTTTAACATTCGAATTTTAGGTAACATATTAAGGATGAAATCACATCTTAATAAGTTTATGCCAAATTAGTGTCCGAGAAAAAAAAAAAAAAAAAAAAAAAAAGAAGATTTTATCCGATATTTAGTGTTATTCACCAAAATCAGATTGGCCTTTTTAAGGAGGCATAAGTCAAATTTGTGGAACCAAATCGAAAATCAGATTGAATTTTCGAACTCAGCAACACAGAAAATTCTTCATTTCGGAATTTTGTTGGATATTCCACATGCAGTCAGTTGGAGGACAATTTTTTCCTCCTGCTAAGTGAAAAGGATCAGAAGTTCTTCTCATTTTGGAAGTAGAAGATTTTCTTTTTTTTCGAACTAAATTTTCGAATTTAGTATTCCAATACGGTGTTCAATTTCCCGAATCAATTCATTATGTCCATTCAAAGGAGTCGAATTTAGATTTTTGAGCTCAAATCGGGATTAGACTCAATAATTAAATCAGTTCTTGAAAGGAGCGACAGGGAAACCACTTATTCAACTTCGTTCGATTTTCTACGGGATCCGTTTTACCTACTTGAAGACGTCAGATTTCGATTTTGGGATCTGAATCGGCTAAAAACCCTTATTCCGATACCGTGTTCAATTTCTTCAACAACGTTGAATGGGTTCATTTAAAGAACTTACATTTGGATTTTAGGATTCAAATCAGGATTTTGATAGTATTTTTGAACTAAACTATTTGAAAAAATCCCTATTCTGATACCTCATTTAATTTTTTTCTTTTAAAGCAAAGTTTAACTTTCATTTGAAGGACCCAAACTTGGACTTCGGAGCCCAGATCGGAATCGGATAAAAATTTGAAAAAATTGTCGAGCTCGGCGACTCAGGAACTCCTATTCCGATCTGGATTAGATCAAAAATTTGTTTTCATTTTGGGGTTTAACAATCGACCAAAAACCACTATTTTGATATTTTCTTGACACGTTTCTATTTAAAATTCCAAAGGTGGAAGGGAAAATTTTTTCACCTTTAGACCTTGGTTTGAAAATAACCGTCGGTCCCATCTTGATCCGATTTCACAAGGGAACTAATTTCTGAAACACCCTCTATTGTATGCTTCGTTTCGATACAACCCGTAGACCAGCAGAATTCACTGGACAATATAATTTTTGCTGAAATTCAAACTCAAGTCACTCAACGTTGCAGTCATTTTATTAGTATCCGCCTCAAACTGGGAACGTAACTGCAGTTTTTACTGAAAAAAATAAGTTATGGCTTCACCGGGTTGAAAGAAAATGAGCGTCCGGCGTATTGGCCTAGTCGTACTCCGTTTCGTGTCAGCGTGCTCTCATTCTTACACTTTCTTTCGTTGAAAATGGCGGCAAGATGCTACTACTAGCCCCCAATTTCACGGAAGAGGGTAGAACATGAGCCCTTGCGCCTGTGGCGCTCAGCCTGTTCACCTTGTCCCATACCATTGCGTACGAGTTCTCATTCTTACAATTTACTTTCTTGGAACGAGGAGGGGAGCGGCAAAATGATATTACTGCTCCCTCCATAGATGGGCCTCTGCCCCCTTCCCATCACAGACGCGCTGATTGCACCAAAATTGGACAAATTCAGAGCACACGATCATGCGGTTGCACGAATACACGTCAATATGATATTGTACACAGCTCCTGGAATCAAACCTCAATCTTGATTTATCTACCACACGGTTTTCATAACCCATCTGATCGGCTTAACCCCTTCCAGCGAATAAAACATAAACAAACAGCTCGAACTCGTTCACCCTAATTTAATATATATTTTTTTCGACCCTCTGGACCCGCTGTTTTACATCGCAAAACAAATTCATCTGACGTGAAATAAAACGTTCTAATCAAAAACTTCTCTTTCGCATTTATGCACCCCCCACGTTGACTTAACAACTTCTACGGTAGTCACGTTCGCTCTGTTTTTGCGTCCTGCTGTACTCGTTTCACTAGCATTGAGTTTAAATTCACTGAACGCGGACTTACGGCTATATTATAGATTGGAGTGGAAAGATGAAACCGGAGAGTTCACGCTTTAAACGGGCGTACAAAATCGGATCAATCGAGAACGCTCGATGGTAGCCCCCGAGAGTTGCACTGTGTCCTACCGATGGGCATTATTCGAATTAAACAAAAAACCAGCGACAACCTCTCTATCCTGCAATTTTCATAGAGACATTCACGCTGTGTGGTATTGTGATGAAATTAGATCTTGCGTATACACTTTATGCTATTCCAGATCAATCGATCCTCTCCAGCTCCAACTAGGACAAAATTTTTCGCGTACCGTGGAATAAGCGGACGTATACAGATAAATTTAACGCGAAGCGAGAAAGACGAATTGGTCTGGTGAGATATTCGCTGTGTCGTTGATAAATACGTCCATCGATCAAGCTACCTCTGACAACAACAGACGAATGCGAAATTAACAAACTGAGGATGGAATGAAGGAATAAACATAAGGCTGAAAATCTATATATCCGAGCATCGATCAACGCCGATAGTGTGAAGACGTCGCCACAATATGATCTTGTTACTCGACTACCAGCATCGTGATTACCCTATTGATTCTGCCACGAATACATTCAAGGAGGAAATGGATTTTAGAAAATTCAATGAAGATGTATCTCGATGAAGTCACGTACCTACAGAGGTTTTCAGGGTAACGATATTTACATACATGGGGTTTTTATTGATGTCGCTATTCAAAGCTGTACCTATGTGTATCATTCTAAAATTTGGAGTCGGAGAGTGACGATATTGATATACATTCACGTAAATGTAGGCACAGCTGTGTAGGGGGGATTTGGGAATCGAGACTCTGTATTAGAATTACAAGAATGCATGTCCGGTTTACTCGCTCTTGAAATCACGAAACCTTTTAATGCATAAGCGCAAAACGTTAGAATGGCACAACACAAGAAAGTCAATTTTTTAGAAGCATTTTTGAATTTCAATTCTTGAAAATGAACGAAATAGGTCAAAAACAACGTAAGTCACAAGATTCTGAAAATCGGTTTTTTGCAGAAAAATGTTTCTCAACCCTGCGTGCACCTATGGTGAAAAAATTAGAATTTTCTCTGATGAATAAAATACATGGCAGCACTGAGAAATTTACGTGCAATGTAAAAACCACGCAACTCCGGGACTTACGTTGTATGTGCGCTGCATGAAAAGTTGAAAAAATTCTGAACGAGTTCCAGCTTGTTCTATCCTGTTCTACTAAAGATGGCGAAAATATCAAATTATATTGACACTATAGATATACATCGATATTCAAAAAAATATCGGCACCTATGTAACGTGTCATAAATAAAACAAGAAACAGGCAGCTAGCTGCTGGAATAGGGTCGGCTCTCGACTGAAAAATTAGAGACTAGCCTATCTCTTATTAGCGGTCCTTGGAAAAGATATCAGGAAAAAGACCTATTGGTAATCATGTTTAAGGTCTTTTGTTCCGGGATATAAGAGCTGATAGAGGAAAGGTAATTGGGATAACACTACACACACACCAACAGCATATGGTAGGTTCAAAAGGCTTCAGACTGCGAAACTGCAGGCTCCGCAACATTTGCATTTCGACCATCTGGTTGAAGATTTCATTCTGAAGAGCAACTGATCAACAGATAAAAGACCAACACTACTCCTAGCCGACCCTAAAAACATCAAATGATTAGCAAACAATTATCCACTTCTAAGGGAATGAATTCACGCTAGCAGATTCTCTGTCCCTGTGATAATAATTATACGCATGAGTATGACATACATACATCCTACGACTGATTCGTCTAAATAATTTTACACAAGACATCAGTACAAACACAATGTGCACTTCAACACACTGATTTACTGATAACGTCTTTACATGCTACATATTACAAGTCGTTCGCTTCCCACTACTATTAGTAACTGGTGACAGAAAACGTTCTTCTATATTACTCAATTCAACCAATTCAGGTGGCATCTTAGGACGAGGAAATTGTAACTCTTTATGCGCTAAAAACTCACCATTGACATAACAACAAAAGAACTCTAGAAAGTTGCTTGATAATAGTTATAATTAATCATGAAATAATCAAAACAATGTAATTGAATGTTAACGGCTTCAATGACTAATAAAAACGTTCACAAAAAATACCTGATCAACGCAGAACAACAGAACACACCGCTTATTCCAAAACCCACAAAGATAATGAGAATTCCTTCTCCGTATTATTCCGTTCATTGCGTTTAGAATTCATTTTCCGTTTTAATGTGTTCTATGCGGTAATCAAACAGATCAATAAACATAAACACTAAAGTCTGGTCCTGTTAAGAAACATAACTGGCTACCCGCAATACACACCGATATAATAAATGGATAATTTGAAGTTGGAGAGGAAGGACGAGTTCAAGAACATGTTATCAGCGCCATGAAAAAATTATGTTTCCTAACTGGACCAGCCTTTAGGTAATGCTGACGCCTCCTAGCCGACCCAAAGAACATCAAAAAATTATTAGCGAACAATTATCAAGCATTGGCTATACTAGTAGGCAAATAAACACTAATGCTAAGGTGCCTTGCGCCCTCTTCCGGAGTCCGCAACAACTAGAGAAGAAGAAGAAAAAATGTGATTGCAATAGGCTGGGCTACTCGTAGCCGACCCTAAAAAGGAAAATTTAGTAAGTTGTTTCGAAAATTTCCCAATTTTTTCTCCCTGTTTTTAAGAAAAAACTCATTATCTTTGAGGAAAATAGAAATATTTTTTGGGGAAAATGGGTTATAAAACGAAGGAAAAACTGATTAAACACGTCACAGACGGATCTACAACTACGGGAGAGCATTTTCATGTCTCGATTTTAATATCGACGCGACTACAGTCTGCAGCCGTGTTGTTGCTGCGCGACTGCAGTCTGCAGTCATGTTGTTACGAGAAATTTCCATGGAAATGTCAACCACTGAACTGAATTGTCACCGTGACGAGCAAATTATACGGACAGGCTTCGTGTCGGGGGAGCGTAACGGTTTTCGCTCAAGTATGTACCCATGGCTGGAAGAAAAATAAATTTCCATGGAAATATCAACCACTGAACTGAATTGTCATCATGAAGAGCCTTGATTTCGATTTTCGCGTCTCGTTTCAGAAGTAACACTTTTTTCGTTCATGTGCCAAAGCTCTTGATCAGCTGTTTTTTTCACGCAATGCTCCCAAGTAAAGCTCAAAAAGTAACGTTTTTTGACATTTTCATGTCTTTACTTTGGCACACAGCGGAAAAAAGAGTTACTTTCGAGGGTGACGAAAATGTAGGCTGGCTGGCAACGGAAAGACTGACTGACTGACCGACCGCTAGTGCATCAGCTTGCAGACGAGTTTGCAACCACAGGACAGCATTTTCATGTCTTTGCTTCATGGATCGTGCCGACATGAGAATGTCGTCATCCAGCGAAGGTAGCGTCCAGAAAATGAGCGTGCCAAAAAATATGGAGCGTAACGTGCTCTGCGGAGCGTAGCGGACGACGACATTCTCATGCCGGCACAGTCCATGAAGCAAAGACATGAAAATGCTCTCCTGTGGTTGCAGATTCATCTGCAAGCTAATATACTAGCGGCCGGTCGGTCGGTCAGTCAGTCCGTCAGTTAGTCAGTCAGCCAGCCAGCCAGTCCAGTCAGTTTCCCTCAATCTTCCCCTGGACAACCAGTTTTTAGGGTCGGCTACGAGTAGCCCAGCCTATTGCAATGGCTTTTTCTCTTTTCTCTTCTCTTCGTTCAAGTTCAGTTCAGTTCAGTGGCGTGTCATTTCAGATATGTTGATCTGAGCGGATCTGAGTCACAGTTCAGTTCAGTGGTGCTTTATTTTCAAGAAATTAATTAGTTGAAGAAAAAAATTAAAAGAATTATAAGCAACGATTTTGATTTTATTAGTGTCGGCAATAAGTCTCTTACAATAACTTTTTTTTCTCTTCGTTTTTTTCACTTCTACTTTCTACATAATACGATATCAATCCACATTCTACGACGCTAAGGTTTATCGTTTTCCTAATTTTCCAGAATTTTAGGTAACTATTTTGTAATTTGTGTGCGTTTTTGAATATTACGTTTCGGATTCTGTTATACGAATTCTATGACTACGTTTTACGATTCCAGCTTAAGTCTAGATCAAATGAAACATGTTCGTTGCGATTCCCGTAACTTATCTGTTTCTGCAGTACTCTCGCCCTTATCAGTAAATGTTCAAAGGAACAATGGCATATGAATCATGTTTCCTAAACATAGTCAAGTATTTTGGTAGTTTTGAAATTCTGTTTGAGGTTTTGAGGGATGAAGCCTTCTTGTAGTTCTTTGAAACTGCCTGCTCGTTAACATGTCTTGATAGCATTCGTGATGGCTATGCGTATTCAAATTATAAACTTCATTTCAATGAAGATTCGCCCTTCGTCTGTAGCGCAGGAAGAACAATACGAGTATTAAGATTTTGGGAAATGCCACGGCACCTGGATTAAAGGACTTAAAGAGCTATAAGAATTTGTTTTTCGAAAACACATGATTCAAAGTTCAAGAGCCCCATAGAAACTATATGGCATAGCGTTTACTGATAAGCTTTTTTCAAAGTGAATACGCATTTTTGTATCGGGAACCCCAATTTAAAAGAAATCTACTTTTTATGCTCTTCTCAAGGATATTAATAACTTATTTTGTCAACAAAAGTCGCTTGGTCACTTTTTGTTTATTAGCGTCCCCCCGGATTTGAAGGTTCAAATTGAATGCTTTCATTCGCTTTCTAAAATCGCACTGGCCCAGTTTAGAAAATGAAAATGGTTTTCTGTATCCCTAACTTCTTAAATACAACGGATTTTCGATTCGACTTCGATTAGTTCCAAAGATTTGAAGGTTCAAATTGGATGCTTTTATTCGGTTTCCGTGGTCTGTAACCAATGATAGTGGGGCGTATGGCGGCGCACGCACGCCAAACTGGCCCCCCGACACTACATCCCTAACCTGGAATTACCACGATTAGGGCTGTGTCAGAATAGGGGGAAACTATGATCTGTAATGTTCGAAGTACAAAAAGTATACTCTTTACCTCAAATTTAACAGAAGACATGAACCTTTGAATTAAAGTTTTCTTGGTAGGTCCTAGGTCCTCCATCCTTATACTAACGAGAACAATTTTTTCTGGTCGAATAAAGTTTTTCGAGCGAACTCAATTTTTTTGGACTTTTTAAAGTAAAATAATGGCAGATTTTCTTATAGAAAAACCTGTGTTAAAATTGACCCCTCTAGCCCCCCCCCCAAGCGAGACACCTCACAATTTTTCGTTACGAATATTTCAAACATAACGAAACTTAGGCCCATCCTACTGACCAACTATACCAAAATTCAGCGTAGCCACAGTTTCCACATTTTTCGTCGAACTTTTTTCTCTATTCCGTGGACTAAGTGCTGTTTCCCCAAAACTTCTTTTTTGGTTTCGTGTAGGTGTGGAAAAAAATATATTTGAAATTTCCAATTTCTAAACACTTTGTGAAATTCTGATTTTCGCAAATTTCGAAATCTTTAAGCAATCTCAAATCGCAGCAGTACTTATATACTGTCATCTGCTTATCTTAAATCGAGGATTTTCGAGATTCTACGATCTCGTGCGGCTGTGTAAGAAAAATACGGCGAAATTGTTTCTCATATAGGGAGCAATACCGTGTCTTTCAAATCATAATACTGAACGGGACAAAAGGGGTTAATGTAAACAAACAATCCGAGCTGGTCAAAACTCGCCCACGAAGGAAAGGCCGATTCGGAGTGAAAGTTGTCGTGGTTCGCGTATTCATTCGCAGTCTTACAAAAACCCCATTTCTGACCAACAAATAGATTTCACGTTGAATTTTGATTTGACGCATCAACAATTGACATGTTTATAATGTAAACGCAACGGAGCAGAGAAAGCGCTCTTACCCCTTTTCCATTCTTTGTACCTATAATGCTCCGCATTTATAAGCACGCACTCGTGGGAGAAATTATACCGTTTTCGCAGGACTTGAGCCCCAACTCGATCGCCGTACTTTCCTTACAAAAACTACATTCTTTCAATACATCATTAGTCATTTATTTGTCCACACTAATTCCCGAATGATGGTCTGTTAATATAATAGAAGAGCGTTTTCAACAATCGACTCAACGCCGAGTCGGCTCGATAACAAGGAGAAAGCGTACGTGCTTGTCTACCCTTTGATCTTGGGAACATTTGGTTAGTGTGGAAAATGTTTGTAAAATTCCCATGTACGTTGATAGCCAATATTAATGTTTTCTCGGTGTGATTTTTCTCCGATATATTAATTTTGCGGTTTTAGCGCGGGTGGTGCCTGTGTAGCTTCGAGAGACCTCCTGGGTGTACTTAAATAGGAGGAAAACCGATTCAGATCGTGGGACCAGGTTAAGACGTATTGTCTTTGGTTGTGCAGATTTCCCATTAACTCAGTCGTGCACAATCGGTGGTAAGTCATTTCATTCTGCAGAGGGTACTTGAACAGTTTTCGATATAAGATCGTGAATACCGACCTTTTGACCTGATGCTAGAAGTGTGCAGAGGCGGATCTAGAAAGCTGAGAAAAGGGGGCGAAGAGACTCGATCGTTCTACATCTTAGCGCGGGAAATTTTTGATTTTTATACGTTGATTTTAGGCAGAAAATTGAGGCTGGATTGAATGGTATGTCCGAAATCAGCCCGAGAAACTCTCGAGTCGAGTTTTGCTCGATTTTTCAAGAAGTCTATTCCGTCTATTTGACAGATGAAATTTAAATTTTAGAGCCTAGAACAAAAATCTAGGACAAGCCCCAATAAATTTCCATGTCCTCACTTTTTCCGGCAAATTTTCGGCTTCGGTCAAACTGAAAAAATGAAGACTTCCTTTTCTGCGTGTTAACTAAAATTCTTGCTCCTCTAAATGCGATAATTTGAAAGAACTCTAAGTCAATCCTTGTTCCAGTTGTTCATGTAAGGTCAATATTTTGTCCATTTAAAATGTGAGACATTCGGATTCGCTGGAGCCACAGTCAGTATCAGATAGAAATCGGATGACATTTTCGAAATCAATAAGCTAATAAACTACTTGTTCCATAGTTTGCTCAGTACCGTTTTATTTAAAATTCGAAAATTGGTGACATATTTTAGCCCCCTTTTTTTAGGTAGTCTTTCTATATCCGCATTTTTAGTAAATTTTGGCAAACTTCCTTAAATCTATCAACAAAACAACGAATGTGAAGACATTTTTTCCATTTGTTTACTAAAAATATTGTTAGGTACTTTAAATGCAATATTTAAAACTAAAAATCAGGAACCCTTACCCCACCCCAACAAAGAAAGGCAATACTTCAATTGTCCATATAAGTTCAATCATTTGCACATTTAAAAAGTGAAATTCGAATTATCGGAAGCCCAAATCGAGGTCCGTTGAAAATCCGATGACTGTTTCAAAATCTAATGAATCCGGAGTTTGGAAATTGGCTCCAAGGTACTTTTTCACTTAAAATTCAGTGACACACATCCTAACCCATTTTTGTGGGGAGAGGGAATATTTTCCACACAGCAGTCGTAAAGCTCGTAAAATTATGAAAAACGTTGTGAACTGATTTTCGCCGAAAACAGCATTTCTGGATAAAGTGGAGGTCAGCATTCTTGAGCTTCAATTTAAAATACACAGTATTTTATATTTTTGAAGTGGTAGCACTGCTATGCGGGTTGCCGTTCTACACACGGTTGCCTAGTCGAATGCCTAGCCTGAGTTATGACTGAGTTGATGCCCTCATTCTCTTGTGATGTGTTCGGTATAATTTTAAAATGTTTCAAATAAATTTATTTCAAACATTAATTTTAAATTCCTAATAAATAAATTTAAAAAAAAACAACAATATTATCAACTCATAAAAATATCAAATTTATGTATCGATATTGTAGAGCTTATCAATATTCGTAAGAAAGACTCTCTCATAAGAGGTATGCTGGTGGTGATTTTTCTTATTTTCTACGTAGTATGGGTGTGATAAGATGACGGAGATCTCATTCATTTCCTTCCAGAAACTGAACCTCAATTGTTGTCTAAGGTAGGTGGGGAAGACTATGGTACGGTTTTTATAGATTAAAGATTTATAGCATTTTTTGGGAAGTTACCTCTGAGTTATATTATATCCAGAAAATTAGAAGCACGGGCGTCGTGAGTTCGTTCTTCGAGGGGGAGGGGCTGGAAATAGGTTAAAAATACCAACTCGGCACGTTTTCAGATAGGCAAAAAAAAAAAAAAACTAGACGACTCCTTAATTGTTTCCCGATTGTTAATACCAATTAAGTGGTCGAAGAATCGCCAAAAATTGCCAACAAGGTGCAACAATTTTTCATAAAAGCACAACAAAAAAGTCAACGATGCTCTTCTTTTACCGACTGATGCTCCAAAATGACAACTAAGTGATCGAATTTGGCGAAAATGCTAACCTCGAATATTCATAGGGTGGCACCCTCCTCCCTTCAATATCCCTCTGACAATGAGGATCTCAGTTTCCGCGGATTTGCAATCCTAGATCAGTTAGCGGAAGTAAGGCAAGTGGAAGTAATGCTTTTATTTATGTACGTAAACATTACCATTAACCGGGGTAACTTTGCCGAAAATGTTGGGGTTTTCAAACTTTGATTTGCTGTAGCGCGTGATCTATTGGAGATGCAGGAAATCTAAAAACTGTTCCGGATTGGTTGAAGCTTCTCGGGAATAAGATTAGCTAGGGGAATCAAAATTTCCCTTTCTCTTCCTCTCCCAAAAATACCTAAAGATGAATCGGCAAAGTTACCTGCACACGGGGTGACATGGTCGGTACATAAGAAATGCATAGAAAAATTTATAACGAAAGGCCGTAAAAACGAAAGAAAAATTGCAGTTTAAGTTAAATTACGTCTTCGGGAAAAATAAATAAATATTCCTCGGGATTCAATGGGCTCAGGTAAAACTCTCGACGGCAGCAAATTTCACGCAATCAAAATCATCCTTCAGAGGGTAGTGAAATTCGTTTTTTCTATTTTGATACTGCTCGTGATCCCGAATTCCGACGAATATCATCATCTATTTTGTGAAGATAATTATAAATTTATTTAACTGGTATCTTGTATGTGGCTGAAACTTCGGCTCTGGTCATATCACCATTTCGAATTTTCTGTTAAACACTCTTCAAGTGTTACTCTGGTATAATCAGAATAGGTGCGACACCCTACTTGTCTTTTATTTATGTTCTTGGTATCTCAAAATAAAGTCAAATAACATCTAGGTAAATTCAAAACTCAAAAAAACCTCGCGAATATAGCGAAAGCTCGCGAATTCGTCGCGAATTGAAACTTTTCAAACTGATAACAACAGAAATTAGCATGCGGCAAAGTCACCCCAAGGCAGTTTTTCGCTTGTATCTTGTGATTGCAGACCGGAAAATGCCTAGACCTATACATCTCCGGAAAGCTGAAAGTTCAGGCTTTAAAATGACACCATAATAATTTTTCTGTGAGTACCTGGTTGGATTCCACAGATCTTATTTATCAGGTTACTATTTCGGAACTTTTTCTGTGCTTGAAAAACAGCCTACTGCTACCTATATTTCGGCCTGGGATATGTCTCACTGGTTTTTGAAAGGTTGTATCTAGGTGCCTTCATCGATCTATGCCTATAGAAGGGTTAGGAATACATTAATTTGTATTCGTCACATAGCCAGTAATATGGTCAAAAATGAAAATCAGCAAAGTCACCTCGATTTACGGTATTAAAAATGTATCATTTACAAAAGACGAGAAATGAAAGACAAGTCGAAACCCAAACATTTATGGATATGAGCAGCTAGAGAGCTCTTTATGTTCTGCTCTGTCTCCTTCACCCCTTCCCCAATAGATGAACAGAGACGACACAGGCACAGACCACGTTCCACAATTCACATTAATTCAAGATCAGAAATAGTTACCCGGGTAACCTCATCGACCATTTATTGGCCGTCAGCGAAAAATTTTAAGCGAAATATGATGTCAATATTAAGTAAAAGCTGATCTGCCGCAATTTCGACATTCATCAGCAGTCAAATCGAATGTATTCTTGGTCCTCAAATATGTGAAAGAATAAATGTGATTTCAACCCTTAAAAAATATATATACCTGTTTTATTCCAGAACAAAGCGATGAGAGACACCAGGAAATTTCTGTAGGCTAAAATGTGACACTCGTCACAATGGTCACAAAATGAGGCTATCCGGCTGATATAGAAACGAAGATACAGACATGAGAAACATGTTTCGGTGACGAAATTAAGGATAACAAAATATTCAGACTCGTTAAAATTTCTTAAATGCTATTAGAGCTGTTGAAGCCTGTTTAGCATTCTACTCAGATCTATTAAAAGTTGACATCTCAAAAAATGTAGTTGATGCGTTTTGAAAATCACCTGAAACGTGTTTTAAAAGACACGTTCGAGAGTGATTAAGGCTCGGACGGGACAAATCGTTCGGCATTCAGATAGATATGTACATTTACCTAATTTTTGCGAGAACTACCCAGTACCCACTGTGGTGATAAAATACGTCCGTAGAAATATTAGGCGGAAAATTTCACACAAAAATGATGCCTTAAATCTTTTCCATATCTGCAGGAACGTAGAGAAGGACGAGACGGGGGAACTTTCAGAAGAATTTTCTTAACGCAGTAAATTCAACAGAAGTAGTTGGCAAAATAATATCTAAAATGTTGATTTTTTTCTGTTTGGTGATTTCCAAAATGTTCGTCAGTTGGGATAATAAGGTCGACAAAGTGAGGAGGGTGGGTAGATCCAAACTCGGTAGAGACAAGAGCTCCAAACAGAGCGTGGACCTACATGGAAGGGACATACCCTAGATAAAAAATGGAGAGAGGAAGGAAGGCTTATGCTCAGAAATAGGTGGGTAGAGAACACAGGGAAAGAATAGAATGGGTAAACTCTCGGTTTAAACTTAACAGGGGAATGTAATAGATACCAATAGAAAGCTGTTATTATTATAACTACACATTCATACAGGCTTTGTAGGCAGAAACTTAGAGTCTTGATAATTTTTCTAGATTCACCAAGCTCAGCTCAGGGGGAAAAATGAGTGCTTATCGCAACCGGATCCAATTCTGTACTCCAGCACAGTCCAGTGCCTGAGGAGTTTCCGTCCTCTGTGTTCATATTTCTCAGGTACCATACATGAAAAATTGTGTTCTACTGGTTTGAAAGAGATCTTCAGTGGAACGTTTCTGCTTTCATCAACAGGAATAATGAAATCAAAATTAACAATTGAATTTTAAGTGCCACTAAATTCACCTTGAATATCAATCAGACCCTGGCATCAAAACAGGGGTACCTGACCCTGAACTGGGGTTTAATAAATTTATAAAATGCAATATGCTACCATTTCTTGGGTTCTAAGCATCGTTCAGTTCATTTTTGACTTCATTATCACCTCACGTGTCCCTCTGGTCACTGATGCGATACTCAAAAAGGTAGTTTTTGGGGCCAGGGGTGCGTTGTCGGGGGATTCACTTTAGCATGGGTGCATCGTCATACGCTCCACCAAATATACAACCTCCTATTAAAACTGAGGTAGTGGAGGAGAGATCTTAAATTTCAAAAAAAAATTTACAAATACAATATGGATATGATTTCTCATTTTGAAATTTTTGTCAGCGATCAATTAGTAACAATTTTTATGGGTTATATTCATTGAAAAATTACTGTGACTTAATTGAAAAATTACTGCAATGTCACTGAAAAATTATTTCGACGTTTTCGAAAAATAACTGTACTTACATAATTGAAAAATTACGGTACTTATATAATTGAAAAAATACTGTACTTAACCTTATTAAAAAATGAATACAATTTTAGTGAACAATTAAAGTACTTTTATTAAGAAATTACTGTGACTTCATTGAGAATTTACTATCTTCATTGGAAAATTACTGCAACTTTATTGAAAAATTACGGCAATTTCATTGGAGAATGATTCCAGTTTTAAATATTGGTTTTTATCCCTCCAAAAAATGTTTGTCCAAAAATGAGTATTTTTGCTGTACTTTCTTCCTCTTAAACGAAATATTTTACCATCGTGAAATTTGTATGGCACGATAACAATTTTTTGACACAGGATTGAAAAGTTCCTCAGTCGCGTGCCTTGACTTAGGTAGAGAGCATTTAGAAGAAGTAAGTGCATATTCCAGTCGTTTCTGGAACTTCTGTTTCAGCGACTTTCATCAAGCTAGATTGCTATTCTATCCACTGTACAGAGGAAATGTGTTCCAAACCAGTTTTTAAAAAAAAATCAGCTTTTGTTGAAAATAATACAATTTTTGAAAATTTGGAGGAGGCAAAAATTCCACATGCCCTCCAGCCATTGTGCTTCTAGACTTTCCAAGCCCGGGGGTGTGGGGGTTGAAACCCCAATAATTTGGCAGTCGGCAAACTTTGAAACTGTTAATTTGAATTTTTCATTTTTTATCAACGTTTCTGTGTTTATTATTTTTTTTTTTCAATTAAAAAATATTTTGATTACAAAATCGGCAAATTTTTAATTAAAAAAAAATTTTGTCAGCGAATTTTTAGTTTTTAAAAACTATTTGTCGGCAAATTTCTTTTCTCCGTCTTCCTAAACTGAAAGTGAAATTTCGTTTCTGAAAATGGAGTACTGTGGACTCCTGTGAAAAACTAGTCAGTCAAAAGCCGAAGGTTTCAAATTGAGTATATATAGAACGTTATGTAAAAGGTTGAAACGAAGCTGAAAAAATGTGGAAGACATTTCGAAAGTCTGGAAGTCGGTAGCAAACGTTGAATTTCAAATTTCAATGACTATTCTGCTTTTACTATAGATTCTCTGTTTGACGTAGAGCTTAAAATCTGGGAAAGTTGAACATTTTATTAAAATCCAAAAGTTGAAAGCAAAAGACTTCTTTTCAAATGTCACAAACTGAATCGAACAGCAAATGTTCTATTGTTTGATTTACGGGCTTCGTTCCTGGCGAATGTAGGAGGGAAATTTAGTCTGGAACATAAGTCAAAACTTCACGTGTTTTCCCCCTAAGAACGAAAGGGAGCTTGCGGCACTGATTCCCCTAATCCGATCGACCTAAAACTTCGTAGGTTTTTTATTTTTTATTTTTTTTGATTTTATTGGAACCGGTTTAGAAGACGAATCAGAGGAAATTCAGAAAAAAAATATATATATCACCCGAGAGTATATAACGACCACCTCAATGTGTAAAGGAAGTTGTGTATTCCTCTCAAGTATTCCTGACATCCTTCCAGCTTATCCTCCCAGACTACGGTACATTCATGTGCGCAAATGTGAGTGCTTGGGGGGGGGTAAGTTTTTAATCTGCATTTGCAGGGACAAAACTATTGGGGGGAGGGGAGTGAAACACTCTCAATAATTGGGCAGGCGGCAAATTTTGAAACTGTTTATTTGACCTTTTCATTTTCTAAGAACGTTTGTTTGTTTGTTTATTTTTTCAATTAAAAAATATTTCTATTGAAAAAACGGCAAATTTTCAATTGTTTCCTTTTTAAATTTTGTCGGCAAGTTTTTAGTTTTCAAAAAATATTTGTCGGCAAATTTTTCTTCTCCCCCCCCCCTCCTAAACTAAAAGTCAAGTTTCGTCTCTGAGCCCCCACCCCCAATCTTAGAGATAATATGAATAATTAATGAAGTATACGTATACTCTTTTCTTGAAAGTGATCCTGACTCGCGATTGTCCTCGTATGAGAAGAATACGAAGACGTTAAGTGTCCGAAATTTAAACAGCTCGTTTAACACGAAAGTGTCCAAGTGAAGAGAAAAAGCCGACGACAATAAAATAATAATAACCGAGTTTATTTAACGAAGGAAATGACTCATTCTGCTTATATTATTTATTGTTGTTAAACGTAAAGACGTTGTTTGTTAATCTATCCAATTTATTCGTTAATCCGTTGTATCTTGTTCCTTGCAGCATAACGATTAATGTGAGATTACTCGAGAACACTCTGTATTCGGCTTTCTTATAACGTTCTCGTTTAACTTTTCTATGCTTCTGCCTTGTGACCGATCATAATACCGCTTTTTGATCAAATAAGCCAGCGATGCAAATGTGCTCTTGATCGCTCGATTTTGCTAATTTATTACGAGGATATACTCGTAGACCTGAGATGTGCGTGCCCACGTTCCTAGTTCACTGGTCACCCGATTCGAATTGTCGGCGCAAATGAGCCTGGTCATCCAATGGTTCTGAGCAACTAACGCTTGTAAATAGTTATACTTAGTTTATTTTTGTATTATTTGTATTCATCTTCTGCGAAAGCGGAAGCAGTCGTAAAGTAACCACTAACCGGTTTCTCACTGAACATGGTCACTCGACTGGATCCTGTAATATTTTGTATATTTTGTCGGAGTCTGTGAGTGAGGCGCCAGTTCATTTCTGTTCGCGAACTATTGGTAGCAAAAATGATAGCAGCGCGTATCTCTTTGCAATGAAAAGGGAAATGTGAAGACCGTATATATGTTGTGCCAAAAACGTAACTATACATTTGATGAACAAAATGGTACAACACTACCCTGCTCCCACTCACAGGCGCAAATAGGGGGTTTGAGGGCCTCTCCACCAAAATCCTCTGCAAGCTTCCACAAAAAACTAAAAAAGTATACGAGTGAAAGAATTGCTAGCTTTATTTCCATACTGGTCAACCTCCTCTCGCAGCGGGAGAGGGGTGGGGGAAATCTGTGGGAGAGGGAGAAATATATAGGAGAGGAAGCAGTAAAAAAAATTTCGCGCGCTTTGCACGCTTTTCCTTCTGCCATTTCCCTCCCCAAAATGAGCCTCTGCAACTCAATTTTTTCCAAGGGAAAGAGGAGGCGTAAAAGGATTTCAAATTTTAAAAGTAATATCAGAACTTTCTTTTTTCTTTAAATACAAAAATAAGAAATACATACTTCAAAATTTGGGGTTAGAGCTGCTCATTGCGCTCACACTTATGGCATACCTTATATAACCAAAGTCAAAGTGATGCCAGAGCTGTTAGCTATCATCTTGTGCTGCAATTACTTTTCGGATAACTACCGATTACCCTCTTTGTTAGTAACCGCGTCATTCCACTATACCGATTTTCAAGAACTAACATACAGGCATAATTCTTTTAGGCAAAATGGTAATGTGGAGAATAGTTTAGTAGTAGGTATCATTTTTTGTGTGAACAATCAGTTTCATAATAAGCTTCCGCAGAACAGCATAATAAAAGCCGTTCTTCATTAAATGCGTATGTTTCCAGAACGGATGGATACAGGGAATCGCTGACTTTTTGTAAATTCTCATAGCCCCCCCCCGTCCCGCCCACGTGATTTCAGAAGGGAGCATTTACAATCACTAAACAATAATGACTTATGAAGTATGTCGATATGACACGTTTTCTGAACTTTCGGATGAAAATAAAAGAACGACGAGGGGGTTACAGCGAGCAAAGTTTTGTAGCCCCCTCCTAATAATGGTTCAGAAATAAGATTTAGCACAAGACCTTTTCTAGACTCACAGGGACGTATTCTGGAAATTTCAACCTCCCAGCTCTTATGTGCTCAGGTGCCAACCTCAAACATACGAACAAGATAAACAAAACAAACAGTTTTATAGGTATAGAGAAGAAGCTTAAAATAATTTGCAAAAATGAAAATTTTAGGATTCCTGGGAATTAGAAGCTGAAATTCAGTAAAATGATGTGTAGGTAAATGGTCTTCAAAAAGTGTGGTCCTGTCAATCAGTCTGAAATCTAATTAAAAGGCATTTCGAGCACTTACAAAAATTTCAGGTTTCAATGAAATTAGGGGTCAGAAGGGGTAAAATTTTTGATTTTTTCCCGCATTTTTATTTCGTTACCAATGCGTCCAAGATTCATTTTCAAGGCGAAATCAAAAAAAAAATCAGTAGGTTATAGACGTTAAAGTAAAATTTACAAGTTTTTTTTTCTCGCAAAAATCCGGTTGAGAGCCGTTTGAAAATTACGTTTTTACATGTTAATGAATGTTTAGCATCTCAGTAACCCTAACATTGATAAGAATGCCAAAAACATCCGCCAGATGTCAGCTACTTTGTTGTTGAATCTCAGGAAGTCCGAATTACAACGCAACGAATATCACTGATACCAAGTGAAAAATATAATTAAACTCTACTCTTTCCAATAAGACGGCGACAAGCGTTGTAGCTTCATTAGTTCGACCGCTAGAGCGCGTGATCGTCCAAAAACATATATATCAAAGTTACCCCTCGATTATCAATGTTACCCCCGGTTATCTGTAGAGATATAATTTTCAGTCTGAAAACTTTTTAAGGGTCACACTGATACATCCTGAAAATTGAATCTCCTAGTTCTAATAACGTTGCTGCGTGCCCGAGTGGTTAACGTGTCCGCTTCGCAGTCCTTGCATCTCGGGTTTGAGTTCCATCAACGTCGGAAGGCTAATGATATTCGAATACCACCTCCCCCTCCCACCCACTACCATCCTAGTAAATACAGCGACTACAGTATCAATCGAAATGGAAAGATAACGCGTCCTGTACCCCCGCCAGTTCGACCGAACAAGGCATTACAATCACAGGGTATGTCAACACCACATCTGAAAGACTGAGACTGTCGGATGCACGTCGTGGACAGCTATAACTCAACATTGTGAAAACAAGTGGCTAGTAAGCGAACTGCGGCTGCACATTTTTTGACATAGAGAAGGAAAACGCTAACGCAACAAAAAGTGGGGAAAGCAACGGCAAACTATCCCGATTGACCCTGCCCAGGGAAGTTGCCCCTCAGAAAACGCAACCGCTAACATCCGGCAACAGATACCACACCTGATGATGAGATAGAGTTTTAATGAACAATTCACACGTCAACCTCGAACATATGGGGGACTAGGTCCAAACGTCACAAGGGCGAAATGTCACAAAGCCTGAATCTCAGCCGATAACTAGCGCTTTCTGGTGATGACTGATGTAAGTTGTAGTTACAAATACGGCGATGAAATTTTGTAATAAGGTCGATAGGCATTGGAGGACTTCTATCATGAGATATCTGCGCTCCAAGTGTTTACATGATAAAAATTTAGCAAAAATAAAATTTTAAGCGCTTTACATTTTTCTTCTGAGTCAGTCCATCGAGCTATAAAAGAATCAGTAAGGGTTGGGAATCGAATGCGTGTATATCTATTTTAGTCAATTTCGTAACAAAGCGTAGCTATTTAAATAATAATTTATTGACAAGAGTCGTTTCAAATTGGTTGGGGTGAAATGTCACAAATTTTGTGAGTCGAAATATCACTCCTGAAATATTTTATTATTTGCTTAAATATTACTAATTCATAACGTTCAATCAATTTTTTTACAAAAATATGTCGCGAAACTATAAGAGTGAAACTAATAAAAGCAAATGTGGATACTGAAAAAACACATTTAGCAGTTGTATCTGTTCGTGCTGGGGTATCAATTCGGTTTCATCTCAATATTATTCATTTTAGAAAATACTTATAACGTTTTTCTCAAAAAATCTTCACATAATAATCATTATTCCAGTTTTTCAATTTTTTCTCATTTAAATAACCCGTGACATTTCATCCCAGGCGGGGTCAGGAGCGAATACAGAAAATAATTTCGCCGGGGGGGGGGGGTCCAAATGAAAATGTTATAGACGAAACATAATAGCTCTAGGTCACTATGGACATATTTAGATATTTCGGGAGGGGGGGGGGCTGTATCCGCCATTGGGCGGGGTCAAAATATGACAGAGAATCTGTTTTCGCAAAAAAAATTTACGCATTCCGTACGGCACTTGAAGTCTTCAGAAAAAGAAAAAAATAAGGCATGTACAAGAAGGTTGTAGTTTTCCCCAGATAAAAAATTTTTCCATCATGTCTTTCTTGGGGCAAAACATTTTTCGGAGAGCATCGATATCTGCGCTGCTGCTAATTACTCAGTTTTTCAAAACAAATTTACATCCGTCACCAAAATTGAGCTGGAGTCATTTTTTAACCAATTTCATCAACATTTTCGAGCGTAGCTCGACACAGCGGAGCGTCCTCGCAAAATTTGAACAACGAATTTGAGCTCGGCGTAAAACCGGGTATTACAGCAAAAGTAAGATAAATATTGTGGTTTCAAAGTTTTCAAATTATTATTGCGATCGCACAACGGAAAATGGCATCTGAGAGTCGAAATGAAGTTAATGACTTGAGATTCGTATACTGAAAAACTTAAATTGATGACATCGTTCTGAAAATTCGCGTACTTGAATGTTTTATACATGGAGAAGAAAATCCGTTGTATGGGCTAACTAAACAACGCTTATCTCTTTTTAGTTCAATGTATGAGGAGTTAAAATAGCTGATACCCATTTTGGCCCCCTTTGATCCTCTTCCCCCACTTGTAGTTTACATCTATGGACGGGTGGAAGATTTCCATCATCTAGCATTTGATGAAGTAAGAAAGAAAGAGAAAAAGGAACTAAAAATTAAAGTGCAGAAAGGGGGCCACTTTCATAACTGGCACTTTTTCATTTTCCAGTTAGGTGCAAAGTCCATGATTTCATAATTTTGCAAAATGTGGAAACCACTGACAGGAGAGGGGGAGGGGGTCAAACTTTTGAATTGTTGAATTCCGTGTTGTTGTTTTTTTCGTCATTTACAAACAAAAAAAAATCCAAAATGCATTCCAAGTATGAATGAAAATACGAGTCTCCTGCAGACACACGTAGTGTAACATTTTATATGTTTTCACACCCTAATAAAAAAATTTCCATAGAAATTTCTATTAGCAACACGGCTGCAGACTGCAGACAGTAGTCGCGCATGGCGCAGTAAAGATCAAGATCAATGAGCACATGACTGACAGAAAAATAATAAATTTCCGTGGAAATGTCAACAACTGAAGTAAACTGTCACCATGAAGAGCTAAATCACACGGACTGGTTCTGTGTCGCAGGTGGGGGGTGGAAATTTCTATTAACAACTTGGTTGCAGACTGTGGTCGTGCAGGGCGCAACAAATGCCAACCACTGAAATCGTGTCGGGGAGCGTTACGGTTTTCGTTACAGTTTTGCTCAAGTATACCCAGTAGTAAAAGCGCATAAAATGCTAAAATAAAAATTTTTATTCAATTAGTTCGGCTGTAAAAAAATCCCGAATACAAAATGTGACACTTGAGTTGGTCTTCTCTACATATAAACGAATAAGCAAACAATCTCATAAGGATAGAGATACAATCCTATCGGAGGTTGGCCAGAGATGTGGCTAGGGGCACAGCACCCGAGTTCCCCAGATAATAGAGGAAATATTGGCTCACCTTCCTCACAAATGAGTATTTCTTCATTACTTTTCAACAGTCAACACCATGAAGTCCACCTCCATCGGAGAATTTTAGTACCGAACTTCGCTAAGCAGGGATACAAGAATATGTTACGGTTTTCGTTACGGGTTTTCTCTAGTATATCCAGTTGTAAAAGCATATAAAATGCAAAAATAAACATTTTTAGTTAATTAGTTCGGCTGTAAAAAAAAAAAATCAAACACAAAATGTGACACTTGGACCGGGTCTCTCTTACATATAAACAAATAAACAAACAATCTTATAAGGATAGAGATAAAATCCAATCGGGGGTTGGCCAGCGATGTGGCTAGGGGCACAGCACCCGAGTTCCCCAGAAAATAGAGGAAATATTTGCTCGCTTTCTTCGAAAATGAGTATTTCTTCAATACTTTTCAATTGTCAACACCATGAAATCCACCTCCATCGGAGAATTCTAGCAGCGGACTTAGCTCAAGCAGGGATACAAGAGTACATAGCACCCTCTGCTCCCTCCCTCCAACGAATGGGAGACGCAGAGTATTACTTGCACAGTGCACACCTCGTCAAAAAATTGACAGAAATTGGGGAAAACATTATCAAGGTGTCTACAAGAAAGGAAAAATATAAATTCCCGACTTTTTCCAAACTTTTTTTTCTCTTTTCTTTAAACCTTTACAGTATAGACAGTATATATTGATATTGATACTACTAGACGCTATGGTTAAAATGAACTGAAATTTGAAGTTGATTTTTGGGCGAAAGCATTCGGTAGGTGTTCACAGATATACATATAGAGTGCTGAAGCAAAATTAAACGACGAAAAAAATTTTCCGTGAGTTCATTCTTTGTTTTTTTTCAAACTTCTTTAAAATATTGTTGAATTTCGTGATTATTTACAAACTTTCTGACCTACTTTTCAAATTCCTGACTTTTTTCAAACTTTCCAAATTTTCCAAACCTGTAGACACCTTGATTATAGAAATTACTCAGTAGGTTCTGATAAAAAAGCACCTTAAGAGATATCAGAGACAAAATTTAAGCCATATAAAAAATTAGCTAATAACTGCAATTCATAAAAATACAAATTGCATGGTGGTTGGCCGGCGGCAGACTTGTGTTTGAGAGAGTACGCAATTCAGCTGTGTGTTTTTAGTTTCTGTGTTATGAGGCAACATGCAAAAGAAGTTCCCGAATATTAATTATTCATCGATGAGATGCCACCAAAACACGAATGTAACGAGAACGTAGGTAAAAACCCATTTATGCCGTTCAATATTTCGAAAATAGAACACGCGAAACCGTCCGCACTAAATTATGGGGATCGGAGACTCGGGGGATCCATTTTTACCTTTTATAATGTTAAGTACCCGGTGAAAAAAAAATCACGGTATCTTATTGGATTCATTTGCCCATGGGCGTTGCTTCGTTTTCTCGATCCGCGATGCCAGTACGCTGTTTGTGCTCGGAAATTAAATTAGTAATTATTTTTAGGGTTGCATGCCGCCACGGTAGTTGCTCGTTTATTGCAACACAGAATATAAGGTGACTGGTTTACTTTCATTTTTGCTCTACAAGTTCGATGGAAGCGACAATGCAGTGCAAATTTTGTACATTTGAAACCTGTCAGCTGCGCCTCTCCACTGTTCAATATTTCAGAGAGCAAACAAAAAAGTACTTTCAGTCTAATCGACTAGAACTGAGCTCTTATTTTCACTTCTCACAAAGAGTTACTTCCTCATCACGGACGTTGTTTCACGAGTGCGAGCCGCTTAGTTTCACAACTCGAGTAAATTATTATTTCGAGAAGACTTTTTGATGAGTAAGAATGACTCGGTAATGCACGAGTTGAACGTGCGTCGTTCAGTATAAGTTGATATGTCCAGCAAAGTCATATTATAGCAAAGCGTGAACTGCCTCATAATTGCTGCTTCGATTTGTTTAATTCGATTTGCTCGCGCGCTCTCCTGGTCTTCTGCTTGAGAAATGACTGGCTGCAGAATGAAAGGCCGTACAGTATAACAAATTATGAATATAAATATCCGCAGTATGGCTCGGCATGTAAAAAACCGAAGAAACGAAGAAGCTGGTCGAAGACTTTCTGTAATTTATTAGTTCAGGAACAAATTTAAGCTGTTCAACCTACGTGAATTGTGCGATGTCAAAATGCACACAGCTGCCGCTTTTCACTCGCGGAAAAGAGAGAGAGAAAAAAACGGGCAACTGTAAATATTTAGCGGCTTTACGAAGTGATAATATTTTAAAAATAAAATCTCACTAAGGTATTGAAGGAAGCTCGGCAGGAAACATAATTTATTAGTATTTTAAATTTCGGTTTACACTTGACGGAGCGAACACCGAGCGAGGAACGCGAATTTGGCAAAATTACTGTGGACTGGCTGCTGCTGTTCTGACAGCGAGTTCGCAACCGTTTGAATCAATTAAGTAAATTTTATAGAAGGCAGTGTATAGTTATTACTCGAGCTGTACAGCAGGGTGGACCGAGAAATATGAAGTCCTAATTTGAAAATAGAATCATCAATAAATAACGTAATAACCAGAGTTCAAGGAACAGGAAGTTTTTGATTTTTGAAAAACGTCTTGTATAGTCATGACATATCTCGCCCAGGGACGCTCGGTCAGCAAGGGCGAATAGGACCAAACCTCCTCACCATATAGCTACATTGAATGTTCGTACCCTAAAAGACCAGGGAAAACTAATAGAACTCGAAAACGCCATCGTCCAATCAAAAATTGAGAGTTTAGGAATGTCAGAAATAATGAGAGCAGGGGAAAATATCAGATCTGAGGATGGGAACATCCTTCGTTTTATTGGTAACGATAGCGGCAAGAGGGGATAGGTTTTTGGGTACACAAAAAATGGGGACACTCAGTGGTAGAATTCAGGGGACATTCGGACAGAACAGCAACTTTGAAAGTGGAATTGAAATACGATAAATATCTAAACATAATTCAAGTATATACACCAACATCAGCATCCCCAGAAGATGAATGCGAATTGACCCCAATCGTTCAAGAAAGAAGTAATAGCAAAAAGGATTCAATGATGCTAATAGGGGATTTTAACGGTCAGGTTGAAAAGAGAAAAAAGAGGAAGGAAAATATGTGGGACCATATTCGGAAAGAGGAACAAACAGGGGGGGGGGAGTGAGATGGTTTCGCGAAAATAATCTTCACTCTGCAATACGACACATATTTTGTTACATAAATGCCACATTTGGTGAAATTCACTAAAATGGTATTTATAAGCATGGAGGGCACGGTATATTAACAGATTCTCTCCAAATCGTCACTAGGTAATGCTTAGTATCTCTTTACTCTCTTTAGAATATATCATGTTCATTGTTATTTCTCCGACAATAGTTAGGGATGTGCAACTGGCCGATCAAAAATTTAAAAAAGATAAATTACGACTTTTTTCAATTTTAATGAAAAAAAAAAAAAAAAAATTGAGAACTCCTGAATTTCAATATTTAGCTAATTTTGATCAGGGACGAAACTATAGGGAGGTGTGGAGGGTTGGAACAGCCCCGCCGCGCCCCCCGATAATTTGGCAGTCAGCAAATTCTAAAACTGTTCATTTGAATTTTTCATTTTTTGTGAATGTTCGTTTGTTTGTTTATTATTCTTTTTTTCAATTAAAAAATAAAAATTTGTCGGCAAACTTGTAGTTTAAAAAAAATTGTAGACAAATTTTTGTTTTCCAACTCCTCAAACTGAAAAGCAAATTTCGCTTCTGAAAATGGAGTACCCTAAACTCCTGTCAGAGACTAGTTAGTCAAAAACCGAGGGTTTCAAGCTGAATATCGAACGTTACCTGAAAGGTTGAAACAAAGCTGAAATGTGGAAGACATTTCAAAATTCTGAAAGTCGGTAGCAAACGTTGAATTTCGAATTTCAAAGAATATTCTGTTTTTACCAGATTCTACTGAGAACTCCTGAATTCCAATATTTAGCTAATTGTGATCAGGGACAAGACTATAGAAAGGTGTGTGTGTGTGTGTGTGTGTGTGGAGGGGGGTGACCCCCCCCCCAATAATTTGACAGTCAGAAAATTCTGAAACTGTTCATTTGAAGTTTTCAGTTTTTGTAAATGTTTATTTGTTATTTGTTTTTTGTTTGTTTCTTTGTTTCTTTGTTTTCCATAAAAAATATTTTGATTGAGAAATCGACACATTTTAAATTTTTACAAAATTTGTCGGCGAATTTTTAGTTTAAAGAAAATTTGTGGACAAATTTTTCTTCTCTATCTTCCCAAACTGAAAGTCAAATTTTGTTTCTGAAAATAGAGTACTCTGGACTCCCGTCAGAGATTAGTCAGTCAAAAGCTGAAGGTTTCAAGCTTAGTATCGAACGTTATCAGAAAGGTTGAAAAAAAGGATTTCAAAAATCTGAAAGTCGGTAACAAACGTTGAATTTCAAATTTCAATAATTACTCTTGTTTTTACTAGATTCTCTGTTTGCCCTAGAGCCTGAAATTTGAGAAAGTTGGACATTTTATTGAAATCTAAAAGTTGGCGTTGGTCCTGGTGAATACAGGAGGAAAATTTAGTCTAGAACAACAGTCAAAACTCCATGTGTTTTTCCCATAGGAACAAAAAAGTGTTTGTAGTTTTTTTCTTTCTTTTTTTCTTCTATTTTATTGGAACCAATTTAGGAGATGAATCAGAGGAAATTCAGAAAAAAATGTCACCAAGAGTAAATAACGACCACCTTAAAGTGTAAAGGAAGTTTTGTGTTCCTCTCAAGTATTCCTAACATTGTTCCAGCTTACCCTCCCAGATTAGGGTATGCTCATGTGCGCAAATGTGAGTGCTTGAGGGATAAGGTTCCAATATAGTATCAAGAATCTTGGCTGGAAAATCATTAATGAATCATTAGTTCATTGGAACAAATCCTGAAGAATACGTGTTCATAGAAAAGAAGTGTTGCAGAGCGTTCAGCAGGGCCATGGCGACCGGAGGGTGCCTCCCATCGTTTAAAAAGTCGATACTCGGCAAATATTCTAGTCCCTAAGTTATAACAAATGGACAAGTAAGATTTTTTCTTTGAAGGAGGAGGGTGTCCACTGAAATTTCTTATATTGTAGCATGGCCAAACTGAAAATTTAGAGGTTCCAATTTTCTTAATATTTAAGTGAAAATGGAAAATGCAAACTGCAAAAAAAAAAACTATGCAAGTTAAAAATGCGCATACTTTTCAGATGCTTCGTACGACGTTTTCAGGATGTTCTGATATTTGATGAGAGCCCTATACTGGTGGGCGCCCCGTGATCCACCTTTTAATAAAGGCCTGTATTTCAGCCAGCACTTTCGATACCCCTCATATGCACAAACTCGCTCACTTCAGCCCTACCTTCAGTATTTTTAATCAAGCCTAAAAGTACTCAATCTTCCTAAATTTTTAGTTCCTCGGAAGAAACTTTGAAATGTGTTTCAGTGAATTTTTATGTACTTTTTAACACCAAAATGAAACTTTATGGCTACATCCATTATCAAAGTTCAAAAAGTTTTCTTTTTATTTCACTTCACTAGTTAAGCGAAGTTAAGCCAAAGTCATACATTTAAATGCGTCTATCGCAGACTAAAAAAACGAAAAATGATATTTCGGCGTTCGGCCAGGAATTTAACCTTTCTGATACGGCTCACAATTTTGAGATTGACCATTTTTACTGACAAAACAGTAAACATGAGGAACCTTATTTACACGTATAAATAATTATTACGTAATTATACTTGAAAAGATCTCAATCTTTCTCCCTTTTTATGGTGTAGGTAGGCACGAAAAGATACACATATTACAATTTCTTTTATACTTAATTATAGGTATTTATGGATCTGTGTATTTTTTTTTCTCAGCTCTTATTCATGCTCCCTTAAATGTCAGCTTCGCGGATTCAGGCCTCAGGTCCTGGCCTTTGAATAATATTTTTTTACTCTATTAACTAAAGATACAGTTTTCGCAAACATTTTGCCATTTATCGAAGATCAAACCGCAACAGTACGATGCGGATCCGATTTCAGAATTTTCACATCGCAAACAATAATTTGCTTCGATTTTCCGAATCGAATTTCAGCAGATGGTTAGCCCCGATTTGAAATTACTTTCTGGTAGGTCTACCCTAATCATGCGGTTATCTAATGTTTCATTCGATCTGATCTTCCCCAATCAATTTAACGGTACGTCCTCTGTATTTCAAAACGTAAGTATAGTATTAGTTTCCTCAATTGTTTGTTTTCTCTGCCTTATCTATTTGCATCATATCATTTTGCCAGAGTTTAGAGCGAGTAATGGTGGTACTGGTTACCTCATACACGATATTTTTTTATTTAAATACGAGCTCGGTATTGTCTCAACGGTCACGTGATACTGATACTCGTTGAAGAAAACCGATAGGAAAAATGTACGCAATTCTTTCTTCCATACAGTAGCTTATATGTTTTTTGTTATAGTTTCAAAATTACCTAAGGCATCATCCTTCGCTCCTACCTCCCTTGACTAAGCCACTGCTTAAGACGTTCCAAATAAATTTTTCCTGAAAAAAGGTTCACCAACTAAAGTCGTTTTTCTCAAAAATGCGTTTTTTGTACAACCAACTTTAAAGTACTGTAACTCGGCCATTTTTTTAACCTCTTGCCCTTATTTTTTTGAAATGTTTATTCGATTCTTAGCTTCCTCATACCCTACGATCTCAAATTTCATGTTTGCTGACTTTGTGTACCTTTTCTCAGATGGCATCACATAGGCTCTGAGACCCCTCATACCAGTATCGCCTAAAGGCATTATTTCTGCTCTTCCTTGTGAATCCCGAAATTGAAGAAATTTAAATTTAAAAAAAAAAATTGAAATGCTCAACGATAAACTTTTGCTCACGAAACCATTTCGTAGAATAAAATCGATGTTGATTGCACGTCGAAGAAGAAAATTGACGTCGGTTCGACATCGGTAGTTTACCAGTCCCTCGATTTTCATAACTATTCGGTGCTTTTTCGGCGTAGAGTTCACAGATAAATTGATGCCTGCGATTTTTCCCTTTGACACCAAATGAACGTCAATTTGGTACCAATAATCGGCGGTAACATTGATAGGAAAAACTTTTTTTCGCATACTTATCTTTTTTCTACCTGATAATTATAAGTTTTCAATTTTTTTCTGAAAATCCATGCAATTTTGAATATTTGAACCCGATGTGGCTGTCGAAACATTTAAGGATAAGGAGATGGAATTGCTTGAAAATCCAATGTAAAATTCATCGAACACGGGGGAACATTGATAATGCTGAAAATACATGTTGTAGGTACTTGAAAGGCAAAATTTGGATGTAATATGTGGGGCATCTTTGATAGAATGTAAGTACACATTCTACGAGCAAAAAATTGTACAAATTTATTGCATAGTCAGTAGTACATAAAATAGGAATTAAGAAAACGGATATCATCTGCACATATGAAATACAGATGTATTGAGCCCCACTACAATCTATCTATTTGTATATGACTTCATCGCTCATATTCAGGAGAGTAAAACATTGGATTTATTCCTGTAATGAAAAAAATACAGTATTAGAATAAAAAAATCATGGCAAAATAATCTAGTCATTACCCGGCCAAGACGTTCATAAAATCTTGTTGTTACCTGCCAGGCCTTCCATAATCTTCATTACACATGACGCAGAAATTGTGTACTGAGCAGAAATCCTTTTCCACAATTAGTGGCGTAGTTAGGGATTTCCCAAAGCGGGGACACAATAAGATTTTCAAGGGAAAAAAAAGTCGAAAATTGCGGTATTTTTTAAAAATCACCGATATCAGAGGACTACATATGTAAAAATATTGGGGGCACGTGCCCCCCCCCCCGACGCTACGCCACTGTCCACAATGTTTTAGTTTTCTTTACTTCTTTTTTCTTGGTTTTGTCTCATCAGAAATGGTAATAGATCTATCATTGACAATAACAGAGTCGGACTGAGATAATGGTGATTTTCTTTTCTTTGTCGACATTTTATTTTCATTCTTCGACGCATAATTCTTTTATTCTTTCGAGTTTGAGCAACTGGTTTTGCTCCCGCTATCAGGATCGTGTTCAGCATTTCTTGGCACCTAGAAAATAAATAGTGAATTAATAACTTACTCTATCAATGTTACCCCGTTTTTGATGTACTCGAATCATCGTACAGCTTCAACGCAAAATACTTTTTTCAAATAAAACATCTGATTACTTACTTCTATCTACGATCCATGATAACGGTAACATGGGGGAAAAATCTTCACTACCAACCAGCATTGCTGACTTTTGTATAAACAAAATTTTTAGTAAAAACCTGGCTATTTTAAATTATTTACATCTGAATTATTACAACACAACAAACATCACTGATATCAAGAGTGAAGAATATAGAATATACTCTCCTCTTTCCAACAAGACGTAAATATGCGTTATAGCTTCATTAGTTCGGCTGCTAGAGTGTGTAATCGTCGAAAAAATATGGTTATCAAAGGTACACCTGGATCAATGTTACCCCCGGTTATTGGTATGGTACAATCAATGTTATTTTTACATAAAAATGGTAGTCGAATGTAATCAGTGTAATTTGGGATTCTTTTCTTTGACACCAAATCGACGTGACCTTACTACTCCCAGATGAGATAGTGCACAACAAGGTACGTAGACAGGAAAGGAATATTGAGTTAGCAATTTCTAAGATAAACACTGAGTAATCTGATAAGGTGGTATCATAGTTTGTTGACTAGGCAAAAGCCTTAAGTTTATCCCGCTCAGAGAGAAAAGGAATAATAGGGGCACGCAGTGGGTTATCAGAGTTTGAATGAGTGACAAATTAGATCGTTAGAAATGGCGTTGAAAGTTTTCACCTTTAAATCGACGTTGATTTGACAGTAATTTTTTCTGTCAAATCCGCGTCTCTATCACCATCAAAACACGCTTATTTCGACGTCAGTCTAAGTTCATCATGTCGTAAGTTTACGATGTTTCCGCGCATCAAAGCACCGTTGAAATTGCGTCCGATGTCAAAATGACGTGAATTTTTACACGTTGAATTCGCGTCAAATGGTTTCGTGGGTGTTTTTTTATTTTATGCTGAGGAGAACAAACCCACCAGGATATAACTGAGAAAGAACAAATAACATTCGACAGAACTGGGTAGGTAATTGTCTTCTTCCACCCGCTCAATATCAGAAGCTCGACTCTTCTATTTAGAACTTACGTTTACGTCATGAATTTCATATCGTAATAAACGAAGAGGCTACCAAATCTTGAATAGAACTTATTTATATCTCCGAAGAGCTCAGAACACACCGGGGTCCGGGGGTCTTACTTCCGAGGCACTCAACTGGATTGAGATGCTTTTTCTTCAGATTTTGCCGATTTCTGAAGCGATTTATTTTTGACTTGTAAAATTCGTGGAATCATCGGCATCTTTCATGTAACCACTTATCTACGGCCGTTCCCGAGGTTGAACATTAACCACTTGGGTATTATTTTAACGTAGTAATCTGTTCCGACAAATCCACCCAAAAAAAAAAAAAAAAAAACAAGGAACATGTGTCTATATTACCTCGCATGTCAGTTTACAATATTAGTGCGCAGCCGAAAGGCTTGTATCGACATCTGAGGCGGCCTCGTTTCAAGGAGATGGCTAAAACGACCGAAGATTGGTTTTATCTGTTTTGACAGCAAAACTAAAACAAATTAATTTCCTTTTTACAGATGAGGACGGGTAGATTCATTTAATCTGATCTTCCGGCTCGGTGGATCTGCGATGCAAAGTGGATAGAGGTGTAACTTCATACAACCACAAGATTGAAAAATTACGCCTTGTTTGGAGCTGAATTAATTAAAATGAGAAGAATGTTATATTTCATCGAATCAAGTGAGAAGATATTATAAATAAGGATGTATACTGTTGCAAATATTTACATTAAAATTTATCAAAATGAACCGAAGAGTTTTTTATTCAAATTTCCAATTGCTGATTTCTTTAGCTTCAGAGGGGTGGGGCGAGATTTTCTAACTCTACATGAACAAGAATAATAAATTTCGGAGGAAAATCATCACCTTAAATTTTCAATGTTCGTAATTTATGAAATAATCGTGATATTATGAAGAAAATAAGAAAATTTTACGAGGATTTTAGAATTTGCTAAAACATACTCAAATTAAATTACCATCTCCTCAGGAAGTAGACTTTTATGTACATCGCTGCATAAGAGGACACCTTCAGGATTTTTTCTCAGAAAGGGAACGAAACTGACTTCAATGGTAAATTAAATGAAAGCGCTATCGGTAAGCAAAGCGAATGAAAAACTTTTGAAATCGAAGGAAAATAAGAATACGCCTTGAATTTGTATCAGCGATAGGTGAACTATACATTCATTCATCCACCATTTTCGCTGATTTTTCAGTATACACTAGCTAATTGAGTCAATTATTTACCAAAACTGATCCAATCAACAAATATACGTTGAAAAATCAATAAAAATGGTCGCTAACTGAATCTGCGGTAAACTTATATTCACTAATACAAAATGTTGACTCGTGAACGGAGTAAGCAGAAAGTTCAGAAAAATTAAGAGCAATGAGTATGAAAATAGTCGTTTTCTCTTCTTACTGTGTCTTCTTCAGTGTATAGAGCGAAAAATCTTTAGGGGTAGTAAGGTGAAGATCTTATTGGCCGTTTTCTATGCGCTGATGGTTGGAAACTTTGTCTCAAGTAAACCGAAAATCGGCACCAGAACGAAATTCGTTTCTCTTTTGCCGCACTTATATGGATCGAAAGACAACACTAAATGGGCACACTTGGGTCAATTCTTGAAAAACTGCGATAACTATCGAAACAGGGTTTTTAGATCCCTAACTTCAAAAATGTAAAATTATAGTAAGCCTATCATCCATTTTGGCCCACAAAATACTTTTCAAATACAGATTTTTAGGCATACTTAGGTTACCATACTTGAAATAAGTCAACTTTACCTATTCAGACACACACAGCTTCACGCCGACAGGGCTCAGCCTGCCCTTACGTCAATCGCCAAGTTGCCAGCTACGGCGTAAAACTTGATGAGTAATTGAAACAAAATTTATAACCGATTTTTCTGCTCTTGATTTTTGAAAATCAAATTCAACTTTTTCAACTTATCTCTGTTTTTGTCAATTTTGAACTCGAAATTACCGACTTTTTTTTTTTTTAGAAGATTACCTTGCCCCCTTGATCACTAAGACCCTACTAATTTTTTAAACCAAAATGTAATAAGTATCTTGTTACGTCTGTTGTTGGAATTCAAAAATGTTTTCTTCCCATCGCAACCAACTGACCAATCAACAGCGAAAATTTATGTTGATATCATGACTCTGTATATGTAACGAAACAAGGATAGGCAAAATCATAGGCGCAAACAGGGTGGCCTGGGAGGGATTAGCTCCCTCCCTAAATCCTCTAGAAACCCCTCTATCCCAAAAAACTGAAAAATTATGGGGGGAGAGGGAGAGGGAGAGGGAAAGAGAGAGAGAGAGAGAGAGAGAGAGAGAGAGAGAGAGAGAGAGAGAGAGAATTTTTAGCATCATTTTGATGCTTGTCAGTGCCCCACGAACTCACCATCTGACTCCAGGCCGGCTATTTGCACTTATGGGCAAAAAATATTCCAACTACATGTGAGAGGTGCCTCTCCAAAACGCAGTGAGTCCATATTTTTAAGCTGTTTGGGAACTGTCGACAAATGTCAGTTTTTAATGCTGTCCCTTGCCATTTTTGACAAAAGCTAGTCTCGGTCTTAACCTAGAAATTTCATTTACGTATATCTAATAATATTCGCAAAATTATAAGCTGAAGAAAACTTAACTTACTGCATTTTAGAATTGAAATACACAGTGAATGGGCTTACTGCGTTTCGGGAAAGAGCTTCCTCATCAGCAAATCAGTCTTATAGAAAAATACGTCAAATATATCTTCATTGCATTAATAAATTCGTCAACATTTCGAAACCTGAGTTACATTTCAGACGAAGAGCTGAAACCGCTGACTCGCTAATATCAACAAAACTACTAAAATAAAACTGAATTTTTTGTTAATCGTGATCATTTTGGCTTTAGTTTTCGATTTTAGCACCAAGAAAAGCTCACACCGTACAGGTACGCAAAAATACGATTTACCTATGTACCGGGACGATTTCGAGAATTTTAGCCTATACTTCGATTATAAACGTATGGAAGCTGCCAAGGAAGGAGAAGTACAAATAACGCATTTTCCTTTTGGAGCTCTAATAAAAAAATGCTTTATCCGACAAGAAAGTCTTATTTTTCTTTATAAGAAAAAGTATTGTCTCCCTTAGAAGGGTAGAGCCCACTTTGAAAAAGTGGGGTACACATTTACTTTTTCTATTATATGAGGAAGAATTTGCATTTCGCTCTTGATGCTCTATAGGAGCAAAATCTATCTAAGAGCTTGCAAGCTCTAGCCACTAGCAAGGCGAAAAAGTACCACGCATTCGACTACCATCTTAACACACAGCAACAGAAAACCAACCAAAAAGAATATCGGTAAGAAAAAACGAGATTCACCAAGAACCGTGACCTGGCTACGCACATACGTCGCACGCATAAGCCCATAAAAACTAAAACTTCGGATCAGATGTCAAAAGGAAGCGGTTCTGTTTCATTACCTCTAAACCATCAGTAAAATGACGCTTATTGCTTCTATAACGTCTGTTATGCCGCTGTTACTATAACTGTCAAATATTGGCAGACCTGTTTCACAAATTTTATGGTACAATTCATCTTCGAATTATAAATCTTAGTTGTTTTCTGTAATTTTGGTTGTCTAATTTTTTTAAGTATGCCATTAAGCAAGATGGACACCCACGGCTGCTTTTCTTGTTCAGAGGGATTTGTTAATATTTCAGGTTATAGCCCCCAATGAACTATACTGAGGAGTTATAGCTGAAAATATCTCAGAATTGAACTCAGCGACTCACGAAACCATAGTCTCGATGTCACTAATAGGCACATATGTGACAGTCACGATTTGAGTTTGTAGCCCCCAGTGAACCTTGATGGCTGGGGGTTACAGCTGAAATGATCTCAAAAATGAACGCAGCGACTCAAGAAACCCTAGTGTCGGTATACATGAATCTACTCACCCTAATATTTAGGTTTCGACCCCCGGGGTGCATCCTAAACAACCTTAAAAATGGGTTCAACGTGTCGAAAAATCATGAAAACAAATTACTAGGTGTATTTATTCGGGTTGTATTGGCAAAGATGAATACATTCATCAAATAATCCCTAAATTACCCATTTTGGAATCCTCTGTGCACTACCTAAAAATACTTTGTATAAGGAGCACGTTTTTAGGGCATTTTTGCGCTAATTTGATTTCCAGGATTTTTAAAACGGAAATTGCAGATTTCCTAATGAGAAATCTTGTGTGAAACTTCAACCCACTTGGGCAGCGGGTTAAGAAATATTTATTTTTGAAAAAAATTTTGGGTACCGTGATTTACAATCAATCTCACCACTTTTTCTTGAAGGAGCAAAAATAAAGAAAATAAAAGTAATATAAGGCTCCCTTTTCCTCAAAACGTGCTGAAAATGACGACTAAAAATAAAACTACCGAGATGACATCTCGCTTTCACTTTCAAGCAACCGTGTTCACAAAACATCTTTGGAAGAATCTGAGTTTCATTTTCGTGAGATCTCTCATCGCTTAGCATATACAATTTGTTGAAATACTCAGTATCACCTAATTTGACTAACGAACTCAAAATGCATAGGTAGACTCTGATGGGAGACTTGAGACTAAGCTCTAAGAAGGTTAACACTTATTTCAAGCCTAACGAGAAAATGAGGAAATGGAGAATTCCCCCAGGCCCAGGATTTTTTGGGGGTCCAGATTTTTCATTGACTAATCTTTTTTTATATTGTCTAATCATTTTTTGGGCATTTGAACGCAAATCATAACTCCTGAGAGGGCCTAAGAAAAATTGCACGGACTTCTTTTGTTTACATTTCCTTTCATGCCCCGATTTTCTCTCGACAGCCCTACTTAGCCTACTTTTTAAAAAACACGAGGAATCTAATACACAAGATTGCCCCCTCGGTACCCCGGGTCTAAATAGAGCATTAGGATGATCAAAACACATACGGCGTATAGTGAAACCAAAGGCCAACTCGGAGCGTCGTTGGCCTGATTCTCACCGAACTAGAAAATCTTCACAACTTTTGATTCATTTATCTTGTTGAGGGGGAAAATTGGGGGTAAATTTCAAAGAGGGAAGACAATAACACATGGAATCTTTTTTCTTTTACTGGAGAAAGAGAAAATTCTATCAGAGAGGGCAACGGCCCTGCTCGCTTAGTTATGACCCAGTATGAACCTTAAAATTCACTAATATTCTGACAGCTGACCCTTACGGAGTTCATCAATTTTGTACATGTCCTCTTGTTGATTTACAGAATCAAGACCAGAAATGATAAGTCATCGGATGAAAATAAAGTTATTTAATAATAAAACAAAACAAGCCTACATTGCAGGAATATTGACAAAAAAATTCAATTAATTAAAAAAAATGAGAGACAAATAAATTGCTTATACCTTAACACATTGTTGTAAATATTTAAATGCTTCGAGTAAATCTATATTACCTAAAGGCCATGCAGGGCTAATGGTGCTAGACAAAAGTTTCTACATTCTAGATGCACATTTATTAAATATTAAGTATATGTATAATATGGTAATGCACGAGTCGGTAATACAGAGAAAAATAAAGTAAACTAAATTCTAAGTTATAAAAACACTCGCCGCAGCCAAAAATATCACTGGGTACGTTTTGACAATGAGAGATCTTTTTAAAAACTGTAAACATAGTCCAACGATGCCAAATATAAAAAAATTTAATAAATAAGATGAGCGTTCAACTCGGGACTCAACATTTGTTTAATTTAAGGGTGTATTCAAATTCCTACACGTACTTTACATCTCGCGGAAAAGATGAGTTTCAGATCGTTTACATAGCAGTGGCAGAGGCAGGGCAATGGGTCGCCAGAAACGGAGGAGTAGAAGTTGGCAATACTACTCATTAGCGGAAAAGATTCGAATTTTCAGCGATGTAGTTTTGTCCACTACGAGAGTTTTGACCCTCCCCCTTCCTCAAACCCTTAAGTAGAGAATTAACTGCAAAGTAGTCACTTAACAGAGTCATCAACTGGCATTTACATGATGAAGCACACGAGGGCCGAGAAGTATTACACATATAAGACCTATCACCACAATTTCGTACGATGGGAAAGTTTATTTTAAGATGCGGTGAAGCATTTTTTTAAACTTTGAAAAGGTACCTACCGTAGGCACTCATAGACTCTTTCCAGGGGCATACTGACTGGGGGAGAGGGGAGCTTTTCCAAATGAAGTTGACCAGTTGAGAAAAGTTGGGGAAGCGAAAAGATTCATTTTGCCTGTTTTTATGACTCACATCATTACAACAAAAATCAAACAATTTTGTCTTTTGGAGAACTTGCTTACCTTCCCCTCCTATAATGCGATTCGTTTCATATTTCTGACTCTTTCTAAAAGGAAGCCAGAATCTTCCGGAAGAGGACAATAAAAAAAGCTGAAATAAGATGAGTGATCCTCCTTCTTTAGTGATACTACAAAACAATCTTTCGTTGCCAGAGTATAAGGTACTAGTTTTTTGATCCGATATTTAACAAAAATCAGGTAAGCGGAATGGAAAGAATTGTGGAGAACAGATCCAAGGGCCCTCATTAAAAAAGTACTGTTGGAAAACTGCTCAAACTGAATAATTTTGAGTATGGTTTGAGTAACATGGGAGTTTTTTTAGAAGTATTTTTGACAAGCTTAATAGTACTTTTACATGCACAGTTCTCAAACGTATATTGACTTAAGTCATAAAAACTAACCAGAATCTATCAGCTTATTAGTTTACTGAACATTAAAAAGTACGCTCGAATATTTCCATTTTATTGTTGGATTCTTATGATTCAAACAACATTTCTTATGGTAGCATACTTCCCCTCTTGTTATTACATCTTTTAATCACCAAATGAAAATTATACATAAAATTTTTCAAAACAAAACAGGTCTGCAAAATCGAATTTTCTAGTTTGGTTTTTACTTTTCATTAAAAAATAATGTATTTGATATTCAGTCTGGGATGCCCATTTCTTCTTGCAAATCCAAGCATACCTATTCACCATTCATTTTTTTTGTCTTTAAAGAATGATACGATTTCTTTTGAACGGCACCTGCTGCTTCACCTTTTTTTCTTTTATTTTTTTCGCCTTTTTTCAAACACATCAGCTCTTTTCCAATCACAATTATATGTGTTTATACAACCGAAATTTGTCTAGACACCGCATATGTGGATTAATGAGTTAAGCTGGGTATAGTAGACCTCACACACGCAGCCATCTCAGATCTTTGCGCTGCCTTAGAAAAAGCACAATTTTTTAAAGATCACTCTTTCTCCGCTTTCTACACTTCAGGAGACATTTTCGATAAATCGGCGAGATTTGGAAAACCTGCTGTTCAGAAATCCGTTATTGTTGCCCGAGTTGTCGTCCATGTACAATTCAGTTTCAACAAACTATCCGCGGTACATAGATGCGAGTAATTATTTACATTCTGGAAAGATCATCACGGTGAATTTACACAAATTGTGTCGTCTACTATAACTTAAAAAGGTAATTTAAATTAATGGTAACTATAACAAGTATAAGACACAAAACGTAGACAAAGAAAAAAGATGAATGCTTACATGATACAGAAAAAAACGAGTCTTATCTAACTGATACAGCCCACTCAAAACGCAGAAATCAGGAAAGTCACATTTAAATTACAATTTTAGAAAATTGCCGAGTCTCGTGAGAAATAACGCGCTAGCTCTATTTTAAAGACTGAGATCCATTCGTAGTCAAAAGGTTTGGCCTCAGCTCAGCCTTTTTTACGGCATCTGCCTGCTGTAACCCTATGCGTAATTGACTTTTATAAGTACTTAAAATTTGGAGGGCTGACTGCATGAAGTCGTTAATTCAGCTTTTAAAACCACACCGAGAGTGTGTCTTGAAAATTCAATTTTATTAAAAAAAAACTTTCTTCTTCGTTGAGTCGTTATTGGCATTTTTGATAGCTATGATAATAATGTTCACAATCCCAGAATCTAAAATCTACAGAGGTGGACAGGGCCGTAGCGACAATGCGATATTCGAAAGCAAAGACGCAACCAAGGAGAGGGCTAGGGGTTATAGCCCCCAAAATTCTTCAAAATGTTGTCAAAATCAATTTTGAAATGAAAAAAAAAATGATACCGATAGCCTGATGCGGTTACGTTGCGTCGTAGATTCGTACAAATTTACAGCTCATGAAAATTGGTAGGTACCAAATGGAGCTTTCACCCCTGCCAACCTGCCAAAATTTTTTTTTCTAAATTTTAACTCCCCACCAAAAATAAGTTATGATTGCGTCCCTGCTCGAAAGGGTAGTTTCCTATGCCTGGGGTGCGGTGTCTGGGGAGCTACTTCAGTATGCATGCATCGCCATACACTTCCCCAAACATTACACTTGAAAAGTCGGCACTCGACAAATTCTACGACAGTTGGCGAAGCTGGTAAAGGTAGGATCTTTTTTCTTCTTTTCAGGTTTCAACAGAATTTTTTTATATTTTAGTGAGCATTTTTGCTGTGTATACCCCCTTTTCGCTCACAAAAAAATAGCTAACTACGGCCCTAATGATGACGGATTTGAAGTTATTTAAAAGTTACCGAGAAAATGTCATTTTACTAACCCAGTGGTTCTTTCTTTTTTCTTTTTTTCATAGTTCTATTTCTTTTTATAAGAATCAGGTTCGTAACGAAGAAAATCTATCGAGTGGTGAAAATCAAAAATTTTTCCGCTGTTGAAATGAAAAAAATCAAAGTTTTCTAAAAGCCGGTTCTCTAACTCTGAATGATAATTGGGGGTGTGCTGTCTCTATATCCGCATGGCTACGGCCCTGGTAATAACTCATTATAACAACCCAAATCTCATAATTTACACAACCCACTGGGAAATTCTCGGTAACCCATGTACTGTTAAATCTGTCCATCTATAACTTTCTGATGACAGCCAACAGCTGTGCTGAAAGCCGACTTGGTGACGTTTACTTAGCCGTTAATTTGCAGCTCAAAAGTATAAAAAGGAATAAAAAGTAATAAAAAACCCTAAAAACCCTGATGACACTGCAATGCTCAAAAAAATATTTTAGTCTCTGCTACAACTGCAGGACTATTAGGAAGCGACTCTCCTGGGGAAAGGGGGGGGGGAATTAAAAATGTGAATTTTTTCAAATAAGAACTAAAATATCAAAATCGTGTAAGTAAATGAAAGAAAAAAAAAGAAGCTTTCAATCTTGTTTTAATTTTACCCATTGCTGCTGCTGAATTTACAATGTCAAATTTTTGTCAAGTTTTTCTAACTGAAAACTAAAATCTTACAATAGTCAAGCAAAAGAAAAAGGGTTTACAACGTTTTGAAGTTTGCGAGATGTAATTGATAAATTTATCAACTCTTGAAAAATTGAAAATCATTGGGAAGGGGTTCAACGAAAAACTAAATTTTAAAAAGCTCGCAACAATTTCAATTCTGACGACTGCGACGGCTCGATTTACTAAATCTTGAATATTTTGAATTTTGAAGGAAGAAGGCTAATCGCCCCTGAGGGCTATGTGTATGCCAGGACATTTGATATTCAACCAGGGCATGAGCCGTAAGTGTAAAACAAATTAAAAACAATTTTTTTAGCTGTTTTTATTTGTTTGTTTTTTTTGAGAATGTGCTGGCCAAGGCGAAACGGGCCTGCATAATTATTTTGTGCACTGATGTCTATTAGAGAACATCGACTTAATTTGTGCTTAAGAGCAATGAAACGAATTTTTATCAAATAAGCAACAACTGCAACGGGGAGGGGGGGGGTTACAATGACACTTTTTTGAATTTCCTTATATACCATCGTGAACTCTCAATATTTTTTATTTTTCAAAACTCTTACCAGCTGAAAAATTGAATCTTCAGCTACGAAATGGCGCATAGACAATCAAAATCGACAGCTCTCAAAAAATGTCCACACATGTCTCGCTATAAGAACCGAGCTACGGACAAGAAGGCAGCAGGGTACATTATTGAATAGAACTCGGGGAATACTAGTCAAATCGAAGTCATATGTCTTTTCCACCTTTCCTGACGGCAGGCCCAATCGGGGTAATTCCGGGATAGGGGGTGCGGTGTCCCGGGGCCAATGTGGCAAGCGTGCACCGTCGTTTGCCCCACAATCATTGAGCTATACCAATAATTATGTAGTTAAGAAGTGCTGTCTCAATTTTCCGAAATGTATATAAAACTTGACAAAACATCGAAAGTCCTTTAAAAAAATTTATAACTACGAGTACAATTTTTAGAAAACCCTATGAAACATATTTTAATTTTTGGTTTCACCTGACCCGAGATCAGCCCTCGGCAGCGGTGAATTGTATGATGGAAAGAGTAGCACTAGTATGAACTTCAGCGGTGCAAGTAAGGAGGGATCTAGGAAATATCCGCTCCCCATTGAGCCAGGGAAACACGAGAAATTTTACAGCTTGGGCAACAATACTTTAGACCCAAGGCACTTTTTGTGACTTTGTTGAGTCTAAAATTTGGGCAAAATTTGTAGATCAGCCATTAGTTAACGTATTGTACATACTCATTTTTAAAATAACCCCAGGAGAACTTCCTATCTACGCTACTGACGAACTTCAAAATTAAAAATTTCATCCTTAAATTAGCAAACAATTTTGAGTTATTTCCAATGCGTCACTACTGACAGGGTTTCACAACAAGATGCTTTCCCCTATTTCATTCACTTTTTGACATTTTACATCGGCAAAGGTCCTGAACTTTGAACTAGTATTTACATCGAAGTCTACCTAAAACTTAATCACGACCAATAATGAACAAAGAAGACTTCACGAAGCAGTGGCGTTAATACAGAGGGGGGATTTGGGGACAACCCCCCCCCTCCAGAACCCTTTAAATATCAGATATATAACTTTGTTTCTTTTTTGTACTGGGTGAAAAAATATACCTGCTTTTTATTCTATGATTTCAATCCCCCCCCCCCCCAGAAGGAATGAGTAGTTACACTACTGTCACGAAGATGACCCGACAGACCAGCCAAGGTTCACAGTACCAAGAAAAAAGTGGTTTAAGAAAATTATACTCGAACGAAGATTTCAAAATTGTAACTTGAATGTGAGTTTACAAATCTCGCATCCATTTTGAACTCTGCAAAGAGGAGTAGGCTTTCCCCCAAGGGGTAATAATGTCAAGCGATTACTATTCTATTTCTGTACACATATCCATTTCACAAAACAGAGAAAATACGGTTGTTTTATACAGTATCTATACAAATATAATAGACCTATGAAATAAGGCATCTTAGTATAAAAATAATATCACTTAATTTTTGGCAATGTCATACAGCCCTCCGAAGCAAAAACATTTCTCAATTTCTCCATCCACCTACACCTTTCACCCCAAACAGCCTGTTTTCGGTATTGCGGTACTTGGCAACACTATGAATCTACTGAAGTTCAGACAACCTACCTATCGTTTTCAATTTGTTTTAAAAACGATTGCCTTACCTAGATCCGCATCGGTTGGGGTGAAAACAACCACGAGTGTCAGTCAATATATTGTTTTCATACCAATCAATGGGTCGTGTATCAGGCTGACCTCTAGGTTTTTCACTATTTACTCCGGTTCGACAGATCTATCCCAGCTAGGGCCGGTACGAGAATTTCTGACAGTGGGGTGACATCCCCCGTTCGTGAAATTGCATCTAAAAGTCTGGAAATCACCATACCTAGTTGGAAAAATTGCGTAACCAGAGGTCTTTTTCTCTAAATGCTATAACTTGCAGTCAGCATTTGCCAAAAAGTTGAAAAAATTCTGAACTCAGCTGAGAAAATGAAGAGATCAGTTTCCTTTTTGGTCTGTCAACAAATCTGTAAAATCGAAGCAGTGAATTTTGGGTCTACACCCACCCACTTTCGTGCCGGCCCCGTCGAACCCTCGCTACAGCCCTACCTGTACCCGAACCGAATCGTCGACACATCTGCCGACTTCAGGCTCATACCAGATTCCTACCACAGCAAAACTGTAACCAATTTCCAATCTGAATACAGTCTCGATTCTACGCGTTCGACTTCGTATCGGTCGACAGAATGGTCACCGGTTTCAGAATCGGTTGCAGTCTGCCCGGCTCGGAGCTAGGATACAAAATACTATTCTGCGACTTACAGGGTATCGTCGAGTTGGGCGACGTCGGCGAAAGCACTTCCGGCGACGCCAACGACGCCATTCGATGCTGCTGCTGCTGGCGGAGCACGTTGTAGATGTACAGGTTATACGGCGTGTTCTGCGGACACGGCACGCTCGACGGCGACGGATACGGGCTGCTCCTCTGCTGGTAGGCGTCCGACGAGAGTATCCTGTCGATCGAGAAGCCGTGGAACACGTTCGGCGGCGGTATCGAGCCGCTGGTCGGCAGTAGGGCCGCGACGGCCGCCATGTGAGCGGCAGCGGTGGCCGGATGGTATACGCTGTTCGAAGCCGAGAACGGATGGTGGTACGGGTGGTGCGGATCGTTCAAACTGAGCGCGGTACTCGGCCACGGATGGTGCGGCCCGTTGGCGGCAAAAGCTCGCTGGTAGATTCCGGCGGCCATGGCCGCCTGCGTATTGCGGTAGACGGCGAGCCGGCGGCTCCGTGACACCGCGGTCGATCGCCGGCGCAGCTTGCCGGTGGTGCCGCCGATGAACACGTCTTCGCTGCTGGCGTCCAGCATCCAGTAATTGCCCTTGCCGGGGTCGTTGTAATGCCTGGCCACTTTGACGAAACACTTGTTCAGCGAGAGGTTGTGGCGGATCGAGTTCTGCCAGCCTTGTTTGTTCTCGCGGTAGTACGGGTAGTTTTTCATGATATACTCGTAAATACCGTTGAGAGTGAGCCGGCGATGAGGACTGTTCTTGATGGCCATCATGATCAGCGCGTTGTAACTGAACGGCGGCTTCTCGTGCTTCTTCTTCTCCTCCTTGTCCTCGTCGCCGCTCTTCTTGTCGTCGTCTTTCTCGTCGGCGGATTTCTCTTTATCGGCGGAGAGCTCCTCGGGTTTGGACGCGTCTGCGGTTGAGCAGTCTAATGGAGAGGAGGCGTTCGAGTCGCCGGTTACGTCGAGATCTTCTTCGTCTTTGGAGTTCTCGTCGTCCTCGTCGAACTCCTCCATCTCTTCGTCCTCGGTCGGCTCGTCGCGTTCGTCTTCGTCGTCGTCGAAGCGCCGAGAACATTCGATCTTCACGCCGCGCTCTTCGGTCTCTTCGTCGCTGTACTGAGCCGGATTGGATCGGTTGGCGGGATACGATTTAGGAGCGAGCAGGTTGAACTTGTGGTTGTAGAACGAGGCGAAGTTCTCGTTGTACAGGCGACGCATTTCGAGGTTCGCCTCTTCGGCCCGAGTCGAAGACGTGTCCGGTAGTCGGAAGGCGATCTCGGAGATGCTTTGCGAGGGTGGCGGCGACGATGACTCGACGGGTTTGCTCGAGGAGGACGTGGTCGTCAACAACGAACTGATGTAGAATGAGGACGATTTCCGACTAGTCGGTGTAGACGCCATCCTTATTGGATTCTGGATGGTACTCGTAGCGTTGACCATTTTCATGAAACTGAACGCGGATAACGCGAAATTAGGTAGAACAATTCGTACACGTATAACTTCGATTTGTAAAAACGAATTCGAATCGACAAAAAGAAACACCAATGTTTGTAGAAGTCATAAACTCGCGTCGATGCATTCACGGATACTCGGAAACTGTAGACGTCACACGAACGGCGGCCTTTCACGGAGGTACGTCGACTATAGAGTCCAATTTCGGTTTGATTCAGATGGGCCAAAGCAATCAGCCGATCGCGAAGGATAGTCGCGGTCTCCCACCAGCAGTTCGGATCTGTTTGTAGCGGCTGCGTTAGCCAATAGAAGGCTCGATACGCCCCGGTGCCGCGTTATTCGACCGAAAAGCCGTAAACGCGGTTTATAGACCGCCCTGTTCTTTCGGCGCGAGTAAATAATACATAACTGCTTTCACATTTTTATCTCCACCTTCTCGTTATGTACTAAACTGTTTAGACACCGATTTGATTACAAAAACAAACGCCGAAGGAGAATTGAGGCGCGAATTACTCGTTTGACGATGAGTTTGAGGGGACGGGGTGAGGTGAAAGTGCGCCTAAATTGACGGCGATGGGCTCTTCTGCGTGCGAAATTGGCGAACACATTTTCGTGTTTTTCACGAATAGCGAACGCGTTCAAGTAAACAGCTATTTTTCGAAGTCGCCTAGGTTCGAGCCAAGAAATTATTTTGGAAATGCTCAGAGAAAAATTAAGCAAAATCAAATGGGAAAAAACAGACTCGTCAAATTTTCAGGATAACTATAACTACCTAGAAAAATCGATCAGTCTGATCCTCCAAAAAGTAGGAATTGACAAAAAGCAAATAAAAACAGGCGACCAATTGAGCCTTAGCACCCAACAACTAATTCAGAAGCGACCGGAAATCAAACAAAAAATTAATCTTGTGGTAAGAGAACAAATCGAACTAATAGAATTAAGGAAATTGATAAAAAAGAAAATCAGGGAGGATATAGCCCGATTCGAACACGAAATTGCGGAAAATATCATTGAAAGTACGTGGTCTACCAAACAAACGTACCGGGCCCTTGCTAAAAGAAAATGCCTCCTTCCAAAAATTAAAAACAAACGAGGGGGAGCAATTAGTGACCGCGAAGAAATAGCCAAATTAGCTACGGAATTCTACCGGGATTTATATTCAGATAAGAGACCGAAAGAGGGCAACCCAGACAGGTGGCAGGAGAATGTGCACAACAAGGAAGATATTACCCCCATAAGCCCCACGGAAATAGAACAAACCCTTAATAGATTAAAACCAGGTCGGGCCCCAGGGCCAGATGGGATTCAAAACGAAAGCTTAAAAACATTTGGGAAAATCTTGGCAGAACCATTGGCTAAACTATTCAACTGGGTGCTCTCCTCGGGTCTTCCCCCAGGACAATGGTGTGATTCAAAGATCATCTTACTCGATAAGAAAGGAGATCGAGCAGAGATCAATAACTACCGCCCGATCAGTCTGTCCTCGAATATTGGGAAAGGGTTTATGAAAATTCTGAAAAATCGTATCTACAAGATTTTAGATGACCAACAGCCAGTGGAGCAGGCAGGATTCCGAAAAACTTTAACACAATCGACCATATTCAAACACTTAATCAACTCCTAGAAAAAACCAACGAATTCAACATAAATTTGGCAATTATGTTCATAGATTTCAATAAAGCTTTCGACTCCCTATTTCATGACAAAATTTGGCTCACGTTAGCTCGGCAGGGGGTTCCGGAAAAGATCATCAAAATTTTAAAAAATGTATATGAAAACTCAAAAGCCCAAGTTAAACTGGATAAAGAAAGCGAGTGGTTTAGAATTGAACGCGGAATAAAACAAGGGTATCCATTATCTCCAAATATTTTCAACGCAGTCTTAGAACATGTTTTTCGGCAAATTAATTGGCAGGGAAGGGGGATCAAAATTAAAATTAGAGACCAAAATCTATTCCACTATAAATATTTAAACAACCTTAGATTTGCAGACGATATCGCGATTATAGTAAAGAATGGGGACGAACTTAGAATCATGGCGGTGCATCTGAGGAGAGAGAGTGCGAAAGTTGGCTTGACAATTAACCAGGATAAAAGAAAAATCATAACAAACAAACAAACATCCAACATCTTGACGAAATCAAAATTGACAACATAAAAATAGAAGCGGTTACGGAATACAGGTATTTGGAACAGATTCTATCAACCAAAAATAAAACAGAAAAAGAGCTAAAAATTCGTAGAGCGAATGCCTGGAAAGCATTTTGGGCACAGAGAAACATAGTGAAGAGTAAAATGAAATTGAACACTAAAATAAGAATTTGGGAAAGCACTATCCTCCCTGTCCTGACCTACGGGGCCCAGACCTGGGCCACCACCAGAAAACAGGAAAAGAAGATTAATACGACCAAAAACTCAATGTTGAGGAGCATTCTCCAAGTGAAACTAAGAGACCACATAAAAATAGAGGAAATAGGTAATTAATAGGACTGAAGTCAAAAACATCTGGGTTGTCATCAAGCGGCTAAAATGGAAAGTATGCTGGCCATGTTGTAAGAGAATCCGGACTCAAATGGAACAAAATCCTGACAACATGGATCCCAGACCTAGGCAAGAGGGAAAGAGGCAGACCGGTCAGGAGATAGTCTGATGAACTGGTGCAAGGCGCGGGGACCCAATGGATGTACCTGGCCAGAGATAAGGGACAAATGGAGGGAAGTGACGGAGAGCTATACTCAGAAATGGGTAGCCGAAGGAGGAGTCAGCGAGAGGTGAATTCGCCTACCTAGTATAAATACCTTGTTAGCTCCTAATTGGGTTAAGCTCAATAAATAAAATAATAAAAAATAATTAATATTAAAAAAATAATAATTTTGATGATGACCCCTTGACTTGAAAGTTACATTTTTATACAATGTGATACTGTTAACGAGTGTATGCAGTTAAAGTATATAATTTAATTGAAATGCTCATTAGTTTCTAGCCCTTGATCAGGGACGAAACTATAGGGGGGGGGGGGTTCAAACCCATTTGGCATTTGACAAATTTTGAAACTGTTTATTTGAATTTTTCATTTTTTATGAATGTTTGTTTGTTTGTTTGGTTTTTTTTGTTTTTTTTTTTCAAATTAAAAAATCGGCAAATTTTTCATTTTTTTAAAATTTTGTCGACTAATTTTTAGTTTTTAACAAATATTTGTCGACAATTTCTTGTTCTCCACATCCCCAAACTGAAAGTCAAATTTCGTTTCTGAAAATAGAGTACCCTGGACTCCTGTCAGAGACTATTCAGTCAAAAGCCGAAGGTTTCAACTTTCAAGTTGAGTATCAAACGTTATTATCTGAAAAAAAAAATATCTTGATTGATAAATGGGCAAATTTTCAAATGTTTAAAAAATTTTGTCGGTGAATTTTTAGTTTTCAAAAAATATTTGTCGTCAAATTTTCCTTCTCCACCCCCCTCCCCAAACTGCAAGTCAAGTTTCGTCTCTGCCCTTGATTCTTCTGCTTACAAAGTAATTTGCTAAAAATTTCGGAGGTTTTTAATTTTTATCTGTTTACATACCAATTCAAAATATCAGTGGTTGTTTTAAAAACAAAATGTCTTCCAAGGGCTATGAATTGCGAGAAACCAGGACTTTTGTTCTTTGCCTCTGCATGATGTTCTTCGAAGTCAACAGGGCTGAAAATTCCAAATGAGGTGCAGGCAAATAAAAATTGCAGATTTGCTGAATTTCACCCCGATTCGTCAATAAGGAAGGTATGAAGGGTAGAAAATTGGTATTTTATGAAATTATACACTCTAACTGATTATATAAACATTAATGGTAACATATACGTGTACCAAGATAGTACAAAAAACCTGGTTGCCTAAAGTTTTCGAAAAATATCTCAATTTTGTGATTCACTTCAAAATCATCGATTTTTCTATTTTGGTAGTTCATGACAGAGAGAACCTTCCTTCTTCTCTCCTCGTCAGCCACAGGTCATTATGATCTCTAGTCCCCACGTAAATCGAATTTCAGACCGGAAAAGAAAAGGGCCCACTTGGTCGCTTTCAACATAAACGTACTTTAAACATATATTATGAAGGGTAAAGAATTAAAACTCACAAACTCACATTTGCCATTTTACTTCAAGGGCGCAAATAGGCAAAATATTATACACGGGTGCAGGAATATCTTTGCTGCGTCTGTGAATGTGCGATATGTATGACATACTCCACGTTCACAGGCGCAGCAAAGATATTCCTGCACCCGTGTACAGTATTTTGCCTATTTGCGCCCTTGAAGTAAAATGGCAAATGCTAGTTTTGATTCTTTACCCTTCAATTTTTGTTAATCGCGTCATTTGGATGGAATAGTGTCACCCCCCCCCCCCAACCCCCGGACCCGGCGCTTTCAGATTACTATATTTTTACGAAATTGAAGGAGTTTTTTGGTGAACAGCGATTTTCAAGCGATGAGGAGGTGAAGGAGGCCGTGGAAACGTGACTTTGTAAGCTAACAAAAATGCTAATTTTGTTACGAGAAATCTCGTATTAAACTTTAACTACGTTGAGGGACCCCTCAAAATTTCTTGATTTCAAACAAATTTTGGCTGGTGTGTTTTTACATGAACTAAAACACATTCAGTCCCGGAATGCACGAAAGTAAATTTTGAGAACAGCCATTTTTAAAGCACCGTACTGCTCATTCAAAACTTTTATTTCCCATTTTTTTGTTCAGGATTTCTTGAAACATCCCAAGAATAGCGGGCTTGTTTGAGACTCGGTATTAGGACTTGGCAATTATGAAGCATTTTGATTTCAGTGCTTCACTTTGGAGAAGGATTCATTCCAAGAATCAGTGGCATCGAATGAAAAGGCGTAGAGGTGTAGTATACCCCATAAGAATTTGGATGGGTGCAACGTATCACTTATGTTACACGACAAAAAAAAACAACATGTATTTAGCCAGTGTAAATAAAACGGGGTTTTCAGCGATTTCAAATGTGATGAAACTTCAGCGGGCTTCCTTGCGATGTTTAGGTCGTTTCTCAGTATGCCCTACTGACTATACCAAAACACAACTTTGTGACATTTTTTTCGAACTTGGAGTCTTTTTCACGTTATTTTCCCAAACTATCTCAAATGTATTATAATAAACTTTCTTTATTAAAAAATGAATAATATCAACTAACCATAAAAATATTCGATTTTTATATTTAATTTTAGGAATTTGACCAGGAATAATTGGAATATCTATAAGAATATACAATTATTTGAATTAAATTAATTACCAGTCTGCGCAAATAATAACAATTTATTGAAATATGTTTTTGATGACAAGCTGGAGTTGGGCAGAAATTGTTAGTGCGGGGGTAGTTTGCTGTTACTCTCCCCACGGTTTTGTTGCCTTAGAATTTTCCTTTCCTGTGCCGAAGAGTGTGCAGCCGCAGTTCGCTTGCCAGCTACGTGTTTCACGATACTGAGTAAGCTGTCCACGACATGCACACACACAGTACCAATCTTTCTGATCTGTGGGTAACACGTCTTCTTGCGATTGCAATGCCTCGTTCGTAGTGATGTGGGAATAATCGATCACTAATCGATTAAAAAACCTTGATTATTTTGATTTCCCAAATTAGTCGATTAATCGATTATTTTGCCTTGATTAATCAATTAATTCGTTATCAAATTTTTGCCACAATGTGAATGGTGAATGACTGAACTAAATGTGGGTTTCCAATTCGGATTTACGATTTAGAATTTTTTTCATATTATAATGAAATTTTAAATTTGATCCATGGCGATTGCGAACCGAAGGTGGAAAATAAAATCATAAAATGATTTCAAAATTCAAACTTCGTTCGTCTTTTTCGACGTCGAACTCAGAGAAGCGGTCGGCGTCGCCATCGCGGATATTTGAAGTTTACTACGCTCATAATTCATAAATAACTATTAAGTATTCACGGCGATTTCAAAATTCCTATTACATTTTTATTTTTGTACCGAGTTTGTGCTTCAGTTCTTTTAATTTTTAGCGATCCATCAGATCATTGGCAATTACGGAATTTCAATCATTAGCAATTACGGAGTTTTAGAGGTGAGTACGAAACTGATCGATTAACCGAAATAATCAATTATTTTTGCCAAAAATAATCGATTAGACTATTTTGGTAATTCGAAATAATCGATTCGTCGATTACTTCGAATAATCGATTAATCCACATCACTACTCGTTCGTGTGAACCGGCTGGGGTTACAGGACGCACTTTGTTCTTTCTTTTACTCATTTCTTTTAATATTTTATTAAAAGATGTTTTTTGTTTCACAATTTTTTTTTACATAACATTTTTTTAAATTGATATTATTTATTATTCAATATCATAGACCAATCAATAAAAATGAACTTTACATCTTGGAAAACAACAGAATCCATTTATGCAGCTCAAATTTGGTTTTCATACTTTCAAAAATTAGTTTCGATTAAATTTTTTAGTTAAAATGGATCACTGTGATGAAAATTGTGTTTATGTTCAGCAGCGAAAGGAATCATTCTCAGCCGCCTATTCTGAGAATTGTGTAATAGTTTAACGGAAAAATTGAAGGTAACATTTCTTGTATAAAATTTAGTGAGAAATAATTTTTTAAAGCATCCCCCCCCCCTAAATGTGATAAGCATTTTTTAATACTTTTGACGAAATACAATTTCATTTTATTGGAGGGGAGGGGGATAGAGAGCATAACCCTCACTACAAAAGAAGTTCCATACCGATTTTTTAAAATCATTTTTTTGAAACCCCAGCCTGTAATCAAACAATTATTTCAGTTGTTTTTCTAATTCTCATTTGCCCTCGATTATTCTTTGCTTGTAACTGTCTTAGATATGTAACCTCTTTTCTCAAAAATTCGCATTTTTCTGTTTGTAATTTCAAATAATTATCTGGAATCTTTTTAAAATCAATTAAAATTTTTAATTATGGCAGGGAAGTTCCATACCGATTTTTTAAAATCATTTTAATGAAACCCCAGCCTGTAATCAGACAATTATTTCAATTTTCTTTTTAAATTCTCATTTGCCCTCGATTATTCTTTGCTTGTAACTGTCTTAGATATGTGACCTCTTTTCTCAAAAATTCGCATTTTTCTGTTTGTAATTTCAAATAATTATCTGGAATCTTTTTAAAATCAATTAAAATTTTTAATTATGGCAGGGAAGTTCCATACCGATTTTTTAAAATCATTTTAATGAAACCCCAGCCTGTAATCAGACAATTATTTCAATTTTCTTTTTAAATTCTCATTTGCCCTCGATTATTCTTTGCTTGTAACTGTCTTAGATATGTGACCTCTTTTCTCAAAAATTCGCATTTTTCTGTTTGCAATTTCAAATAATTATCTGGAATCTTTTTAAAATCAATTAAAATTTTTTACTATGGCAGGGTCTTTTATTTTCGTTTTAATGATATGTTCCTTGCAGAAGGAGAAACATATCGGCCCTTTTTTTTTTCAATGTGAGAAAGAGACAAATTTTATCTTTAGTTAAGAGAGAGAAAATGTCTCTTCGGCCTTTTGTTTTTCAAAAAGTAGAACAAGACATTTTCCATACTTCAAAAAGAAGAATGGAATTCTTGTTCATCAAATAAGGTGAAGGCCGATTTTTATTTTCCTCCTCAAAGCAGGAAACAGTTTTTTTATCTAAGACATTTTTTTCTTTTTCCTCGAGTAAAGCTGTAAGTTAGCGGAAATAATTGGCGTTCATACCCTTCCAAGTTGGGCAACAACGCCGGGAAGTGAGTTTTCCAACTTTGGTTTCTCCCAAAAAAGGAAGGTCTCAAAAAAACAACCTCATAAAATGTTACAAAATGCATCCTTCTACATCACGTTGCGAAATACGTTCAAAAAAATTGGGAGGGGAGATAATCACTTTAGAAAAACGGGTGGCGTTATTACCTACAGGCACCTTGTATTCTACGAAAACGAACAAAATTTTTAAAATTTTGATCAGGCACACGTCGACTGGTATAGATCGGATAGGTTCTGTTTGATTTAAACTATACTTTAGTAGATCAAATTTCACACAAACTCACTGGACATAGGTTCCAACAAATAACATTGGGTATTTTACACTGATAAGCTCAGAGTTAGTATCCGAAAATTAGTCTGTAGCAAATATTGCTGCACACGGTGGGTACACAAGAATCGGCATTTCTAGTCGTTTTTCAAAATTTTAGTCGACATATTTGAATATCCCCTCAAGAAAAATTGTTCGCGGTTGCCTTGGAAGACATTATACACGCAACGATGTAACCTATACATCAAGACAGAGGAATTTTTCCTTTGTTTACAAAAATAGCTAACGAGGAACTAAGTTGAATTGTGTAAACCAAGAAGACGAGCAATCAACCCAAAAACATTCGGCTTACATCCACTCAGAGACCCGAGAAAGCGAATCTAGCCGACCTGCTGTTTCAATTACAAAACAAAGTCAAAAGTCATCAGATGAGCCGCCCAAAGGAAGCTAACATTCAATTATTTCATCACTCGGCTAGAGCCTTTATGACAGTTATCTTTTAATGCATCTATTCGACTATACCGAGTATATAGGTATATCCAGATAGGTAACATGCCGACACTCATACCCCAGTTTCACAAAATGTCTTTATTGTTTACCGCATGGGGAGTGTGTTTTATGATTTCCGAAGATAAACCTCCCCCAGGTAATCCTCTACAGCACCAACCGATATCCTATTATTCGTTGTACGAGTATAAGAAACTTGACTTTTAGTTCATTGGCAATGCTCTGGCAGAGAAGACGAAGAGTCCAAGAGCAGTTCGCGATTCGTATTCCGTAATTATCGAGACAATTACGCCGTCACAGCTCTTCAATCTGCAATAGACATTCGTAGCGCGCTTCTGTTTGGACTCTATAGAAAAATGTGAAATGGAAAAAATTTCGATTTAAAGGAAAATAGACGAATAAAAGGAAACAGACCTTGCAGGTCGGTTAACGATTCATATTATAGTAAAAAGCAGCGGTAGCTTCTCGCTACCTGGTTGTGTAAAGCATTTGATATGTTGTTTCATCTGCAGGAAAGAAAACGATTTAATCGACGGATAGCGAAGTGAATGAAGACATAATATAATGACTCGTTAGGATGCGAAGAGGCGACGACGAAGACATCTGAACTACAAATACACGCTCCCATTCGCTATTTCCGATTTTTTCTCGAAAATCCTGATGCGAGTTTACCGAAAAAATGTAAAATGCGTAACGAATTGGCGTTAACGAAGCACACAGCGCTACACATAGGAAATCGACCCACAAATACACGACGGGGGTTGATCGATACGCTTTCGGATCGAACATGTCATCTGAAGGGTGTGTATTTCGAAATTGATATTTTCATTTCATTTCCAGCCTTTTTAATTATCCCGAAAGGTCGACGTTTGTTTGTTTGTCGAAATGTTCCGGCGTGAAATTTCATTTTCGTGAGGCGGTGACAAATTCTTTGATTAATGCTGGCTGCGTTGGACGAGCCAGCCGGAGTACAGAAAACGGATTCGATGAGTAGAAGTGTTCATTCGATGTATACAACTGATCACCGGGAGTATAGAAGTGTGACCCTAGACCACGTCATTTCAATAAAGCAGTTCTTACTTCGTGACATGTTTCCCATTTTTGGAAGCCTTGCGACATGTACAACCTGATTGACGAACTGCCTCACTAAAGGTAACGGTTTCCAAATCCAAACGCAAAATTGCCTCATATATAAGACTTACGGCGAAACTGTATCGGCTCCGTCCACTTTGAGATGGCCCTGCGTTCAACAAGGAAACGCTTTAAAACGTTTTTGATGATTTTGTAGAGCTACTATTTCAACTTTGTTTGAAACATTTTCCCATAAACTGGAAATTAGCCGCCAGTTTTATAATATGGCGAACAACGCCGATGGAGGGTTCCGGACTTGTAGTGTGTTGTTTAAAAGGCGGGGTACGCAAGACATGTACTGAGCTTTATCTTTTCCCATTTTTCCCCCAAGTCTTTCGTCTAATTTGCAAAGGCTAAAAGTTCGCAGTGGCACACCTCATCATCCTCTATTAAACTTCGCTCAGCTAAAGTTTCGACATGCCTATGGAAAGTAAAGCTCGGCTGCAGAAAGAAAGGTACAACGGTATGTAGACTGCATATGGGCCATACACTCCTTATTCACAGCAACTTATTCCATAAATTTTCTCCCCCAATTTGCAACCCATGTCAAACCATCATAATTGTCACTCATATTTTCATCTGTTGTCCTCTTTCTCTCACCATCGCAAATACCTAAATCTCCCATCGACCCTCCCTCTAAGCCCTCAAGATGGATCATCTTCTCTCAACAAAGTCCTCAATTTCATGCCGCCATCCATCTTCTCTCCTGTCCATCTATTCATTTCCCCTTTCGTGTCCCTAGTCTCTGCTTGTAAAATACAAAAAAAATCAACTAAAATGTCCTGTTGGAGAAAAATATGAAATTATAATTTTGATTTATTTTTTAGGATATAGTAAAATAGGAATATCACAAAATTTGGAGGAAGGAAAGTCAAAAGCTGGACTCCGAAAGTCGGAAGTTTTGGATTTTTGCTATCAAGAGCAACGGTCGAAGGCTAACAGTCAAGCAACTATAAGCTGAAAACTAGAATCGGTAGCCGGAAAATGATTTTTGTACGCCAAAAACCGAAGACAGAACTTTCTCAAAAAGGGTTGCCTGCAGTGCTACTTCCATCCTTTTAAATTAATTTCCCTAGGCAGTGGTGCTTCTTTCCAGCCGAGTGCCTGAGTCCTTCCCGCATAAAAAAAGTACTAGGTAGTAGGTACTGAGCATATTGAAAATATAACTGAAAACCCATTCAAATTGATTAGTGTATTTTAAGTGATATTGAATATAGTTTTTCAGTGGTAATTTCAACAATCTCAGTAGTATTTTACACGCATGTTGCTCCAAAAGCCGTGAACCCATACTTCGGTGGCCACGAACAAACAAAGAAAAAACTAATAATCCCAGTGCATAAATACAAACCGGCAAATGAAACTTTGGTAAACGAGTTAAAAAAGAGAAATCTTGAAAATACTGGACAAACCCAAAGTATGTATAACATACTAGAGGAGACTATTCGGTATACAATCAGAGAAGTAGGGACCTGCAGAAATAATATAAAAACAGAAGATAAGCTTTCGGAAAACACGAAAAAACTCCTTACACTGAGAGAAAATTTGAATAAGAAGTCTCAAAAAAGAATCAAATATAAGATAGAACTCAGCGAGGTAAAAAAATTAGTGAAGAGAGAAATACGTCGGGATGTTACGAATTTCGACACAACATTCATCGAAAAAATAATTAACATAAATGGTTCTACAAAATTAACAAAAAAATTAACTCAGAAAGGTACCCCAATGTTTATTAGATTCTAACGGATCAGTAAAATACGGCCGAAAGGAGATTTCGGAACTTGCAACTAAATTTTACAAAAACCTCTATGCGAAAACGAACATATATAACACGTCAACCTGGAGAAGTAAGTGCACGAACACCAACCCAACCTCCCCCCTCTGTTGACTGAAGAGATGGTCAAAGCCATGGCAGAGTTAAAATCAATTAAGACCCCAGGACCAGATGAAATAGACAACGAATTAATAAAAATTCTATCGGACACGATAGTACACCGGTTAACAAGGATCTATAACAAAATCCAGGAAACAAAAATTACGCTAGAACAATGGAACATTTTTGAAATCATCTTACTATTTAAAAAAGGAGACAGAACAGACATCAGCATTTATAGACCAATTAGCCTATTTTGAAACCTAAAAAAATTATTCATAAAAATCATTAAAAATCGTATTTACAATACTTTAGACTTCGAACAACCGCTAGAACAAGCAGGTTTTAGAAAAAATTACACTACAATAGACCATACCCAACCCCTAAACCAAATCATAGAAAGATCCAGGGAATTCAACATTGAAGTTTGGCTGATGTTCATTAATTTCACTAAGGCATTCGACTCGATATGTCACAATACGCTGTGAGAAGCTATGGCAGCCCAAAGAGTTTCATTAGAAATTATTGAGATTTTGGCGTACATGTACAATAATTCACAGGCTTACATCAAAACAGATATAAAAAGGGTAAATGCTTCCCCATTCAAAGGAGGGTAAAACAAGGGGACCCCTTGTGTTTAACTGCGCCTTTGAGCAGATCTTCAGAAATTTGAATTGGGAGGGAAGAGGACTAAAAATCCTAGGCAAACAAATGACAAATCTAAGATTTGCGGACCATATAGTGCTCGTAACAAAGAGTTTGAAGGAAATGCTGGAAATGGTGAAAGACCTAAAACAACACAGTGAGACTTTCGGACTATCCATGAACAGGTCAAAATCAAAATTTATGTCGAACAGGGAGGGAATCAACGAATTCTGGTCAGACGGGGCAAAAATAGGCAGGGTGGACGAATATTAATATTTAGGCCAAACGTCAACATTTAACTCCAATATGGAAGGGATTATAAACAAAAGAATCGCTAATGTATGAAAAGCATTTGGCAAAACAAAACCATTTTAAAACGCAAAATGAAAAACCAACTCAAAATAAAAATTTTGGACGGTTGTGCGCTACCGATGTTGACACACAGGGCCCAAACGTGGTCATTCACGAAAAAACAGTCTGAGCGTCTTATAAAAACTCAAAAATTTATGCTAAGGAGTATACTAAGCCTGAAATTAAAAGATAAGATAAAAACAAAATCCATTATAAAACAACTGGGGATAAAAATTATCGGATATAAAATCAAAATTTAAATATGCTGGTCATACGGCGAGATGAGGGAATCCTCAGAAATAGAACCTGCAATGTACTCTGTGAGCCCCACTGGACCACAGCAGAGGCAAAGGCGACCGGCCGCACGGGATAGATGAATTCTTAAAACTGCTGGAGCAACAAACAGGAAGGCTTGGAAGAGGGTGACAGAGACATATGCCCAACGGTGGGCGGAGTAGATGGTGGCTCACAGACATGACAGAAAGAAATAATAGAAGTGTAACATTGTACACCTACTCAATGTCAAAATAAAATAGAATGTTCTGGGAATGCAAAAATTCGGCTGGAACAAGTCCACCCACCTCCAGATGCACAATTTGCTCCAGTGGGACCAGAACGCAGAAGAGGCAGATGGACAAAATTCTTGAATTCTTAGTTAGCATATTTACGGTCACCCCCCTCCCCCAAAAAAAAGTTCATGCCGCACTCGGCTGTCCCCTTGTATATGTATACATCCTGCTCACCTACGACGATGGCACGTGACTATAAAAGTTAATGGGTAGACTCTGTCACCGCACTTTCGAAATAAAAACTGAATGGTAAATATAAGCTATTCAACTACTTCAATTGCGTGCGCGATGAAAAAGTAGGCAAGCTATTATTGCTTCTTCAACGGCCCAAAATCTCACCTATCGTGTACTTTCGAACAAAGTTTACAGTCGTTTATCGACGCGCACGTCACGCAACAATAAGTGAATAAGTCTGAGAGAATACAGAGCTGAAAAATAGCAAAATGTCTGCGTTTACAATATTTGACTAAAAACACTTCAGACACCCAGCCCTGGCGACATGGCGTTACCATAGCCACCTCCAGAAGCAGTATAAACTTGCCTTTTTTTCTTTTTTTTAACGGGAAAAATTATTTTGGAAGAAACGTGTACTCCCCACTGTTCATTTAACCCTGTATTTTGTTAACTGTACGCAGTTCTGTCGACATGCTCGGGAGGCGTTGCCGCGAATAACGAGACATCTACGACGCCTGCGAATAATTCATTTAATTGGATTTCACCAATACGAAAAACAAGGACGTCATTTTTCGTATCCTCGAATACTGTTGGATTATATGAACAGCTTTTCATAACACGGCGGCAACGTTCGAGCGTAATGATGGACCGACTTTGGGAGTATCGAGTGTGTCATTAACTGGACCACACTGGCGAAACACGTGTTAAATTCACGTGTCGGTGTTCATGTACAGGGTGTTTGTACAAACAGTAACATGAAAACAACTAAGTGAGATCATTATCGTTATCATTATCGCGTGCGAGCGAGTCTGCGAGAGGGAAGGTGTACGCTTAACTAGACAAACTGTAGTTAATCCGGCTGCCAGCTGGATGTACATGTTTTGATACGAAGGTGCCCTTTCGCACATTTGTAGTAAAGACCCTAAGGAATACTCTAGGAAATGTTGCCAACTCCGGATCCCAACGCCGATCCCTTCAGGGGGTCATGAGTGTCCTAGTCCTCAGTTTTTTCTCAATAACTTCTCAACCGTAAGTCGCACTACAAAAGCGTACTCAGCAAAATTAATCTACTCTAAATCTGACATACAAATGGTCTCTCGTCGCAGTCTATTCTCTCCCAGAAAACGGGAGGGGGGCAAAAATTAGCCTACATAATACAACACGTTAACACAGTCCCAATGGGAATAAACATAGAATCTTTGACAGTTTTGTGCAGTCACCGATTTCAGGAAACCGGAGGGGTGCGAATCTCTCTTGGGCCCAATTCTATACGTACGTACATCCTTACCTACCAATCCCTAGAAGTTTCCTTTTCCCTCTTTCTCTTTCCCTCAGATACCACATTTTGCAATTGTGTTTATACGTCTTTTAGCATCATAAATGATTTTCTTATTTATTACAATTTCTTACACATTTCATCGGCTTGAATAGCACAATCGAAATATCGCCTGTGAAGGTCTTGTGATCACAGAATTCGATTCCGATGATAGTTTGGCTGTAAATTCAGAACTATGGCATTTGTGAGGGCGCGGGAGCTAAAATCTTCAAAAAATGCAATATAGATATCCATGTAGGGGCTTTAGGGGTCGCCTTAGTCGGAGAACGAATAATTCTATGGAGAAATAAGCGAAAGAATGAAGGAGGTGAATAACAGTAAAGACATAATAATCTTGATGGAGGATTTGAGTAGCCAGATTGGGAACAGAGAAGAAGGCGAAGAAAGGATGGTGTGGTGGGCCTTTCGTATATCGTATCAGTGGCCACAGGGACGCTTTGAGGCCGGCCTGAGCCCCCAGCTTGCCGTTCTGCTTCCGGTGCGCGCTGTCCTGCGAGGGCCACCATGGAGTCCCCTACTGAGTGAGGTTAACGCTCTCAGCACGAACCTGGAATTTAGGTTCCCCACAGCCGGACGCGCTTCCTCTTCACTCACCCCTCACTTCCTCGTTTTGGTACGTGTGGTGACGCAGGAAGGTGGTGACAGCGGGCGAGCCTTGCCGGGGGGTCCGCAGGCAAAGAAAGGATAATGGAACCTTATTGATATGGAAAATGAAATAAGAAGGGGAGGGGGTTGATAGATTTCTGTCAAGAAAACAACATGAAAATACTGAATAGCCCATTTAAAAAATGAAAAAGAAAATTATGAACCGCACACAAATAGACTACCATGCTCACAGATACAAAAAATAAATTGAAAAAAACTTTATACTCTAAATAACTTTAAATTCTGCTCAGACCACATACATATAATATGAGAAATACAGGTAAAGACTCGAAAAGGAATGAGTAGGAAGACAGAGTTCGGAGGAAGAATAGTAAAAGAGAAAGAGGATGAGTATAATGAAAAAATAAATGAGGAAATAAAAAAGAGAAGGAGTGAGAGATACAGTGGACATAGAAAAAATGACAAAGGAAATAATAGGCATTATAAAAACAGCATCACGGAAAGTTGAGAGCAGTGTTCCCGAGAAAAGTGAAATTCTGTTGTAGACGAACAAAAATTCTACTTGATTCTGCTAGCGAGGCGTTCAGTCCTGTCATTTTTCCTGACACATAAATGTTAAATTCTGCCGAAATGTTGTTTAATTTTAATAAATTTCATATTATTCTCTTTTCTGTACCTATTATTTTTTGGCCCGATTCATACAAATACAAAGTAAGCTTAATGCTCCCTTACTATAAGTAAAAATTATTAGGACTCAATGCTGAAAATTCTGTGTTTTTCTTCCCTTATTTTACAATTTTTATTGTAGTATGTACTGGTATTTAGAAAATGTAACGCTCTTTCTCATATATATATGTATTTTATAATGTTCATCCATATAATATCAAAATTACATAAAAATGAACAAATTTGGTTTAGAAACCAGATGAACATCAAGACTAAAAGATACGATATAATCCAACAAGGAAAAGAAATATCCCAATTCAAGAGCAGGCCTAAAGAGAGGGAGGGACAAGGGGGTATTTTGTCTCCGGGTCCGGGAAAGCTTGGGGCCCGACAGAGAGGAAAAAATCTCAGAAAAAATAAGAAATACGATGTATATACACTGCCTTTTTGTGTGCAAGTTATTTAGATTGTTCATAAAGATGCCTATAATTGAGGGGATGGAGATACAATTTCTGTTCAACGTCTCAGAGAAAATTTCCCTCGCTAAAATTTGTTATGAGGGGAGGGGACTCTTTTATTTCTAGCCCCAGGCCCGGATGAGGCTCTCTACGGGCCTGTTCAAGATTCCTTAATTTACATAGAATGACTGGAACTAGGTAAATGGTAAACTAAGTCTTCAGCAATCAGCATAAAACCATCAACAATTGACTAATAAAAAGCATATATATAGTAATTGGTCACCGAGGGCGGTATAATTCTTTATAGGAGAAATGTTACCTCGATTTTAAATTTTAAATCAACTGATTTTCCTAATTTCTGCAAAAATTTCTATTTTCTGCTCAATCCAAAAAAATTTGCGTTTCTTTTTTTAATAACAGTAAAAGAAGCGAATACAATACTCGAGAAAGGTGGTTCAAAATTGCACTAAATTATGACATGTTTTGCATTCGCAATCTTACTTCGGCAGCGGGGGGGGGGGGGGAGGAGGTCCTTGCAAAATGAACCTCACTGTTTCAAGACATTCAGCATCAACAGAGAGGATAATTAAAGCTCATTCAGGTACAAAATTGCTATTATTCGTGATTTCATTCAAAAGTCATACAATGGATCAAATAAGCTGACTTTACTTTGCTTGTGACAGGGGGTGGGTGTGTGCACAAACAGTGCGGTGTGGGCATATTTCTGCAAACTGTGCCCAAACGACTGACATGGTTTCCAAGCCTAAATTCGAATTGAGGGCATCGTGTCTAAGCTCCTCCAGACAGGTTCTATATTATATGGTGGTGGGGGTGTACAAACGGTGAGGTATGGTGCACATTTCTATAAAAACGGTGCAAAAACGATTGACATGGTTTTCAAGCTTACATTCAGATTGGGGGAGAGAGCTATAGTCTCTACAGCTCCCCCCCCCCAGACAGATGCTAAATTATGTGGGGGTGGGGGTGTGCACAAACAGTGGAGAGTGTTGCACATTTCTGCACAAACGATGCACAAACGATTAACAAAATTATTAAAAATTTTTCGGGGTGGGGGGCGTGCACATGGGACCCTCAACCTACTCTTGAACTATTAAGAAATTCAATTTAGGTGTGGTGGGACGTATGGCGATGCACGCATGCCAAAGTGGCTCCTATGACACCGCACCCCGGCCACAGGAACTACCCTTTCGAGCATCGCGTCAGTGACCGGAGGGATGAGAAATTCACTTGACAGGGAGGCTAAAGACATGCACCCTCCAATTTGGAATTTTGCTTCAAATTCTGCATCATAAATTTATCCTAATTTTGTTCCATTTTTTACCGTCATACCCTAGTTTTGGTCGCAATCCCCTCCCGAGAAAATCGTTAATCAACTTCAGCGGGCTGTTTAGAAATACATCAAAACAATCTTGTAACTCAGTAATGCAAATATCACATTCCCTCATATACAGAGCAAGAAAACGAAACAAACAGACCAACCGTCAACGAAGGAGGGACAGCCCCGCCGGATGATCGGGTTACGCCGTCGTCCTTGTGAAAAATACCGAAAGGGGTACCAGTGGACGGCGGTAATAACGAGCAAAGGTGGAGGGAGGGCGAAAAAATTCCTGCGAGTATCTTCCGAAGAGATCGAAGGGAAGAAAAACAGAGGGAGAGAGAGAGAGAGAGAGAGAGAGAGAGAGAGAGAGAGAAACAGTTAGCCTCCTACCAGTAGAGAAAGGTTAGGGTAACCATTTTGCAAGTAAAAATGAAAAAAAAAATTAAAATGGGGGGGCGGGGATAGAACATTTTATTAGGTGATGTTTCATGATGATAATCATGTATAAATTGAAGTCATTTAAAATAAAAAATACTATTTTCCTACGACAAACTGGCTATCACATTTATATTGGGAAAAGACAACCCTTCCTTTCCATACCGATACTGCAGTGGCGTCGGAAATTTCTTTTTAGAAGTACATAGAAATTTTAAATTTGAGTTGAGAAGCAAAAAACTACCGTATTTCTCAAAAGCTGAATTCGCAAGCAAAAAATCTTTAAAATTTCCCAGTCTTGTAAATATCGTTTCTAAAATCTGTCAAGGCGTCCTTTTATTAACTTACTCAATGTCAATATTAAGCTATTCTGGTGGCGGTGTGGGGGAGGGGTACGCTTTTACCCACATCTTTTACGGGAGGGAGTACAAATCAACCCTTTCAATCGCTCCGACACTACCGACTGTTAGGAGGCTACCCTTTCTATAATGGGAGGAGGTTACCCTTTCTGTTCTGGAATAAGCAGTTTTTTCTGTATTAAGAAAGTTATTCTTTCTGTACTGCGAGGAGACTTCCCTTACGCTGTTCAAAATCAAATAATTAACATTTTAGGCGAAAAAAAACCGTTTATAGATGATGTTTTTTCATAAAATTTTTAAACAGTTTTGTCATGATTTCAGTTTTTAATAACAGAAAAAAAAAAGCGCTACCCTTTCTAGAATGTGGAACGGCTAACCTTTCTGTACTAGGAATAGGCAACTCCGTTTATCGTAGTGTAACAGTTCCTACTTGTGATTTCTTCAAATTGATGTCTACAGCGTTGCCCCCTCAAAATTCTGAAGTAGATGAACATATCTACACGTTATCAGGATGATTTGCCTACTTATCTAGTTTAAGGGGTGTCCCACACTATAATAGGATTCGGGCAATTAGGCGCGGACGATTGGCCGCAGAGAATGAGGCGCGAACCTGGACGCGATGGACATTCAGGCGCGGGAGAGACGACTGGGCGCGAAATCTGGTTTCATTATTGAGTTTCTTTTTTTAATTCAGATCTGCATTTCCCACTACATCTATCGGTGGTTATGAAAGATTGCGTTCATGTCACGAAAATGATCTCGCATCAAACGCGAGCGATTCATGCAAAACATCCTAACTCCAAAGTGGTAAAAAGCGTTTGATAAGACTCTGTTAGTACGTTTTCTTTGTCTTTCCCATTGACTTAGGATGTGCGCAAGGTCAACCTTAGGCATGACTGAGCCCCAAAATTTGTACATGGACATGTGTATGAAGCTTCAGACATTTGGCTGAGAACCCATTTCGCCAAACCCATCCCCTTCACCTCAGCTGAAACAGTTTTTTGCTTCTCCTGTAAACTTTTGACATTGCTACATAGGATGTTTTGAACTTCACGCCTTCAAGTGATCATGAGAGAACAACGTATCCGTACAATCGTGCAGGAATAATGATTCGAGTACCACACTCGAATTTCTTTGTGTCATTGCTCATAACATGTGATATACTGAACTACGTTCTACATGCCTCATTTTTGTTTTTATTCACTTTATATTCTACATTTATTTGTCTTTTACTCATTTGATATTTCATAATACCGATTACTGAATTTTTCGTAGCAGGTGCCTAATTTTGTTACGGCGCCCAATCATCTTCTCGCCTACTTGACACCGTCCCTCTTTTCGCCCAATTGTCTGTGCCTAATCGGCCGCGCCTAATTGACGCTAATCCCTTTATAACATTCAGTATACCTTAACCGTGCGAGAGTTCATTAACTTTTGAACACATTTAAGGTAGCAGTTGTGTAAATCTCCGCTCCACATCTTTTAGAAAACTTCTAAAACAGTTAGAGAACGACAAACGATACACAGATTTTACAAGAAGATGAAATATCGTCGCAAACTAAGATGTGTAATCTCAAAACACCTATACACATTCCCAGTTTTATATATTTACAAGCCTCAAGGTGTACCTTGTAAACTCGATCTTTAATTAGCCTTGCGTAATTAAGTCATTTACAATGCGTCATATTTAATGTAATTACACGCGTGTTTGTATTTCGCTGATGTAGCGATGAATCGAATGAGATAAGCAGCGACTTATGAAGAAAGTGGTCTTATTTATTAGCGAACCATCGGACTCGGAAATAAATTTACTATCGATGATTTATATCGTGTAATCCAAAAAAAAAAAAAAAAAAAAAGAGAAAAAAGAGAAAAAAAGAACACTACCACCAGATGCAGTGAACAAACGAGCGAGCAAGCAGCCGTAAACGAATAAAGGAATAAAATGGAATACAGTTCGATGAGATGTTCGTAGGTATCTTTATAAAATGGAACGAACATACACGAATTTTATTATCAAAATAATCGTGTTCGCAAAGATCACTTTATTAGTCCGTGACGTACATTCTATGGATTTAAAAACGTCCTGTTCGTTATTGATGTTAATGTTTTTGAATTATACGTCGTAAATTAATAAAAATACGCACACAAAATAAACCGAACGTGATTGTTGTTACATTAAACACGTATAGAAATAACGGGGTGATCTACGCTGTACGGCACATTCTACCCGAAATTATAACCTCAATAAAATGTAGTTTCCATTTTATTCGCCTGTATATTACGAGACACATAAACGAGAATTTATTCACGAGTTAATTCGACGCCTTTTAATAATGTCAACGTAGCTGTCAGATTAATGACCAGTAGGTATATAACAGAATGCCTCTTATTTCATTTTCGAAATTTGACCGGGCCACACCTGGAAGTTCTTCCTTATCCTACGAAAGTAATGTCACCAAATTTTCAGATTTTTAAAATAACTTCAACACGTGCCCCTGGGCCCTCGAAATTGAACACAGGATTAACATAAGGAGTTGTCAGCAACACTCATTGTCTCAGAAGTCATCTTTATCGAAAAAGGTGAGGCGAATACCACCAACATGTCCTAAAAGCAGAAGATATTCTGAGAAATTAGAGAAAAAATCATTCCTAGGCTCAAATAAAAGTTTGAAATTGGAGCATTCAAAAATTCAAATTTGAAAAAAATTACTCTTACACAAACATGCAGCAAGTATTTCCTAGACTAATATTTTCAGGCTGATTCCAAATCTCCAATACATAAAAGCATTTCTCAGTATGTTTGGTTGTCTGAGGTTTTGGCAGGTAAACTGTAATAGAGCAAGGGAGTTTGTACATTCTGGATGTGTTCGTGTCATCTCCGAGAATTTTCTAACCTAAAAAAGAATTCGGCACCCTTATTACAAAATTTTTCCCCTTCTGGACCTCCTATTTTTTCGACTTGGACATTTCGGAAATGTTTTACGTTGAACTTCTTTACGGTATGTTAAAATTTGGGGACTGTAACTGCCTCCTTTTAGAAATTAGTTACAGGCAGAAATCTCTGATATGTATAAAAGTGTTTGTTTGTTTGTTCGAGGCTGGTTGGTGAACCGTAAGAGCTAGGGGGTTCGTACTTTCTGGATGTGTTCGTCTGTTCGTATGACCTTTGAGAAGATTTTAGGTAAAAAAAAAAATCGGTACCCTTAATTGAGTCAGACAATCACCAAATAATGCAGCGGGAGACCATCTAGAGGCTAGGGTTGACGAAATCGAAAAGAACAACCGAAAAAAAAAATTATCATAAGCGGTATACCAGCTGTAAAAGGCGAAGAAGTCGAAGAAATAATTCGATTAATAGCAAAAGAAATGGGAATCATATTAAGAGACTTCCATGTATGCGCTGCCCACCGGTTGCTAGCGAGAACTAAATGCCCGGATATAATCGTGAAATTGTTTTGCAAATAAGAAGAAACGAGAGATGATTAAGGCTGCCAAAGAAAACAAACATTCATGGCATGCCGGTTTATACAGGGTGTTCCGGGAGTGGACGATAAAACTTCGCCTGGTTATACACCAGACTTAGTACATTGATGTTATAAGGGTTGCATCGCTCCGTAACTTAAAGACGCTGCGGCGTTGAAAATTGAAATTTAATTTTCGTGTATCGAAAAGTCGAATAAAATATGATAAATTTTGGTTTATTAAAATTCTGAATTAAGAGATAACCTACCATATTTGGTATCAAATTAAAGAAGCGATCTTAGCGGATAAATTAAGACTATAACGAACAATTTTTGTTCATCTGGGACCAAGAAAAATACAAAAGAAGTGATGAAAAAAAATCAAAAATTAGCACGACACACTGTTTTTTATTGTAATTTGAGAAACTGACCTATCAACACTATGATATTTTAAGCTAAACAATAGCAGAAGGTTGCGGCCTTTCAAAACAGCTCAGTACTTCTAGTCTCTAAGTCGCTTCGTTTTAGAGTTCTTCGCAAAGAAAGTAAAAGGCTGAATTTCCATCACCTGATTTTAACAAAGTAAAACCAATGTACACTTTCTTTCATAAAATCTCTAGAAATGAAATACATTCACAAAATCTAATTTCTAATTGAAGAGAAGATTCTACCGAGTAAATTAGGACTGTAATGAGCTATTTTCCTAAATTGTAAGGACTGAGGAACATAAAATGGAAGTCGACAAAGTGATGAAAACAATGAATTTTCAACGTAACATTTTAAAATGATGGACAAAATAATTCTGCATTTGGACCACCGTTTACAGCCTATGTTAGCTTTATTTTTAGTGACCAAAACTTTCTCAATCCTGCTCATGCGGCTCACCCTTCAAATAACGCACAACTGCGATCTTCCCAGTTTCTCTGAAATTTGTCGCATCTACATGTTAAATTTTCTTTCCTTAGCAATGTAGGAGGGGGAAAAAAAAACTGATGTAATGCACTGCACAATAAGTATGCTCTGAAAGTAAACGGAATTGAAGACGTGAACGTTTGTGAAAAATCGAAACGGGAATTTTGACGAGTGGCCACACTAGTAATAGGTAGAGGCTTCACCCTGGGAGCCAATTCGAACACATTCGTAATAATTCTGTCATACCCATAAATACGTGGTAATCATAATTTTTGCATTTATTTTTTTCAAAAGTCATGTGCATCCATGTAGAAACAGGCTGTATTATCGCTTCTTTTTAATTTTTCTCGATTCCTAACGAACGAAAACTCTAAATTTGTCCGCGGAAATCTCCTCTTTAAATTGATACCACATTTGATGGATTTTCTCTGGATTCTAAATTTTAATAAATTGAAATGTTTTACATTTCGTTCGATTTTTGGATGAAATTTTCGAAATCCTAATTTCTTTCTTTGTAAATAACTCTAAAACAAAGCGACTTAGAGACTAGAAGTACTGAGCTGTTTTGAAAGAGCGCAACCTTCTGCTATTGTTTAGCTTAAAATATCATGGTGTTGATTGGTCAGTTTCTCAAATTACAATGAAAAACAGTGTTTCGCGTCAATTTTTGATTTTTTTTTCATCACTTCTTTTTTATTTTACTTGGTCCCAGATGAGTAAAAATTGTTCGTTATAGTCTTAATTTGTCCGCTGGGATCTCTTCTTTAATTTGATACCAAATATGATAGGTTATCTCTTAATTCAGAATTTTCATAAACCAAAATTCATCATATTTTATTCGATTTTTCGATACACGAAAATTAAAATTTATTTTTCAACACCGCAGCGCCTCCAAGTTGCGGAGCGATGCAACCCTTATAACATCAATGTACTAAGTCTGGTATATAACCAGGCGAAGTTTTATCGTCCACTCCCGGAATACCCTGTATAAGCGACCACCTGCTTGGTATAACAAAGGACTTGCTGAGAGAAGCGAAAGCTTTGAGAAAAACTGGTAGAATTAAATTCGTGTGGACGCGAAATGGTGACTTATCTGTAAAAAGAGCTGAAAATGAGATGGCCAAAAAAGTCCTCTACAACGGTGACCTGGATGAATTCTGGCCAATACCGGAGCCAGTCATCCTCACGAACGGGAAAACGAGCGACTCGAACAAGCGGTCCCTCCCAGATCGCATAGCAAAACCTGACAACAGGAGTAAGAAGTTTTAGATACGAGCGAACAGAACCAGACCCAACCCAAGACCGGGGAACCAGTCGGGACAAGTGCAGCTCACACTGGACAATTACAACATATCGGCACCGAATAGCCCACGAACACAAAGTAAGGAAACGGAAACGACGGGGAGCCAGCAAATCTAACATGTAAGTGTCGGAATTGGCGGGGAATCACAGAACTCCATCCTTAATTCAGTCAACAGCAGCTGCGAGGAAAGTAAGTTGCATATCCCCCCTATAAAAATCAAAAAAAAATACTTCGGAGAGAAAGGGGAAAGAAATGAAAATAAGAAAACTACATGGAAAAGCTCGAACCAGTACTAAATAAAAAATAAAAATCCTCATTCAATAAAAGAAGGAAAACTTCATTTTGGCTATTTCAACTGTAGGAGAACTCGTCAGCAATGATCGAGTATTCGAAGGGTACAGGGGTGTAGGATTCTACATTAAATCAGAACGCATAAGACAAATAACTCATATTGAGTGCATCTCAGAGAGAATTTGCTTTCTAAAAATGGAAGTAGGTAAAAAGTTTAAAATTCTTGTTATCACAGTCTATGCTCCAGTGCTAGGTTCGGAAAGAGAGGAGATCGATAAATTCTATGAAGAATAATTACAGAAGGTGCTTCAGGAACACAGGGAGTATTACAGTATTATAATGGGAGATTGGAATACGATCGTCGGCAACCGTAAAAATGTAAATGAAAACATGGGAGAATTTGGCCTGGGAAATATAAGAACCACAACGGGGAGAGGTTAATAGATTTCTGTGTAAAAAATAACCTGAAAATTGCCAATACATTCTTTGCAAAAAATAAAAAGCTTAAATGGACATGGCAAACGCCGAGGGGGTGCACAAAAATGAACTAAATCACATGCTAGTTAACGACATGTCCATTGTGGAAAACGCAAGCCCTCTGCCAGGCTTCCGCTTTGGTTCAGACCGCAGGTTTTACAGAGCTACGCTAAAGATAAAGAGTAGAGTTAAATTTTATAACCAAAATAGACCAACACAGGGTACAAAAATAATACCTGCGCACAAGTTGAAGGACGCACGAGAAGACGTGAAAGACAGCTTGAGGAAATAAATCGCGATTAGGACGAGTACACTCTAGAAGAATTGTACGACCGCCTGCATGGAGAAGGCGATAAATGAAACAAGTAACAAATACGGACAGAGCGGAACTTCCATGCGTACTGATGGGAAAGTCTATCGGATGCTACAAAGGATCTAATTCGGAAGAGAGATGAGATGGAGAGGAAGAATGAGAGGTCGCAAAAGGAAAAATTAGAGCTTTTTCTACTGAGGAAAAAAGTCGAAATGGAGATAAGGAAGGACATTCGGATGTTTGAAACCAAACCGATTTTTTTTCCTACTAGGGGGATACAAGAACTGCTTATTTTGGCATTCACCTGTAGTTATGACTACAATACGCGTAATTAACGTGACAATCTTAGCATAGGCTCCTTTGCCAAACAGATAGAAAATATTTTGGTAGAGAGCGGATCGATCAGGAAAGCCAAAAAGGAAACTATTCCAGGACGAGAGGGGAGACAATGTGCACGAGCGTAAGGAAATCGTAAAAGTAGCCACCAAATTCTACAGCGAATTATTTGGTAGCAGGAGGGAGGAGATCATCGAGAACGAAGAGACATGTAATGGTAATGGAAATGCTGAACAAAGCACACCCTCAAAAGTGGCCAAAGCACTGAAAACCCTGAGGACGGAAAAGGCAGCTGGTCCAGACAGCGTCGACAATGGGTTCCTAAAACTCCTAGGAGAAGAACGAACCCCAACGACGACGAAATTATTCAATAACATCCTAGACACGGAATACACCCCGAGGCAATGGGGGGGGGGGCAGAAATAATCTTACTTTTTTAAAAAGGAAACAAAGGGGACATCAGGAATTATAGACAAATTAGTCTTACATCAAATGTGGGCAAGATTTTTATGAAAATCCTAAAAGAGAGGTTATACCCCCCAACTGGACAGTTGACAAGCTGACGAGCAGGCGGAATTCCGGAAAAATTATTCAACGGTGGACCAGATCTTTATCATTGATCAAATCATTGAAAAAGCAAAAGAATACAATTTCGATATTTTCTTACTGTTAATAGACTTATCAACAGCGTTCGACTCGTTAAACCACGAATTTTTATGGAAGGCATTGAAAAACCAGGGGGTCAATCAGAAATCAATCAACATAATTATTAGAAATATATATGAGGGTGCAACAGTGTACGTCAAGACAGGTATAAATGGAACTGTGATTAGCATGAAATCATTGCACGTGCTGAAAGTTTATTGCATATGCTACGATGATGGCATCAGTTGTTGATCATGCCTTTGTAGTCGATTATTTTGATAAGAAAATTGTAATATTAAAATTTTCTCAGAACACATGGTTGGTAACGCTGACACAGTCTCATCATTCCAATGTTTCCAATCTTGTAACATTGGGAAACTTGATATTCAAAATTTTAGGAAGAATTTCTTTTCTGTTTGCTTGTAAATACCAAGAATTTTTATCATTATTTTAGCAAAATCGCATCCGAAGTGGCAAGATTGAATTCCCGGTTGACAATATCTCAAGAAATGCAAAGATTTTCATTATCATTTTGCATCCGGAAAATTAACTTCTCCCCCCCCCTCCCCCTTGACGAAATATAATGTTTAAGGTTTCAGTTAATCATGTTTATTCATTCCTAATTTATATAAAACTCGCTTCACGTGGTCAGTAATGTCACTCCTTCATATTTACAAGAAACTAATTAAGCATCTCATTCAGTGCATTAGAATTTAGATTAAATAAGTTGTAGGAATTCAGTTTTGAACCCAGGATTGACTATTTTTTGAATTACTCAGAATATCTTTTAGTTTAAGGACACGAGGGTGCCTTATCTCTAATTATTATATTAAACGTGTTTGTTTGTGTGTGTGTGTTTGTTCGAGGTTAACGGGTAAACCGTAAGAGTTGGAGGTTTCATACTTCCTGAATGTGTTCGTATGAACCGGTGAAGACTATACAAAATCTCGGTACCTTTATTAGCAGGGGACCACAAGATTTTGCCCCCTTCTGGGCCCCTAATTTTTTTATACTTGGACAGTTTAGAGTTGTTTTACATTGAACTTCTTTCTTCATAATTATCTTAAAATTTGGTAGCTGCAATTATCTCCCTTTAAAAAATATTAGGGGGTTAGAAATCGAACTTACGAGTACTGCGATACAGAGCTAGATACCAATGTTTCTTCATCGAACTCACCTAAACGAACTCACTTTAGCCAACTCACTTCAGCCCACGGTATAGATGACCCGCAAAGCAGGTCTGCTAGTCTTCTGTAAAGAGGATTTTTAGCAATGAAATGTTTGCTGACAAATCGTTATGTGAATTCTGTGTTGAACTTTGAGCCCCCAGGGGCACGTGTTAAAATTATTTTAAAATATGATATTACTTTCATAGGATAAGGAAAAACTTCGGGGGGTGGCCCAGTCAAAGTTCGAAAATGTTTGAAATAAAACACACCCTAGTATATAGGTACACGAAATTCGGGGGAGAAAATAAGTAAAGCTTAGAAAGCCCTTCGCTGCGTCTACACCGTCTGGTACATAAGCCATTTCTCTTGTACATCCTGTTAAATGACACATTGATATACAAATACGAAGGAAAGCGGAACAAGGATTTTGTTAAAAAGAAAGAGGAAAAAAAGTGCTGCCGTCGGCGAAACGTGACTAAAACAAAAAGAATCAACGAAAGATCGCTCTTGTAAAAAAATACGTTTATTGTCATCGGACAGCAACGACGACAACTTTCAATATTGTTACCGTCGTTCGTTGCCACTGTTACATTATTATCATTATTATTATCATTATTACTATTATTGTTACGCTGCTCCTCTCTGTTTCAAGTGATCCTCTGTAGTGCTTTCCGCTGAATTTTCTCTCCCTTTTGAGATGCACACGGTACGCGGGCGTATTGAAAATCGAGCACTCGACTAACACAGTCATTAATGAAAATAAAAAAGTCGACTGAAAATGCTGCTGATGGCTTTTCTTTTCGGCTCGAATTATAAATGAATATTATGTATTTCCACATCCAGCCCTAAAGCACGTATTCAGCCTTATCCCACTTTCCTTATACCTTTCCCCCTTTTTTTTTCGTTCAGTAAAATATTTACTGGTTACGTTAACCAGTTAGTTCACCTTTTTTTTTTTTTTAAATGCATCATCCGATTATTTTTGTAGAGTCAGTCTCTTAAGCCGTAAGCCAGACGGAAGCCAGTGGTTACTTTTATGACATGCTAATTTCGACAATAATTAATTCGCAAGCGCATCGTACGAATGATTTTCGGTGGGAAATGACCACTTTTGGACATTAATGTTGATGCTCGAGTGATGCAATAACAGTCGTAAAAATACCTAGTCACCAGAAATTTATTATAACGGAGAGCTGCTGTTTATGGCTTATTTGCAGTTAGCAGGAATGTACCTATTCTGACTGACGTATAATCGTTGCTTTTTCTTTGGCTTGGTCTCGCTAATTGAAAACTATCGTTTTAATACCTTAGAAGCCACTAGAAATACAACTCAGTATGTTTTTATTTCTTCTAAGATTTCTTTTTAGTAGGTCAACCACGTAAGCGTAAATAGTTTTTCAAGGCAGGGAGAGGTGTCGGACACCCCCCCCCCTCCAGAGCCGAAGAAGAAGAAAAAAACACTGCAAAAGCACATTATATTATAAAAATGTAGTCCTGTACAGTCTACAATGTTCATTGTGAAACGATTTAATCACATTATGAAACTTGTCTTCAGAAACTATTTAAAATTACATCCATTTCGGCTTTTTAGGGGGCGGAGGTGGAAAAAGTTGTATTTTCAAAATACCTTCCTTGGAAAATGTCTAGATCCGCCACTGGGTGGCGCCAATGTGGGATTTAGAAAAAACTTATTGCTTAGGTAAGATTAGGGGGCTTCGCCCCCTGGCCGCTTCGTGGCCCGTCACAGTCCTCAGCGTTTGGTCTGAAACTTTTGTTCCTGAGTTGAGGTTTGTTTTGTGCTTCTTTTGCTCCCCCTCTATCAGCGGTCCTCAATCTTCCACCATGGACCCTCTTCCATACTTTCTTCATCACGAGCCTCCTCCTCCGCTACCAGGACCTCTTACTCACCATTACGCCCCACACCACCCGGGACCTTTATCCCCCTCCTGAGGCCACGCCACCCATGGATCTCCATCCCATTTTGGAGCTCCCTCCATCATGAACCACCTCCTACCGCCTCTCTCACCAAGGACTTCCTCCTCCACCAGGACCTCTTACTCACCATTACCCCCACACCACCCAGGGCCTTTATCCCCCTCTTGAGGCCACGCCACCCATGGATCTCCTTCCCATTTTGGAGCTCCCTCCACCATGAACCACATCCTAGGGGTAGGCTACCCATGGAGAAATAAGCAATTAGTGGGGCAGGGTAGGCGCTCTGGAGTCTCTACTCCCTCCCAATGGCGGCCTTAGTCCCTCCCCACAGCCTTCCCTTCGGCGGCTCTATCACCCTACGGCCTCCTCGCTCAACCACCTCGAAGATCCCCTGGTCCTCCAACCAGGAGCTTCCACCACCATGACCACCCCTCCCGCTCAAGAACCCTTCCCCTCAAGACCGCCCCCCGGGACCAGAACCTTCCGCACCATAGCATACATTGGCCTTCCCGGCCGCCTCTCTCACCAAGAACTTCGTCCACCAGGACCCCTTCCTCACTATTACCCCCTCCCCACTCGGGGCCTTTACCTCCCTCTACAGTCCCCGCCAGCACCGTGGTTTCCTTCCCTTTAGGAGCTCCCTCCTCTCCCATGAGTACCTCTTACACCCCGGGCCTTTATCTACCAAAATTTTACTGCCCCTCTAGGATCCTCACCCACCACTACCTCCTCCTTCCTCAATGGCCACCCTCTCCTACCAAGGATTTCCTTCGCCACGAGGACCTCTCACCCACCACTACCCCTTGGGCTTCATCTCCCTCTTCAGAGCCCCTGTCCTTACTATGGCTCTCCAACCCCCTTGAAGATTCCTGACCATCCACCTAGAAGCTCTCACAACCATGACCCCCCCCCCGCCACCTGCCTCTCCCGCACCACGGCCATTTCTTTCCGAGGTCCCCTCTCTCACCAAGGACTTTCTCCTCTACCAGGTCCTCTTACTCCCACCCCACCCAGGGCCTTCATCTCCTTCCACAGCCCACGCCCCACAGGGTCCCTCACTCCCTTCTCAACCATGAACCCCCTCCTGAGCGTAGGCTACCCCTGGAAAATTAAGCAATTAAGGGGCAGGGTAGGGAACCCGAAGCGCTTTGTGATCTTGAAGATTATGGGTAATTATGTAATTTTATGTCTTTTTATGTCTTATTAGGTCGGTTATGTTTTAAAACTTGGAGATCTTTTATGTTAGAACAGATTATGTCCTTGAAAGTAGCTGATCTGCCCCTGCAATTTTTCTAATTTTTAGGTAGGCAACCCGCAGTGCGTTTTTCAGGGGGGGGGAGTTTTGGTTTTTAATCTATAGAGAGATCACTGGTGACGCTCCATGAGTTGGGTTCTGGAATCACTAGCAGAATCAAGTTCATTGACCCAGAAAACCTATAACGGGAATACCAATTTGAAAAAATTACATATTTTTAGTCTCAACCACCTTGGGAGCCTCACTGGAGGTCATATTGTACAAAACTAACCTCAGAATCGAATTCAGTGACTTGAAAAACCAGTGAGTCTAGCACAATCTCAAAAAGTACTATTGTTTAGTCTTAACCCGCCTTTGATGGCACCTAAGAGGATCAGATCCAAAAATTAGCCGACCTTCAAACCCTGGAAATCAATACGTCAGGAATTGAAAGGGCGGTGACGGAAACGTACTAACTCGAGTTAGCAAGGGTATGAGACCTTGGACGCTTGGGCGGAGACTGTTTTTTTTTTTTACAGTCAAAACTATATCGGTGGTAGAAATTTCAGAACGTTAGGTGTATTCCGCGCCTGTAGAGAACGCCACAAAGTTGTTGAGCTCACCCTTGAAGACCTGGGATCTATGTTTATCAGGATGAAGAAGAAGAAGGCACCAGGTCCAGACATGATTCCCAACGTCGTCTGGGAAGTAGTCCACCGAGTAGACCCGTCCCTTCTGACCAACGTTTTTAATAGCGCGTTGCAGGAGGAAACATTTCCGAGCAGACGGAAGACGACGCGGCTGGCACTGATCAAGAAGCCAGGAAAGCCAGATGGTCAGCCGTCCTCGTACCGGCCTATTTGCCAGCTCGACACCATCGACAAGGTGTTTGAGCGTACCATCGTGGATCGGCTGGAGGAGCACTTTCGGAAGCGGAAGACGATTTCGAGCAGTCAGTGCGGATTCAGAACTGGTCGCTAGACAAGGGACGCTGCGCTGAAGCTGAAGAGTATTGCGGAGAAAGCGATCCGCGAGCGGCAGTTCTGCGCTGTGGTAAGCCTCGACATCAAGAACGCATTCAACTCGATTCCGCATACGCGTATCATGGAGGCGTTAGAATTAGCGCCTGGCGCAGGTACCTGGGGACCGGAATTCCAGACTAGTACTCATGGGGAGCGTGGACCTCAGTCGGTAGGGAAGCCCATGGCGGCTCTGGCAGGACGCGCGCACCGGAAGCAGCACGGCAAAATGGGGGCTCGGGCCAGCCTCAAAGTGTCTCTCCGGCCACTGATGCGATACTTGAAAGGGTAGTTTCCGGGACGGTTTCATAGGGGCTACTTTGGCATGCGTGCATTGCCATACGTTCAACCACACCACGTAAACCATCTTCGGGCTACAGCAGGAAGGGTATTAGAAGATGATGCATACACTGGCTGTTCTCTCCTATCAATGGAAGAGACGAATCTGCTAAAGATCCAAGAGCAACAAAACAGTGGGTTGCGCGGGATCGTCAATGCTCCATGGTACCGCACCAATATGGCCCTACACTAAGATCTCCAATTCAACACCGCCAGCATCCAAATAAAGAAGCTCTGAAGGTTCTCGAAATAACTCGCAGTGCCTATGAGGACTAAAGCGAAAGAAACCATTCTACCTACTCCCAGCCTGAAAACATTAACATTGGAGCATAATCTGAGAACGACAAAGGTTATTACAATGATTTATAAATTATTAGCTATATATGCATACCAAGAATAGAACACCCCCTCCCAAAAAAAAAAAAAAAAAAAAAAAAAAAAGAGAGAAAGATTTGATAGTGAACTTTAGCTGGAGGATTAATGGTCCTAAATTTGGAAATTTGAGACGTTCCGAGACGTTTTGGACTGTCCCCCCCCCCCCCATTTAAATCAGTAAATAAGTCTCAAAAATGTTTTAATTGGAAAACTTTGGGTTTCTCCCCCTCCCTTGTCACTAGTTTGTACTCAGTATCCGCCTGGTTAGATGCGAATCTAATCATCAGAGAATTGTTACACAGTATTATGTATTATCAATAAGAATAACATCGCATACGAGTATATATACAAGTTACTTCCGTCAGCAACCAACAAACGCTATTAAAAATTACAAGATGTTACATTATTATGCAAAATCTCACAACAAAACTCAAAATTTTCTTCCGCTAACGCACTTTCTCTCGTACATCTGTTTTTCTAATAAATTTAATAATGAAAATAACGATGGGCTGCGATAAGGATACATCAAAAATAGAAATGCGGAACACAGATGAGACAGAAGCGAACAATGTGACATGTTAATTACGTCAATTGTACAGTAAACACGAATCGAACGCCTTACAAAAACCTTTTTAAAGGAAAACGAGGCAGCCATCGCTCAACAGAAACGAAAACAGAAACAAACGCAGCTTCAATTTCTCTTTCTTTTTTCCTCCGTTTCTTTTTATTATTTTTCATCTCCTTTTTACTTCGCTTTTATTTTAACCTGCCAACGGGCTCTTTTTCCTTCGCTCGTACAGGCACACTGTATAACAAATTTAAATAATTTATCATAACTCTATTCTCGAATCGAAACGAACTTTATGGGCATCGTTCTTGCATTGTTTACTGAATAAAATCTCACATACTCAGTTTACAGTTATTAGACAAGATAATAAGAACAGACTGCGTGAAATCTGTTAATGTCATTACCATCGATTGAAAGCAAGACTATTGGAGAAGCCATTACATTGGTGTTAGGTTTACGACTGAGGAATTTAAATACGAGCAGTTCGCACTTCAGATTCGTAGCTAACTGCTTGTGTAAGCCGAGGCATTTGATATTTTAACCAGGGTATGAGAGAGTACAACAAAACTTCATTATTTTTACTGAAACGTCCTTTTTTTTTTTTTAGCATGTATGCTTTTATTACTGGGTATACTTGAACAAAAACTAAAACGCCCCCCCCTAAACGCTTCTGTTACTATGACGTCACACTACTGGGTATACTTGAGCGGGAACCGTAACGCTCCCCGTAACACTCCTGTTACTATGACGTCATACTACTGAGTATACTCGAGCGAAAAGTTAATACATTTCCATGGACATTTAGGTATAGAGGTTTAAAATTATGATTTATCTTTACTGTTTTTGTGAAAGTTTTTCAACTGTTTGCTCATGTAGTATATTAGCATCGATTTTTTTTTTTTTTTTTTTTTTAACCCTTACTGAATACACTTTCTGTTGCCGAGTTTGTATCGCATTTCATTATATCATCACCACTACACTCCTAGACATATCACACAAATGAACACCACATCCAACCCGTTCAACTCCTTGTAGCACAGTCACCCACAGAATACCTGTTCCTTGGTGGAACGCAGCTTGCTCCATTGCTCTCCAAAACAGAAAAAACGCACTACGAAAACTCAGAAGAAACTCCCGCGCCAGAAAATTACATATACTTCAAAAAAATGAGAGATAAAGCCAGACTAGAAATTAAGACTGCCAAAAGGCACTCGTGGCAGCTTATGACTCAAGTATCATCAAAGTACTCCACCTACCAGAGATGGAACAAAATACGGGCAACAAAAAAGAAACGAACATTCCACATCCCCAACGCCATCATATCCGGAGATCAGCAATCTCTCATACATCGTCAACAGACATGGCCGAATCCTTTGTTGATTCTTTCGCAAAGGCTTCAAATCATTCAAGATAAAACTACGTTATATCAACTACATAGTCAAAGCCTTTCACATAATTTTTAAATGCAATTATAATTGCTGACTGTAGAGCGAGTGACTGTATTGCTTGATTAGCAAATTTTGGCCGTTGCTGTCAGTCATCATTATGGTTATCTCTTATATCAGCTTCCGCATAACAAAAGAGTATTAATTGGCATTATTAGTGAAAATAATAGAGTTCTCTTTTTTCATAATCGAAAAAAAAATTTCCTCTAAAGAGAGTATGACCTGGGCAGCCTGCACATATCAGACTTTAACACAAAGAACTCTCAATTTCCAACATTCTATCTCCATACAGACATTGTATTTCAGATAAGAAACATCTGAGCATAGGTAACTGCAATAGTACCGAGCATTTATTAACTGCGATCAAAGACTAAAGCATACTATATCTTTCGAACCAAAGAAGGCACTGTTTCAACAGGTAATTTTCAACGAGGAACAACAGAGAGATGCTGAACTCCATTCCAAAATTGTAATCAATGATCTTACCTTTTTCTAGAAGTCAGTAGAAGCGCAGAGGTGAACTGAATATTTATCACATTGTCGGTAACAATAAAGAATACCTTTTAAAATTCTATGACTTAATTATTCACTATTCACATTTGCAAGCTATTTCAATCGTGATGAACTAATGGAAATGAACGACAAAACAATGAACAAAACAATGCAAATTTGCAAATAACGACTACCGAAATTATTGGCCTACGGATAGAGCTAGGATAGAGAACAAACAGTTAAGGATTTATAGATGAGCAACTCCACTGCATTGACAAAACAGAAGTCATTATTTTTGGTTCGTAGTTTGTACACCCAATGAGATGAGCGCTGGTGTCTATCCAAGGATGGAAAGCTTAAGCCTATAACGCCTTAAGCCGAAGCGAAAAACCCATTTCTGTTTCAAAGACAAAAAAGCCAAAGCTGAGCTGAAGCCAACTGGTAAAAACTTGTGAAGCAAAAGCAAAAGCTGAGCCCAAAAACTAATCGCTTCACATCCCGCTTAAGCCGAAGCGAAAAAGCAAATTATTAAAAGGTTTGAGTTCCTTTTGAGTCGTAGAAAGTCCCTACTGCGTCTAGTACCAGTACCTCTAGCTGAATGTTTCGCGAAGTAAATTTCAAATCATCAGGCATGGAAAGACTCATTATGGTGTATGGCCACATTTGGGTATTCTAGATGCCTTGCTAGTTGTTGACGAATGGCGGAATGGCTGAAGGCGATAAATGGACGCTGTTAAACGTAACAGAATCAACTAACATTTGTTGACAAAATGAATTATTAAGCTAGATTTACACGGGGACACTTTGGTGTCTAGACAATAAAGTTTCTTGCTAGTTGCTCAGCACCATTCCGTTTACACGCAAGACGATACACGGGGACACTTTGGTGTCTGGACAATAAAGTTTCTTGCTAGTTGCTCAGCACCATTCCATTTACATGCAAGACATTACACGGGGTCACTTTGGTGTCTAGACAATAAACCAATCAGAATTGTAGTAGCAGTCACGTGATGAGAAACTATCGAGACACTAACGGAAAAAGTTGCCCGGGTCTCAACTTTACTTTCTTTGAGTTTCCTGAAGAAAGTTTGCTTTCTCGCCTGTTTACATGAAGCAACTAGCAAGAAACCTTATTGTCTAGACACCAAAGTGTCCCCGTGTAAACCTAGCATTACCGCTATTAGTATTATTGTTGGGAGAAGAGCGTAAAAAGTAGAATTTTTCAAAACTGGGCCCCCGATTCAAAAATGTGTACTCTCACATTGAAAAAAGCTTATCAGTAAACGCTATGTCATATAGTTTCTACATAGCTCTTGAACTTCGAAACACGTGTTCTCCTATTCTCAAAAAACAGATTTTGTTGGTTGGTTTTTTCTATTACGCTTAACAGCGTCCAAATTCGGACGGGAATCGATGCTAGCGAACCTACAATTTGCCCAGTCTCCATAGAATTGGGCAGGATTGAAAAAAAAAAACTCTAACAAAAATAAACAAAACAAGTGTGTGTTTTTTTGTTGTTTTTTTCCATTTTAAAACATGTTGTTATTAATTTTTTTTTTTGAAAAAGTTTAAAAACACTGTTTTAAAACGTGTTTTTTTGTTTTTTGTTTGCTATTTCCGACCTGTTGTCTTACTTTTTTGTTCCGTTATTGGAATATAAATCAGAGTTGCAAATGTTAACCTTATTGCGTCTTTGAAAGAGTGCTCATGGAGATCTATCCATAAGCATGTAGCCAGGGTAGCAAAAAAAAATTTTTTTTTAAACCAACAAAACAAACGTTTTTTTTTTGTTTAAAACGCGAAATATGGCAGTTCAAAATTAGGGTGTTTTTAACTGTTTAAAACACATTTAAAACGTTTTTTAAACTGTTTAAAACCAAAAAAATTGAATACAATTTATATATTTTTTCTTGGCTTTTTACTTTTTTATTTTTTTCGCCTGTTATGCACAACAGTGGTATACCAAATTGGGACTGATAATGTACCATTAAATTAATGATAAGTTTTTCTGAAAAACTCAATTTCTCTTTCATGTTTTTACTTTTATAGAAGATAAGATAAAAATAAGTTCCTGTGATGTGTATTGTGTTCGGTTGCATTGATTAAATACAAGATTTGTGATTCAATGATTCAATGAGACATTTATTTCAAATTTTCAACTTCTCTAAAAAAAACTAAAATCAAACAAAAAGCGTGTTTAAAACAAAACAAAAATAGAAGCAAAAATACAACGTTTTAAACAAAAAATACGTTTAAAACGGGTCTTTGGTTTAAAACATGTTTTTGTTTTTTTCTAGTGTTTAAAATATGTTTTAAACGTAACAACTCTGCGTGTAGCAAACTAACTACCATTGCATCGATTAGAAATTCACTTTCTTCAAGTGCATCATCACCAAAAATTTCAATTAGAATAATTTCTGCTAGTTTTTTCCCATCCTCAAGATAGGTAGCAGTGTTTCTATTTGAAAGTACACATGATCACTTTTTCATTTTCCCCCGCTAACACCCGCACAGGTAATTTTACAGCGCACCCTAGTGCAGTTTTATATTCCAATTCGAGCTTCAACTACTGACGTCACACAGTGAGTTACTGTTAGCAAGAATACCCGTTATTGGGCCAACAAATGTATTGATAATTTTATCACTGATATCAAAATCATTCTGTAAATTTTTGCGTGAAATTCTGAAATTTATTTGTACTTGACAAGTTATTTTGGTCCATGTAAGTACTGGATGAGGAAATCTCAAAGAAAATGAAGGAAGAAAAAAAAAAAGAAAAAAGAAAGAAAGGAAACATGGTTAAAAACACGTTTTAAACAAAAAAGTTTTAAGACACGTATTCGTTTTGAAACAATGATTGTTTTCTCATTGTTTGAAAACATGCCAAGATTCCAAACCTGGAATTGGACGCTATTAAGCAAAAGGGAACCAACCAACATTTGTAAACAAAATGAGTTATTAGTATCGTTGGAAATAGCATAAAAAGTAGAATTTTCCAAAATTAGGCCCGCGATTCAAAAATGTGTACTCATGTTGGAAAAAGCTTATCAGTAAACGCTATATCATATAGTTTCTACATGGTTCTTTTCGAGTCACGTGTTCTCAAAAAGCGGATTTTGCTAGTTAATTCCCTTTTGCTGAATAGCGTCCTATTGGGATGTGGATAAGAATGCAGGAACGCTAATGTGCACTTCCTGATAAAAGTTTGAGTGATCACAGACGGAAATAACGTTGCTGTAAATGGGTAATACGGGTTTTTCAAATTTCGAAAATAGCATTTTGCCGGCCAAGGCCCGAAAGTGAGTGTTTGCAACAAAATCAGCGCCGTGAAAAATAGTATATTACTATACATGTGGGTAAAGTGAATGTTTACCCAACGAAGCAAAAGTTTGCGATATGAGCTGTTAGGCGAGTTGAGCAATTTGCTGAGTTGGTAAACGTTCACGATACCCACATGTATTGTAAGATATTTAGATATTTTATTCAATATGATGTTAAAACATAAATCTGTCCTCTTCCCTTTCAAAATCAAAATCGCACGAATTCAGACACACATCAGGTATCAAGGATACACGAATTCATGGAATGGAAGGAACGTGAACATGTGAACGAATCATGCCCTCACACTTCTCATGCTTGTTGAACTTTTCAAGCATTTTCATTGGTTCATACTGTGGTTGACCCGTTTCTTCATTGAACCTTATTTTTCTTTCACGCCTAGCATAGGTGCGGGTAAAATGCACTTTTACCCGCAGGTAGCTTACTGGTCCAGTTAAGAAACATAATATATTCTATAAATGATGTTAAAACAGTATTTTGGCAGTAAGGACTAAGGAGCGTAATGAAGGTGAAGCCTGGATAATGAAGCAACCAGCAGCGCAATGTGAATCCCATATGTCAAGGGCCCTTATGACAGATAACTCCTCATTTTTGTTTCAAAGACAAAAAAGCCAAAGCTAAGCTGAAGCCAACTGGTAAAAACTTGTGAAGCCAAAGCAAAAACTAAGCCCAAAAACTATTCCCTTTGCATCCGGCTTAAGCCGAAGCGAAAAAGGCCATTTTTGGTTCGAAGACAAAAAAGCCAAAGCTAAGCTGAAGCCAACTGGTAAAAACTTGTGAAGCCAAAGCAAAAACTAAGCCCAAAAACTATTCCCTTCGCATCCTGCTTAAGCCTATAACGGCTTAAGCCGAAGCGAAAAAGGCCATTTTTGGTTCGAAGACAAAAAAGCCAAAGCTAAGCTGAAGCCAACTGGTAAAAACTTGTGAAGCCAAAGCAAAAGCTAAGACCAAAAACTATTCGCTTCGCATCCGGCTTAAGCCTATAACGGCTTAAGCCGAAGCGAAAAAGGCCATTTTTGGTTCAAAGACAAAAAAGCCAAAGCTAAGCTGAAGCCAACTGGTAAAAACTTGTGAAGCCAAAGCAAATGCTAAGCCCAAAAACTATTCGCTTCGCATCCTGCTTAAGCCTATAACGGCTTAAGCCGAAGCGAAAAAGGCCATTTTTGGTTCGAAGACAAAAAAGCCAAAGCTAAGCTGAAGCCAACTGGTAAAAACTTGTGAAGCCAAAGCAAAAGCTAAGCCCAAAAACTATTCGCTTCGCATCCGGCTTAAGCCTATAACGGCTTAAGCCGAAGCGAAAAAGGCCATTTTTGGTTCAAAGACAAAAAAGCCAAAGCTAAGCTGAAGCCAACTGGTAAAAACTTGTGAAGCCAAAGCAAAAGCTAAGCCCAAAAACTATTCGCTTCGCATCCGGCTTAAGCCTATAACGGCTTAAGCCGAAGCGAAAAAGGCCATTTTTGGTTCAAAGACAAAAAAGCCAAAGCTAAGCTGAAGCCAACTGGTAAAAACTTGTGAAGCCAAAGCAAATGCTAAGCCCAAAAACTATTCGCTTCGCATCCCACCTGTATTCGCTTCGCATCCAACTTGTATTCGCTTTAGTGATGTGTAGTAATTGATAGTATTTTTGATAGTATTGATAGTTTTTAGTAAATTTAGTACTATCAAACTATTGATAGTTACTTCATTGACTATCAACACTATTGATAGTTCTTAAAAACTATCAAATTAATAAAAACTATCAAATCATCAAAATGAATAATAATGAATTTGTCATTTGTCAACACTATTTTAAATTTATTTAATTATATTTACCTAAATAGTAAATAATACTAAATATTTAGTATTTACTATTTAGTATTTACTAATTTGGTGAACTGTGATTTCGTCCATTCAGATGAATTTTGGAAGCTGGGAAAGAGACCATAAGCTCCTTAGATTTAGGTTCGTTCTCCCAGTCGTTTCTCGATCCTCGATGTGTATTTGACAGTTTCATTTTTCATTCCATGATTTGATTATTAATTAAACTCTTCTGGTTCTAGGTTTGGTAGTTAATGCTTAATGTTATGGCTTATGCTTGTGTAATCTGTAATGTATATTACTGAATACCTACTAAAACTTGAAACCATTTAAAAGTTATTGTTATTTCTTATCAATAAGTTATTTGTTGGATTACGATTATTGAGTTGCCGATTATTTAAGATTATTATCATTAGTACGGAATCCGGATACCAGTATCACACTCATTTTTGTAAGAAAGTTCTTTGATTATCTAACAAGCAATTATAAATTTTCCTTCATTTCTTCATATTTATGATTTTCAAAACACGATATGCGACCTTTTGATTTCACACATGATTAAACAAGCACATAAGACTCAAAACTTGATTATTGATTAGAAAATTATAGAATGTAAAATAAAATACAAAGTTGTTGGGTTAGGTTCTTCTTAACAGAGTGGAAACTGGATGGATAGTTCGATCGATCGATCCCTCAAGGTTAAGGAAACTGAAGAGGAAGAGCAGAGAAGATGAAAAAAAAAATAGAAGACAGAATACCAGAATACAGAAGAGCTCGTGACTTGTAACATTGTATAACCATCATAAATAAATAATGCAACGAGCAGACATCATGAATCAGGGAGAGATCAGACATCAGACTGCCTCAGGGGAGGTCGAGAGATGGGAAGCTAGAAGAACAAAATACAGGAATCGAATCACAGCAAACCGAAAATTGTTAAACTGATTTGAAAGAAGAAAACACAAAACAGTAGCATGCCTAATGCCTAAGCCAATGAAAAAATTCTCAATCTACTTTCTAATTAATAATAATTAATAACAAAATAGTGATTAAATCTTGTTAGAACTGATAATAAATGAATTATTCATAGATCCTAAAATTTTTAATAATTAATGTTAAAACTATCAAATAAACTTTGATAGTATTGATAGTACTTTAAGTTACTATCAAAACAATTGATAGTCCGAAACTATCAACAACTACACATCACTAGATACCGTACACTGCGCTGCTGGTTGCTTCATTCTTTAGGCTTCACCTTCATTACGCTCGAAAGTCTGGTCCAGTTAAAAACATAATTTATTCTATACATATACATGATGTTGAAAAAGTATTCTGACAGTAAGCTACCTGCGGGTAAAAGTGCATTTTACCCGCACCTATGCTAGGCGTGAAAGAAAAATAAGGTTCAATGAAGAAACGGGTCAACCACAGTATGAACCAATGAAAATGCTTGAAAAGTTCAACAAGCATGAGAAGTGTGAGGGCATGATTCGTTCACATGTTCACGTTCCTTCCATTCCATGAATTCGTGTATCCTTGATACCTGATAGTGTGTCTGAATTCGTGCGATTTTGATTTTGAAAGGGAAGAGGACAGATTTATGTTTTAACATCATATTGAATAAAATATCTAAATATCTTACAATACATGTGGGTATTGTGAACGTTTACCAACTCAGCAAATTGCTCAACTCGCCTAACAGCTCATATCGCAAACTTTTGCTTCGTTGGGTAAACATTCACTTTACCCACATGTATAGTAATATACTATTTGGACGCTGTTAAGCGTAATAGAAAAAACCAACCAACAAAATCTGTTTTTTGAGAACAGGAGAACACGTGTTTCGAAGTTCAAGAGCTATGTAGAAACTATATGACATAGCGTTTACTGATAAGCTTTTTTCAATGTGAGAGTACACATTTTTGAATCGGGGGCCCAGTTTTGAAAAATTCTACTTTTTACGCTCTTCTCCCAACAATAATACTAATAGCGGTAATGCTAGGTTTACACGGGGACACTTTGGTGTCTAGACAATAAGGTTTCTTGCTAGTTGCTTCATGTAAACAGGCGAGAAAGCAAACTTTCTTCAGGAAACTCAAAGAAAGTAAAGTTGAGACCCGGGCAACTTTTTCCGTTAGTGTCTCGATAGTTTCTCATCACGTGACTGCTACTACAATTCTGATTGGTTTATTGTCTAGACACCAAAGTGACCCCGTGTAATGTCTTGCATGTAAATGGAATGGTGCTGAGCAACTAGCAACAACGTTTAACAACGTCCATTTATCGCCTTCAGCCCTTCCGCCATTCGTCAATAACTAGCAAGGCACCTACAATACCCAAATGTGGCCATACACCATAATGAGTCTTTCCATGCCCGATGATATGAAATTTACTTCGCGGAACATTCAGCTAGAGGTACTGGTACTAGACGCAGTACGGACTTTCTACGACTCAAAAGAAACTCAAACCTTTTAATAATTAACTTCAAACTTTTAACGAAACAAAAATCTCTATTATTTTCAGTTTACTGTTAATCTTGTTTAATATTTTTTCTTCAAAAAGAAGTATGATGGAGTCCTAATATTATCCAGACATGAGAAAATGTCCAATATTTTATCACGCACATTATGATGTTTCATGCACTATAATAATACGAGTACTTATTTTGGAATTGCAACTAAGCATATTTTCTTCTCTTTCAAGGTGTTTTAGTCTTAAATTTAAATAACTAATTCAAGATTATATCTAGGTACCGGTCAACTGCCTGTCTCTTCCTGTAATGTTTGTAATTAGCATTGAATGAAATCCAGACATTTAAAATCTGTTTTGGTTATTCGAATAAGAAGACAAGTAAAGATTAGATATCTATTCAAGCTAATTCGAACAAGAAATGCCCTAACTCTTAGTACACATACCTATACTTATTAGAAAATCATCAAAAACTATTCCAATTCGCCAATTCGCCTATTTTACGTTTACTTTGATCCAAATAGAGGAAATTTGATCCAAAATAATTTTATACTACGTATTTTTACACCATTCGGTTACTCATGTACGTACGGCTGACTAGGTAGCTAGGTAGATACCTTTCTATTGGCTGCTCAGTAAATTATGAACCTTGCAGCATCCCACATGTAGAAACCTAATTTTAAGTCGGCATTTTTTATTAATTTATTTGATATTTGATCGCTACCCAGCGAGTTCCAGCGCTCTGACGTTATTTCATTCATGCTACTGTGCGCTTCAATCGAGTCTCCATTATATTTTTATTTATGATATTCGAGCCCCATCTGTTTGTGTTTGTTTACCGTCGCTTAAAATAATCTTTTCATCTACCTATTCGGGAATTTTTCGTGAAAAATAATGGTTAACACGAGGAAAAGGATTAAAGATTGTATGCTGGTAACAGCATCGGCATATAGCTATGCTCCTGCAATCTTGATCACGATCACGTGAATTACCTAGTAGGTTTTAGCAAAACTTACTACATTAGGAGCATTTTCCCAGAAATTTGAGATTCACGAACAATATACATACCCATGTATATAGTAATATATCAATTTCGTAGGTAATTTTCTAAGCACAGAAACTATGAATACCTACTTTTTTTTCACTTGATATAATTTTTGTTTCAAAATTGAAAAATATTTCAGTCTTAAAGCCTTGTAGGCCATTTGGCTTAGGGAATACCAGTTACCAGTTTATTTAAAAGCATAAAAATTTAAAGAGTATTCTTCTCTTACCTGAGGAAAGGGTAGGGACCGACTAAAAAGAGAGGGACGAGAGAGGCAAAATTTTCCAACTGAAAGGCTTCCAATTTTGCTCGTTTTGCTCACGAAAAAATTCAAGTTTTTTTTTTTTTCCAATCCTGATTTGAGTTGAAAAGCAGGCAAAGACATCTCGAAAGTCTCAAATTTTCCAACTGAGGACCACTGATTTTCCAACTAAAACTAATTGTCAAACTTTTGGGCAGGTTTTTCCCATCGTCTTTCGATACATCCCTTGGTAGGGGAAGTGTACTTAGCTGGATCTAATAAGGTACCTACCTAATTAGCTTCGAAGAAGTAGATGAGGGAGAATTATGCTGAAAAAATGCTACGAATTAATTTGTTACCTAATTCATTTTCATAAATTTTAGTCGGAAAAGCGTTGTTAAGCTGAAGTTAGTCAAAGTTTAAGATTTAAGCGCATCGCCATCCACTTTCCACCCCTGCTTATCACAGCCCTGATTTGATAATTAGAAAGGATCTTAAGGGTGCATTGACAAATGTTTTTAATTCTACTAAAATCTGGTCCATCAAAGAAATATAATTTGCAACCCGCAATACACATTGATAATGGACATTGCGAAGTTGGAGAAGACTCTGGACGAGTTCAAGAACCAAGAACACGTTACCAGCGCCGTAAAAAAATTATGTTTCACTGGACCCAGACCTTTTACCAGAGATGGAAAGCAAGCTAAAAGCTGAAAGCGGAAAGCCAAAAGCGAAGAGTTTTTTAACCTAAAAAGCAAAAGCTAGAATGCACAAATAATTGAAAGCAAAAGCAAAAGTTTTATTTTTTCCAGTATTTATCTACTTATTTATAAATTATAATTTCAAATTTTCATTTTTATTTTCATTATCTCAATGGGCAGTGCTGTTAAAGTGTTACCTGTTAAGCAGTGTTGTGAAAAACTATTTCTAAAAAATATAATTTTTTTCAAAATTTAGGGAAAAAGCTAAAAGTCAAAAGCGGAAAGCTGAAAGCTTATGATTTTTGCGTTGAAAAGCAAAAGCCAAAAGGGAAAGCTGAATACGAAAAAAATTGAAAGGCAAAAGCTAATGTTTTATTTTCCAAGGCCAGAAGCCAAAGCCGTAAGCAAAAGTTTTATCATATGACTATCCATTATAGAGATTTTCCAGTACTCCATATTGCATATTTATTCACCTGCCCTGTTATCTAGTTGGTATGTGTGATAAGGACATAATTGTAATTTTGTAATATTATGATCCTACCAGTGAGTTTGGAGTTTTGTCTTTCATGTACTACCTTATAATGTTATAATAGATCAAGGTGAATTTAGGAAAGTGTGGGCTCACTCTGGTAGGCGCAACAAGGTTGGTGATGTCGCTGGAGTAGGACAGCCTTTGACTTATATGATATGGGAATACGCTTTTATCGATCTTTGCTCATAACTGATGCCCTCAACATATTTTTCTATTGTTTTTACCACATACAGCATTCAATTAGCTACCATTTAAAAAAAAAAAAAATACAACAAAAATTCAATTGTACCCATTACTTTCTTATGAAATGAATTTCGGTATGGGTGAGAGGGTAAGAATTTTTGCGGGTTGCCTACCTGAGTGAGTCCACCTCCCTTTAATCACCTTGATAACACCTCGTCTATCTTTTCTACTTCTGTATAATTTGAAATTTTCGTTTTTCGATCATTCCTCATGGTCTTATTGTATGATTATCTATTTCATTTTTTCATTAAATAACAGTTCAATTTTCGGCTTACACTTTCTGCAACGCAATTCGGCAACATTTGCATTGCCAAAAGAATTCAAACTTTCTTTTAAAATTCTGACCTCTGCCGTCTTCAAGTATCCATTGCATTCAAGCCCATTTCGCACATCAAATTCTGTTATCATGCACTACCAACTTGATAACAGGACAGGCGAATAAGTATGTAATTTGAAGTACTGGAAAAGCGCTATTCGGACTTGAAGGATTGGTGGCGCGCTAGCGTCGCCACTGTTCTATGCAAACACGTTTATACTACTACACTAGATACCTAATTTCAGCCTGCTAGTAGTATAAACCCTTCTCACCCACACCGCGTTTTAGTACTCCATCGGCTAGCGTCACCGGTATAGATAATCGGCTCCAATGCATTTTAAATGGGAAATTAGTCATTTTTAAGTCGCGCTTATTATATTTTGCCCGGGTAAAACGATCTGAAAATTGGACAGACCATGCATTCATATCTTGGGAGCAGGAAAATATAAAAAAAAAACAATATGCTACACTTCAATTGTTTTTTTAATTTGAACGCCGGCACCTCTACGCGAAATTCACCATGCATTTTAAATGGGAAACATGACTATATCGGTGACTGGCGAACGCTTATGCAACATTCACACAAAGTTTGGGGCAGGGTTGTAAAAAAAACAGTCTTTTTTTAAACCAACAAAACAAACGTTTTTTTTGTTTAAAACTGTTTTTGTTTTTTTTTTTTCGTTTAAAACGCAAAATATGACAGTTCAAAATTAGGGTGTTTAAAGCTGTTTAAAACACATTTAAAACGTGTTTTAAACTGTTTAAAAACAAAAAAATTGAATACAATTATTCATATATTTTTTCTTGGCTTTTCACTTTTTTATTTTTTTCGCCTGTTATGCACAACAGTGGTATACCAAATTGGGACTGATAATGTACCATTAAATTAATGATAAGTTTTTCTGGAAAACTCAATTTCTCTTTCATGTTTTTACTTTTATAAAAGATAAGATAAAAATAAGTTTCTGTGATGTGTATTGTGTTTGGTTGCATTGATTAAATACAAGATTTGTGATTCAATGAGACATTTATTTCAAATTTTCAACTTCTCTAAAAAAAAACTAAAATCAAACAAAAAGCGTGTTTAAAAAAAAAACAGAAGCATAAAATACAACGTCTTAAACAAAAAATACGTTTAACACGGGTATTTGGTTTAAAACATGTTATTGTTTTTTTCTGGTGTTTAAAATATGTTTTAAACACTATTTAAAACAAATATGTTTTAAATGTAACAACTCTGTTGGATACCCTTATTTTACTATGGTATTGTAGGAAGTTAGGTATCTATAGTGTATTAGTATAAATGTCTCTGGTTCTATGTAGTAAAATGGGTCTCTGCTGGCTGTGTGTGTTAGTAGTAGTGTGTATAATAGCGCTCCATTTTACCTACATACGAAGGTGCAAAAAAATTCCACCAGATGTCAGCCACTATTCTTTCAAGTCCGAATTGGGATGTAAACTTAAAGTTTCAAGTGTTAGCAGCCCTGTATATATTTGAGTGATCAGGTATGATTTCCTGTAAGTGTGTAGCAAACTCTTTGTATAAATCTCCTGGAGGGATAGAAACTATGTTACCTATATAGCGCTATAGCAAACTCTTTGAGTATAAATCTCCTGGAGGGATAGAAACCATGTTACCTATGCTGGACCTGTAGAGCGCGCATTTCTGTCATGCAGATGCCCCGGTGCTAATGGAAGCTAATGGCAATCAGTTTGTTTACAACGGGGCATTCGCATGACAGAAACGCGCGCGTCACAGGGTATAGCGTGCTCTACAGTTCCACGCTCGTATAATGTAAATGATCCGATTTCTATCATTCCAGGAGATTTATACTCAAAAAGCAAACTTCAACTATCATTAAGTCGATTAGAAATCCACTTTCAAAGAAAATTTGTCCTAAATTTAACTGTATCATTACCAAAAATTTGAATTATAATCAGTTCTACTGGTAGAATAATTTCTACTCATTTTTTTACCCTGCTGAAGATAGAAGTTTTTCTATTTGGACGCTGTTTAACAAAAGGGAACTAACCCACAAAATTCGCTTTTTGAGAACATGTGATTTGAAGTTCAAGAGTCATGTAGAAACTATTTATGGCATTGCGTTTACTGATAAGCTTTTTTCAACGTGAGTACACATTTGAGGAGTTATCTGTCGAAAGGGCGTCCGTTCAATACCCTCTTGACAGATAACTCCTCATTTTTGAATCGGGGCCCAATTTTGGAAAATTCTACGTTTTATGCTTTTTCCAACAATACTATAATAACTCATTTTGTTTACAAATGTGGGTTAGTTCCCTTTTGTTAAACAGCGTCCATTTGAAAGAACCATGATTGCTCATTTTATTTTCATCGGCACAGGCGATTTTGCAGCGCACTCTAGTGCAGGTTTATATCCTAATTCTCCTATTTATTTTTGTTTTGTTTTCGTTATCATTATCCTATCATTATCATTTCATTATTGTCATCAAAATTATGTTATCTGGGACAGGTCCTAAAGGAGGGGTCAGAATTAAATATAGGATGTAAAAATTTGGTTTCATGTTTCAGAACATCTGTAATATTTATGTTAATACATTTTAGTCTCCATTGTTTCTATTTTAGTGGTTTCATTACTCTGTAATCCAGCTAAGCTGCTCTGATTATTACTAACTATTCATGAAATATGAGTATACTGTCCTCCAGGTGTGGAATGATCAACATTCAAAGCTGTTTCATCCGGTGAAGAACTGATAACGAGGACGAGGTACCTTGTGCTAATATTCAACCTCAATGCTGCAAATCAACTGTCAAATTCATAATTTCCTATGTTTCAGATTTGTACTTCCAAAAAGATCCGGAATTAATGCATCTAAGGCAGCAGCGAAAGAGCAGAACAGAAAATGATAAAATTCGACTGTGAATGGCATCAACTTTGTGAAATTTTAACAGAAAAGCTAGGTATTTAAATAACACCGTTTGCTCGTCAGAATCCTCTGTTCAACGAACGAAAAGAAAAGTATTCATCAGCCAGAATATTACTAAGGTTTGTGTAACGTATAAACTTCTGAATGATTTGACTCCGTCGTTTAAGAATTCAAGTTGGTATTCTATGAATTATGAACCTATAGTTTCTCCGTGATACGGTCTGTGAAACCATTGTGGAAATGCTTTTTATTCAAGGAAACCAACATGTGGTTCAAATGAACGCATTCCATTGGTTCTCGGATTGTTTCATCACATGTGTGCCAAAACCACACCAACGATTCAGGAACAAGCGCCTTCGCCTTTTCAAATTGTTGTTAGGCTGCGTCGTTACTTTTCTGTGCTAAAACACACAAACGATTCACGAACATAGCTATGCCTGTTAAAATTGTAGTGTTACTGCTCAGCGTGACACCTGGCTAACATTCATGTGAAACTTAGGTGTGCCCTCGAGCTTTGAGAAATTATGTAGCGGGCCCAGCATACAATGACGATTTGCGAAAGCTCCTGTTAAATTGAATGATTTTGTTAATGAAATTTCCAAGTGAAATAAGTATAGTATATATAGTATGTTGATCGCCCAACTGCACTTCTTCTTCGTCATACAGAACTGATGAATAATAATTGCCACTGGGGTACCATATCTGAAATGTAGAATCTAAAACTTCTGTCAAAATGGCGAAAAAGTTCGAAGTTCTTGAGATATGACCATAACTTCAAATAGATACCCTAGAGTTAGGGCCGTGGGGTGAAGAGGAGAGAGGTTGACGAGTATCAAAATAATACAGATAATTTTTTCTCGTCAAATTCCTTGAGGGGGGGGGGGAGGACTTTTTGTGCATTTGGAGGGCTAAGCCTTTCCAAGTACTTCCTATTTGTGCCTATATAGATATAATAGATTTGTAAATCGACTTTCTGCAATTAAAATTATGGATTCATCATACCTAAGTATATGATGTGCGTCATCAAGTGTTATAAAATATATTCGAGATGTACTTGCTACGATATCTAATGAGATCCCGGGCGTGGGTCTATGTAGCTATGAAAATAATCAAATAAGACAGTAGTACTTATTTATTTCATTGTGCCGGTTTCAGCGATGGGTTCTCAACGTCCGGGTCCAATCAAGATTTCTAAACAAGTGAAATGAAAAGAAATGGCGATCAACCAGTGTGCAGAACAACATGTCAAGTTGACTACTGAAATATTGGTTAGCAAATGTCCAACTTCAATTTTAAATCGATAATGCTACAAGATCTTGAGTTAAAATCACAGCTTACGTGTATTTTCAATTTATTTCAGGCTCAGTAGATCACCAGATGTCTATTGATTTCTTGGATGATTGAATAAAAAGATCATAAGCGTATAAACAGCCGACCTGTAGTTTGGGCGGGGGGCTTGTGGGAGCCTGACAAGTATCAAAATAGAGCCAGCACTTTTTTCGCGCGTATGTTTCATTGTTGTTATTGTTGTTGTTTTTTGGAAGGGGGGGGGGCTTACTTTCTGTGGATTTGAAGGGCTAAGCTTCAAGTCTACGCTTGTAGTTAGCAGTACAATGTATTTTTCATAATTTTATTTTGCTCTGTAAAAGGCACCGTAATCACTTGTTCTCGATTTAAGCTGAGATAGTCACGGAGAAATGGAGGCTCGGGCCCAGCTCCAAGGCGTCGCTCCGGCCACTGATGCGATACTCGGAAGGGTATAGTTTCCGGGGCCGATAAGGGCCACTTTGGCTGGAGTGCACCACAGAAGCTCAGATAGTATCTCTGTTTAGGTATTTCAAATGAAAACCTCTGTTTTTGACTTTCTACTTTGCATCAGAATTCGAAGAATAACATTGGTTCGTTGACATGTCCGCGAGATGGTTAAAATGGCATACTTAGTTACGAATAATATTATTCATTAATGATGAAAACGCCGGGTGTCGAGCCTTTAATGCGTAAATATACTAATAAAAATTTATGTTTTCGTATTTGTTCCAGATGTGCTTCTTTTTTGCTGCTAGGGGAACTGCAACATGAGTCATCACATCGGACTACCAGGGAATTCATTCGTAGGAAATCGCGTCGCAATTCTCAGAATAGGTATTTTGGTTCCACTTTCTCTATTTGTTAACATGAAATTAATAAACAAGTTGGAACTCGAATTCCAGCACAAATGTGAGCACGTTAAACCCTCTTAACAGTTGTATTGCATTTAGTCGTATTGTTATACCTGTCTACATATGTATTTACGAGTAGGTAGTATATATTCGTCGGAGCACCCGTGCATGTTTTATCCCTTACCTATTTTCAGATCATCCATTTTTTGAAGACCTTCAACAATATGGAACACAATTAGTGATCGGAAATGCTCCGAAAGTGAGAATTTGTACCATTGTTTAGTAATGGTAAAACTGTAGTACCGGAGCTTCGTTGTCCAGAAGATGTATTCGAAATTACCTATTAATTTGCTGTCATTGCTTCAATAAGAAGTTCGCACGCACCGAAAGAACGGAAGGAAAATCAATTTCTGAAAAAGTTAGATCTGTTGTCAGCTTTATGAACAGTCTTTTTTGCGACTAGAAAGAAAATAGAGGAATACAATGCTGTGAGTTCGAAATTGGATACAATTCAAATCTATTGGCCGACTAAATCTAGACTGAGATCCTCATATGTACGACCAATGATCTTTTTTAATTCAAATCATATCTTAAGTGATCATAGTGAAAAAATATTTTGTCCCTTTTGCTATTTATGAAAATATGCGATCTCAAAATCGAATTTTGGTGAGGTATTTAATGACATTCTGTATTTCAAAAAATGTATGATCTCAATAGGTTCATGAAAATACGAACAGTAGGTAAGGCTAAATGATTTATGATTTGAATCCAATCCTAACTGTCAGTCTTAAATTTATAGTCTGAGTCAAAGTTTCATAAATCCACTCGATTAAATTTAAATCTTTTGAGATTTTTCTCACTTTGGACGAGTTTACATCGATTGTCGCTTCTCATCGTATTTCTCTATTTGAATTATAGGTACCTAAAAGTTGGAATAACAATATTTTGCCCAGTTCCTACAAACACCGAAACGTAAGTTTGGAGAGGTCATAGTATTTTGAATTCCAAAATTCCTGTTTTCCTTTCACGTAGAAAGTATGTTCTTATTTATCGTTATTCCCGCTTGAGCATTCATTTCTTCTTGAGTTGCATACGTTCGTCTTTTAACACTTCAGAAAGCGTAAAATTACATAGGTCCGTAGGTAACAAACTGCAAACATAAAAAAGGTAAACAGAGGTAAACCTAATACATTGATTAAGGAAAATGGCTGAGGACAAACGTCATATTTGTGCATAATTTAGAAACTGAAGCAGACTACTTGAGAATTCACGAAACCTTCTGGTTGTGTGGTGTATGTGTATACTGTGTAGGTCGCGTAAGCGAAATGAAATTCTCTCTCATGCTTTTAATCTGTTCGAACATTTTAGATCCAATTTCTGCCTTTAGATCCCAAGGTGAGAGTCATCTTGCATTTCCAGTGAGTTCACTAGCCCAAAATAAGCTTAATATTAATTTTATAAAGAGATTATTTTAAATCATTACGACGTGGAATGGAGAAAATGAAATTTACACTCTTAAGTCGGTCAATTAGAAGATCGCTATTTTAAAGTTCATTATTGCATGTCTTACATTTTGAAAATTCAAATCACGTGTGCGTTTATTGTTGATTGAATATAATATGTAAGTTTACTCATTCAGCAGGGTTAATGAGCCGATTTTCTAATCTAAATTTGTTGGTATTGCACGGGTCTAACAGGGTACTGTACCATCACGATTGGCTCAAGTACCATATAGATACCTACCTCGTTTCGTACTCCAGTAAATACACTCGTGCTGGTGTTCTCGTTCTTTGAACCTGTATAGTTTAATAAACGCTGGGGTAACCAGACTCGTACCATACCATCTGGAATTTGAACCATTTACGATAGCTGCCCTGCTAGCACTGATGCGAATCATCTGAACCACTGAATTTCTGAAGATAAACGTATTCCTCCCAAATTAGATGAGGTAGATTCAAGCATGTAGCTTATCCGTACGACGAATGTGTTATCTGCTGTTAGTAACTATTTACGGTAGGTATGCCTATATCTTAAGAAGGTAAGTTGAAAAATATGATTCAAAAAATGAACTATCGTAGAAGATAAATGCAAATACTTGGTCCTGATGGAATATTGTGACGAAGAATTGAAAACGTGCCTATACAGTGTTGAAACTGAATATGATCCAGACCCATGAAGTCTAAGAAATTTGTCTCCATCGAAGAAGATTCTTGTGCAAAAGTTTTGGGATTACATTTTTAGATTCTTGAACAAATTTACGTGTGTATATCGTATGTATTGCACTCTCGCACAATTATAAACCATCTTAAAGGTATTTTTTCACTGTTGAGTTAATGTATATTGCCTTCTAAATTTTGACATTTCAAAATTGAAAGAGATATTCATTGACATTGTGCGGTAATATGATACCGTATTATAATTCATTTGTCAACATATTGTAGCAGATTCCTATATATTAGGCAAGAGAGTTTCAAGTATCTCAGATGGTCCACAAGTATATTTTTTGACGAATGGATTTTAGAGGATTCATCTGTATATTTTATAGGTTGCTGTAACAATTCAGCCATTATTGTTCACCTGCATCCTAGTTTCCTTTCGGAAGTTCGAGTATTTCATAAAGATAACTTAAGTACTTTACCATGATTTAATTGTGACCTAATAACACACTGGAAATATCAAAATATATTAGGAAATTGGTATTCAATTACCAAAATCCTGTACGAGTTTCATGTTTCGTTAGGACATGCTTGGACGTGAATCTGAAACTGCCAGAACGTCAAAACTATTGGTATTATAATATACCTTTTATTACCTAAAGTACGCGTATTAATGATCCCATTATTGGATCTACATCATACGTTGTCAGTGGAATTTGGAATGATCTAAATAGTTTCTGAATCGTATATTTACTCGTGAATCTGGAACTGTATATGTATATAGTGATGAATCAAGGACTCAACAAAACATCGTTTTTCATAATCTCCAGCAACAGACCGCGGGTGTTTCAAAGTTTGATGCAATTCAAATATGTAGTTGGTTTCCAGAAAAGCTCTCTTAATTATTCTGTTCGTAACTTATATTGGTAATTCAGGAAAGAGAGGTAATTCAAATACTTAAGTGCTTCAAAAGAATATCATATTTTTCATTCAAAACACAATACATAGTTTATGGATACATTAAAATATATTTAATCTTCTTTTTCTTCTTTGAGGCATCAAATTTCAATGTTCAACTCAACTTCAGCATTTATTTAAGAAATCAGTGGGTGACTAACTTCGTTCTCTTCCATTTTATCAGTCTTTATCAATCATAATTTCATAATAAATAAAAAATAATAAAATCCGGAAAATGGCATCAAGGATAAGCCAAGGAGCTATAATGAAGTAGGTCAGTTTTTTTTTACTATAAAGTCCGGCAACACTGATTAAATACTACAGGTTAAAAAGGACACTAGTCATAAGCAAAACCAAAATACTTAAGCCCTTTTGTCCTGACAGAGTCCATTTGAACATAATGATGTTTAGATTTTTAATCTCTTTTCTTATGATGGACTGACGTTTCTCTATGGGGTCCATATGGGTTGAAAACGTTCGAGAATGTTCTAGAAGGATGTAATGCATAGTGTTATGTTTCTAGAAGGAAAATTCGTCTTTGTAATATGTAGTGGCCAGGTTTCTAGATGGTTCGGTCATTAGGTAATACGCACTGTTCAGCGAGCGCGCCATTTGCCCTTTTCATTCGAGTTGGTGCCGAGCTGTCTGCGATTTATTCTTCGTCAATTTCCAGGTACGTGTTGTTTTAAAATTATTGAGTAAAAATGTAATAATCGGCTTCAGATTGCTTAAGTACGTAATGTGAATAGTGAATAAATAATACTTTTGGTTCTCGTCGAGAAAATTTATGAGGTTGGTCGAATGGATTGTGCATCACCGGGTTTTACGCGTCAGTATTCAGTGCATTGTTATCCGATTTTCTGATGAAATAATTAAATTGGTACCAACTGTATTTCTGTGCAGACTCGGAATCTAAATTATTCTGTCTTGTGGTATTACGAAGAAATGCATCTCATTCAACGAACGTATTGTTGTATCAGATACTCCAGCGTAATCCATAGAAGACTTTCTACACAGCGAAGCCGACAGCTGATGTACCTCGTATGTAAGTTTTCGAGTATATGTATTTTAACTGACTTGGTGAAATTGTCGTGCGCGTTAGTTTACGCTCAAAAATCAAACTAGTTTGGAATCAGTGCCGCTCAAATTTCTCGGTTGGCTAATGTTACTATTATTTCGGATTGTTTCGAATAGCGGCCGTGTGCTAAGGAAGCGAAAACAGAAGCTGTGGGTGTGATTCGCAATCACGAAACGGTTTTTCGCCGAAACGATGTTTATACTGTCCGTTCGACGAGCGATTTTTAGACGAATACCTAATCAAAAGAAATTAATATATTTCGATAATGCAGATTCGTGCGACGAATAAACGTAGCAGGTAAGAAAGGTCATTCGTCGTTATTCGCGAATCTTGACTTTTTCGGCGAATAATTTGTTTCCTTGTCGATTCCGCGAATAGTGCATTGGGCTTATTATCAATTTGTCTCCCTCTGCCAGCCGGTTTGTGATGTTTATGAAACAGATATAATGAGGTTCGAAAGCTGAAAAGTTGACCGCATGAAACGAAATAACTCACAGTTTCGACATGACATTACTATTAGAAATTTGATGTAAAGTCCATTATTTTGTAGTTGATATTGACCTTGGCATGCCATTTTTGCTTTGACTTCACCGGAGAATTCTATTATAATCTTTAGATTCGTGTGTCGTGAAAAAACGTTAAATTAGATAGATAGGGTTCTTGATTTTTTTGCATTACTTCAATTACCGTTATGAGGAAATCGATCGTTTATTAAGTTAACGTGTATTTTATTACAAATTTTTCACGAATGTCTCTGTTGTATTATAACTTAATATTTTGGTCGCAGGGGACGCTGATTTCCGGTTTTCGTAAAATGTTTTCGTCGCAGAGGTGACGCTGATTTCCAGTTTTCGTGAAATCTATATACGAGATCTCATCGGATGTAGGATTCAGATATTTTTCAAGTACGAACTTTTAAATATCTTCTGTTGAAAATGATGACTGTCCTACAAATGGTGTTCTTCTGCGCGTAAAGGGCCCTGTTAGATGTTTCTAGTTTCCGAGATACGGCCGTTTTTTATTCCAAAACTGAATTTAACGATTTCTGAATTTCAGTATAGTTTAAAGTATACTTAGCAAACATTAGTCTGCTGAAATTCGTTGACCGTGTTGAAATATTTGGTTCCATTCTCGCGATATGACTCGTAGTGAAGTTGGAATGTAGAGGCTCTCGTGTTCATTTTCAAAAACACCATTCTGGTAACTCGCTGTTTTGTAGTTCGAACATGCGATTCAGAGTTATATTGGATTCCAAAAGTGTTCAAAATGGATGCGATTTTATATGAAGCTAGTGTTGACTCTATTTAAACCTAAAAGTCCCTTTACGCGTAGAATTAATTAAACTATAAGTTACGTGAGAAAAGCGCGTTTCTCATCCCGAGTATCACTGCTGGTACTGATTGCTGAGAAGGGTATATCTATCGTTATTTAGCCGGTCGGTTGTTTGAGTGAAAGCACACAGTTTTTCAAGATCGGAATAACAATTCCGTTTTTCAGAAACCCTATAACTCTCAGTTCTAATAACTCAAAATAGAAATCCTGTATTATTTATTACAGCAGAATATGCTATGCGATAAATTGCCACGGTACTTACCCTTGATTAACATTGTTTTTAAAAAACGTACGTGGCCCTTCTGGACCCAAGAAAAGTATATACAGACTTGGAGACGGAGATTAGAAATTATAAATATTCCTTGTGGTCAATTCAACAATTCAACTGGTTTTTTTTTGGTTTTTTTGGAAGACAGTGTCTCCGAATTTCTTGTTCGAAAAAGGGGACACCTTTTCCACCAATATGCAGGAACTATGTAAAGCGATGGTTCTCCAATTTTTTGTTTACGTATGTCCCGCTATGTGTTCTTAATTAATTGTTGGGAATTTTTCCTTCGTACCTAATGTAAAAAATAATACACACAGAGCTCATTATTGATCATTTCTTGAACCAAGCTCAGTTTAACCCGGGATGCGAATGATCTTCAAGTAAGATGATCTTGTATCGTTTGGGGAGGGGCTGAACATATTAGCACCACGTTCTAATTTTGAATGGATAATACTGAAGTAACTGTTGATTACGAATTTCTTATGTTACTGATTTGAAAAATCAAATCAGATTCTCAATCCGGCTTCTTGTGGTCTCAGAATTAAAATTTCATCATTCAGATCCCGCACAGTAGCGTAACTACTCATTCCTTCGGACGGGGGGGGGGGGTGAAATCATAGAATAAAAAGTAGGTATATTTTAACCATGTTCAATTTCCGTTAAATGAACAAATAAAGAAAAAAACTTATAAGATATAGTAGGGGGGGGGGGCTATATTTATGTCACGGCGAAATCGACTTTGCTTGAAGAAGGCCCATGACTTCAACGATTTCTACTCGTACACGTGAGCGACAAAATTGACTCGATTCATTTCTTTCACTCTGGACTTGCAATTTTTCTAAAAATTTGAAATTCTTACCGATTGTAATGTATGTCCTCCGTTGGTTTCATGTTGGTTTGAAAAAAATTAGTGGGAAAACGTCCAAAGACTAATGTCAAAAAATTGATAATGTTTTCGAAAGTGCCAAAATGTGTCAATAGAGAGAAAATTTAGAAAATTCATACTGTAAATAGGGTCAGTGTTCACCGTAATTTTGAGATCTTCGTAGTTTCCATTTTTTCGTTTTCCAGAGGGCGTGCAGAGTATTAGAAATCAGAGTATCTGTTGGCCTGAAAAGTCATGGAAAGTCGTATGATTTCATAAAATTGTCATGAAAATCATGAAAAGTCATGATGTTTCAACCAAAACTCGAAAAAGTCATGATGTTTCATCATGACATAGTTCACAGTATTTCCATTACCAAAAAAAAAAAAATCAGTAAGTTTTATTCATTTAATGAGAAAAAAATATTGGGTGAATTTTGGAAGTTCAGCGCGCTCTGTATTGAGCCCCCGGTGAGGCGCGAAGTAACGAGTTCCCCCCCCTTTCCACTTCACTTCCTTTTTATATCCCACCATGATAGTCATGAAAAGTCAGGATATTTTGGTTTCTTAAATCCAGTAGACACCCTGAGAAAACAATATGTTATTAGCTGTAGAGGAGGATGGGGCATTGGGAACCATTTAAATTTGAACTCAAATTTGGAACAAAATATTCGCGGGAATCGCCTGGAAATTACTTTGATTTAAGGAATAAACCCTTTTGTTTTCAGATATGAGCTTTAAATATTTTTTTTAAACGTTGTAAAGAACTTTTTTTTTTAATTTTCCCAAGCCCCTTCACTTTACACTTTCCAGGAAAAAAAAAGAGCAAAGGAATTAGGCATTTGGGCAAAAGGAAAACCACCAAGTAAAAATCGGAAAGAGTCTATTTATTTATTACGTAAAAAATAATTTTAAGAAGCTACTACGAAAAAAGTTTATTTATTATGTAAAAAATAATTTTAAGAAGTTACGCAGAAGTCGCATATGTAGGAGCCTATTCCATCAAATTCAGAGCACCCCTCGTGTGTCCATTTCAAACATAGAATGCACTGCGATAACAAGCGAATGTTTTGTTCCTTATGCCCGGTTCCTTTTTCTCTAAAATGACTTCCAAACAATTTAATTAAAAATATTGGTGTTACGTTGGATACGAATAAAGTAAATACAGAAACGAAAACTAGACAAAATTTCGCTTCGATAGGAAAAAGAACCATCACTTTAACTGTAACAGGTAAGAAATCATTTCAATTCTGATTTTTGCGTTTCTAGAATTTTTTTACCCAAAATCACGTTAAGTAATTTGAAGAAAAAAAAAAAGTTTGTATCATTTTTTTTCTTGCAAAGTGTGATTAGACTGAAGCTCTACCGAACAGCAGTGTTACCAACTTTTCATCATAATTACTAAACCACCAAAACGAATTTTCTTTGTGCCCGGGTGGTTCTCAATGTCCGGTCCTCTCATAATTCAGGAATCTTGCCGACTCAAATTCATTGATTTTGATAATTCTGCTTTTTCGAATTGCTCTACACGCAGTATTTCTCTCGTACCATCAACTTAAAATTTCAAATGAGAGGGTATTATATCAAAATCGTGATATCTTGGGTCACTGATTACAACTATCACACCCGATATTTGATCTGGCCCGATTAAGGCCTAAAAAGACAGATTTTAGGCCTGAAATGAGCAAAATTAACTTGGCTGGAAAAACTGAACGTGTCGAAATCAGGTTTTTTTCGCTAATGACGAATAGCCCATTAGATTTTTTATCAATACCAGATTTAATTCCTGGAGTTCAAATTCTAGTTTTGAAAGGGGCTAAATGAACACGCGACTTTAACTCGATCAATTTTTCGAAATGAGGGTTCTTTGGGTTGCCGATTTTGAATGTTGCATTAGATTTCAGATCCTTCCCCGATATTGGTCCCAAGATCTAAATTTTAAATAATTTCAATTTTGAAAAATGACCATATTACTTCGACCTCTGAGAGAATCTACCGAACCATCGAAATATTATGGATTTTTTTGAATCATTGATTTATGAGTATCGCATTAGATTTATATCTGACTTTTATTTCGGCTCGAAAATAAAAACTTCAATCTTGAAAAGGCCATAATATTCTCAACCCGAGAAAATCAACTTCCCGATTTTTTTTTTTCTGAATCACTAAAAAGTTGCAAAATTTTCTATGACAAACAGGTTGGGTCGCTAACTATTTAAAACTATTTAATTTTTCAGACTGAACACCAGAATTTCTCGATTGAGAAGGGTCACTTCCGCTCCCACTTGTGCCGGCTCTGGGCTCAGGATCCATTTTAAAATGTTTGTCCTAACTCCTGGTTTATTCTTTCAAGGTGTCAACAGTATTCCATGAATCCTACTCAGTTTTCGTATTTGAGTTGGTGGAAGTCTCCTGAAATCGAATCAAGTTCGAGTTTTGTCCAGTGTTTTTTATTTATAATTTTAGGCGACGTTTTAGAAACTTGGATCAGAGAGTTATAAAATTTTGAAGAAGAAAGAAAAAACATAACTGGAAAAAATTTGAAAACCAAAATGGATTGAACATCAGGAAAAATTCCCTGAATGTGGGTAGAGCAGTGGTTGCTAACCTTCCTTAAACCGCGGGCCGCCTCTAATAATAAGAAAAAAACGAATATCGATTTAATGTACTCGTAGTCATTTCAAATATTTTTGGTCTAGAATTTGCATGTCTTATACACTGACCACCACAAAATTTAGCTTCCATCTTTCCCATTTTCTCCTATTCTCGGCATTACGATATCTCATTTACAAAAATAGTCGAACGAGGTGGTAACTTTGGTAGCCTGTTCATCCAATGTTATACCAACTATCCCCGCGGATTGTTTTTATTTTACTTTTCTATTAGTTCCTATAACTTCAACGTTAAATAATGCAGCAGATATTGATTTTTTTCGTGGAGTAACTCAGTTTTTGGTCAAGTTAGTTGTTGGCTTGGAAAGTTGAAGTTCAAAGTTCACTGCCACTCTTTTACCTATAATTAAGTAGTGACAACCTTTGATAGTGAGTTGTTAGTTATGTTTTGAAGTCTCTAGAATAATACGAGCCTACCTCATTAATGAAGTGAATGGTCAAATCACTGAAGAGTGATCGAACAACTAACTCATCAATTGAAAAATGAAAAAGACCTAAAACCCTTTACCTTCTTCATTTGATATGAAGGTTCCTTTCCCTTGTTTCTCCCTTAACGAAAAGTTTATGTAAACAGTTAATGACGAAGATTCCCCGTTTCTATCTTTTCTTTTCATACAGTTAACAAATAAAGACAACAGTGATGTATCAAAGCGGAATTCATAAGTTTTTTTATTTTTATTTGTAGGAGAGGGGGGCGCTAACTTAAAACCTTTTCCGATTTTATTCTTCAGAATCAAAATTTTATTCTTGAAAGGAGGCAAAATTGACTTGATTCGGAATATTAACTATGTAACGAGATTTGAATACGGGGGAGCATTTTTCAGTTTATTGATGGCAGAAAAACACTATTTGCGAGGGAAGTAAGTGAATATTTTCCAAATTTCAAGCAAAGTCAAATGAAAAAAAAATGTAAGTTAACTCTTAAAAAAAAGGAATTTGTATCTTGCTTTCTCTCATTGCTGCGACTCAGGTCTGTCTACATCACGTAAGCAACGAATGACAACATACATTTGCCAAAATGCAGAAGATAAGTGACTTACTCCCCCCCCCCCTCCCGGCTGGACATGCTCGTCGCCCATTCTGCATCCTAATCGAGGTAAAGGTTTCTTAGGTCCCTTTTCGAATATGTCATCACATTCTGCATCTGGGTCCATAGTGTCTGCTCGGGGTTCCGAAATTAAAATTTCACTCGGAAATCGCCGCACAGTAGATTGGAAAATGATCTCAACCTGGTACGATTTATTTATTTTCGAAATTGAAAAAAGAAATAAAAAAAAAAACGGAAGAATATGAATAGGTCCTAATAAATCTTCAAAACGCACTTATTGACTTCCATGCAACCTTTGGTAGAATAACATCACTGAACTGGACTGCGTGTAGAAATTCCCGTAAATTGATTAGTATGCACATAGCTATTTTGACACAGTGACCAAACAAAATGACGAAATAATTTTGTCATGACCAAACAAAACCATGAAAATATAAAATGACAAAACCTGGATCAGGATAAGAATTATGACAAATTTGTAAGAGAAAAAGATAAAGAAAAAGAAATGCTCGTCTAACAAAATGACAAAAACTTGTATCGACTATTAATAAATTGAAAAGGACTATTAAATTCATCCAAATGAGCCAGCACATGGTCTTTTTTCACTCTCTCACTGCTATTTACCCATTTTCATTTGTAAAATGGCTAAATTAATACAGATAAACAGAAATGATTTACATTCGAAGATCGTAAAGATTTTCACAAATGATTCGAATCACAAGATTCAGATAATTGAACATGAAATGAATGGACAAATACTTTTTAACCGATCATTGAATAAATTATTTGAAGCACAGGGGTGTTTACCGGTCATCTGTTTTGAAAAGAGGGCATCTAAGACATCTAAAGTCATAGGTACCTATAAAAATTTTACTCCCAAAATAACTAGCTTATTGTACAGATATCAGTTAATGAGTAAATATCCAGCGAGTATGAATGAATCAGGAAGAATAGGAGTGATGTTTTAAATGCAACATAAAGTAGAGGGGCAACAGAAAAGTAGCTAAGCGACCGGAGCGAGTAAACATTCTTTTGAGCTACTAAAAAATTGGCTAAAGGTCATCTAAAGTCATATTTTTTTTACTTATCAATTTTAATTGACACCCGGCCTGTGATTTGTCGATCATTTGATTCAAATCATACCCTCTCTTCTTAGCAGGTGCACCCTATTTTACTGGCTGATTGCGGCTGTATTTTGGCACCCCCAAAAAATTGGGTGGGGGTTGGAATTGGCGGCACAAATTTTATCGTATTGTTTGCTAATTGTGCTCCGAAGTCCCAGAATTTATGCCGCCTCCCGTGGGTCTACATTTTAATGAAAAGTTTGGCGGGGTGGCAGGGAAATGTTGCCCCCCAAATGTAGATAGGGGGTTGCAATTAGTGGCTCAAATTTTATCGTAATTTGTGCTAATTGTGCTTCGAGGTCTCAGAATTTGATCCACCTTTTCTTGGCTCCTAGTCCAGTGCCCAATTTGGGGAGGGGGCTGGCAAAATTATGATATTTTGAAAAAATAATCTTCAAAAGGAGATATTAAATGGTTTCTGCTGTCACTGAATTCATTTTTCAGTCTAACTCGAATTTGGACACGCTTTAAGTTAATGGTAATTTTGGTGTTACTGTGATGTCGTATGGTTGCGTTAATTTTTAAACGCTTTTCTGACATTTGACCACATTTTAACAGTTAAAATTTTCATTTATAGTTCATTTATAGTATAAAAGCTGAATTTGTCATGAAAATTTCAGCTTAACACCTCGATGAAAAATCGTCCTGTTGTAATCCTCTTGTAACCCGGATTACAAAAGGGTTTCTAAGCGTGAATTTTCCGGTGTGTGTAAGGGTTAAGAGGGGCGACAAATTTTTTATCGGGACGTGAAGAGTTCTTGAGTGATGAAAGGATAGTACAAACAAATCTTTTTGTTTACATTTCTACCTGACTATAGTTTATGATAAATCCAGAATTTACAAAGTATATATTAAAAACTAACATTCAATTTTTGATGTATTTTCAACGTATTTACATTTTTTATTATTTGTCGAATCGTCGAAAAGCTGCCATCTATTAACGTGAAAAGGCCAACAATACGCCGCATAGTGCCCTACTGTATTAATATCCTCACTTCCAGCCCGGAAGAGAATAGCTCCGCGAAGTTTGAACGTTTGCTTCTCCACTTCTAACATAGAGTAGGTACGTCCGAAAGCACAATTTCCATACTGGATGTTCGATAATTTTCCATATAAGGTGGCATTAATTCTAGTAATAGGTATATGATTGAAATTTCACATGGCAAACAATACTGCTTCTAAGCGTTGCGAAATGTCTTAGACACATTCCTACAGGATTGTTTAACCCTTTCACGACGGTGGAACTGGGAAAACCCAACTTTCCATTTAAATTAACATTGAAAAGCTGGGATTCCCAGTCACACCGTCGTGAAACAGCATGACTAGATGACTACCTTAATTCTTAGTTAAGTCTTTCTTTTCGTTTGAGATGAGGAAGCGTGAAACGAGTGCTTTTGTGGATCGGAAAAAACAGAAGAAGGAGAAAAGATTTTATTCTTGTCGAGATCTCTTTCGGACTCTGAGAAAAAGAGTATCTGATATTTCTACGTGTTACTTTCTCTGCGTACAATTTTTGTTTCCTAACTTGAGTTAGTTGAATCGTTGGTAATTTATCAGACGATAATATTATTGTAGGGGGGGGGGCTGAGTCCTCTTGGCCTTTCATATTTCTGCTTTTGAATTTTAGGAAGCTGGATTATTTCGTACAATTTTTTTTTGCATTTGTTCTTATATTTATCATTTCCTAACATTTTTCGCGGGCTTCTGAGGGGCTAGGCATTAGGCAATAGGCAGTGGATGGTTATAAATGGAGCAGCAGAATTTTCAGGGCGGTAAATTTTTTTCCAAGATGTTGTTAATAACGAGGATATAGACCAAGATGTTGAGACATGGTTCCAGACGAAGTCTCTACTGACAGTTTTTGGACAGTTCCAAAAAACAACAGTATGCACGCGTTCAAAAATTTAATTCATAAAAAAAAATACTTGAAAAATATTAACGAAAACGAAAGTAATTTTTTTAAATTTTAAAACGAGGAAAATTGGAGAAGAGGTACTAATGAAAGTCAAGGTTGAACTTAGACAGTTGAGGCGATAGTGCGCAATATTTTTACTCACTGGTTTCTTTTAAATTTTCTGGAAAGGAGAGCAAAACTTTCTTCTGTCATAGATAATTATTTTTTTTAATTTTCAAGTCAAAGGACAAATTTTTTCGCAGCAAAACACAATTTTCTTTCTTTATTAATACAAAAGCGGTTGTCATTTATTTAATTAATTTTTTTATATACAAAGAAAAAAAACTAATTACTTTTTATTCCAAAAAGAGAGAGATGATTTTGCCGATAATTTTACGCGAATTTTACATTTTATTAATAAATTGGACACAATATGTAAGTAGTCCAACACACAAGCCAAGATCAAAGACCTTGAAAAACAAATCGAAGCCCTCAAAATTTGGTTAAGAATTATTACTAAAAAAAAGAAAAAAAAATTAAAAGAATATTTTTATGGGTGACCTTCTTACGACCCAAAATATCAATATTGTCTGCAACAAATTTTTTTCGGATTTCCGTTTACATAGTAAGCAATATCAATTTTCACAAGGCCAATATAATATTCGGATATACGAGATTTTTCCGTTATTACCATGACTTCAACACGAAAACGTGAGTAATGGAAATGGATAAATACGAAAAAGGAATAATAATAATAATAATAATAATAATAATAATGAAAATAATAATAAAAATATTCAAAAAGTCCCAAATCTCCAAAATATCAAACTAATTTAATCCATACTCGTATGCTCAATCTTCAAAATTAGGTTAATTTTAATTATTAATATCAACGAATCAACGCAGTCGTGGACATCTAGTTAAAATATTTTACTACTCCATTTCGAATTTCTTCACCTCACATCTCTCTCACTCTCTCACTCTCTCTCTCTCTCTCTCTCTCTCTCTCTTTCTCTCTCTTTCTGTCCCTGTCATCTGCTTAGTTTTGTCTCCAACACATGGATAAAAATCACGGAACTAAAATATTATCTTACGTTAACAAAATAAACCCAGAGACAGAAAAAATCATCCTACAATTTTTTTTCTTTACTAGGGGGCTCCGCCCCCTGCCCGCTTCGCGGGCCAACCCCCGGAATTAATGAAATATAGGTTAATTTGCACTAAAGAAACACAGAATTTATTTTATGTACATCGGAAAAAAAGTTAACCTCTATGAGGATGCACCTATTATCATTACACAGAGATACACCTTATGTAAATGTCAAACTACAGTATATGCATATACTGTAACTATTTCAAATTTAGAAGTGTCCACTGCAGGTAAAGTCGTTGATACATAGAGATAGATGTTCTCATACTGTCCGAGAGAAAAAAGCAGTTTTAATCAAAACATGTATTTTTTCGACTTCACATCAAGTTTACTGTTTCAAGGGAGACACATTGGAAATGTTAAACAAAGGCTAAAGAAATCAAGTAAAACTTCATTTTTCTACATGCACAGTTCTAATTATGGATTTTAAATATGACAGGTTATGTCATAACAAATGTATTAATATTATTCAGAAGTGAGTTTATCTACTTTACATATGAAAAACAATACGGAAAATATACCCTATTACATGCAAAAAATTGAATTTTGTTTAGGCTTTACTCCATTTCAATTCATTATCGACCGAGTAACCATTTTTTACGATTTTTCGGACTTCTGAGTATACATTCCCTTCTGAAATTTCTAGTTATGGTCCCTAGAGAGAAATTCAAGAACATAAAAATACTACATAAATCAATGATTTGTGAGTTAAACACTATTACGACTACAAATTTCACTGTTCTGATATACCTTATGACTCTTCAAAAGACTTCGAACAAAAAAATAAGCAGGGGTTCACGGAAAATTATTTCTTAAGCCGACCAAATGGAGAATTCAATTTCCGGAGTTGGGGTCGGGGTCAACCCAACGGATCCACAATAGATCTGAATCGAAAAAAGTTAACCATGAATAATCTTGAGAGGCTGAAAGATCGAGAATTAGATTTGCGGAATTGGGGTGGAGACAATCCATCGGGTCCATAATATTATATTATTATTTTTATTTACTGAGAGTGTTATTGCCTTGCTGCTATAATCTAACTATTATTAAAACTAACGTAAATTATTAGAAGAGGGTTAACGTATTATTGAATTGAAAAAGTAAGACGTTCACCAAGAATAACATTGAGAAGCCGGAAAATCGAGTTTTAGATTTTCGTCGTAGGTGGGAGAGTTATTCCTTGATCCACGTGGTCAACCCCTCGGATTCACCAATATTTTAATCGAAGAAATAAAAAGTTCATCAAAAATAATTTTAAAGACCGAAAAATCAAGAATTGTTGAGGGCAAGAACCCACCTTTCGAGTCTACAAAAGGTGGCAATCGAAATGAGCGGAGGTTTATGAAAGATAATTCAGAAGTTGAAGATTCGAGAATTAGATTTCCGGAGTTCAGGATGGGCTCCACCCCTCAAGTCCGCAATAGATTTTATCAAAAAAAGGAAAATAAATATTTAATAATTCAAAATCGAAAATTAGACTTTCGGAGTTGCGGGTGTAGGTTTACCTATCAGATCCATAAAATACTTCGACCAACGAAACAGAGGTTCACGGAACTAATTGTTCACGACTGAAAAATCGAGAATTAGACTTCCAGAGACGAAAAATATTTTTAAAGGGCAAAACATCGAAAATTAAATTTTCGGAATTGGGGCGGGATTCCACTCCTCGGGTGCAACAAAGACTTCGATCAGAGAAATAAGGGGATCACCGAAAATTATTTTTCACGTTAGAAAAATCGAGAATTTGATTTCCAAAGTTGGAGGTGGGGTCAACCCATCGGGACCACAATAGATTTGTATCGAAAAAATAAAAATTTCATCAAGAATAAATTTGAAAGCCCGGAAAATCGAGATTTATATTTTAGCAGGCAACGGGGGGGGGGGCTATCCCTTGGGTCTACATATGATTTCGATCAAACAATAGAAGGGTTATGGAAAATCATCTTTCTACCCCTAACAATCAAGAATTTCATGACCGGAGTTGGGGGGCGAGGAATCCTTCCCTCTGATCCATACAATACATCGATTAACAAAGTAAGGGGTTCAAAGAAAACTATTGTTGAAGATTGAAGAATCGAGAATTAAACTTCCGGAGTTGGGAGTAGAGTCAGTCCTTTGGCCCTACAAATGATTTCAGTAGAAACCATAAACAGTTCATCGAAAGTAATTTTTTAAAGGCCGAAAAATCAGTAATTATACTTTCAGGGTTTGGGCGGGGGGTCTACTTTTTGAGTCTACAGAATGTATCATTCGCAAAAAGAAGTTAAAAACAATTGCAAAGCTTGAAGCATCGAGAGGTAGATTTCCAGGAATTCGGGATGCGTTTTACCTCTCAAATCCACATTAGATTTCGACCGAAAAATAAATTATAGCAACAATACGTACTTTTAAAGGCCAAAATATCGAAAATAATATTTTTGTGGTTCGGGGTTGGGGATGGGGAGGGGCACCCGTCTGATCCACAAAAAGCTTCGATCAACAAAATAAGAGGTTCGCGGAAAACTATTTATAAAGCCTGAATATTCGAGAATTGGACTTCCAAAGTTGGGGGTGTGGTCGACCCATCGGCTCCATAAAAGATTCCAATTGAAATACAAAAATGGTCACCAAAAATATTTCTGACGATCGAAAAATCAAGAATTAGATTTTCGAAGTTGTGGGCGGCGGATCACTCGTCCTCGGGTCCACAAAATAATTCGAACAAAGAAATAAGCATGAGCTCACGGAAAATTATTTCTTAAGCCGACAAAATAGAGAATTCAATTTCCGGAGTTGAGGGCGGAGACAGTCCATCGGGTCCACAATATTATATTATTATTTTTATTTACTGAGAGTGTTATTGCCTTGCTGCTATAATCTAACTATTATTAAAACTAACGTAAATTATTAAAAGAGGGTTAACGTATTATTTGAATTGAAAAAATAAGTCGTTCATCAAGAATAACTTTGAGAAGCTGAAAAATCGAGCTTTTGATTTTCGTCGTGGGTGGGAGAGTTATTCCTTGATCCACAAAAGATCTCGATTAAAAATAAGGGGTTTATGGAAAATTGTTTTTCAACATCTATAATCGAGAATTTGATTTCCGGAGGTGGGGTGTGGTCTACCCCATGGATCCACGAATTATTTCAATCAAAAAAAAGTTCGCCAACGAAAACTCGAAAATATACTCTTTTGGTGTTGGGGGCGCGACTCTACTTTTCCCATGTAGAAAATGTATTAGTTGAAAAAAGGGGAGGCTTACGTAAAATAATTCAGAAATTTGAAGAATCGAGAATTAGATTTTCAGAGTTCAGGACGGGCTTCACCCCTCAAGTCCACAATAGATTTTATTCAAAAAAATTAAAGGTTCACGGAAAATGAATATTGAAGTCCGAAGATTCGAGAATTTGATTTTCGGAGTTGGGGTTGAGGGTCACATGTCGAATCCACAAAATACTTCAATCAACAAAATAAGGGGTTCGCGGAAAATTATTGTTCAAGCCTGAAAAATCGATAATTGGACTTCCGGAGTTGGGGTGACAGTCCACCCCTCGGAACCACAACAGACTTCGACAATCGAAAATTATTTTTCACGTCAGAAAAATCGAGGATTTGATTTGCAGAGTTGAGGGCGGGGTCAACTCATCGGAACTCAACCATTAGACCCCACAAATTATTACAACTGAAAAACGGAAAGGTCACTAAAAAGATTTCTAAAGGCCAAAAAATTGAGGATTCGATTTTCGGGGCTGGGGGTGGAGTTCCATTCCTCGGATCCACAAAATAATTTAGAAGTTTGAAGAATCGAATGTTATATTTTTGGAGTTAAGGTGGGGGTCTACCCCAGGTTTCACAAATTACTTCGATCAACAAATTAAGAGGTTCGCTGGAAATAATTGTTCAATCCTGCAAATTCGAGAATTAGACTTCTAGAATTGGACCCACGAAAGATTCCAATTGCAAAAATTAACAGAGGTCATCAAAAATATTCTTCAAGGCCGAAAAATCTAGAATTAGATTTTCGGTGTAAGGGTGGGGAGCACCTTCCGTTTTTCAGTTACATGTTTAAAACTGCTGACATGGGCTATTCCTTTGCAATGCATTATGGTTTCATACACAAACATTTATTTTCTGAATGAGGCCTCGCTTTCATTACACGGGGCATCCACAAGATGGCTATTTACATCTGAAAGTTCTTTGGTGCACTGTGGGCTCCCTAATTTCGTCTCAGTGCGCACATCTTTCTGTTGTACTGTATTAAAAAGCACATACATGTGTTTCTTTACGGTCTACTCAATGAAAGTGGACCTATCACCTTGAGCCTCTTCCCCTATACGGCAAACATACCCTCTGGACCCACATAAGATTTCAATTAAAAAATAAACAGTCACCAAAAATGACAGCATAGGTGTAATCAGAATAATAATAATAATAATAATAATAATAACAATAATGACAATAATAATAATAATAATAATGTAACCTTGGATAGGTGGGCCATGCCAGTTATCTTGCCCATTTGAGGGCATAGGTTTCCACCATCTCTCTCCATATGTCACGGTCTCTCGCCAATCTTATCCATCTTCTCCCCCAGCTTCTTAAAGTCGTCTCTCCAGCGTAGCATCGGTCGTCCCCTTGCACGTTTATGGCCATATGGGGTTCAGTCGGTTGCAGTCTTATGCCATTTGAAATTCTTTTCCCTCATCAGGTGCCTCGCATATTTCAATTTTAATTTTCTGATTATGTAGCCAATATCCTTTATATTAATTCTGTCTTTGATGTCCAGAAGCTTAATTTTGTCTTTTAATTTGATTTTTAGGATGTTCCTAAACATTGAATTTTGCATAACTTTTAACTTCTTTAAATGTCTTCTAGCTATTGGCCACATCTGGGCCCCATGTATTGCCACTGGGAGCACACAAGTACTTACGATTCTTGCTTTTGTTTTAATTTTCATGTTGCTTTTAAAAATATGTTTTTGTGCCAAACATACATGCTTTCCATGAGTTATTTATACAAATTTTAATTTCCTTATTACTTCTGTTTTTGAAAGATACAGTTTGTCCTAAGTACTTGTATTCATCGACCACCTCGAGGTCTGCTGCGCTGGATCAAAGGTATTTGTCCTTTTTCCCATCTTTCGTCATAATTTTGGACTTCCCCAGGTTGATCGATAATCCTACATTAGCCCCTTGTTGTGCCAAATCTTCTATCATTATATTTATCTCTTCACTGTTTTTACCTATTAATACGATGTCATCGGCAAATCTGAGATTATTAATCTGCACCCCATTTATCTTCAGCCCGTAACTATCCCAGTCCAATTTTCTGAAAAGATCCTCCAGTACAGCATTAAAGATGTTTGGTGACACTGGACCTCCCTGTTTGACTCCCCTACCCACTTTAAATATATCCCCCTTTTTTGTCCAGTGAAATATATGCTACCGAGTTTTGGTATAAATTTTCTAATAATATTTTCGGGAACTCCTTGCGATGCTAGAGCATTCCAGGCGCTACTGTGACTGATAAATGGAATCAAAGGCCTTATTAAAATCGATGAATGCCAAAACGGTATAATGAAGCAGAATTCCGAATTTTAAACAACACATTTTTTGTGAGCGGTAGAAGTACATACATAGAAGGGACTGGTTCGGAGCGACGTTATTTTTCATCTTTGTGTTATGTAGAAGTAGAACATCGAGATTCGAGAACGAACGCGACGTAAAACACGACTTCTTCCCTCGAGCTGGAGGAGTCGTTCCCGCACATGCGCATATAGAGCGTCGATGAAACTTACGATTTTATAATATAGTAGTAAGACATTATATTATGTACTCATCGCAAAATTGGCAAATTGTACTTCAGCGATAAAAAACGCAGCTAAAAATTTTTCTTATCTCAGATCCCATAAAGATAACCATAGCTGAAGGAAAAATTTGAATTAGGACTCTATTTCTGTAACAAAGAAAGAAAAAAAGGAAAATAAATCAATTGTACACGCAAAATTCACCTCTTCACTTCATTAAACTAACTTACAAAATTAAAATAATATTTAGAAAATAAACCTTTTTTTTGGGGGGGGGGAGCAACATTTTTTTCTGTCATGAATAATTATTTTAAAAGTTTTCGAGTCAAAAATATCACATACTTGAAAATTAGATTGTTCTCTTTCGGGGGGGGGGGGGAGAGAAACAAAGAAAACTTATGATAAAACCTACAGTAAAAAGTTCGTAGGATAGGTGCCCACTTGAAAAATTGAACCCACCATAATCCAAATTTTTCACTCGATAAGCAAAATTTTGTAAACTAACAAATGATCTGAGTTGGAAAATGAATAAGATACTCGTTCCTGTCTTACAAATATAGCAAATATAGAGCCCTGCTTGGTCAATCATTCCGAGAACTTTGGTATGTTTTTTGCAGGGAGAGGAACAAATCGGCGTTCCCTTCTCCTCAATGGGAGAAATGCGAGGAAAAAAGAAAAGAAATAACTTTTGGTCGAGAAAAAAAAATTGTCCCTTCGACTCCTTGTTTTTCAAAAAATAAAATATGTTATTTCCCGTACTTCAGAAAGAGGAATGAAATTCTTGTCCATAAAATGAGGTGAAGCCGGTTTTCTTTTTCCTCATTTAAGAGAGAAACAGTTCTTTTTTATCAAGAAACCCGTAAGTTTCCACTTTGTTTCTCAATTACGCTCATCGGAATCTGTACGAGTCTCAAAATCCAAATAACACACTTCAAATGGGCCGAACTGACTGAACATGAAACAACGCCTATTGTAACAGGTAGTACCGCCCATATTGGACAGTACCAAAAATTTGTTGGGCAGTTCCCAAACATAGAAACAAAAAAAAACACTTGTTATAAAACCGCCAATTTTCTGTTTTTGGCAGCTCAAAAAAAAAAAACAAAAAAAAAACTTTGAATAGATGATAGCTTGAAAAATTGAACACTACATAATCCATATTTTTCACTTGTCAAAAGCAACATTTTGTGAATTTAAAAAAAATTACTATCGAGCCATAGAGCTGCACTCTCAGGCTATAGGCTCGGAAAAGGTTGTTGTCTAAATGTCGTAGAGGTATCCAGGAGCGGAAAGGTAGGTGAGGGTATTGTTTATGTGCTCGTGGGAGTTGGAGAGGGCCAAAATTCGACTATGAGGGTTAACCAATGATCAAAGTCAGAAAATGAAGAAGACAATTGTTCCTTCCTAGAAGTAAAGAGAACCATTTCTCGATCAATCGTTCCAAATGGGCCGTTCCCTCAATCTTTTTCTTTACAGATAGCTATCATTACAACCTCTTTACACTGAACCACTATTACAGGTACCATTAAGACTTCCATGCATTCGATGAAAAGTTTCACATGGCAAATATTTCGTTAGTCAGCAATTTCTATTCGGGCACACGTTGGGTCATAGCCTACAGCGCTACTAGGCTACAGTGATACTCGTGAAAAAATACGCCTGTAAAAGCACCACACTCTATTCAAGATGCGCTGAAGACGTATTTCCTTAAAAGTTGAAAATTTTTTCCCAAATTTCCGGTGACATTTGCGGTATGGATTTTTAACCTTTCTAACTTCTCAGAAAATTGAAAATTTCTATGAAAAGTATATTATGAACAATGACAACAAAACTTTGGATAGAATGGGTGTACCTCCCAAAATTGGGACAGGGTATGAGATACCCTGAAAAGAACCTGAAAAATGAATTCGGTGACAGCAGAAACTATTTAATTCTCCTTTTGATGATAATTTTGCCAGCCCCCTCCCCCAAATTGGGCACTGGACTATGAGCCCAGAAAAGGGAGCACAAATTCTGAGACCTTGGAGCACAATTAGCACAAATTACGAGAAAATTTGTGCCGCTAATTTCAAACCCCTAACTACATTTGGGGGGGGGGCAACATTTCCTTGGCCCCCAAACTTTTCATTAAGATGTAGACCCACTGGAGGCGGCCCTAATACTGGGACTTCGGAGCACAATTAGCACAAATTACGATAAAACTTTTACCGCTAATTCCAACCCTCTACCCTATTTTGGGAGGGGCCGTTGGAATACAGCCGCTGATTGCAGTAAAGATGTGCCGTATTGCACAGTGTAAAGCAGTAACACGCATGCCTTATATGTGTAATGTTTTTCCTAGCCCACCACTTGAAAAAAAAAGTGTGGGTATGAAACAATAACACTCATATTTTCCATGCATTATGCTTTGCCTAGCATACCACCTGAAAAAAAAAATAGAATAAGCAATGATGTCAGTGTTAGTAACACGTGTTGAATACCTTACATGTATGATATTTTGCCTAGCCTACCGTGTGAAGGAAATAAGTAGGTTTCTGTTGTATTTTTTCCCCCTCAGAACGTATACTGGGCATGAGAATGGAATTTTTATGACATAAAAAAGAAGATAACAAAACAAAACCTTGGTAAAATTGTAAACTAGGCACTCATTAGGTCGATCAAGAGTTGAGAAGTTTCTAAGAATGTTGCTATTTGTCACCATAAAAAAATACTCTTCCTTCATGTGTAGTGAGTACATATCGTATCCCCTCCCCCAGCGCCCATCCATTAATTTCAACATTCTGACGAGGACCAACCCGTCTTCCTCATTCTTCACTTAATAGTGCCTGTTGTACCTCCTGGTTCCCCATTAATAGTTTTAAACCTTAACATACTTTTCTCAATTTGATACAAAAGAAGGAAAGAAAGAGAAGAAGAAAGGAAAAACTTATTGAAGAACCAAAGGAACCACAAATAAAATTTTCTGTTTTGTTGCCCAACGCTTCAAAAATTATCATTCTAACTTAGTGACTTAGTCGTTCCAATTTCTAATGGGCTTATGTATTTTCAGGAATACGGCTATCAACATTGAAGTTCGCGGGAAAAATGGTGGTCCCTGAAGAAAGTGGTGGTTCGTGAAGAAAGTGGTGATTCGTGAAGAAAGTGGTTGTTCGTGAAGAAAGTGCTGCCAGCTTCTTTTTCAAAACGGGAAATTTGAAATTGAAAGTACCTGAGTTATACTCGTATAATCTGTATATAGAAAACGGGTGAGTTTTGCAGTATTTTGATTCAGTGCCGTATTTCCCTGGAGGCTAACAAAGAACTGACTTCCAAATGGGAATTTTCGAGGGCGAGATATTTGCGAAAATGTGAAAAATAATAACTGCAAAGGCTTTTTTTATTGCTATTATAATTTTTTTTTTTTTTTTTTGTAACATATAAGGCGGGACATAATAATTGACTTCGGGCAGCTAATTCCCTTAATGGCCTCAGTTTTGATTAAATATTTGTAAAGATTATATCCGGTTTAAAGTTTCACCAGCTTCTCTTGCCAAGCTGAGTAAATACATTATTTAAAGAAGGGTCCTGCATGTAATGTGCATAGTATGATTCCATATTAATTTAAGATTTCGGTTTCATCATCACTTTGATATTTAGTACAATCGTTGCTAAATACAAGCAGATCTATCCACGTTTACTAACTTGTTGCATTTCGTGTAGCACATGTTGCTGACACTGTCATGTGGACGTGGAGGAAGGCGGCCAATCTTCAGTTTCATTCTCGTGTTGGTATTTAGAGCCATTTTCGCTACATACAAGCTAGAGTAGTATTGCATACAATATTGTTTTGGAATTTGGTTTTTTGGGAAATGGATCTATTTCATGATGGTAGTAACAGCTACGAGGGAGGAGTCGTGGTGGATAATTTTCCAGGGGCAATTATTTCTGGTCATCCTTTGGGGATCTCTATCCCCCAGTTGGACGCATCCGGCTGCAAATGCAAGTGCAGTCGATGGCCTGTCCGGAGTCGATGATTCTAGCAATATGCACTCGGTAGAAGTATCCATTTTGGCTGTTTCTGGATAGCATCGGTTACTGAGGGTACAGTTGGCCTAATCAGGTCCATCCATTTTCGAAATTTTCTCTCGTGTTGGTATTCATCGCCATCCTTGCTAAATATCGGCAAGAGCATCAAAGTTTGGGTTTTCAGTCGCGTTTGGTGTAGCACATCTTGTTGAGACTTTCAAGTGGGCGACGAGGGAGTCGGTCAAATTTCAGTTTCATTCTCGTGTTGGTACTTAGTGGCATTTTCGGTACATACAAGCTGGAGTAGTATTGCTTACAATATTATTTTGGAATTTGGTTTTTGGGGAAATGGATCTATTTCATGATAGTAGTAACAGCTACGAGGGAGGAGTCGTGGTGGATAGTTTTCCAGGAGCAATTATTTCTGGTCATCCTTTGGGGATCTCTATCCCCCAGTTGGACGCATCTGGCTGCTAATGCAAGTGCAGTCGATGGCCAGTCCCGAGTGGATGATTCCAGCCATATGCACTCCGTAGAAGTATCCATTTTGGCTGTTTCTGGATAGCATCGGTTACTGTGGGTACAGTTGGCCTACTCAGGTCCATCCATTTTCGAAATTTTTACTCGTGTTGGTATTCAGCGCCATCCTTGCTAAATATCAGCAAGAGAATCAGAGTTTGGATCTTAAGTCGCGATTGGTGTAGCACATCTTGTTGAGACTTTCAAGTGGGCGAAGAGGGAGTCGGTCAATTTTCAGTTTCATTCTCGTGTTGGTACTTAGTGGCATTTTCGCTACATACAAGCTTGAGTAGTATTGCTTACAATATTATTTTGGAATTTGGTTTTTTGGGAAATGGATCTATTTCATAATAATAGTAACAGCTACGAGGGAGGAGTCGTGGTGGATAATTTTACAGGGGCAATTATTTCTGGTCATCCTTTGGGGATCTCTATCCCCCAGTTGGACGCATCTGGCTGCAAATGCAAGTGCAGTCGATGGCCAGTCCCGAGTGGATGATTCCAGCCATATGCACTCCGTAGAAGTATCCATTTTGGCTGTTTCTGGATAGCATGTGTTACTGTCTGTTCAGTCGACTTACTCAGGTTCATATATTTTCGATTTTATTTCTCGTGTTGCAAATTAGGGCCATCTTTGCTAAATATCAGTGAAAGTATCGATGTGTGGATTTTCAGTCGCTTTTGGTGTAGCACATGTCGTTGAGGCGGTCAAGTGGGCGAAGTGGGAGTCAGTCAATCTTTAGATTCATTCTCGTGTGTGTATTTAGGGCACTTTTCGCTACATTCAAGCAAGAGTAGTATATTTGTAATATTATTTTCGAATTTAGTTTTTGGGGTAATGTATCAATTTCATAAGAATAGTAACAGCTACGAGGGAGGAGTCGTGGTGGATAATTTTACAGGGGCAATTATTTCTGGTCATCCTTTGGGGATCTCTATCCCCCAGTTGGACGCATCCGGCTGCAAATGCAAGTGCAGTCGATGGCCTGTTCCGAGTCGATGATTCCAGCAATATGCACTCGGTAGAAGTATCCATTTTGGCTGTTTCTGGATAGCATCGGTTACTGTGGGTACAGTTGGCCTACTCAGGTCCATCCATTTTCGAAATTTTTACTCGTGTTGGTATTCAGCGCCATCCTTGCTAAATATCAGCAAGAGAATCAGAGTTTGGATTTTAAGTCGCGTTTGGTGTAGCACATCTTGTTGAGACATTCAAGTGGGCGAAGTGGGTGTATGTAAATCTTCAGCTTCATTCTCGTGTTGGTATTTAGTGCCAACTTCGCTACATACAAGCTGGAGTAGTATTGCTTAGAATATTATTTTGGAATTTGGTTTTTGGGGAAATGGATCTATTTCATGATAGTAGTAACAGCTACGAGGGAGGAGTCGTGGTGGATAGTTTTCCAGGTGCAATTATTTCTGGTCATCCTTTGGAGATCTCTATCCCCCAGTTGGACGCATCTGGCTGCTAATGCAAGTGCAGTCGATGGCCAGTCCCGAGTGGATGATTCCAGCCATATGCACTCGGTAGAAGTATCCATTTTGGCTGTTTCTGGATAGCATCGGTTACTGAGGGTACAGTTGGCCTACTCAGGTCCATCCTTTTTCGAAATTTTCTCTCGTGTTGGTATGCAGCGCCATCCTTGCTAAATATCAGCAAGAGCATCAAAGTTTGGGTTTTCTGTCGCGATTGGTGTAGCACATCTTGTTGAGACTTACAAGTGGGCGAAGAGGGAGTCGGTCAATTTTCAGTTTCATTCTCGTGTTGGTACTTAGTGGCATTTTCGCTACATACAAGCTTGAGTAGTATTGCTTACAATATTATTTTGGAATTTGGTTTTTTGGGAAATGGATCTATTTCATAATAATAGTAACAGCTACGAGGGAGGAGTCGTGGTGGATAATTTTACAGGGGCAATTATTTCTGGTCATCCTTTGGGGATCTCTATCCCCCAGTTGGACGCATCTGGCTGCTAATGCAAGTGCAGTCGATGGCCAGTCCCGAGTGGATGATTCCAGCCATATGCACTCCGTAGAAGTATCCATTTTGGCTGTTTCTGGATAGCATGTGTTACTGTCTGTTCAGTCGACTTACTCAGGTTCATATATTTTCGATTTTATTTCTCGTGTTGCAAATTAGGGCATCTTTGCTAAATATCAGTGAACGTATCGATGTGTGGATTTTCAGTCGCTTTTGGTGTAGCACATGTCGTTGAGGCGGTCAAGTGGGCGAAGTGGGAGTCAGTCAATTTTCAGTTTCATTCTCCTGTTGGTACCTAGTGGCACTTTCGCTAAATACAAGCTGGAGTAGTATTGCTCAGAATATTATTTTCGAATTTGGTTTTTGGGGTAATGTATCTTTTTCATGATAGTAGTAACAGCTACGAGGGAGGAGTCGTGGTGGATAATTTTACAGGGGCAATTATTTCTGGTCATCCTTTGGGGATCTCTATCCCCCAGTTGGACGCATCTGGCTGCTAATGGAAGTGCAGTCGATGGCCAGTCCCGAGTGGATGATTCCAGCAATATGCACTCGGTAGAAGTATCCATTTTGGCTGTTTCTGGATAGCATCGGTTACTGTGGGTACAGTTGGCCTACTCAGGTCCATCCATTTTCGAAATTTTTTCTCGTGTTGGTATTCAGCGCCATCCTTGCTAAATATCAGCAAGAGCATCAAAGTTTGGGTTTTCAGTCGCGTTTGGTGTAGCACATCTTGTTGAGACTCTCAAGTGGGCGAAGAGGGAGTCGGTCAAATTTCAGTTTCATTCTCGTGATGGTACTTAGTGGCATTTTCGCTACATACAAGCTGGAGTAGTATTGCTTACAATATTATTTTGGAATTTGGTTTTGGGGAAATGGATCTATTTCATGATAGTAGTAACAGCTACGAGGGAGGAGTCGTGGTGGATAATTTTCCAGGGGCAATTATTTCTGGTCATCCTTTGGGGATCTCTATCCCCCAGTTGGACGCATTCGGCAGCAAATGCAAGTGCAGTCGATGGCCTGTCCCGAGTCGATGATTCCAGCAATATGCACTCGGTAGAAGTATCCATTTTGGCTGTTTCTGGATAGCATCGGTTACTGTGGGTACAGTTGGCCTACTCAGGTCCATCCATTTTCGAAATTTTAACTCGTGTTGGTATTCAGCGCCATCCTTGCTAAATATCAGCAAGAGAATCAAAGTTTGGGTTTTCAGTCGCGGTTGGTGTAGCACATCTTGTTGAGACATTCAAGTGGGCGAAGTGGGAGTCAGTCAATTTTCAGTTTCATTCTCCTGTTGGTACCTAGTGGCACTTTCGCTAAATACAAGCTGGAGTAGTATTGCTCAGAATATTATTTTCGAATTTGGTTTTTGGGGAAATGGATCTATTTCATGATAGTAGTAACAGTTACGAGGGAGGAGTCGTGGTGGATAATTTTCCAGGGGCAATTATTTCTGGTCATCCTTTGGGGATCTCTATCCCCCAGTTGGACGCATTCGGCAGCAAATGCAAGTGCAGTCGATGGCCTGTCCCGAGTCGATGATTCCAGCAATATGCACTCGGTAGAAGTATCCATTTTGGCTGTTTCTGGATAGCAATTGTTACTGTCTGTTCAGCTGGCCTACTGAGGTCCATCCATTTTCGATTTTATTTCTCGTGTTGGTTAATAGAGCCATCATTGCTATGTATCAGCAAAAGTACCAATGTTTGGGTTTTCAGTTCCTTTTGGTATAGCACATGTCGTTGAGGCTTTCAAGTGGGCGAAGTGGGTGTATGTAAATCTTCAGCTTCATTCTCGTGTTGGTATTTAGTGCCAACTTCGCTACATACAGGCCAGAGTAGGATTGCTTACAATATTGTTTTGGAATTTGGTTTTTAGGGTTATGTATCAATTTCATGAGAATAGTAACAGCTACAAGGGAGGAGTCGTGGTGGATAATTTTACAGGGGCAATTATTTCTGGTCATCCTTTGGGGATCTCTATCCCCCAGTTGGACGCATCCGGCTACAATTGCAAGTGCAGTCGATGGCCTGTCCCGAGTCGATGATTCCAGCAATATGCACTCGGTAGAAGTATCCATTTTGGCTGTTTCTGGATAGCATGTGTTACTGTCTGTTCAGTGGGCCTACTCAGGCCCATCCATTTTCGATATTTTTTCTCGTGTTAGCGTTTACCGCCATCTTCGCTAAATACCAGCAAGAGTATCAACGTTTGGGTTTTCAGTCGCTTGTGGTGTAGCACATGGAGGCATTCAATTTGGCGAAGAGGGAGTCGACCAATCTTCAGTTTCATTCTCGTGTTGGTATTTAGTGCCATTTTCGCTACATACAAGCAAGAGTAGTATGGTTTATAATATTATTTTCGAATATGGTTTTTGGGGTAATGTATCAATTTCATGAGAATAGTAACAGCTACGAGGGAGGAGTCGTGGTGGATAATTTTACAGGGGCAAATATTTCTGGTCATCCTTTGGGGATCTCTATCCCCCAGTTGGACGCATCTGGCTGCAAATGCAAGTGTAGTCGATGGCCTGTCCCGAGTGAATGATTTCATAAATATGCACTCTATAGAAATATCCATTTTGGCTGTCTCTGGATAGCATGTGTTACTATGTGTTCAATCGCCCTACTCAGGTTATCCATTTTCGATTCATTTCTCGTGCTGGTAATTAGCGCCATCTTCGCTAAATACCAGCAAGAGTATCATTGTTTGATTTTTCAGTTGGATTTGGTGTAGCACATGTTGCTGAGACATTCAAGTGGACGAAGTGGGAGCTGGCCTACCTTTAGATGCTTTCTCGTGTTGGTATTTAGTGCTATCCATGGTAAATACCAACAAGTGTTTTCTTACTGGTTTTGTCTGAGCACATGTTGTTGATACGGTCACGTGAGTCGTCAGAAATGCACATTACTCCAGATATCTTCCTAATTTATAATGTTAGTTATCCTGGGATGTGGGTTATTCTGTTAATAATTCTATGGTTGATTAATTTCATCAATGAACAGTCTTTTGAAATTCATTTCTTTTTTTATAAGGGATTGATTAGGTATTCACTATGAAATTGTATTTTCATAAGGTACTTTCAGTTTCATGTATTTCCCTTTTAGTTTCGTGACGTGTGTTTTTCCGTGATCTTTTCGTTATTTTCGTCTCGTGGTCCCTTTGTGATATTCCCTAATTTTTAACGTAAATACCTAATATTGAGAATGCGTTTTTCGCGATGTTTGTGACCTCTCGTTCGCGCATAATTTTTTCACTTTTTGCCCTTCCCTTATTGGTTTTCTCGAGTTCGCGTAGGTACACCTCAAGCGCTCCGGTCGGTGAGTTCATTCCAGTTTGTGGTGTATTATCAGCAATTCAAGTTTCCTCATTTTGATCGTTATTGTTTACGCTCTCCATACTGTTCGTATTCCCTTGAATTTGCTGATGTAGTTAGATGGTGATGGGTAGTTATAAGTTGAAGACTATACTGGCATGCAAGGAATTGATGATGAATGAATTTAGCTGAGTGCGATATAAAATCGTGTATTAAGTGAACAAGAATGCGTTTACTGGTGATTATGGTTTGATTTGTGTTTCATAGTCATGTTCATGTTTTTGTGTTTATTTGATTCGTGGAGAAGTGCAGTTCAATTTGTGTTCATTCTGGTTTATAGTTTTCTTAGTGATCATTCAGTTACTAGTGTTATTTCATCAACTTACTCAAAAGGTGAGTAAACAATATCTATCTATCTATTATTACGTTCATTATAGTGATTCATATAGGTATTTACTATTCTCTATAAATTATGCATGTTTAACATTTCAGCGGTATAACTAATTGTAGTGATGTTTTACACAAACACGACGTGAAGGTGTTCATGTAAATAACGTCGCTGAAATACTAATAAGTACCTTGTAAGTACAAGAAGTTAAACAAGAGGTTTTAATATTGTCCTGTAGGGGAGCTAGTGGATTTTCCGATGTATTAGGTTTTTAGCCCTCCATTTCTCGATTTTTTCGTCTGATTTTCTGTGAAAATTGTACTTATGAGGTATTATTATATCAGCGACGAGAATCACTATAATGTAGTTCGGTTCTGAAATCCGTGAATTTCAGGCACTAAGAGGAGGGATAAAAAAATACTATCTTTCTATATTCGAATGAGCTAAAGAATTACTATTCCAGGGGGCTCTGTCCCCTATTTTTGAAGAAGTAAACGATGACCATTCTGATCTAGGGGTACTCCTCTTTTTGCGGACTCACAGCAGTTACCTCCTCGCGGTGAGTCTGGGTCCTTGTTGGAAATTTCCTCACAGGAGAAAACTAGTTTTGAATGCTCTGTGTCACCAAGATGCATTCAGAATCGGTTTTTTAACGTAAGGACGTTTTCAGCTTGCTAAATACTGCTCCAAAAACAAAAAGTTACCAGCACCATTTATTGTAAAAATGGTGAATCGCTGGAAAAGAGATGAACTTATGGAGGCAGTAAAAAACAAAAAACCCACTGCGGAGGCACTCGGCGGCAACAAAGAAGTAAAAATATTTTGCAACGAGCATTTGGCCCCGAAGAGCCAACGAATTCTGATGGAGGCCAAAAAGTTAAGAGACCAGCACTACGTGTGGTCAAAAAAAGGCAGCGTAATGTGCAAGAGGAGGGTAGAAGGCAGTAGGCCTTTTCAGCTACTTATTGATATTGAAGATGTGACGTGCTTATATGAACACGCGGCCACGGAAAATGCAGAAGTGATGAACGAACGACAAACGACGCAGAAACGAGTTTTCGACGAGCTAAGTCCTAACGGTCAAGCAACTAACAACGTAGAAGGGCAAAGGCAAAAAATATCAACAGGTCAAAACGTCTACGGGAAGCAGAACAGCACATACAGCTCAACCAGCAACGTTAAAACACAAAAAACTTGAAATGTTAATCGGATCAGGACTCACGCAACAGAACTCCGTCACCCAGAAAGTCTGGTAAGCGAGGCTGAATTTACTAATCTTCAAGCAACCGATCCCCCCTAAAATCTCATGCGAAAACAAAACTCAAAAATTTTCACTGACAAAAGGCAATAAGAAAAACTCAGTTAAGAAAACCCCTCATTTTGAAAACAAAAACAAAAGTAAAAAACTTTCGCTGAATAAATCCAAAATTGAACTCACAAAAATAACAATAGACACAATAAATGTAAGAACACTCCGTAACCCGGAAAACCTAATGGAATTGGAGAAGGCATTTATGCATTCCAACATGGCGATTGTAGGTCTGTCGGAAGTCCGTAGAAGAGGGGAGAAAATCCACGTCACCCAAAAAGGAATTCTGCTATACCACATTGGTAATACAACGAAGGTCAAAAAGGAGTAGGCTTTTTAATAAAAGCAAATTATAAACCCTTAATAAAAGAAATAAGAGGTATCTCTGACAGGATAGCCATACTGAAAATGGAACTCCAAAAAACAATTTTATAACATGTGTTCAGGTTTACGCCCCCACCTCCACAGCCGAAGAGGAAAAAATAGACAAATTTCACGAACAAGTAGATGAAATAGTAATAAACGAGCAAAACATCAAAAGAAAGAACCTCATACTAATGGGGGACTGGAATCGCCAAGTAGGTCAAAAACAAAAATACGAGGGTAGTACAGTAGGCAATTTTGGATTCGGGAACAGGAACAAAAGAGGCTGGAAACTCCTAAGATTTTGCCAAGAACACAATCTAAAAATAGTTAATAGTTTCTTCAAAAAAAAAAGGAAAGGAAAAAGATGGACATGGATTTCACCAAACCAAGAATATAAAACCTTGATAGACTACATAATAACCCCAGTAAAAAACAAACACTTCAGTTAGTTAGCTTGTACTCGCTCAGTGAACTTGTAGACAGTCATTGTCAGGCAGGAATTTTATATACCCCAATTCATTTTTTGCGTCTGGGCAGTAGATAATCAGTTGTGCTACTATGTTTACTTTACCTTTTCGTAAAAAAATAAATTTCCACTGATATGACACCTGAATAAATTAGCATTTCTCGCGCTCAGTTTTGTATGAGTCGGTCAATTCTTACCTCAGTCCGTTTATCTCCCAAAATTTTCCTGACTGATTTTGTATCAGGTTACTAGCCTTTTTACCATCTGATGTACAAGAATGTTATTTGTTATTCTCATATATCTTTCCACGCGATATTTTCCCCATTTTCACTAAAAAATTCCAGTTTTCTAGCTTACGTTGAATTTTTGTTATTTCTATTTCCGGTGAATATTCCAGGTTTGTTATTTTTATATTGACAGCTCTGGTTAGAAAGAAATATCAGATAACATCCTGGGTCGCTATTTGCCATTGATATACCTATTCTATTCCAATTTGTAGGTTAGCCGCTCAACTTACGGGACAAATCTCTCCAGGATTCGGGTCCTCTTGGTCAAGCGTATAGCGATGCATTTGCCAAATTGGCTCCCCAAACACCGCACACTTGGCCCCAGTAATTACCCTTTCGAGTACTGCATCGATGATCAGAGGGATGCCTTGAGGCTGCCCGGGCCCCCCTTTTGCTTCTCTTTTCTTTAGATTCACGCTGATTTGTCAAGGCTACTATGGGGCACCCTGCTAACAGAAGCAACACTCACCTATCGTTAACCCGGAATTCGGGTGTACCACGGGCGGACTGCGCTTCCTTCGTTCACCCCTTACCTCCTCGTTATGTACGTGTGGTGATACAGGAAGTCTAGGATTCGGGCGAGGAATGAATTAAGTGACCAACAAACCCGAAAAAATTCAGTCTAATTGGACCAGGGGTCAACTGAAATGGAAAAACAATGAAGGACTTACAACAGAAATTTAAAAAAAAAAAAAAAAATTAGAAAGTTCGGTAAAATTATAAGTCCTTAAACATAATTTGATATCAGGAGTTTCTAACCGACTCGAATACGAAAATTCAGTCAGATTTGTGGAAAATTGCTGTTTTTTCAGATAGGTGATCAACGTTCCATTTTTTCCATTGAGGAACCTTAAAATTTTCAGGGTTTTTTTTTCGTTCAAGTCTTGTACTACTATCTGAATCTATTTATGCATTAAATTACTACAAAACTTCTGCTTGTTTGGTATTTTGGGTAGAGTGTTAACGAGTTCAACAACCAGTAACATTTAAAAGTCAATGAATAATGCCGGTTTACGGACATAGCGTTTACTGATAAGCTTTTTTCAACGTGGGTACACATTTTTGTATCGGGGCCCAATTTTGAAAAATTCTGCTTTTTATGCTCTTTCTAACGATACTAATAAGTAATAACTCTCTTTGTCAACAAATGTCGCTTAAGTCCTTTTTGCTTAACAGCGCCCAAATTAGGTACGTCCAGCGCTCGCAACACGCTCTACCGTCACGTGTGACAGCTTGCGATGACAAACAACGCAACAACACGCATCTCAAGCATTGTAGGGATACTAGCCAGTGCTGCCGACCAAGCCAGTTGAAAAACTGCAGGCTTCTTCTTACGTACAAAATCTTGAGATTTCCCAAAAAATCTTGAAACAAAAATTTCCACCTTTTCTATTTTATTTCATTTTATTATTTTATTACAGCTCTGATTCGAGGAAGTCGCCCCTCTAATCGGCCCACCGTGGGGTATGAGCCTCCGTCACCTTTTTCCATCTTCTCCTATTTTGTACTAAACTCACCTTCTGAGGTCCTATCGTTTTGATTATTTCGTGTACCCATCAAGTCACTGGTCGGCCTTTCCTTCTATACTGATGTCACTAAATTCCATCTGTTGGACTCCCCTTTCGCTATGTTACCTGCATATTTTAGTTTCAACCATTTACTCGTGTAACCCATATCTTTAGCCCCGGTTTTTCCCTTATTTTCGTTTTACTCATCTTGTCTTTCAGTTTTATTCCTAGAATACTCTTTAACATGGTGAAGTGTGTGTTTTTTAATTTTTGTGTTTGAGTTTTCGGGCTATTTATTATTTCATCTGTTAAATTTTTCTAAACTGTATAGGGTTTCAGTAGTTCCCTCTTTTCACGTGCCTAAATTTGTGGAGGGCAACTCTTTCGCGCTTGCAGTCCGAATTCAGTGTCTACTGTCTAGTTTGTCCCCTGTCCACCTACCTTTTACTCTATGAATCAAAATCTCTGCGAAACATGAAATGGACGCTATTCAGCAAAAGGAAACCAACTAGCAAAATCCAATTTAAGAGAACACGTGATTCGAAGTTCAAGAGCCATATAGAAACTATATGACATAGTGTTTACTGATCAGATTTTTTCAATGTGAGTAGACATTTTTGAATGGGGGGGGGGCAATTTTGAAAAATTCTACTTTTTACGCTCTCTCCATTGATACTAATAACTTATTTTGTTCACAAATGTTGGTTGGTTCCCTTTTGCTGAATAGCATCTAAATTCTGAGTAAAATGAGCCCTATTTGAAATTGCGTATTTTTGCATATTTCGATATAATTGCATATTTAGTATTTTAGATGCATACCTATTTGGAGCATATTTTATCAAATTTTCTGAATTTTTGCATTTTTGAACATATTTTTGAGCATTTACTACACTAACGTAACTAGTCTCTAGTTTTCCAGTCCAAAGCCGACCCTTTTCCAGCAGCTAGCTGCTTGTTTTGTATTAGCCATATTTTTAAATGTTCAAAATGTAGCTTCGAAGTAAAATAGGTTGCGCCCTGGTCGGGCCGGCAACTGATAACGTACCGCTCATTTTTTACTTCACCGCACTTCTAGTAATTTTACTACCTGTCATTAAATTTTTAATCGCAAGTTCGAATATGTAGCTCCCTACGGTTTAAATTTGAAGCATGTCCGTCATTTCTCAATCTTATGATGATTTTTTGAAAAAACCCATATTTCCCAATTTAAGGCAATGTTATTTCTGTCTGTGATCAGCTGATCACTCAACCTTTCATTTGAAAGAAAGCAAGGGTGGACAGTTTTTCCTTTCATTAACTGCGCTGCTGTTTTTGACTTACTGCTGTTGCGATTTGTTTGACTGACTGACTAACTGACTGACTTTTACTGCTGATTAACTTGACTGTTTTTCAACTGCTTAAACAATTTTAAAAATTTTCAATACACAATGTTCGATACTGATAAGAATGATAAATGATAAGTATGGGTTGTTTCCTTTCACGCTTTCACATTAATTTGGCATATTCAATTTTCTTGCTTTTTTGACCAAATTCCAATTATGTGTGTTCTCTTTCGTTTGTTTTGCTTCATTCCCACAATTACTCAGCTTCAGAAAAGAGCAGAGCACATATTTTCATCAGTAGACAGATTATACATTAACATCATTTGTAAAGTCGTATTATCGACTCAGCCAGTTTATCAATCACAAGTTTAACATCTAATTTTGATTGACTTATGCCTGTCTAACTGCTGATCTTTTGAGTGTTTGACTTTTTTTTATAGAAAATTCGTTTAACTTTTCCATTTTGTATTCTGCTCGGATATGGACAATAAACACGTAAAACAGCTGATATTTGTTATCGTACTGGAAAATGATTGAAATAATTCGAAAACTTATAATCGTGCCTTACAGTGAATTTTATGAGTGGTTCTAAATTAAAACTACTGACTTAAATATTAAATTAAATTCGAGAAAGGTGTCGAATACAATTAGAAAAAGGTACTGTTTACATTCGAGCAGAACACAAAATGGCACGTTTCCGCACTCGTATTGTAATAGGGCTTTATTAAAACTTACTTAAACTGTCCAGTGTCCACCCTTGTTTGAAAGTGCATATTAGCGCTCCTACATTCCGTTCCACATTCCAATCAGAACTGGGATAGATTACCTAACCTAATCAATATCTATCGTTCAATGCATGTATCAAAATCAAGCAGCAAGCAGCTTGTTGTCTTATCAGTGAGAGCAAGAATTGACCTGACGACGCTAAATTATGAAATATGAAGTTGTTTCTCTATGGCATCAGATAATGAACGAACCATGACCAGCGTGAGTTCATTAATTATAAATGCAGGTTAAATGATCAAGTTTCACCGTTTCACGGTTACAACTACAGTATAGTAATATATTATTTTTATTGTTTCAGTGATTCTTCAGTTTCGGATCATTCACCGGCTTCAAAACTAAATAACGTGTTTATAGATTCAACAAGTTTTGGAGTACGTACGATACAATATTGGAAGACATTTCTCGAATAAAAGTATGTGTAATGAACACTGAACTATGATTCTTTCGGGAAATCAAAATATGTTACAAGCATAGTCTAAAGCTGTTCATATGTACGTTTCTATACAGTGTGCCCGCGCATAATTTTATATTTCTGTTATTTCGTTATTTGTTTGGGCAGAATAAGCTGAAACTGGACAATGTACAAGTATATTTCCCATTTTTCTAGAAGGTCTTCCAGACTGATTCGACCTGTCAGTCTACAAAATGGGAGATCCATACGTGGGGTGCAAGTAATGTCCTGTGATATAAATGAAAACTCGGGTGAATTTAAAGTAAGGAAAACTATGTACCTTAGTTAGGTATTTTCATTTTACATAACGCAATGTTGCTTTCGAAACTGACGTATCATTTTTATATAGGAGAACTATGACTGCATGAAAAGTGTAATGCAAAAGTTCAATACAGTTATTGAGGAAAATTTGGCTACTCGCAACTTGAAAGCAAGAACACTTCACCAATCGAGAAACAAATTATTCATCCGAGATCGAATTGATAAACTTATAGACAATGGGACGTCATTTCTTGAGTTATCACAGATAGCTGGATATAAAATGTATAAATCAGACGAGTTACCTGCTGGCGGTATTGTCACTGGTATTGGTCGAGTTTCCGGGTAAGATTTTGTTGGAATACGTGAGTTTCGTACCTGTCCTTGAAATCATGCAAATTTTATCTGGACCTGGGAAATTCGCTCCTATTGATGGAATGTAACTTATTCGAGTTATTTGCCGAAATAGTTTTTGTGCCTCATTTAACAAATACAGCTGTTTTGCTGATAACGATGATTATCGTTTAGGTTGTATAGTGAGTTGCTGCTGATGAAATAGAACTACACATAATAAATTTAAATAACAAATATGAACAACATCGATGGTTATTTTAAATTAGCAGTTTTTCTATATTTCCATGAGTTGTAACGTAAATTACTAATTGTACATTGTTCTCATGTTACAGAGTAACTTGTATGATTATTGGCAATGATGCTACAGTCAAAGGTGGTACATACTATCCAATTACTACGAAGAAACACCTTCGAGCTCAAGAAATAGCTCTACAAAATCGTCTCCCGTGTATTTACTTGGTTGACTCCGGCGGTGGAAATTTAATCTACATGGCTGATATATTCCCCGATAGAGATCATTTCGGAAGAATTTTCTACAACATGGCTACAATGTCAGCAGAAGGAATTCCTCAGGTGTTTGAAAACCTCGTTTATGTTTTTATCGTCGGAAACCTTGAGTGCATTTATTAACATTTTCTCTTGTTCTGGAACAGATTGCTGTTGTGATGGGAAGTTGTACCGCCGGTGGTGCGTATATTCCTTCAATGGCTGATGAAAGTGTAATAGTAAAAGGGATCGGAACCGTATATCTGGCTGGCCCGCCGCTAGTTAAAGCAGCTACCGGTGAAGTTGTTACTGCTGAAGAGTTGGGTGGAGCTGATGTGCATTGTAGGTGAGGTATCAAAAATGTTGGTAATTGAAAAATTCTCAGGATCAATATCTTGAGTGTTCGGTGGAAATAATTTGCTAAATGCAAACAAAATGAATTGCATTCTGAGTCGATTGTATTTGCATCGTAATACATTTTTGGTATGATTTACTATTGAATAATTTGTATTAAACTTCATAATTTAAATTCGCTTAGAACGTCGGGCGTAACTGATCATTATGCTAAAAATGACGAACATGCTATTCATATTACGAAGAGAATACTGAGTAGAATAAAGAATGACAGAGGCGAGCAATCAGCATTACCATCCTTGTCATCGTTTTCGAATTACGTGAAACCTAAACCGCCTTTATATCCTCCTGAATATTTGTACGGGATTTTGAATCCACAGAAGAAGAACAATTTTGATATGAGAAAGGTAAAACTCGAGTACTACCGAATTCCGAGCTCTGATGTTGAATTTCTTCGTATATTTTGCTTAACTATTTTTATTTTTACTCATCGATTTTCGATTTAGATAATTGCTTGTTTGGTTGATGGCTCAGAATTTAACGAATTCAAAGCCAAGTTCGGGGAGACATTACTCACCGGTTTCGCCCGTATAAACGGATATTTAATCGGCATCGTAGCCAATAATGGCGTTTTATTTTCAGAAAGCGCGTTAAAGGTAATTGGTTTTATTTATTGGTATAGTGCTTTTGAGTAAAAATTGCAAATCTGAGTATCTCGAATCTTATTTTGGTTACAGGGTACTCATTTCATCGAATTATGTTGTCAAAGAAAAATCCCATTACTTTTTCTGCATAATGTAACAGGTAAGATTCTTTCAAGTCGTCTCTTCCCTTCCCATTTTGATCGTAAGTGTCTCGAAGATGATTTTTCTTTCCAGAACCTGAAAAACGCCAGTATCATTCTAATGTTATGTTTTCTGGAGTTCATTCGAAATAGCTAGATAAATGCGCGATATCTTTGAAATTTAAGGAAGAAGGAAAAAAGGATTCTTCTTCCAAAAAAAGTATACAGTCAAATCCATTTAGAAGATAGTTAGCTGACTTTCAAATAAAAACTTTGAAAATGTGAAGATAATATGTGTTTTGATTGCTTAAATGATATTCTCTATTGAAAAAATTAAGTCCCCTTTCTCCTTCCTGTCGTTCAAAAATGTCGCTGCAGTAAAACGCCTCTGGACTGCTGAGGACGAAAGAGACGATACACAGAGTAAAGACATAAAAAATGGAAAGCAGTGGAAAACAGCCAGACATTTAAAGGAACAAGAAGTTTAAGGAGCGAGCTACAGATCCTCGAATTCATTTCCTACCTCGTTTCAAATTTATTCTTCGTAGAAAAATAATCTAAATTATTACTTTATTTTATATTTTTTTCATTTTAGGTTTTATGGTTGGCAAAGAAGCAGAAGCAGGAGGTATCGCTAAGCATGGTGCTAAAATGGTCACAGCAGTAGCCTGTGCCCAAGTACCAAAAATCACTTTGATTGTGGGAAATTCTTACGGGGCTGGAAATTTTGGAATGTGCGGTCGGTCTTACAGGTAAAAATAGTTTTTCATTATTCTTGCTTTTTCTAATTCGTTTCCGTTAGGCTACGACAATAATAATGTGGAGATTCTGTGTTCCCCTCTTAAAATTCAACGGTTTCATATCTGGTCCTTATTTTGGTCTTTCGTTTTTTTAATGCGGCACTTTTCAAATCGGTTCCGCGTCTTAAAAAGGGCCACGTTTGAACAAAATTGCTCAACGGTAACCTGTGCTTCAAGGGGGTCAAAATTCGTATAGGAATCAACATCCAGAGTATTTGAGATCCTTTAGCAGCTGGAGCCCCTTAATATGAGCCTAAAAACACTTTTCTGTTTTAAATGAGGATCTTGAACATCGCTGAATCCTTTTCTTAACTTTTCCTCCTCCCCTTGACCATTGAGGTCCCATGGGCACTTGAAAATTGGCACAATTGAAATTTAGCTCCCTGTAGAGCCAACGTGGTTGAGAGGAGAGCAAGAGTGACATCGGAAATGGATTCAGCGACCTTTGAAATTTCCATCTCAAAAATAAAAAAAATTTTAGATCTATATGAAAGGGATCCAGCTGTTGGAGAATCGCAAATTCTCAAATTTAATGTTAATTCCTGTAAGAACTTCAACCCCCTCGAGGCACGCATTACTCTTTAGCGATTTTCTTGAAACTTCGGACAGCATTTGTTTTCCAATTTATGGAACAGATTTGAAGAAGGGGCTGCAACGAAAATACTGGTTTTATTGCTAGTAAGCTACGCTTATCGTTCACAATGTCCTGATATTCAACAGTGACCATTAAGTCGAAATAAAAAACTTAATGCGCCCGAAAGTAGAATTATTCATTTTAAGAAATAGGTTACGTTGAAGTATTAAAAATATTAGTACGCAGTTTTGGACGGTTCGAAAATACTCCTTTGAAACTTGGTCTACTGTTCATTCAGTTTATCAGAGCAGAAAGATTGATTTGTTTCTAATATGACTCATTTATTCTCAATTTCAGTCCGAGGTTTCTGTATATTTGGCCGAATTCTCATATTGCGATCATGGGAGGCGAACAAGCTGCCGATGTCTTGACCACCGTTGGAAAATTGGTTAGTAAATTGAATCATTAACTTTGGTTTGTATTTGAGTTGTGTCACAACAACGCGTTCAGGCAGTCGCATATTTTTAACGATAGTTCTCTTCAAGCTGTTAGATGACGGTCCTCGGCTGAAACAGAAAGTAAAATGTTCGAACAATGAATTACATAAAAGTAGGAATTGATGAGTAGTAACGAGAAACATCATTACTTATGTGATAAATATTCTACAAAACAAAAGTTAGTAGGTATTTATGTTAATATTACATGTTGTTGTTATAGTCCTTTGTTTGTCGACTAGTAGGTTGCGTTTGTCCACTTTTTTCTCTCTTGTGCGAATTCTCTCATTTCTGAGAAAGATTTACATTTTGTGTCCTTCATTATCTGCTCTTCGTAGCTCATTCTTGGCCTTCCTTTCCAGTTTCTTCCTTCAACCATTCCCTCTAGCAGAATAACAATATCCCTGGATGTCTTATATTATGATATGACCTATAACTTCAACTCTTCTCTTTACGATTACATTCCAATTCTCTCATTTCCTTCCTATTCGCCTCAGTACTTCATCATTCCTCATAATTTCTGTACATTTGATTTTCACCATTCTCCAATAACTCCACATTTCAAAAGCTTCAATTCTTTTTCTTTTTTGTATTCCTGTTGTCCAGGTTTCATATCCATGCAATGCTGTGCTTTAAAGATACGTTTGCAGAAATCTCAGCCTTACTTTTAAGTCTATATTTGTGCCGAATATGTCTCCTTTTTGAAAAAGAAATCTCTTAGCTTGTTCCATTCTACTCTTTATTTATATTTACTTTTTCCGTCTTGCGTTATCAGACTACCTAAGTATTTAAATTCCTTTACCTCATTTACTTTTGTCACCTCCTATTTCCTTATTTTTTGGATTTTGTTCCTATCTCTTGATTACCATCAGTTTTGCATTATTTTATTTATCTTCATTTCATATTTTGTTTTCAATTTTTCATCCAACTTTTTCTATGTTTTCTTCAAGTCTCCTTCTTTCTACTATTGCAATGTCATCTGCAGACCAACGGTCTCCCCTTGTATTATCATGCCTGATTTCCTTACATTCATTTCTTCAATAATAACTGTTTTTATAAATAGTTTAAACAGTACTGGTGACAAAAAGCAACCTTGTCTTAATCTTTTTTGAATTTTCGCTTCTCTCACTTTATCCTCAATTTGTATTCGAGCCTTTTGATCCTTATTTTATTTATTTTTTATAAATTTACAATTCTGATTAGAGGGTAGATCGGTAGATCACCGTATAACCGCCCACCGTGAGGCATGAGTCTCAGATACGTTTCTCCATCTACGTCTGTCCTGCGTTATACTAGTCCGTTGTGACTTTACTAATTTTATAATTTCATCCACCCATCTAGGGGCCGGTCGTCCTCTTTTTCTTTTGCAATCGAAAGGTAGGTATCCATCATGTTACCGCCAAGTTCCATTTCTCGAAGGCTTTCTCCTTCGCCATGTGGCCCGCATACATATTTATTTTGATTTTTTTGCATATGTACCGCATACTTTTTGTTTCATTTCTTTTATTTTTTCGTTTTTAATTTTATCCAACTCTTTTAACCCAAGCAATTTTCTTAACATGGCATTCTGTGTTCTTTTAATTGTTTGCATTTGTTTCGTTAATAACCATGTCTGAGCACCATAATAATATGTCAATACTGTGTATACGCAACTTTCTAACACTCTTACTTTCTTTTTGATATATACCCCACCCCTGTAAATTTTCTTATGTGACCAGAATGCTTTTCTCGCTTTCGAAATTCTTGCTTATATTTCTTTGTCTATTTTGTTTGTAAAGGATACTATATTTGCCCTAAGTATTTGTATACATCGATCCTTTCAATTTTAACCCCATTCATCATTCTTATCTCGCAAAATTCTCCTGTCTTGTACATTACTTTTGTTTTCTCCATAATAATTTCTAGTCCAACTTCCCCACATTTTTCTTCGAGTGCCATTTCTTCAAGTTTCCCTATTTTGCCGCTGATTAACACTATATCGTCTGCAAACCTCAGGTTGCTCAGATGTTTTCCATTCACTCTAATACCCTTGTCCTCCAAATTCAGTTTTCGAAATGCTTGTTCTAAAACTCTGGTGAATATATTAGGTGATAGTGGATCCCCTTGTTTCACCCCCCCCCCCTTTGAATTTCAAATTCTTGACTTATTTTATCCGTTTTTATATATGCTTCTACCTGATTGTACAGATTGTGTAGGATTTCGATAATTTGTCTGGGCAGCCCCGATCCGCTAGCGCCAGCCAGAATTGATCGTGATAGACTGAGTTAAATGCTTTCTTAAAATCAACAAACATCAAGTATACTGCCATGTTGTGTTCTCCAGCCTTTTCCATTAGTTGTCCTAACGTATGTGTATGATCTGCTGTTGAGAAACCGTTCCTGAACCCCGCCTGTTCTAGCGGTTGTTATACCTCTAATAGCTGCGGTATAATCTTTCTTTCAGGATTCCCATGAACATTTTGCAAATGTTATTTGATATTGATCCTTGTACAAGTTCTACATTACTCTTCTTTCTTCATGCTTAACTTCTATCTCCTTCAATATTTGAAACATTTTTGACCATTCAACATTATCAAAGCTTTTTCTAAATCTACAAATGATATATGTATATATGTATTCAAACCTGTTTTCACTTTTTTCCTCCTGCCTAATAAAACTCTTTATATAGAATTGCTTCCCTAGGTGGTTCCTCTACCAAAGTGATCTTCTTCCACTCTTTCCTCCATTTTATTTTGTTTATTTAGAATCCTAGCTAAAATCTTTGATGTCTGCGAGTATAAACTTACAGTATGATAATGTTCACATTTGCTTGCACCTGCTGTTTTAGGGATTATAATCAACCTGATGTACTGGAAATCTATTGGCATTTCTCCTTCCTTGTACATTCTGCCAATTAATCCATGTAAATTTAAAAAAAAAACTTCTGCGTTCTTGAATAACTCACTAGCCATTTCATGAACTCCATTTACTTTATCTGCTTTCATTTCTTTCAGAGCCTTATCAAATTCCGATTCCAAAATAGGATCTCCTCTTTCTTCATCCTCTATACTATCTTCTGTCCCCATACATTCAGTTATTCCTGCTCCATTCGTGTCTAGTTTTTCAACGTATCTCTTCCATGTTTTTATTTTGTCTTTTTTAGAGAGTCTAATGATTTTCTTTTTTCATCAGTTAAATTATTTGTTCTTTCTCTTCTTGCTCCAAAATATCTTTTTACTTTATCATATGACTGATCTAGGTTCTCTGCTTTCATTAACTCTTCAATTCTCTTACAGTTCTGATTAATCCATTTTTCTTTGACCTTCTTACATTCTCTCTTGATTTGATTTCTTAAAACCTTATATTTCTCCTTACTTTCTCTATCATTGGTTTGTTTATACTATCTTCTTTTTCCCATTAACTCTAGTATCTTACCTGGGTTCTCTTCTTTCAATTATTTGAGTACCTATTTTCTTCCTGGCTGCTAGAATTATTATTATTACTTTTTCAGTGCTATCCACTCCCCTTCAATATCATTTCCTTGGCGTGATTTACAAAGTTCTTTCGTTATTTCGCTTTAATATTCTTCTCTTTTCTTTACCTTCTCAATCATTTCAAATTCCCTTTTCTTTTTACTTTCCTCTTATTTAGTTTTTTTAATTGAAGCCTGTATTCCATCACTTCTAAATTGTGATCACTATCTACATTTGCTCCTGGGCATGTATTACAATCCAACATTTGATTTTTATATCTTTTTCTCATTATAATACAATCTATTTGATATATTCTTTCATCTTCTGGGCTTTTCCAAGTGTATTTTCTTCACTCATGATTTTTTAACAGCATGTTTCCGATAACTTCTACTCCTCTTCCACCTACTTGGACGTTCCAATTTTCCATTACAATTGAATTTTCTTTTCTTTTTACCTTGGCCAAATATGTACTTCATCCATTTTCTTCATCCATTTTTTTTACTTCTTCTTTACTGTAATTACCTATAGGCATATAAACTTAGACTAGGTATCCCTAAAGATACTGGTTTTGCTGAAATTTTCACCATAAATGTTTTCGCGTTATGTTGGATATAACGTTGCACTCTATTCCCTACAGTTTTATTCATAACAAGGCCCATGCCTGCTTGCCCTCCTTTCGCTGTGGTATTAATTATTCTATACCGCCCCCCCCCCCGTCCATAAACCATTTTCTTCTGGCCATCTTTCATTTAATTTTTATCTTTTCATCTCTTTCTTTAAGTTCTCTAATTTGCCGACCTCATTCAGTGTCCTTACATTCCATGTCCCTTATTCTTAATTCTGTTAGTTTTTCACTAGGTAGTCTCCACCCGGATAATCGAATGGGAGACTTTTTGTGTCCGGAATTATTATTTGCTTTGTGAGTTGCTGTCAACCTGTCATAATTGTGGTGGTGGAAACGCATCTCCAGGGAAGAATACTGATGTAGTTTCCCCTTGCTTTCATCAGAATTTATCTGTCGGAGTTTTCTTTTTCCTTAATATCACATAATATGCTGTACAGTGTACCAATTAAATTTTGCTTAATAATCATAGTATCATATTCAAGACGAATCGGAGAAGCTTAGTCTATCTTGTGATTCATTAGTTTAGTATATCACTGTTAAGAAAAGGCTAATGTTCCTAAATTTTTAGAAAACAGTGGATTTTACCAGAGGAATTCTATTTTTTTTTCCTCTTGGAAATCGTTTTTCTTCTTTGGAATTGTGCGATCCCCATCTGGAGAAACGTCTGACGGGGTTTTTGTTCTAGAATGGTGGCTCTGTGTAAGTATTCAGGTATTTAAAATTAGGCTTACGTCGATGGGAAATCAGGGATAAGAAAAGAAGTAATGGAAAAAACGCATTCTGTTATTTAGGCATTCTTGGATGTTTGCAAAACGCGATTAGAAAAGTTCATCAATCATTAAATTTTCAAGGGTCCGTTATACATGACAAACTTTACTTATTCTGCAGTATTATGTCCGTCTATTTTAGTGTCTATGAAATGTCTGAGCGTTGTGTAGGCTTTTACTATGGATTGTAAAATGCTCATGCGACTGCAAAAGTATAAAAAAATGTTGAATAATTAAGTTAAGGATTTTCAAAACCTTGATACACTTACATTTCTTACTTATCGGATTTGCTTTGTGAGTATTTTTGCATGTCGTAAATTCGCGTGGGTGGAATGTTCAATGCGGTTCCGTTCGAACCAATAATTTTTCTTTTTTGTTCTCAACTGCAATACGGGCAATACTTTTTTATTTATTTAATAACATTACGGGGCGGTTGATGGTCTGCGTACCGCGTACGTAATTTTGCATACTTGAGTAATGACTTTGCGGGCATAGTAGATTCAGTGATAGATTACAGTTTGCGGTTGTTTCGCTCCCGTTTTATTTACAAGGCAGCTGTATTATAAATTGAGTCTTATAAGGAACATTAGAAAAGGGTTAATCAAGTTTATTTTATTTCGGTGAAACATTGGCGTCAGGCTGTGTGTCGTGACCTCGAGAAAAATTCAGTTTCGGGCGTATATAAGTTACCTGTGCTGTGTGATCTACTGTTTATTTCTGAAGTACGAGTATATGGAATAAAAACGAAACGCTTATCAGTTTTCTGTAAAATTTTGGCTGCAGAGTTTTTGTAATTCTGTTTTCGAGTTTTGGCACTGTCGTCGTCTTTAATTTTCATGCCTGATTTATTTCACTTTTCTCAGTTTACATTTCAAAATTTGTTTACAGAATTTTCGAATTTTGTAATATTACGTAGTGTGACTAATGGAAGGCCAAACGCCTTGTTCGGAATTTTCAGGAACTTTATATTAGGTACTTTAATTCCCCCCCCCCCCCCACAAAAAAAAATGCTGATGAGCTCATTGTTGACTGAATTCCTCCTAATGTAGGCGGACAACATTTTTATTTTCTTCAAATAGGTTGAAAATCCAGAACTCGAATTTTTGGACCTTCAAGGCCAATAATTGTTCTTGATATGTACTCGATAGATTGTCATTCTCGCTCAGTATAATTATTAAAGCGTTGGAAAATTATTTGAAAAAAATCTGTTGCAAATTTTTGGTCCCCCAAAATCAGATGAATGCAAACACATGTGAAAAAAATAGTTGATTTCGCCGAATGCGTTCGAAATGCGATTATATGAAGTGAGGACCAGATTTCCAAAACGCCCATAGTCCAAAAAGTCGAAAATCGAGTTTTTAGCGCAATCTGGTGGAGAAAGTCAAAAGGCACCTTTCAAAGTTGGTTTCACGATTTTATCACGACTTAGAGCTAGCTAAACCTTTCTTTCGTTCTTTTTTATAATACTGACTTACTTGTTTTTTCAAATTTTATGGATATAAGCCCCTTACGACTGTAAGTTATGCTTGCTTTTCCCTGTCGGGGGGGGGTACAAGGATGTTTGACGGGTGGAGGGGGTGGGCATTGTTCACGTGTGCCTCGTTTACCGGAATGGTCATCTCTAAGCTGTATCTTCCGATTTCCGACAGTTTCTTGGTCAAGATGTATGAATTTGACCTTTCACAAGTTATATGGTCTGCCAAAACGACCTAAGTCCATAACTTCCCCCACTTCGCGCTCCCGTAGCTCGAAGACTGTTCGCACTCCAACCTTCATACTTGGGATCAGTGTTATCACTTATCGTTCGCGAGTCAGAATGTTTTTTCGATTTCCCAACATTTCGTTTTTAGGACTGAGCACGTATGGAGGTCAAGGACTGAAGTTTAAAAAAAATATCCGAAATACTTATTTCCTCTGTTTTTGGTCTGACAACTCAAACTCAGATGAAAGTGGACAGTGGTATATTTTTTTACAAGTTATTTGGAATAGTGCCCCAGTAGTCACGAAAAGGCACCATTCTCACTGGGAGTTTGAATCCCTCTGCCATAAATAGAGGTTTACTTAAAATTTTGAAGACTATCAAATTTGTAAAGAGTTGTTAAACAAAAATTGTTCTATGCTAGATTCCTTATAAAATCGGGATTTTTTAATTTTTTTGTACCCGTCCCCGGAGCGTCGTCAGTATGGGAGGAGATTCAAAATAACCCTCTATTGTACCAGATGTTAGGACAGGCCTTATGGAGAAAATAACAGTTTGTTTACCTTTTTTCTTATGTTGCTGGGTTTTGAAAAAACTAGGAATGTAAATTTTGCATGTTGCAACTTCCCGCCACCATAGCAATCCAGCATTCTAGGGAATTTTTTTGCCCCCTTACCTTCACCTCTGATACTAAATTGCGTGTTTTTGTTTCATTGACTTATGCTGAGGTTTTCGGAGTGTCTTTCCGATGATAAGGCCATCAGTTTCTTTCCTTCTACTCTTCCTTCGAGCAACAGTGATATTATTATTCTTGGGTGTCTCAAATTATGTCCTATTAGTTTATCAAGTACTTCCTTATTCCTTACCTTATCCGTCCATTTGATGGTAAGTATCCGCCTATAGCACCATATCTCAAAAGCTTCGATCCTTCTCTTCTCTGGGTTTCCTATGGTCCAAGTTTCACATCCATACAAGGCTGCACTCCAAACATAAGTTTTCAAGAACAATTTTTTGGTTTCCAGATTTATTTTTGATTTGGAAAGATCACTTTTTTGATAAAATGCTAATTTGGCTTGTGCTATTCTGCTATTGAATGAAGTGGGAGAAGCGAAAATTCAAAAAGAATTCAAACAAAAGGTTGCTGTTGGTCACCAGTACTGTTTAACCCACTTGTAGAAAAAGTAATTGAAGAAATGAATGAAAGGACATCAATCGTGATAGTACAAGGGGAGGTGGTTAGAATGATAAGATTTGCAGATGACATTGCAATAGTGAAAAGATGTAAACAAGAACTAAAGAAAGCATTGAAAACGTTGGATGAAAAATTTGAAATAAAAAATAAAATAAAGATGAGTAAGAATAGAACAAAAATGTGGTAGTCAAAAGGTGGAAACAAAATCCAATAAATATGGAAATAAAATGTGAAAAAATAAAGAAGGCAAAGAAATTTAAATGCTAATTTGATAACCCAAGATGGAAGAAGTAAAACAGAAATAAATAGTAAAATGAAAACAAGCGTTTTTTTATTTTTTTATTTTCTTTAAAAAAGAGACGTATTCCGGGCAAATATAGATTGAAAAGTAAGACTGAGATTTTTTAAAACGTATATTTGGAGTATAGCATTGTATGGATGCGAGGCCTGGACAATTAGGAACATAAGAAAGAAAAAGAATAGAAGCTTTTGAAAGCATTTTCTTCTGGCCATCTCACTTCCTGTTATATCTAGCTTTAACCGTTCCATCTCTTTCTTTAAGTTTTTTAATGCGTCCACCTCATTCAGTGTCCTTACGTTCCATGTCCCTATTTTGAGTTCTGATATTTTCTCACTAGGTAGTCTCCACTCGGGCATCCAAATGGGAGACTTTTAACGTCCAGAATTATTATTTACTTTGTGAGTTGCCATCATTATTGTGGTGGCAACGAACATATGACACTCTCGTAAGAAAAATCCAGAGAGCAAAGATCATTATGTAAATACTTTAAAATGAGAAATAATTACGAAAATTAAAGATTTATATATTTTTAATCCAAAAAGTTTTTAAAGTTTTTAGCATTTGTAAACTTTTGGTTTCTAACAAAATTCTTATTCTCAGATTTCAAGTGAATAGGTAATGATCTTTGCTCCGTGTGTTTTTCTTTCGGGAGTCAAAGAGTAAAAATACATTCGTTGGCCCAATGACGGGTATTTTTGCTAACAGAATTGAATCTTTATTGAGAATGATTTGTTTTATTCTTACCTTCACTTTGCCTTTAACAACAGCCACAATTATATTTTCAGTTTTTCCTCAAGAATCAAGATTTCCTCATAATTAAGTGCATTTTTTATTTTCCAAATTAAAAAATAGATTAAGGAAGTTTTGAAGTATCCCACAACCCACTTGGTACTTTGAGGATTCCTGATCAACATGATTTTCATCACTGATATCAAATTATTCTGTAAATTTTTGTGTGCAATTTATTTGGACTTGACAAATTATTTTAGTCCCTGTAAGTGCTGGGTAAAAAAATCTCAATGAAATTGAAAAAAACACAAGATAACACGATTTAAAAAACACGTTTCAAACAAGAAAAAAACGTTTCAAAACACTTATTCGTTTTAAGACAATGATTGTTCTTTTTCGTCGTTTTAAAACATGCCAACCCTGCTCCTATATGCCTTAGTTCATCTTTCATCCTCCAGGGCCACGCCAAGGTAGCACATATAGAGGGGGCAAAAATGATAAGATGATCTAAAAATGAGATCATCTTATTCTACGTTTACGATAATTGCATCAATTTGTTATAAATACGGCTGGTCTGAAAAATGAAACAAAAAAAAAGCGAGGAATACCTTATTACGTATGAAAAGAGAGCGTCGGCGATGTGCACTTCCAAGGTAGTCTACGTTAATTCGAGCGCTCAGTTTGGATTAGCAGGTCTGCCGAACAGCCGCGATTCGAAATCAGTGATGCTAATTTTTGAACCGAGTCCAAGTATTCGGAATTTATCAATCAGCTGAGTATACGATTTTAAGGATACGATTCTATGGTCAAGAACACGAGAAAGTTGTCGACGTAGATACTCAACGTCGTTGATACCGGAAAAGATTAAAAGACTAGGATGTACTACTTTTTTTTTCTTTCTTCTTTCTTTTAAGTGATGGCTCCGTGACTCATTGATTGGCTAACGGCCATCTAACCAGCTTGCCAAAATTGATAATTTTTAAATTATAAATCGAAAAAAATATTACAGCTGATTCTGGTAAAACTGACTTCAGTACTATTCAATAAGGCTAATACGTTACAACGGGTGTTTTTGTTTACAATGGCGCCTGTAGGTTTATACAAATTAAACATTTTAGTCAAGAAGCAGGCGCGAAAAACTCACGCACGGTTGCCTGCACTTGAATTTTAAGCGTATATTCCTTGCCCTCATATGTTTGATACAATCTCTTACACCCCTTGAATCGATTAAATTATTAATTGTTAATTCAGAAAAGTTCTTCAGTCTCAGTATTTAAGGAAACCCGTAAGGTATAATAATACTTGCTCGTCAATTTACATGCAACAACTAAAAATCCTCAAGTACCAGTTATTCAGAACGTGGCTGTTCCCTCCTATTCAGTCTACACTAGTACATCTAAAAATCCTTCTCTACTAGGAATCATAAGAACGTGGTGACAAAAATCCTTGGACACTAGTATTTACCCTTAAAATCAACTATGTGTATTCAAAGGTACATCAACATTATGATTTTATTTTATTTCTCATGACAGAAATTCGTCAAATTGGTAGCGATGTGTATTTAAGTAAACACCAACTTGAATACTTGATAGGTGCTGCCGTTTATACGATCGATGAGAGAAAAAGCTCAATCTGTCACAAACTAATTGAACCATACTAATTGAGAAAAAATCACCCCGTGCTCAGAACTTCATTTTTTTTAAATTTGTAAAAAAATGTGAATCAATTGGTTTTCGTTTTTGTATTATTTCTTTAAATTTTTTTTTTTTTTTTTTGTAAGTTATTTTTGGTGAACATGAAATGTTGTCTACAGAAAATAGCTTTCTCTTGCAACTTCTACGAGAATGCCTTACAACCGTACTAGGTATTCCTCTCCTTTTAGTAAAAAATTTCACATTTCGATTCTTACGATTTTTTTCTTCTAGATTTGAGTAAGTATCTAGCCATTTTTTAACACCCGGTTGGAATTCAGTATTTATTCATATCATTTTCATACAATCTGTAAATTAATTCATGTAAATTTTCTAAAACTACTTCTCCTGTGTTCTTGAATAACTCACTAGTAATCTCATCAATTCCATTTGCCTTACCGGGGTTTCCTGCTTTCGGTTGCTTCTCAATTTTTTCATGATTCTATTAATCCATTTTTCTTTTACTTTCTGACATTCTCTCTCTATTTGATTCCTTGAAGCCTCATATTTGTCCATACTTTCTCTATCATTAGCTTGATCATACTTTCTTCTTTCGTCTCTTAACACTAGTATCTTACTTTTCATCCATGGTTTTCTCCTTTCTATTATTTGAGTACCTAATTTTTTCCTTGCTGCCAGATTTATTGTTTTTTTTTTTTAAAGTGCTATTCTTTCCCCTTCAGTATCATTTCGTTCCTGTGATTTACGAAGTTCTTTCGTTATTTCTTTTCGATATTCCTCCCTTTTGTTTACGTCTTTCAATAACTATAAATTTCATTTTTTTTGGCTTTCTTCTTATTCATCTTTTTAAATTTAAACCTACAATTTCACTACTACTAAGCTGTGATCACCATCTATTTCCGCTCCTGGGTTTGTATTACAATCCAACATTTGATTTTTATATCATCTTCTTCTTGTTATAATAATATATAGTATACTACTGCACAAGCAGCGAAAGTGAGAAATATCGCATCGTGTTCAATGAATACAGAGCATATTTTAAGCAGTTTTCACTGGGCGGCACTAATAATTATTTTAAGCGACCATTTTTTCTTGTGTCATATTTTGCTACATACATAATGCTTTTTTCCCTATAATACTTTTAATAATTTTTCTTCCCCTCCCCTTCCTCAAATTAAATTAATTTTTAGTGATAAAAATATCGTTCAGTTTCAATGTTGACATCATGACCAGAGGGGTTTATTTAAATTTTAATTAATTAAATCAAACTAAATACAATAAAAACAAGTAATAACTCCAGTACTGTATTGAAAGTAATATTTGTTTCAATCTATTTTTCAGAACAAAAAAAAATAAAATAAAATAACTAACTCATTTAACCAAATTTGGTTCCAGTGATTTAGTACCATAATGAGAGCCCCAAATGAAATAAAAATCTAAAAACTAAAAACAGACTTACGAGTGACTAACTATGTATCACCAAATTATAGTTTCAATACGTGCCATAACAAGAGTAAAAAAACAACGAAAAACTAGGACCTGGTTTGATTTTAGTACCACAATGAAAGTGTAATATTTGTTTCATTATTTACAACAAAACTAAAAAAGGAATTGAAAGAAAAACCAAGTTAGTTTTTAGTTGGTACCACAATAAAAATATCATCGAACAAGAAGTAACAACAAAAAAATATCACTTTTTAAAAATTTAAGCTTATCAGTAAAGAAAAAAAAATTAATAATAAAAAAATAAAAACTATGACCAAATTTGGTTTCAGTACTATAATTAAAGTAATACCTGTTTCAATATTCAATATTTACATAACAAAAAAAAAACCTACCTTCTAAACGTTTATAGGCATATTACTAAATTATAAAAGTAACTTTCGTTTCAGTAACAGATATTTTGGTAATGAAAACAAATCTGCTAAGTTAGTTAATTATTGAAATGTAGGTATAATAATAAGAAACTACTAAGTTATATATATAGTACTTATAAAAAATTTAAACGAAAACCAAAAAACTCGTACACTAGAAAAGAAAATTTAAACTCATAGTTGGGGGGGGGGGAGCAGTGGGTGAGTATTTTTATTTTCAAGAGTTATGTACAGAACCTTATCGGCACAATCGTACTTCACTACGCGGCGCTAGTGCTGCCCATTTTGTATGTTATTTTATGGCCTGGAAGCTAGATGAATAGCGCCACGAGCGTAGCAAGTAGCGTTAATTGAACAGTTGCGGTACTCACGAATCGCTGCTGGTACCGTGATGCTTTTTTTACCGAATAGAATACGCACTGAATGCATATCTACAATGTTCTTTTAATACTAATTCAAGCAACAAGTTCCGTTGAATTAACTTCAACGTTCCAAATTCAAACGTCAACCGTCAACCGTCCTCAAATTTTTAAAGAGCAGGATTTGGGAGCTGTCATTTCCGACCAATAGAAATCGTCGATGATGCAAGCCGTGGCGTAAAGAAAGAAATGTGACGTGTCACAAGAAAAGGGCCTCAGTGTTCACCTACCACTCAGGTCCTATTCTTGTGACACGTCACAAATATTTTTAACCACGGCTTTGTATTGTCGCCACGGGCTTCATCGTTATCATTGTTGTCAAATCGGATTTCGGAATAAACATAATTTTCGCTGTCTGAAATAATCGCAATTTCGCTGCATGAGTTTAAAAAATGTATTTGATATCTTCTTTCATTTCCTGGGCTTTTCCGAGTGTATTTTCATCTCTCATGAATTTTAAACAAAAGGTTTCCAACAACTAATTTATATTCTTCACAAAATTCTATGAGCGTCAACCCTCTTTCATTTCGCTCTCCTGAACCATGTTCTCCGCATACCCCTTGTTCTTTTCTTCCTCCTACTCTGGCGTCCCCATCTCCTATTACAATTAAATTTTCTTCTCCTTTTACATTGCTTTAATACTTCATCAATTTCTTCCTAAATTTTTTCTATTTCATATAAACTTGGCCTACCACTAAAGATACTAGTTTTGTTGAAATTCTGACCATTAATATTCTCCCGTCGTGTTGGGTATAACTTTGCACTCTATTCCCATCAGTCTTATTCATAAGAATACCTTCGCTTGCTTGCCCTCTTTTCGCTTGATTATTCTATATGCTTCCTCGTCCACTAATTATTTCTTCTGGCCATCTCATTTCACAAATTCTGTTTTATCAATTTTTTATGTTTTCATCTCTTTTTTTTTATGTTCATTAATGTACTTACCTCATTCAGTGTCCTTACGTTCCATATTCTTATTTTCAGTACTTTCACTAGAGAGTCTGCGCCCAGACATCCGAATGGTCTGAGACTTTTTATGCCCAACATTATTATTACTTTGCGAGTTATCATCGTAATTGTGGCGGTGGAGACGTATCTTTAGGGAAGAATACTGATATAGTTTCCCTTTGCTTTCATCCGGCTGTATTTGTCGGAGTTTTCCTTCTCCTAAATGCCTTTTTAGTTTTTCTTCAAGCCCCCTCACCACGCCTAGGTAGCACACACAGAGGGGCTGTTAAAATGATAGATCATAATCTGCTAAGGGGAATGGTTGAGAAAAAAACAAAACAAAAGGAAGGCAAAGCATGAGCTATGAGGAGCAGATAATGAAGGATACAATGTGTAAATCCTCAGAAATGGAAAGATTAGCAGGGTGAATCTCTGAATAATCTGAAAATTCACTTGCCTGATTTTAAAATTCTCAACTTTCTTACTTCAATTTTTTTTCTGGTGAAATACATGGTAGATAATGTAAGTGAATACATACATATACAAGCGGTCCTACAAGAAACGTCTTGCATGGGGTGGGGTGGGGTAAGGGGACTTTTTGCGTGAAATTCCATCGTAGTGTCAGAAAAAGGCTGGACACTACAATGTTTTAATGTTCCAGGGTTACCAGAATGAAGATCAACAAGTGATACAATTGAGGTCCAAGGATTTCATCAGTATTAATAAGGTCATCAGCGTTAAAAAGTACAAGGAAAACAACGTTATTCCATTGTAGTATCATCTCTTCCATTGTGGTATTCTTCAAAATATAGTTTGATACTACCACGGAAAAAAATCGTATACCTACTACGATAGAAAATTTTAGCATTTTTCCAATTCGGAAGGAAACAAAACTGGTAAACATGCAGAAATGGAGTACAGTAGCATCAAAAACAGTGTTACCTGACGTAAAGAAATTGAAGTCAATTTTTTTGGACTTCAACTCCTCGGCGTATTTTTGTATACTAAGTACTATGGAATGGAAAAACATTGTGGTGCTGTTTTCTGACAGAAGCTTGGCATAAATTCTACTTTAAATTTAAAAATTGAGAAAATTTTATGATTGAGTGATTATACCCACATAGTATTTTGGTGGGACGTATGGCGATGCACGCATGCCAAAGTGGCCCCTATGACACCGCACCCCCGGCCACAGGAACTACCCTTTCGAGTATCGCGTCAGTGACCGGAGGGATGCCTTGGGGCCGGGCCCGAGCCTCCATTTCTACGTGCCGGAACGGTGCGCGCGTCCTACCAGGGCCACCATGGGGTTCCCTAGTGACCGAGGTCCGCACTCCCTGAGCGCTCGCCTGGAAATTTCAGGTCCCCCACGGCCGGACGCGCCATACCTACATAGTGGATAATTAGTTGTCATTTTTTGCATTCAAAAATGAAGGGTACAGAATCAAAATTCACATTTGCCATTTTACATCAAGGGCGCAAATACAAAATCTTTGCTGCGCCTGTGAATGTGCGATATGTGTAACATACTCCATGTTCACAGGCGCAGCAAAGTTATTCCTGCACCCGTGTACAGTATTTTGTATATCTGCGCCCTTGAAGTAAAATGGCAAATGTGAGTTTTGATTCTTTACTCTTCAAATATACCATGCTCCCTTTGTAGAATGATTTAAATTTTGTATGCTACGATGGAAAAAATCTATTTCATTACTTGGGCGCCACTAGAGACATATTTCAAATTCTAAATTTTGGTCTCCATCATAGACTTACTTCAACATCGCTTTTGGTCATGTGACCCATAAGTATAATTTTTTTTTTTTTGTTGATAACACGTTGCTACAGCCAACTTTAGTTAGAAAACTGAGTTCGTTTCAGGACACTACAATGGAACTTTTCCTCTATTTGAGTATTTTTCTCAAATCCGGTGAGGTGCGGGTGAATAGGTCATTGGTGTAAGGGGTGAATGAAGTTTATCATTATTAATTCAAGGGGAAAAAATTACGCTAGTGTTCCCGGTTATAGAGACAGCAAGCGGTTACTGCAATTTTCTGGTGATTCAGAGATTCACCCAGCATAGGAGAGAAACTAGGGAATATATCATTATGTAGAATGAGATGGTCTCATTTTAGGATCATGTCATGCTTATTGTATCTTCTTCTTTTTTTTTCTTTTTTTTTTTTGTTCGTTCATACACGCTAGTTTGAGTATAAGGTAGATACCCTAAAAGGAACGTTTCGTACACGCTTGTGTTTCACCGTCGGTGGCACTACGTTCATCAGTGTCTGTGTTCGTAAGTCGTTATGAACGTATCATTGATCGAAAATTTGAAAAGCGCCTCACAGCTTCTGCGCGCTCGCTCAGATGCCGGAGTGTTTTATTCATTGAAAAATGCGCGTCTTTCGCGGTACGTGAAACGCACAACAGACTTACGCGAATAATTTAGAATTGAAAATATTTTGGTAAATAAATCACTGCCGTGGCGGGCATCGATGAGGGCCGTCAATCGACCGGGAGACAGACGATGCACGCATTAAAACTTAATTCGTGAAATTATAAAGCGTAGTCGTGTTCGGCTATTTTATCTGCACCGAATCGGGTTCGCGTGCGACCGTCCAGAGTATTGGCGAGCTGCAAGCTCTCGAGCTTTTTTTTTTAATGCTGCGATCGCCGGTGACCGTTGATGGGTATTTCCTTTCGCTCCTTCGTTCTCGATCGCTTGTGTAATATCGTTTTTCGTGTTTTCAATTTAGTCGGAAGACGGTAAGCAGAAGTTGAGATCGCAAGTGATGTCGCAATTCGAGGAGCAAAGTGGACCGTACTATGCCAGCGCTAGGTGAGTGTATCCTCAGTATCATCTTACCATTGTGGTGTTCGTATACACTTCGCGTAAATCTGCACGTTTGTTTACGTCTGGTATTTTGCATTTACGGAGGGGCTCAACGATGGACGAAGTTTTACGCACGTCACGTTCCGTTGAGGTGCCAAAAATGTCTGCACTATTTCATGCTTTGGTTGATTGCCATCGGGATTCGAAATAAAACGTGCGGTCGAACTGAATTACCGCACCTTAATGTCGTGCAGTAGTATTTAATTAGTCTGGCAGAATGTCTTAGGTGTACCTGCTGTATAGTTGCTACGGTAGTATTCCAAAGAAATCGCTTGTTCCGTCTGTGTAATGGTACAGTGAAATTAGAACATGAAATAGACACATTTATTATAAAATAGTTTTTTCCGCAAAGTTATTGGGACTAATAATAATACTGGGTCTTTAACCCACAGACCCGTACTACTACCATTTTTACTTTTTTACTTCCCAATCCAACTACAAATCCTTTAATTTATTCTAATGAGCGCATAAACGTGCAGTCAATGTTCAGACAAAAATCGGTGTGAATCTTTACTCATATTTTTGTCATTTTTCGCATTATTTTAACCTTCATTGAAAAACCAGAAATACCAAGGTAGGTACTCAGTAAAATTCATCATTTTCTCATTCTTTAATTTACTCATATTTCTGTCATTTTTCGTATTATTTCAACCTTCCATGAAAAACCAGAAATACCAATGGTCTTTAACCCAGGTGTAACTACCTACTCATATTCTGAAAACCGAATAATTGTTTATCTCTAGTATTTCTAGAGCGCATAACCGTTCAGAAAACGTTCAGACAAAAACAAAGTGATTAGTTTACTCGTATTTCAGGCCTTTCTTAGAGAAATCACCTGTATGTCATTTTCACCTAGGTAAGTATACAGTAAAATTCATCACCCCAGAATTTTATAGATTTTTCCAAGTATTTAATACGTGATGGATGCAACTCATCAATCTGTCCAGAAATTGATATCATTTTCACAAAAACACCTCAAAAATCTACCAGGTCTTTGACCCAATATAACTACCAGCCTTAGTCTGTCCAGAAATTACTATTATTTATTTTGAAAAACGAATAATTGTTTACCAGAGCGCATAACCGTTCAGTCAACGTGCAGGCAAAAATTTTTAATATTTTTTATCTCTCTGACCTAGTATAACTACCCTTCAATTTACACCCCAATTTCTCCAGAAATTGCAATTATTTTTACAAGAAATTACACTTCAAAAATCTACTGGGTCTTTACCCCACTCTCTTATATTTCGCTAAAAATGAATATCAATATCAGAGAAAATACACTTCAAAAAAATTACCACGTAAGCGTACAGTCAACGTGCAGGTAAAAATAATTAAAATATTTGCTGTTATTTTCCTTGAGTTTCATAGATTTTTCACTTTGCACAAGATCACTAAAAATTCAACAGAACAACAGAACCGATGCCCTGTGCCAGGTATTTCATCGAGTCACGAGTATAATGTGATCTTTAACCCACACACCATTCTGTCCAGAAATTGATATCATATTTTAACAAAAATTACACTTCATCAATTTACGGGGACTCTCTCTCTCCGATTGTACTCGTAAAGGTATAGCATCTACATTGGTACAGTTAAACCTGTTCCTTTTCTCCATAACGGTCCTCTCTTCCTCTCTTTTAAAAGAAAAAAATCGCGAATTGAACTCGTCAGCCTAGCTGAGCTTCCAATACAGTACAATAGACTAGATTCTATCAAAGTTGACAGTCTAACAGTACCACTCACAAACTTTCCCATCTCGCTCTGAAAAAAAATCGCGAATTGAACTCGTTAGCCTAACTCACAATTTCATTTCTCTTAACGAGTATTTTTTCTACTTTTCTTTAATGAGATAACTAATTTTACAGCTTCAACCTTTCTCTCTGTGTTTCTCATGTTCTCATGTAGGAGTTGAGACCTACCAACGCTCACATTAAAAGGTTGGGTTTTTCCTTTTAAAATGAATAATAGAAGAGAACAAGTTATCCTGTTCCCCTATAACTAGTATAGAGGTATCAACTCACAAGGATTCTAACTTGTTCAAAAAATTTATGAAAGAAAATATAATTGAAAAAATTATGTCCTCAACTAGTTTCCATATTTACTAAGCTGCTTCTCTACAGCTCAGGGAGAAATGGATTTGTTGTCGAGTAAGTAAAATTATTATTACTATTATTATTATTATTATTATTAGTACCTATTATTATTATTATTATTATTATTATTATTATTATTATTATTATTATTATTATTTAGAGTATCAATTTTCCATTCACTAGCCAAATGAGGATAATTTTTGAAGAGACAATCCACTTGCTGTCTATGAGAATAAAATTGATTTAAAGTCATTGAAAGTTGACCAATTTTAGGATATCTATTCCATAATTTACCAAGCCAACGTAATTTACACCCATGAGTATCAGAAATGTCAAAATTCTCCTTCAATATTATTTTAAAAGTTTGAGACACTACCAGATAAGTGCTCTATACCGCGGACTTGTAGCGGGCTTGAAGCGCTGCTTTACCCGCATTTAGACTAGAGCGCTACGCAATTCGCCTGTCTAAGCAAAGTGGCTGACATCTGGCGGATTTTATACTAACTAACTGAAACGAGGTATCTGGAGCTCATTTTGCATAAGAAATTTAAGTTGTGTCGAGATTTCTAAATAATGAAAGTTGAATTGAAGATTCTGATTAAATATATCGATTTTGCACACAATGAGCTATAAATACACTAATTTGTAAAATTAAGTTTTCCCAAAAACCTTCATAAAACGAATTTAAAGTTTTTTCCCCATGTTTATTATCAGCACGTACCTCATTTCAGCTTTCTGTGTTTGTTAGTATTGGTGTGTACATGTGAACAACACTAGCGACTCTGGTGAGTGCTGGACAAGCCAATAAGATTGTTCTTGGTATGTCAAGGTCAAAGTCATACAGATATTATGTCGCAGCCCTATTGTAAATTCAGCCGAATTGCAAAGAGGCTAGACAGTTTGTAAAACGCCGAGTTTTTGTTTAAAAAAAAATTTCAATCTCAATTAGGCTGAAAATTTTCAGACTTTTTACAACGGGGCCGTTCTTCTCCGGCCTGATTGTGTTCGTACTATTTTAATCACAATAAAGCTAGGTAACCTTAACCAGCCGTATAACAAACAGACTTCATTGACGGTCTAATAAGAATCAGATTAATGTTCTATGGTTTTTAGTATCGATGTATTCGTCGTCCGAATTGAAGTACCTAATTATACTTTATTCTTTATTGGGCAGATTGTTCACCCGAGAAAACCAGAAATACATTATTTTCGTTAAGTAAAACGTATGATCTGGATAGTCCTCGGTACCTAATTTATTTCCTTGTTATTAAAAAATTGGATTCTATTCCATTTATTTAGAACGTGAACCAATCATGGGAGATCCGATCTAAAATGGATCGTATTCCGAAGCCGTTAGACCCTCAAGACGAAATACGAAAATTCATAAATCATGCAGTATCAGCTAAAATACAAACATGTTCCTTACGAAAATGTAAGTTTCGAAGAATAGTCATTATAACAATTCCTACATTGTTTGAACTACAAAGTACAACTCGTAGATTGATGTTAAAGCTTTGATAAACTTCGAATCGGCAAAGCGTTAACCCCGTCATCATCATCGATCATATCCAGTGGAAGCAGAATACCAACCTGTATTTATCTAGGATCGTGTATAATTTCACCTTAGTAAAATTAATAACTTGTAAACAGAAGCTTGAAAACTTCAATCCGCAATTGTCATACGCATGTTCCTTACTTTCACTACTATCGGATACGACTGCTTTCCTTTTTTCTAAAAACCATCAAAATCATTAATAAATTACTACAATACATTTATCTTCATTATCCTGTACACTATTCTCAGTACTTCTGGTCGTAGGTGGAATATATATGTACCTGAAGCCGACGTATCACTTCTAAAAGCATTTTGTACAACATCGTTGCTTTCGTAGTAATTTGTCGTTGAGCCTACAGGCATTTTAGGCATTTTAATGAACCGTGTACCTATGCCATATGCTTTCGTGAGATGATTTGTATTAAAAAAAAATATTTTCGTTATTCTCGTTTCAGTTATCCCCAAGGTGAAGAAAATCGCGAAATTTACATTCGTACGTAAATCACCTTTGCGATATTCGCGTTGTTTCGCGATTAGTTAAGTTCTCCGTTTGTCAACATATCGCGCGATTCGTGACGGTCGTCACGACATCGTAGCCAGTTTTACCGAAATCGTAAAGTATAGTCCTTCGATAGTTACTCAAATTGTGAACAGTCAATCGAATAAATTTTGGAAATTTTGGTTGCTTCTCTTATTCCAGTATACAAAATAAGAGACGTTTCCATTGGATCATCGAGCGATCAGTCACCGCCGCCCGTGTTAACGTATTCCAGCCCATACCTGTAACACAAGTAGGCGTTTCAATTACATCTGTTATATTAGGATATGCTTTATGTCTATTTGTTGACAATACAGATTATTCCCTACGAAAACAAGGAGTCGTTTTTGACAGATAGCATCGCATCATATCGAGCGGCGGATTCGACTGGAATATTTTCTAAAATGTTGTCCGATGAAAATACCTGGCGTAGGGCATCGATTCTGTTGAATTTTTAGCTGTATGTTTATGTAGTAATTTTTTTTGAAGTGTATTTTCTCTGATATTGATATTTATTTTGGAGAAATATAAGTGAGTGGGGTGAGTGGGGTAAAGACCCTGATAAATGTTTGAAGTGTAATTTTTAGTAAAAATGATAGCAATTTTTAGACAGATTGGGGTTTAAATTGAAGGGGTAGTTATAAAGGTCAGAAGAATAAAAAAAGGTTAAAAAATACAAGTAAAATAATGACCACATTATTTTTGGGTGCACGCACGGTTGTGCGCTCTGAAAAATACTAGGTAAACAATTATTCGTTTTTCAGAATAAATGATAGTAATTTCTGGACAGACTGAGGCTGGTAGTTATATTGGGTCAAAGACCTGGTAGATTTTTGAGGTGTTTTTGTGAAAAGGATATCAATTTCTGGACAGATCGATGAGTTGCATCCATCACGTATTAAAATACTTGGAAAAATCTATAAAATTCTGGGGTGATGAATTTTACTGCACATACTTACCTTGGTGAAAATGACATACAGGTGATTTCTCTAAGAAAGGCCTGAAATACGAGTAAACTAATCACTTTGTTTTTGTCTGAACGTTTTCTGAACGTTTATGCGCTCTAGAAATACTAGAGATAAACAATTATTCGGTTTTCAGAATAAAAGCATACAAATTTGGTTTCAAATGAGTAGGTAATTATACCTGGGTTAAAGACCATTGGTATTTCTGGTTTTTCATGGAAGGTTGAAATAATACGAAAATGACAGAAATATGAGTAAATTAAAGAATGAGAAAATGATGAATTTTACTGAGTACCTACCTTGGTATTTCTGGTTTTTCAAGGAAGGTTAAAGTAATGCGAAAAATGACAAAAATATGAGTAAATATTCACACCGATTTTTGTCTGAACATTGACTGCACGCTTATGCGCTCATTAGAATAAATTAAAGGATTTGTAGTTGGATTGGGATGTAAAAAAGTAAAAATAGTAGTAACACGGGTCTTTGAATTAAAGACCCAGTATTACTACTACTAACTTCCGAAACAGCACACTGAAAGTACCCGGGAAATCCGGGGGAGCGTCCCATAAAATTGGTTTTTGACGATTAATCGATCAATATTAATTTTACTGAAAAATATTTCGGACAAAAAATGTTTTTCATTCAATTTCATCTGGAACAGGTTCTGTACACTTCTTTCATGATGGCCCCCGAAATGCCCCGAGGGATTAAAATGAAGCTTTACATCGCCATGCATTAACACAGGTTTTATGAAGAAAAACAGAAGTTTTTCAACATTTTCTCGATCTTACTGACTTTAGCGAACCGAAGGGATGCAGACCATTCCGGGACCTGTTTCTTTACGTCATCAAATACCATCTTCGAAATTTTTTGTCCCTCCCCCTATCCTTAGGTACTGTACATTAAAAGTTGTGTTTTCTTGAGATTTTTCAGTATTTAAAATGATTTTCTTTTTTCAATCGATCATTAGAACAGCTTGTAAAACTCTCATTAACCGAATCATGATTAAATCGAAATTTCGATTGAGAATTTTTAAGTCACCGAATTTGATTTTGATTCTGATTTGGCTGTAAATTCAAAATTATGGTCTGGGGCGACTCAAAATTTTATGCTATATGGATGTCATTTCTCACTGGCTTAAAAAGTTGTTAAACTCATTCTTGATAACCATATTATACCTCTAATTTGGAAATTGTATCATCTGGAAACTGGAAGGGGCTCCAATTTAAGGATGTCAATAAACACCACTAGGGGGCTTCGTGGCTCCACCTCAACGGAGAGACACTCGTTTCGCTTATGTCGGTTCCTTACTCCGCGCTATTTATACGCCTCGCTCTTCACTTAGGGTACCTCACCACCATCTTGCCAAACCTTGCCCTACCCTAACTGATTGACATTTGTTTTTGCTTAGTCGGTTTTCTACTCGGCGTTTCGCACCTCGTTTTCCCAACAATACAAAATTGATGGTGATGTCATAGCTAAGCAACCCAGATGAGATGACGATAATGACGTCATAAGAAGAGGTCAACATTGATGACGTTTCGCGCAGCTAGGGATGATACCACTGCCGGGTAGACTAACGTAAGCTTAGAATCTGTAGAAAGACAGAGAAATACGGACTCGGTTTCCATGGTAACTAGTACAGGAGTGAGTTAGATGTTGTTTTGTGACGTCAGCTGGGAATGCTGTATAGAGGGACAGAGAATTACAGTCTCGGATAACAAATAACTGGTCTGCCCCTTCTGTATTTATCGGGTAGGCAACCTGTCGGTTGTCGGTTATTCTATAAGTCACACACCTGTTTTACGTCTGTCTTTCTGCAGTCCCGTAGAGAAAAAAAGAGGGTCTGGGGGGGATTTTCCACGGGACCCTCTCCTTCCAGTTCAATTTGTTCTTTTGTTAGATGGGAAAAAATTATAAGCTACAGGATAAGAGGTTCCTTTCATGGTGTAAGGAGTGATATGATTGATATTCAGGCCTTTTAAAAATATCGAGTCCACCTTGAAAGTCCGGACCCGGGGTATTTCCCCCTTTCTCCTCCCTCTCTTGACAGGGTTGTCTCTATGGAAAGATCAGCTGTCAATAATATGTATATAAATGAGAGATCAATGTTTCAAGTCTCACGTCTATCTTTTGGATTTTTCAGGTAGGTAACCCGCTAATGAGGAGAAGATAGCTAGTCTGTTCTTATAATTTTTTTAATTTTTCATGTCGGGGACCATCTGCCCTTGTTATATTCATCAGGTTGATAATCTACCTGGCGTTTTGTCTGTCTTTATGTCCTGTAAATCTTGAGAAAGACTATGTCTTATGTCTAAAGACTTGAGATCTCGGAGATTATGGGTGATTATGTCATTATATCTTTTTATGTCGGTTATGTCCTGAAATTTGGAATCTTGGAGTACAAGCTATTGGTGTACCTCGGGAAGTTTTTTTGTAGACAACCCGTCCCGGAGGTGGAGTAAGAGGATAGGTCTTTAGGATATGAAGAGAGGTTTGAGATCTCGAAGTTTAAGGTAGCTGGTCTGCCCCTGCATATTTATGTCTTATTATGTCGTCTCATTATTTTAAAAATAACTGGTATGCCCCTGCAATTTTCAGATTTTTAGTTAGGCAACCTTTCTGATAATTTTTTCTCCGGAAGCGTAAAGTTTTTAGTATAGTGAACGTAGAGAGATATAGATACCGTTTTATTGATTTTTGGTTGTCGTAGAACTTACTTCTGATCACCAATTGCTCCTAATTTGAGAATTGTGGCACTTGAATAGGAAGAGGGAACTCTGATTTTGAGAGTATCAATAAATGCAATATCGATATCGATGTACACGCTTTGGTGGCCGTTGAACTCTTTTCTGATAATGATTTTCCTTCGATTCGCAACTGATGGAGCCTGAGGAAGTAGGGGCTCCAACTTAAGGATATCGATAAATGCAGTATTGGTTTACAGGTTTCGCTAGTCACTGAATTCATTACTGCGAATGGGAATGATTTGCCCTCAACTCGCGAATAGTAGAACGTAGGGGCGCTATGACCTAAAAATATCAGTAAATTCGATGTTGGTATTTGATATGGTTCAAACAAGATTAAGATAATGATCATAACAGTGCATGCAAACTTCAATAATGTGTTACGGAATTGCAAAATTATATATCTTTTTAGTTTCTTGGTAGGAGAATCAGCATTGAAGTCAAAATCTTCACCTTTGTATCTAATTGAAAAAGCTAACGTATTCGTAGTTGGTTCGCCGAACTATGTCTCCAGAAAGGTACCAATTTCCTTAAGCGCCCGAAACACGTGTATTTGAGGAGTGAAATCCATATTGCGTTTATGGATATCCTTAAGAAAGAATCCTCTCCCCAGGTTTCACTATTTGCAAGGTGAAGACAAATAATTAGCAGAAACGAGTTCTGCGACCACTGACCCTGTAAAACGATACTGATATTACATTGTCGATGCGCGCAAGGTAAAGTCCCTCCCCCTCCAGAGATTCCACCATTTCTAAGTTGATTGCAAGTCATCGTCAGAAATGAGTTGAGCGACCACCGAAACCTGTAAGACAATATCCAAACTGCATTTATTTGAGATCCTCACGTCTCTCTCCGCACCACACTTTGGAAATTTGGGGAAAATTGTAATCAGAAATGATTTTAGCGACCACCGAAACCTGCAAAATGATACTAATATTGCATTCATCGATATTCTCATTTGGGAGCTTTTCCTTCTCCCAGGTACCATTTCTGAGTTGGAAGCAAATCATCATCAGAAATTTGTAAAAAAATACGCATATTGCATTTATTAATACTGCCAAATTAGAGCTCCCTCCCCTCTTCAGGAGCCACAATTTTCAAATTAGGGGCAAATGGCTCTCAGAAATATATTCAGCGAATACCGAAACTTGTAAAACTGCATCCATGTATTGCGTTGCTAGTACCTTCAAATCAGAGGGTTGTTCCGTAGAATAATTGGTGTAAATTTACATAGTTATCTTACGCGTAGAATAACGTAAAATAACTCGCGTAGAATAATTGAGTTATTTTACATTATTCTACGTTTGGTGTACAATAACGTAGAATAATGAAATATTAAGTTTTTCAGCCAAAAACAACTGTTTAAAATTTCAAAAACACCAAAATATGGGAAATAAATAAGTATACTTTCACTTTTGTTGTTTTATTTTCATTTTAAAAGTATTTTTGCGCATACCTACATGAACGAATATCGAGTAACAATTTGAGAATAGGCATTTTAAAAATGTGAAGACGAATACAAACGAAACAGAATTAGTTTTATGAAGATTAAATTGAAGATTACAGGCTACATCACCTTATCACTGATGTTATCATTTGTTATTCGACGTTATTCTACGCGATTTAGTTTTTCTACGTAATTTTACATTATTTACATCATTATATTCTACGTTATTTTACACGTAACGTCAAAAAGCTTTTTTTACGCATAGAGGAACAACCCTCCTCTGGGGCCATAATTTTCAAATTAGAGGCAAATGATTATAAGAAACGAGTACAGCGTCCACCAAAACCTGTAAACCAATATCCGTATTTTATGTAGGTATTGTTACCTACAAAAAGGGGCCCCCTGCCACGGCGCAATAATTTTCAAGTTACGAACAAGTGGTTATCAAAACTGAGTTCAAGGACTCTGTAAACCAATGAAATGACATCCATATTGCGTTATTTAAAATAATTGAGGCCTTCGTCACCTTTCCAGAACTACAATTTTGAAAGTATCGCCAAATCAACATCAAAATTGAGTTCTGTGACCTTGAAACTGTCTCAGTCAGAACTTCGATTTCATGATTCGTGTTGATACAAATTTTACAAATTATACCAAGAAAGTCATTTTGATACTGACAAAGCAGAATAATACAAATTTCAAAGTGTGGTATCCAAAGATAGGGATAGGTAGATAAGTTAAAATATTTTATTAATTTTATAAACTAAAAATGTTGATTTAAATTAATTAATTTCGAATGTCTCGGGATGATTTGTATCCTTTTGGTTCGCTGAAGTCGGTGAGATCGAAAACATGTTGGGAAATCTGCGTTTTCCTCTATAAGACCTGTGTTAATGAGCATTGGAACCCTTCAGTCAAGATATTTTGGGGGCAGTTCCGAGAAAAATGTATCTTGCCTTTTCAGCAGGAAATCGAATCAGGAACGTGTTTCGCCTGAAATATTTTTCATTAAAATGAGTATTCATCGATTTATTGTGAAGAATTCAGTGTTAGTGGACTGTTTTGTCACCTGAGGGTCAAAACTCCACCGGAACTCTTGGAGACATTTAGTACGTTGTTTAGGAAGCTAGTCCCAATAGCTTTGTGAAAACCAAGTTTCAAACTTGTATATTTGCGCCATCTTGTCTGTCTATAACTTGCATATACAGGGCCGGGATTAGAATTTTTGGGTCCCGAGACCCAAGTGTTGTGGAGTCCTTTGCCACGTTTCAGTACTGGTATTTTTCCACCCATGTTTTCAAAGTTCGCATTTTTCGTACATATGGGTAACCGATCGGCAAACAGCTAGTATTTTTATTTCTTGTTTTTCGTCAGGGAAGCCCTTCGTTTGTGAGGGCCCCGATACCCGGATGCCGTGGGTACATCCCTAAATTCAGCCCTAGGCATATGGACATATACAAAAAATTATCTAACTGGTGCGAGTATGTCTAACTTGATGACCGCTAAGAGATATACGTTAACTTTATTTTCATATATTAAAAAATTAATCTGCCCGGTGTTACACTGTTAACAGATTATGGGATGATGGTGTAATAGACCCAGTGGATACGAGGAAGGTGTTGTCACTCAGTTTATCAGTATGTTTGAAACAAGCTGTCCGAGACAGAGCCCAATACGGCATATTTAGAATGTAAACAGAAGTGACAGGTGTTTGATGGGTTTCATATTTTCAATATTATATTCGTTATTGGCTAAAATTCGTTCGACGTTTTATTGGCACAGCCGGGGGTTCGATTGCCGTAGGGTAAATCGAAATTCTTGCACGTATTCACAGATCTCGGTAAACTTTCATCCAAGGAGGGCCGTGCCCCGAAGCAAAAGGGTTGAGCCGCTAGACTTCCTGTCAGCGCCCTTCTACACTTTTTTATTTTTTTTAATTTACTCGGATGTGTACATTTGCTGACGAATTATACTGAATTGTACTCAAACTTGAATTGATTTGCATTTTAGTGCAGCTTAATACGTCTGCTAAATCAGATGAAGTCTTTATTTTTGAGAAGTCAGGGAAAAGTCGTGGAGAGAGTCTTGGAAAATCATGAGGAAGTTAGAAATTAATGAAGCCTAAAATACACGAGTCTGGAAAAGTCTTGATGTGGCTCACATGTAAAGGAGAACCTCAAATGTGTCTGGTAATAGGGAGTCTTAAATGAAACTAAAATAACCTTGAACGGCTCGGGCATAGTTTTAGCTGAGTCTTAGCGAGTCTGAATGTGGTCTTGAAAGGTGGTAACTAGTTTTCAACAAGTCTGGAAAACAATAAGAAAATCTCAATTAGGCCAAGGATATTATTCTTAAACGAGTTGAAGTGTTAAAGAGTCTTTGAGATGTCTTTGTAGCGTAAATATAAATTCTCAGGGGGTAGGTGCGACATTTGTTGGTAAAACCGTGACGGATCTACAAAATTTTGCCCAAGTGTTGATTTGAGAAGCGAAAAAAGAATCTTGCTTGGATTTGAAATATTAGTTGACAGAACTTACTTGGCCCGCTGGCTGAGTCTTAAATAAGTTTGGAAGCATTCTAAATGTTTTCAATCAAGCGTGAAAGAGTCTGGAACTGTTTCTATTTAAATCATGCTGAATAATTTTGATATTTCGTAGTGAAATGTTATATTGTCATTTTTACAACAAAGTGCCATTTTTCGTTGAATCATGCAAATTTAGTAAATTTTTTTCGTTTTACTCTAATGCTCGTAATAATGAACTATTGTAATTTTTATTACTTAAATACTCGTGAAAAGTAGATTTTTTCTGATGAAAAACCTCAATACTCTTTCCCGGTCCTTCCCACTGTACTCCAATTATTAGTAAGTTATACTTCGAGGGGTTTTTGAAGATTACTTAAAATAAACAGTGATGTAATGAACGACGATTATACAAAGATGTATTTGATCAAAATATTTCTCTATCTGCCTAAGTGACATTAGGTCTACTGCAGACTACTTCCACATTTGTATGTATAAATTTTAGTAGCACATCTAGGAATACGAGCTTTTCTGAAGAAATTCAAAGTCTCTCCCCCTCAATTGAATTTAGAACTTCCGATATCCGGCGGGGTACGAGTATAAGGAGAGATGAGACAATTTCAAGCGGGAAATCCTTTTCCAGAATGAAAAACAACTTTTTCGGTCAAAAATATTACACTTCGTTGAAAGTTTAGAGGAAACAAATGCCTCATTTGCTCCCTATCCCATTCGCCTCTGCCATGTTGTCCTCATGAATATTTCTTTATACTTAGTAGTACAACCAGGACTTCTGAGATAAACACTTGACCTGAGTAATAAATGTTAAAAAACTCATAGAATACGTGAAAAGAGTGAAAATAAAGCCATTTCTCTTTTGAGTGGGCCTCGGGTTATCTCCCCCCCCCCGCTATATCTAAATAGAATAATTTGACGTATGTAAACAGCATTGCACCTCATCGGATATGATCCCTTTCCTGGTTTTATTTTTTTAAATGTCAATCATTAACAGCAGCATCGTGATTTTTGGCTATCTGTTGAAGCTCAGCCAGCGACCGGTCTCGTGTGATGTTTTACATACCACGTGAGAAGTCACTGCGAGTATGACATTCATGTATCAATGTCAATCTGGCTCGGTTTAGCTTTCTAGAAATGAGCTGTCATTTCCTTGTTTCGAAAAAGTTATCGCGTCGCTAACATGGAGCAGCTGCGGTCTTATCCTCAGTATCGACCTGCATCGTGAAATTGGACTTTCGCTAAGTAGCTGATGCTACTGTATTGAGAGAGCAGTTCTAAATTTTGATTTTTCAGGATTGTTTGATCAGTTAATCCAGATATCACTTTCTGTTTGGGAGTGGAAGGTAGGAGTGTAGGAATACGTTTGGAGTCAATTGTGTTTATGCCCACGAGAAAGAAAGAAAGTAGGGTTTTCAAGGGAAAAAGTGAATGACATAAAAAAGTTGCGGGAATAATGTGGAGAAGAGTAGCCCTAGACCGAAAAATATATAAAAAAGCTGGGGAGGCCTATACTCAAAAGGTCTGAGTAGTTCGGTGTACGAAGTGTGTATCTTCTATTGTATGTATTTATCAAACTGTAGACCTATACACAAATAAAAGGCTGATTTAATTACCATCCCAAAAATGTCAGGTTTTTGGAAACCATATTCAGCATTTATATTCTAATTATCCAACTGAATTTTTAAGAACCCTAACATCTTTGTCTGAACAACGCAAACATGAAGTGATAAACTGCAAATGAGTCCGAACATTTGGAATGAACGCAATGTGACTTGAAGAGCAGGTGTCCAGGAGGTCTGGACCCCCTTGCAACTTCGTCAAATGGTTTTTGTTTTTTTATAATTTAGTACCCCCCCCCCCTCCCCCAACTAACTTACTCAAGCCAACTCACTTTAGCCCTCGGTTCTAGATGAGCAGCGAAGCGAGTCAGCTAGTCTTATATAAAACTAAACATAGGCACTAACCATCAGGAAAAAATTCTTTTTATTCAGTTTTCTACAGATAACAATCGAACAAAAAAATATATTCAATAATTGACTCGAAGAATATTTGGGCATATGTGAAAGCACCCTAAAGAAATTATATCAAATGGTTTATTATTAACTCGACAGTTTGTTTAGCTTAACTGTTTCATTTCTGAATCTAAATTTATTTTTTGAAAATGCCCTGACTTTCCCTGATTTTCAGTTTTTCCAGGAAAGTGACCACCCTGTACACTGCATACAGATACATCAGTGCGTGGATATGTCTTAAGGCTATCTAACACATTTCAGAATATAGGATAGCGAATAATATCATGAACAGTGTTGCCAGATCCCTTTTATGAAAATTCGTGAGATCACGACATTTTTCATGGATTCTTACAAAATTGCAGAAGGTGCATTAACACTTGGTTGTATCTTAGGAATAAATACATCGGAACTTGAACTTCTTTATGTGTCAGTTTAGATCACTTCAAATACTTGAAAAATGTTCAATTTCGATCTTTTTTTCAACCTAATTCTTCAGTGAAAGCATTAAATGTTGAATACTTGCACGTAAAACTTTAACGATTTCCTTCCATTGCAATGACTGTAATTATACTTTATATTTCCTTCTTCTACCTTTTTTGAATTTTCCAAAAATTCAAAGTGAAAATCGTTTTCGGTATTTCTACATCAGTAATAAAAATGAGCTTGTTTATTAAATATCAATAAAAATTAGCAATTATTGTGAACTTTTCCATGTAGCGATAACAGACAGAAACACAGTATAACATAATCATTAAAAAAAATAAAAAATTTGCTACTTTCAGAAAATTTTTTGAAACAATTAGAGTTTATCACAAAATAAGTAAGATAAGTATTAGGAAAAAACAAAAATCGTGGGTTTTTGGAAAATTCTGGGATTTTTCAAAAACGTGTGAGATCTTATGAAATTTTATGGGGATGACAATATTGATCATGAAGCAACAATTGCTGTGATAACGTCGTAATATCTTCGGCATTAGTCAGCCATTCTCGGCATCCGTCAGCATTCTTGGTGTCGCTCCGTCATGTCGGTTGGTAAAACGTGGCATACATTTTTCGTCGGGGGCTAGCCAATGGACATATCCAGAGAAGGCGCGTAAACGTGGACGCCTGGATAACATATCCATGTAACAATGTCCTTCCGTGCAGCGGTTGGACTTTTTCTTTCATTCCCTTATCATTAAAGCGACAATTTTATAGTCAGCTTTCTTTTTTAACTTTCGAGGATTAGTAGCTCTGTAACTCAGGAGCATGGAATCCATGTGAAAATAATTTTTCCTCTAACTCCATTTGGTGTATTACGTACTGTCCAAAAGTGCTTCAGTTTCTTGAGACAGCCTACACAGTCTCACCGTCCAGAAATTACGATTCCTGCCATTTGGCCTGTGCTGAAATGTAGAAGAGTTATTAACTCCGTGCTCGGTAAAAATATTTCGATTTTTTATGAACGTATAATACGAGTTTTGCTTGAGCTGCTCAGGAGAACAATTCAACTTCTAAATACGAGTATCTGGATACATTTTTTAAATGTGTTTTCAAATATTGCCCACCGAGAAAGAGATATTCTAACAAAGAAGTACTCGAATGATTATTTCTCGAACTTTCTCAATGGCATTATTCAAGTGTAATGGCAAAATAAGGAAAACAGCCAAGGGCGCACACAACAACCCTTATTTTGAATGGTATTTTTGGCATTGGTTGCTGCACTCGAGTAGGTAGCACTGCGAGTCGGCGACGACAGCCAAGAAATAAGCGTTCATTTAACGCTACGGCGAGTAAAACTCGCCATTAATTTTACGAGTTCGATTTTTTTCTGTGTCACAATAATTCATCTAATCAAGGACTTCCCAAAAGCCGAGATGAAGTTCGTGCATGGGCGTATATGGTTGAAGCTTTTTGCATCTTATGATAATTTCCTGATCAAAGTGACGAAGGAAAGATTGAGTTAGTAATGCATGGGCGCACTCAGTTCTCGATAATGCTCTTTTATTCGACGTTTATTCTAACGTTATTAAGAGCACTATTCAGTTTTGTAAAGTGAAGTACATACATATTCATAAGTAGCTCGAGAAAGAAGGCTACTTTAACGCAACAAGCGTGTTTTTATGGCCAAAGATAGAGCCGAGTATGAGGTAGCGTGTTTTTATAGTGAAAAATGTTGGCGAATGTAGAGCGTGTGTAAATAGTAAGGTAATGTAGGGTAAGATGACGCTTATTTTGAAAATAGTCGTAGCTTCTTGAAATAACATCCGATGGGGCTGAAATTTTGGCGACAAATATTCTGATATCTACAACTATTATTGAGATTTTTTGGTTTTACCCCCTCCCTCCCTCCCATCTCCTCTCCTAACAGAGGTATAATCATTTTCCCAGCCCCCCTTTTTTTGGCTATCTTGCCCGATGGGGTGAGTAAGGTGCCTTTTTTTGGTCGGGTAAGATGGCTGATGGAAATTACGTGTTAAATAAAACTGTAATGAAAACAGGTATACATACTCTACGATTTTTGAAAATTCGAGTATAAAATGTATGAAATGTCACTTCTAAGTAAGTAGGGGTTCTTTCCGGAATTTGTTAACCAGCTGGTTTCACGTATGCTATGTTTATTTTTACATATTTTATCGCGTCTTTCAGCTGCGTTCCTATCCATAAAGACTCTCTAGCGGTCTTTCTGATGTAATTCGACCCCATAATCTAAAATGAGCTGAGAAACTTTCGTTTGATCATTAATAATCGAAATTTATCATGTATTATAGTGCGGCATCTTGCCCTACTCATACATTGGCCATCTTACCCACCCTTAGAAATTGCCGTGCTATGTAACTTTGAGAACAAAAAAAAGTATAATAGCTTAATGTACCGGTAAGACTGATGAAATATTCTGAAAGAGGAGGAAAAATACGATACATCTAATGCATAATACATTGGAGATCATCAAAAATTAATTACAATTTCGCAAGATTATTTCAAAACGACCAAACATTTTCAAGCACTTTTTCTTGGATAAAAATTACGGAAAAAATCATAGAAAATTAACGAACAGACAAGGTCTGGTATAGCAGCATTACAAACCTACTACGTCACTTTTATTCTACAGTGCTGTTAACATGGCAAACAGACACCTACGGCATCTTATCCACTGCGTTATCTTACCCTACTTTGCCGTATGTAAATCTTAAGTCACACAAATTTGCCTAAAAGCTTCAGTATGTCATCGATGTATGCTAACAAACTGGAATATGAGAGAAGAAAGACAAGAGTTTAGTTTAGGCTAGACACAGGCGTTCTGGTATAAATGATCCTCTTTAACTATTCTGCCTTATAAACCCTACATAATTATTTGGGTCGCTTACGTCATCCGGACATAGGTATGGCATTACAAAGAAGTCCTCGTTCAATTGAAGAAACAGGTAACTTATTCAGACAAAATGCAGAGATCTTTGCCAACCCATACGTCTGAAGGGGCTGAGGTATATGAGGAATTGTTGGACGTATCAGTACTTCTTCAGTAGAAATGTTTTATTCCCTTGATTAAGATCAGATAGAATGGTGGAACTCACTGAGCCTACCCCTAGTCATGCTCAACAGCTGAGGCCATCACTGAAAGGAACTTACTGAGCTTACCGCAAATCATAAACGATAGAGCTGGGGCAACCAGTGTGAAGAAAGATCAGAATTGATTCAACAGGATGTTCACTAATTATTTCTGGTGAAAATTGCTTGTAAAAAGACTCCTATGTCTCCAGTGTATCAGAGGCATTTGCTCTGTGGCTGTACGATTTTTATATCGAAAGTAATTCCCTTGTACATAGCATTTACAAATGACTCTTTACCCCCAACATCCTATCTGTTACAGTTTCTAAGTTGAAAAATTTTTGAATTAGTAAATAATAACTGCAGTCTCAAATTCCCGCATTTTCTAGATTGATGGGCGCGTTTTCCAGTGACGTCACGGAGTGAGTTACTGTATGGTTACTGTTAGCAAAAATATCCATTACACCCCTCCATGCTGGTTATTCTTATAATTTTTATATTTTTAACTCGCCTATAGCTGACTTTATTCAGTAAACATTTTTATTGTTAACTTATCAACGAAACATTTTTCTTCATTTCTATGCTAGACCAAGAAGATTGCGTGAGTACAAGATATTTGGGCACATCAGCCTTGTCACCAGTAAAACACCATTGATTCATGCTATTTTGTAACACTGAAATGCAGTTGAAATGATTACTGACAGTCTACTTGCCACAGACAGTGAGTTTATGCCTTTTCTTCCTATAGATCGCAAAATACTCTGCGATAGCAAATAGTAATGTCATCGTGAAAACCTAAGAATTCACGTAACCTGGCACAACTCCGGATTTCAAAATTAAATATCGTGCACTCGAGTAAGGCTTCTGCATACCAGCTAAAACCGTATCGTATGTGTCAGAGAGACCCAGAGAAAAATAGTGAAGAAACAGAAACTCTATAACGGAAGCTATCGAAGAAAAAAACACGACGAGGAAGAGAAAACACCCATTGAAGATTAATGATGTGTGTCTTATATAGGTTTTTCAGTATGAATGATCTCCCATGCAACTATGGAGGTTGGATAACTTACAGTGTTTGTATAATGGCTTCTCTAAATCGTCGACTCTTGAAAAAGTTATAAAAAACACTTAATGAAAATAATCGTATTATTGTGTTGAAAGAACAGCCCCATGTAGAAAATTGTTTTTCATATTTTAATATATTCTTTTATATTTAAAGGCAACCATGAGCCTCCGTCAATACCATGTTGCGGAGAGCACGTTTCCCATAAATTAACGAATTTAAGAACCAGCCCTCAGAACAGCGTTCTCCAAAATTCATTTCAAAAAAACGGTGACAAGTGCACATTTTTGACTCCAAAAATGAGAATTGATTTGAGTATTACTGGTTTACCACTCTTCCGATGGGTTCCCTTTTCCCTACTAATACCGTATACGCATGTGTGAGTACAATCTGTTTATTTCTGTTCATTATTATATTTTTTGTAAAAAATTTTCAACTCTATGGACTTGACGAGCATGAAAACTACGTAATTTTACAAAATCAAACCTTGCCTCTTCCATCATAAGATGTGATTGATAAGTTACTCAGCTTCCAGTTTCAGAAATGTCCATTTAAGCTCTTCTGATTTTTAGTGGCGGATTCGGGAGAAGTTAACAGAATATCTGACTCTCTGAATAAGTTGAGGAGCTTACTTCCAAAGTGACTTGACTGCACAATTTTGGTTCTAAGAAGAACAAACAAAACACTTTATAAGCAAAATAGTAAAGTAGGTAACGGTTTTTTTAAAGGTAGGTATCAATAAGTTCAACCTTCAAGAAAAATCTGTCGTTTTTGTTTTTGTAAAGTATGCCCCTAGCGCGGCAAGACAGCGTGTTGAAAACAAAAACTCATGAAGTCATAATCTTGAAGTTTGAAAGTGCGCTCCTCAGTTGTAATAGCAAACAACTGATCTGATAAAACATGCTTTGAAGTTTATGTGTTCATTAAAAATGAATTTAGGTATTCATCTACCTTTGCTCTGAAAACGTGTCTTTTCTCTTTCCTTTATTACAAATTAATTTAGTGGGGGGGGGGGGATCATGAAGTCTCACCGTTGCTTCGTATTCATTCACCTTTTTCGGTAATAAGGTCATTTTCATGACCTCAGACTACCGATGTCTCGATGTGCGGGCATTGTATCCTCCTGACAGAGCCTTGACTGAAATAGCTTTATCACTTCTCTCAGCTCGATTGAAATATGTAACTTCCTAGCTTCATCACTTCTCTCAAATCGAGGTAAGTAATCTGCATACTAGGACTTGCATTTAGCATTGACAGTGAGCTTTACATTATACAGGATGTCTTTTGCAATGACCCCCCTTCTATCTGGTAAGTGAGCAACCTACTCCAACCATACGTAGATATGTTTGCATACTCTTACTTTTAAAGGGGCTGAATTATGATCAAATTTCGAAAAGTTTTCTATCTTTGAATTTTTTCTTCTTCTCACGACTGGAGATATACAGAAAAATATGGTACCAGTAGGTAATAGTAGAGGGCAGTTTTGGTAACTACAGAAAATAAAATGATCGGAATCGGTTCGACAGGGTGTTCATGAAATCAGTTTTAGTACAAATTATGTCAGTAAAATTTTCACATTTTTTCAATTTCCCGCGAAATTTGTCCTCTTAAGCTACTGTTTTTTTATTTGCAATAGATTGTACATTACATTTCCCGTAAAGAATGTCATTAGCAAGTTTCTTGTATCTGGATTAAAACTGCTGCTCAAAATGAAGTTCAAGATATCCCCGTTAAGAATTATTACTTTTTAACACGGATGCACAGATCTTATGAAGATAATAATCATATGTTCAACCACTTTCTATGATCTTTAATTTTTCTCTATGTGGTTACCACAACTGTCATCGTGCCCCTCCTTCTCATTAGTATGCGCCGCAGTTTGGGGAATATGGCCAGAATGTTACCAAAACCGTATTTAGCGACCTTTGGAACGAATTATTGGATACCCATATTAAATTTTACAAAATATTAGACCCCCCTCATTGGATGGGTCTCAATTTCAAACATGGGGTAAATAGATGAAAGGAGGGAGGTGAATAAGCCCAGTAAACTATATAACTCTGTGAAGTTGTAAAGTAGCTGAAGAAAATGATTAATATAATCTTCATAAGGTCTGCGTATCTGTGTTAAAAAGTACTAATTCTTAACAGGGATATCTTGAATTCCATTTTGAGCAGTTCTAATCCAGATACAAGAAAATTGCTAATGACCTTTTTTATGGAACATTTAATGTACAATCTATTGCAAATTTTAAAAAAACACAGTAGCTTAAGAGGACAAGTTTCACAATAAATTAAAAAATGTGAAAATTTTCTGATATCATTTGTGCTACTCGTAAAATTGATTTTATGAACACCCTGTAGAACCTAGATTCCGACCATTTTTTCTTGTGGTTACCACAATTGCCGTCTACTATTACCTACTGGTACCATTTTTTCTATCTCCAGTCATAAGAAGAAAATAAAATTTCAAAGATAGAAAACTTTTCAAAATTGGACCATAATTCAGTCCCTTCAAAATTAAGGACATCTAAACATACTACATATTGTTGAGGTGGGTTGCCTACTTACCAGGTGGAAGGGGATCATTGCAAAAGAGACACTAGGTATTTGAGGAGTGCATTCCGAGGAGTAACATTTTTTTCTAGGAGTCAAGTAATGGATTCCCCAACTCATCAGTTACCAGGTTGTTGAAAGAAAATCCTGTCAACAACATCTTCCGAATTTCTGCTGTCAGTTTTTTTTTTACAATTACGTTGAGTCTTTCTGGTTTAGATTTCATTCTGCAGTAAAGGTTGATAAAAAATTCTGACTAGACAAAATCAGTAACAATGGCTACTGTAGACAGTCCCAGGGTGGATGTTTTACTTTGATCGTTCCTGATATTCCTTCGTCGAATTGCTAAAAAAATCTGTTTTCGTTCGATTTATCAAAATATCAGTCAATAGAAAATTAAAAATTTCATTTACAGACCGAAGTAAGTCCATTTGCTATGTTTTCCAATTCCAAAACGGTAAGCCCAGTTTGAACCGTCTCCTTCGGCGTTTATTTTCGCAAATATTTTAGTTTGAAAATTGAATTTTTCAGGTCGTATCCGTTCAAGTAGTGGCTCTTTTGTCAAAAATGGAAGGGACAAAATTCAATATTATAATTTGTCGGTAGTTTTTTGTACTCCCTGAACAATTCAGAAGTATGAACTTGCTGCATTTTGAAAAAGTTCTCATTCATGTGATATTTGGCATTTCTGATCATTTATCGCTCCTAGGTTCCACTAGTGACTGTCCAGGGTCCCCAAATTGCAATACATCTGTCATTATTCTCGAAACATATAAGCAGGATGAGAGAAACATGAAAATGCACTTGTTTTCGTTCTTCACATTTGGGCCTAGTTTTTTTTCTTTACGACAAATAATTTTCCCCCTTCTCCGGCTTAACAGAGTGCTCAAACACACACTTACAACTGAGAGCCCAAACATCTACCCGACCTGGAAATCTTGAACGAAACTGTATTAAACAATCAGTTTTTTTTCTTCACTGATTTTGAATATTTTATATTTTTGTGATCCGCCTCCCATTCAAGCCCCAAATTTTGACGTTCACTCCCTTCCATGAGGCCAAATAGTCTTGTGGAAAAAACTGAGAAACTATTAAAATAGGCTATTCTGAGTCAGGGCACATATTTTGAAAATTACGCCATGTTTTCGGTTCGGCCCCAGTTTTGGTACCAAAACTAAAATTTCACTCTTCGATATTTAAAAGTGAGTCAGATTAAAACATTGAACTAATTTGAAAATTGCATTACATTTTAGTTTAGTAACATATGTAATTGACGTGTTACTTTGTTTACTAATTCGAGCTAACTACCAAAACCAGAGGTTCTCTGATTCTAAAAATTGCATTAAATCTTGCATCTCTCTCCGTTTTAGGCCATGAAATAATTATTTCGCCCTTCAAATCGGCAAAATCTGCTTGGTCTAAGAATTCTGGCGAACTATCGATTTATTTTTGTATCGCTGATTTTCAATTATTCAGTCAGCATGATGTCCTGATTCAGACTTAGTAAACTTCACACTTCAAATAGGCTATAAATTTACATGACTTGAAAAATCAAACAGTTTATTGTTGGGGGTTTCCAGTCGCTTATTTTAAAGTTTTTGTTATATGCCTTTTTCGTCTTGATTTGATTTCCCATAGTTCATTATTCCAAGTTAAGTAATAAGAAATAAAAGAAAAATTTGTTCATTTCCTTGAGAAAAGAGAATATCATCCCTTTTCCTTCCATGATGAAAATAATCTGTTTCTTTTCTTTAAGGAAGGGGGAAACTGTTCCATTTCTTCAAGAAAGATAAAACGGTGCGCCCCCTTTCCTGAATGAGAAAAACTGTATGATCGTTCCTCAGAGAAATAAGATACTTTTTTTCTTTCCTTTAAAAAAGAGCAGAAAATTGTTCATCTCCTTTCCTGAATTATAATTAAAAATTGCGTTCTTTTCTTTCTGGAAGAAAGAAAAAAAAAAACATGAGAAACTACTCTTCCGTCAAAAAGAAAATTGACCACCCCCTTTCCAGAATGAAAAGAAAAGCGTTCTTTTCTTTTGAAAAGAAGGAACTTTCTCTCCTTAATTAAAGAGAAGTAAGTAATTTTCTTACGACTAGAATAAGAGTACATATTTTTCTTTCGCCTTCAAGGTAAAGAATGAAAAGGATGATTTTCTTCTCTTTCCTAAAGGGAAACAACAAGATTCTCCTTCACTTCCTTTGATGAAATCCTAATTGTAGACCAGTGATGGGAAATCTGTGAGATTTATGGGATTTGCTGCCGAGAAAAAATGTTGAAAGAGAAGCACTGGCTCCTCCCAGGGGGGTCTGGTTGGCTGAGTGGATACCGCGTTGGTCTCGGAATTTGGAGGTCTCGGGTTCGAGCCCACGTAGCAACTCGCTACATTTCGACCTAGGTCGGTTTTTCGGCAAGACGAGAAGAGGGCGAAGACAACCCTAACAGCCTCCTCGCCGTATCTGAGGTAATGCTCGAAAAGGCGGATTCCAGGGCTCAGGTATTAGAGAAAAAGAAACTGGTTCCTTCCAAAGAAATGGCTGCGAAGGAAATTTTCAGCATTTTTCGCAAAAAAAAAAAAATAGGTTGTGTTTTACCCAGAAATTTAATTTAAAAAATCTTTTTGCTGTAAAAAAATTATTTTTCCCTCTACTCGCACCCCGAATGACATGAGCAGCGTTATTGTACACTGTGAAGGACCAAATCAGGAACGAAAATAAGGAGGAGGAGGGCATGAGGGCAGCTCCCCAAGTCTCCATTGGAGTTGAAAAATTTTAGTAGATGGATCAAAAGTTGGAAAAGTCCAGCAAGTCAAAAGGTGCAATTTTTGATATAAATGACCCAAAAATCACAATTTGAGTTCCTCGTTTAATTTTTCCTCCAACATAGTTGATTGTTTTGATGATTAAAAGGGCATATTTTTGATATTTACGCGAAAATTGAAGCCGTGTCCAAAATCAAATTGAATATTCGAAATCAGCGACTCAAAAGAACCTACTTCAATATTTTGTTCGATTTTTCAGTCCAAGTCAATTTTTCCTGTTTGACGGGTAACATTTCAACTGTTGAGCCCTAACTGTGGTCAAATGGAAAATTTATTAATATTATTCAGCGGCCCTAAAATTCATATTTCAATAGTTCGCGCGATTGTTAACCCAAGTCAATTTGGCCTCTTGGAAGGGAGAAATAACGTCAAAATTGGGACCGAAATTAGAACCGGAGGCAAAACGAGATACAATTTTCGAAATCCGCGATCCAAAGAAAACCTTTTTCAACACGTCGTTCAACTTTTCAATTCAAGTCCATTTTGTCCATTTGAAGGGTGAAGTAAGTTTCAGCGTTTGTGTCTAAATTGTGACTAGACGGAGAATATAATGCTATTAAGAAAATTAGCAACCCAAAGAATTCCTATTTCGATAGTTCACTCGATTTTTCAATCCGAATCAATTTTCGCCGTTTTGAAGGGTGAAATTTCGATATTAAGGTTAAGTGGAAAATATGATGCAATTTTCGAAATTAGCGATCCAAGAAATTCCTATGCCGATATAGCTTTTTTATTACCTTTCTATTTAAGATGTTTTAATTCTTCTTGTGGAAGGGAGGGGAGAGCATTTTTTCGCTCAAAAAGAAATTACTGCAAGAACTAAATAACAGCATATTTTCATTTGATTCTTGGTCCCGCTGTATTTCGAGAAAAATGCCTTGATTTTTCAAGATGTGCTGAAGACTCTGTACGTTTATTTTCATTTACAATAAATTATAGTTTGTGTTTTACTTTCACGTCCCCTCCCCTGCCCTAAAAAATGAAAAAATTTCACTAGGGCAACTGTACCTTGGTAACGAACTTTTGAGAAGTTTCACGTACTATAAGTACATTTGCATATTATGGGCCGGTCTATTTTCATTTACACAGTGAGTAGTATTTATTCATTCATTCAGTCATTCATTTTTTTTTTTTTTTAAATGCCACTAATTGGATTCTTTTTCCTTTCCCGGGACTGTCCATTATCGGAAAAGTTTAATTATCTATTATATGACCGCTGGCTTCTCGTAGTTTATGGGGCTCGAGAAATGATAACGTGTTCATTTTGGGTTCAAAATTATCAAGTTCAGGTAGTCACAGAATTTTCTTCGTCAACGTAGAAATAAAAAGCATTACACAAGTTTTGTAAGTCAGACGAGAAAATTAACAATATCTACTCAATATTGGTTTTGGATAGAAATAAAAAGTTCTGTCCATCGGCTTTTAAATTTCCGAAAAATACTCACCAATCGTTCATTTCTCAGAAACGAAAATAGAATGAGTCTATTTTGGTAGTGTAACCAAATTACTGAATAAAGACATAAAGTTATCAGAAGAAAAAAAAAAGCCAAAATAACGAAATTGACGTTATAGAGTGTTTCGGAAATCAATGTTGTAAAATTGTTTCATGTTTATTTTCAAAGTGAGAAATTACTCTCGAACGAAACGCTTGAACACGATCGAATCAAAATGTTGCCCATATTGTATAACCAAGGCCCAAAGAAAACGAATACCGAAGTCCATTTTTCGATTTAGTTGAAAAATTATGGGCGACTTGTAAAACAATTTTCCATTTCATATATACAGATGTTGGGCGATATCTACCCAGGATATATTTTTAAATTATAGATAAAAAGAGCTATTTCAACCTCTTCACTATTCTACTTTTTCTGCGAAACTTTTTTATTACCAAAACTGTACTTGGTTAGTGTTCTGCATGCAGCTCACCTATTTCACGTAACTGTCTTATTTAATAAAAGAAGAGATGGAAAAATATTACTTTGTGAAAAGTTTCCCTTTATAAGTGCTAAGGGTAACTCGGATGGAAGAATTGTGCCATAAGTGCAAAAATTTAATTTATGTGTTCGTGTCTTCTGCTTACAAAGCTATGCAATCATCGTGTGTGGGTGCTATATGAAAAACAATAAGTAAAGAGCTGCTTTAGTCTTTATTGATTTTCATTCTTTTTTTTTCTTTTAACTTTCTGTCCCTCGCCAACTATGCCCTTCAGTCTGTCACTGAAATATTGGCATTACTCTGACATCGAATTTATTAGAGTTGTTCTGGCTTTTATTTATTTCTTGTCATCCTACGCGGGCAACCCAATTTTGGTGGACAACCCGGAAGAATGCTACGTGTAGTATTCATTGAGGGAGGAAAATGCCCTTACTACTATATTTTAAAGTTCAAAAATTGGGAAAACGTCGATGTCAGTACAATGATGAATCTTTATTTGAAAAATAATTTCAAGGGCAGCATTGGATAGAAGGATGGAAATACAATAAAAACATATCTAAGTATTTACTGCGTGGCCTCGATCTTAAAAGAGACTACACGAGTTAAATAAATCGAAATCTAGAGTTAGCCACATAAATTGAGACTTTGGCAACCCCTTTAATGTTGAAAATGATAACAAAGAGCTTAGATTTTTGTTGTTTTCCGGGTGGTTCTTGTGGCTATAGATGGATAAAATTTTATTCTATCTCTTGCCGATTAGGTATATCAATTTTTGCCGCAGGAAGGCTTGAAGCTAAGACCAAAAGGAAATTTAGTTTTTCGCTCCCAACTTGTTAATTGTCGATTTTAACGAAAAAATCGTTCTGGAGCAAAATTAGAGTATATTAAATTTCAGTCAACTTCGCGACTGCTTTGATGCATAAGCATGTATCCCACAAAAACGAAATCTTACAGGAGAGGAAAACTGTTTCAGAGGCGCATATTATGATACATGGGATAGCCGCAATGGCAGATTTATCATTGTGCTAAAGTGTGCTTAAGCACTGAGTGGCAAAATCTTGAGGGGGAAAATTCAGGAAAAATGGAAAACGAATAAAATGGGGATAAAATTTGTTTCACATGTATTTTCCGGGGTGACAAAAAAAAATTAGCTCACAGCAGCCAGTCAGATGAATCCGATCTATTTCCTCTGTGCAAATATTTCCATCTGCGGCACCTGCCCAAGAGAATCCCAAAGAATTGGGGGCAAGTTGACATTATAACCTACCAGCAGCAGATACCAATTACTAATTCGTAATTTGTAAAAATCATTTTCTCCAGCAGCGCCTTCCGAAAAGAAGCCTCGGTGAGGGCTGGAGGCATCGGGGCAAATTGATCTCAAAATGTAGGAAATGAAAAATTAGCATTTCTTCAGCAATGGTAGGAAATGAAAAATTAGCATTTCTTCAGCAATGGTTTCTTATCAAATTTCCTCCGTTTTCCTCTATCTCCCACTGTTCTCGAGATATTTTTAGTATTCCGGAAAACTTTGCCTTTTTCCCTCAAGGTTACCCAGGGCCATAAAAGTATTCAAAAAAACCATTTTCGAATTTGCATGTTATTCAAGTTGTATAACTTGCTACTTTCTGGTACAAATCATTTTCTCGCTGCATTTTTTAATGAAAATAATAATTTTGATCAATAGGTTCTCTCCAAGAAAAACTTGAGGGGGAAGTCAATATCATAACCAACTTGTTTCTTCTGATTTTTATTATTTACTTATTTATTACAGCTTTGACTGACCGTGTACAATACAATTTCCTGCAAGCATTTAGAGCTTTGATGTACGAGTAGATGAGCCACCGCTTAGTCTGCCCATTTGAGGGCATAAGCCTCTGACACGTTTTTTCCAGTATTTTTTATTTTGGGTGTTGTTGGCCCAGTGACGACCTACATACCTCTGAATTTCGTCCAGCCTTCTTGTAGTAGGCCTTCCTCTGCTTCTTTTGTTGCTTCTAGGTATCCATTGAGTCGTCAGAAAACACCATCTCTCCCGACAATTTTTTTATAGTAATCTTGTCTTTAACTTTGATTTCCAACACGCTTCTCATCATTGAATGCTGTGTTGTTTTTAGCTTAAATACTTGTTTTCTTTTTTTTGTTAATGACCATGCCTGATATCCGTATTCCAATATTAATATTATACACATGTCTAGAACTTTCATTTTTTGTGTTTAATTTCATGTTTCTTTTGAGTATGTATTTTTTCACCCAAAATGCTTTCCAAGAATTAGATATTCTTGCACTTAATAATCATTTTTATCAATAGGATCTCTCCAAGAAAAACCTAAGGGGGCAAGTCAATATCATAACCAACTTGGTTCTTCTGATTACGGATTATAGTATTCACTTGCCCCTCCCCCAAGGTTTTTCTTGTAGAGATCCTGTTGATGAAAATGATTTTTAATAGAAAATGCAATGAAACAAAAGAAAGAAAAAAATAATAATATTGACTTGCCCTCTCAGGTTTTACTTGGAGAGACCCTATTGATAAAAATATTTTAGTAAAAACTGTGGTTAGAAAAATGATTTGTGCCTGTCAGTAGTAAGTTATGCAACTTGAATAACATGCAAATTCGAAATTTGTACTTTTTTTATAACCTTGGGTAACCTTGGGGGAAAAACACAATTTCCCGAAAAATTGGGAATATCTTGAGAACGGTGAGAGATAGAGAAAAACGGAGAAAATTTGGTGAGAAACATTTGCTGAAGTGCTAATTTTTCATTTCCTAAATTTGGAGATCAAACTTGCCCTCAGCCCCTAGGGGGGGGGGCTTCTCTTGAGGAGGTACTGCTGAAGAAAATGATTTTTTACAGATAATATATTCGTGCATATTGGTAATAGGTATCTGCTACTGGCAGGTTATGATGTCAACATGCCCCCAACCCCGTGGGGCTCCTCTTGGGGAGGTGCTGCAGATGAAAACGATTTGTACAGAGGAAGCAGTTGTGTAAATTGATCTTTTCTGTCTGGTAGTAGTTGGTTATGATATTTACCTGCTCCCAGGCAATGGCAGATTTACCATTATGCTTAAGTGTGCTTAAGCACAAAGCGGCAAAATTTCAAGGAACGCAAAATTCGGGGGAAAATGGAAAAATAGGATGAGGATGAAACTTGTTTCAAATTCCAACCGCTAACGTAATAATATAACTTAATAAGTCAACTGGAAAAAAGCTGAACTGCTGTACTAGTTTTTGTAAAATAAATATTAAAAAAGAAAGCAAGATAATAGACAGGTTTGAATTCGGTCATGCAGTGGTAGTAATACGTGCTTTGTCAGGCAGACAGCTAAGACAAAAACACAATTCTGAGTGGTCTATTGCAGTTTTTTGTTTTTTCTAGACCCAAGCTATCCTATCCAAAAGTACCAACGAGAACCTATGGACAAACCGAGAAAGAAAATTGTTACACAGTGTAATAGAAATTAATAGGTCAGGGACGAGCTGAAGCCATTTTTAATGGGTCGACGGGGGGGGGGGCGAGGATTATGGGAGATCTGGTCAACTAGAAGAATTTATTAATAGACAACATTTGAACAAAGAGCAACTTTTCACTTTTTATGTTTTGCCTATTGATGAAAATTAAAACGAAATGAGATATCTCTGCTACCTAAGGAACTAAGTTTTTCAGCTGATGATTTTGGGAGGGGGAGTCTGTCTTCGGTACGCCTTGAGCCATAGCTAAGAAAAGGGAACAGTGATGCATCCAGACATCCAGAGTCATCTTAGGAGGGTTAGTTCAAAACATGCAAAATAGTTATAGTTTTATCAGCCTTTCTTCCGGAGTAATAAGATCATTTTCTCGCCATCGCGATGATAAATGAGTAGATCGGAAAGAAGTATTTACCATTTTCAACGATTTGTACTGCTGATAGTTTGACTAATTGACGTTGAAAATTAAAATGCTTTCCGAAACGAGTTGGAAAATTTTTCCCATTCATTATATTCTTGATTGTGTGAGGTTTATGTTGAATTTTCAAGTTTATTGCGATACCATCCAATTTTTTCCCTCACTGAGGGAGCAATTCTCGACACTAGCCACGACGAGTCAATCTTAGTAATCATGTAAGAGTGTTTTAGAAGAAAATGAGCTATCTTTTTTTTCTCCAGTTGGACGTTTTGTAGGCGAGCTCTCTACAATTTTCTTTGTTGGAACTAGGGAAGGCATAGTGATACGAATGCCCCTGGTCGTCCTTTCCCGAGACTACGGCGTCATCGCTTGTCGAGGTATTTGCCATTATTTGAAAAAAGGGCGTACTACCAATTAAATTGCTACACACAGCTGTATCACATCATTCCCGTCACCCTTCGAATTACTCTTCGCATAGTAATGCGTTGACGCGACCCCCCTTTGTTTTTGCATTTCTCCCCGCCGTTTTTTTTTTCACACATTCCAATCACTAGACGAACGTAGCCAATCAACGCTAATTATGAAGAAGCGTGCTACTCCTCTGACCAAATTAGCTTTAAGTTTCGATTCGGATTTTCATCCGTTCTTTGTACTTCGAATGCGGAGCCCGGCAACACGTTTTCTATTACGAGGAAAAACGGAAAGGCTTTCGTTCTTGCACAAATAGGTTTTAATTCCTTTTATTAACTCTAATGAAATTAATGTGATTTATCGGTGTCAGGTTAATAGGATAAATGAGTTCATTACAATCGTTCCGTTAAATGTGATATTTACTCACGGATAATGTAGGACCGTAAACCCTCCGAAAATGCAGCACGTGGTGAGTTAACGAAGAGTACACTAAATAACTGCTTTTCTTAGTTTAAAGTTGGATTCAAATTTAAGGCGGGGTAAGCTTCAGTCAAGTATTTAAGTTGTCGGTGTTTTATCTCAGGCCCGTTAAACACATTTTTGTTCTCGGTGCTTCTAACAATCACGCGGAGTGAAATTTGGTAAGGTTCAGTTGAACAATTCAGAGGGGTTCGACGCTCCCCCGATAGTTACATTTCCCACCAAATTCCCCTCCTTTTCTTGGAGCGTAAACCCCTCCCAGAAAGCACTCTAACCCTGTCTCTAGTCTGGTGTTTGAAATCTTTCCCATCACCAATTTTCCCGCTTTTCTCGCCTCATCCAGAAGCTGTGGAAGGGAGTCATGAGTAGGTCAAAAGTCTGATGAACCTTTATTTAATAAGTGACCCCTACTGCAGCCTTGAAGGCCATTTTACAGTGGGGTGTTCTTCAGTTTTGTATTTACATCTTATAGGGATCCTATAGGAGAAGGGGGGGGGAAATGAAAAAAAAAGTTTATATAATATGTAAATATATGCATCTGTGCGTAAGGGTGAGCGCAGGAAGTGGGGATAAGAAGGAGGGGACATTGGCAGCCAAGGAAACTATATTTCTCCAGATTGATAGGGCTCCAGAAAAGAGAAAGAGAGCGAGATGGGGGTATGAATGTCTAGCGGTACCTCATTTGTGCGAAATAGTTCACGAAGAAATTCAGATCAGCAAGTGTATCTGTACCTACCGACTTCCATAAGCAGGTACATCAATTCTAACATTTTCCAGTAATATGGGATCAGATATTTTTCTACTGATGATATCATGAAGGAAGGCGAGTAGATAAACTTCTCTGCGTTTTTCTAAAGTTATTAAATTTTAGCCAGCTAACAGTTTTCTGTATGATAGGTCTATAGGATAATAACGGAAATCTTTGTAATTAAATACCATAAAAATTTCTTTAAGATATTTTCTAAATTTTTTTAATGACATTTTGGGAGAGATGACCAAACGACATTTCCGAATTCCTGGTACGGTTTGACTATAAGGAAAAATGAAGTATTTTTAAAACGTCGCATTTTTAAATCGATTGCTATTTCTTACTATGAACCCTGCCATTCTCTTAGATTTCCTATAAGCACTCTCGAGCTGCTGACTGAATGTTATTGCTACTGTTGTTAATTCCTAGATCTCTTACAGTCTCTACCCTTCGAATCTCTCCTCCGCCTATTGAGTAGGATTTCTGTATTTTATTTCTTTTAGCATTTTATATGCTTTTACTATTGGGTATACTTGAGCAAAACCGTAACGAAAAACCTAACGAAAATCCGACACGCTCCCCCGACACGAACTCAGTGGTTGACATTTCCATGGAAATTTATTTTAACATTTTATATGCTTTTACTACTGGGCATACTGAGCGAAAAACATAACGGAAAACCTAACAAAAAAATCGAACGCTCCCCCGACACGAATTCAGTCGTTGACATTTTACAATTTGCAGCCGTGTTGTTGGTAAAAATTTCCATGCCCCCGACACAAAGCCAATCCGTATTGATCACGCGGTGTTTACCGCTCAGCGCTCACTATCAGCCGATTTTTTTTTTTTGACGGATCGAACTGGAAAGAGAATGGCAACTGTCTTTACCCGTACAAGGTATTCGGGTCGTCCATCCTACAGAGAGCGCTGCAATTCGACATAGTGATAACGTGATAAGTTATAAAAAGGTGAACCTTTTTGTACATGGTGAATCGCAGAATTCTGAGTGAATTGACACCAAATTGTTAGGGCATTTTTTGGAATATTTTGGGGTCAATAGCATAATTTTGCATATGTTAGGCTTTTAAGAGCATAATTAAGAAATATTCCACAATTTTTCCTATTCTGAGAGAATATTTTCGGGTTTTGACCGTTTTGACCAATATTTTTTTCTTCAGCTGCAACAACGTGGTCAACATAAGCGCCCTCTCACGCTTACAAAATGACGCGAAATTAGGGTACTATAGTTTCACTATACTGGACCGCCATTTTGATTCTGTTTGTCTGCTTCCAGTTTTCACGTTTTCAGTGCTGCCATTGAACCGAATAATTTTTTCCTTTAAATTGAATATCATATAGGTGTGGAATATTTTGGCATATTCGGCCTTTTTAGAGTATTTTTCTGCATATTTTGGCAAAATAAAAGTATATTTTAAGCGCATATTTGACCTGTTTTTAGAGCATAAAATTCCTGTCCCTAGATATCAGCCTTATCATTAATAGGGCTTTTCCAGTACTCCATATTGCATACTTATTCGCCTGTCCTCTTATCAACAAGTTGGTAGTGTATGATAACGACATAATAGTAATTTAGGTAGGTAGTAATATTTTATGGTCGTACCAATGAGTTTTGAGTTTCGTCTTTCGTGTCATACCTTATGGTACCCCGTCTGTCTTCTCTGTTCTCTGTATAATTAGAAATTTTCGTTTTTTGATCATTCCTCATAGTCTTATCGTATGATCATCGATTTCATTAAATAACAGTTCAATTTTCGGCTTACACTTTCGGCAACGAAATTTAGCAACGCTTGCGTTGCCGAAAGAATTCTAACTTTCTCAAAAAATACTGATCTCCAGCGTTGTCAAGTATCCATTGCGTTCGGCATTTCGCACATCAAATTCTGTTATCAAACATACCAACTTGATAACATGAGGGGTGAATGAGTACTCCTTATTGCATACTTATTCGCCTATTCTGTTATCAAGTTAGTAGTGTATGATAACAATAACAGAATTTGATGTGCGAAATGGGCCCGATACTTGGACGCTATTGAGCGTAAAAGAACCAACCAGCAAATCTGTTTTTGGAGAACACACGATTCGAAGTTCAAGAGCCATGTAGAAACTATATATGAAATTGCGTTTATTGATAAGCTTTTTTCAACGTGAGTAAACATTTTTGAATCGGGGGCCCAATTTTGAAAAGTCCTACTTTTTACACTCTTTCCAAAAATACTAACAACTCATTTTATTTACAAATGTTGGTTGGTTCCCTTACGCTGAATAGCGTCTACTTGAAAACGCCGGATATCAGAATTTTTTGAGAAAGTTTGAATTCTTTCGGCAACGCAAACATTGCTGAATTGCGTTGCCGAAAGTGTAAGCCGAAAATTGAACTGTTATTTAGTGAAATCGATGGTCATATAAGACCACGAAGAATGATCAAAAAACGAAAATTTTGAATTATACAGAGAACAGAGAAGACAGACGAGGTATCATAAAAGGTACGACACGAAAGACGAAACTGAAAACTCGCTGGTATGACCATAAATATTACAAAATCATGATTATGTCCTGTTACAAGATTTAATACTTGAAAGGGTAGTTTAATGTTAGGTATGCTCTATGAACGTATAAATATTGAAACATCCACGAAGCAAGTTTTGTAATTTAGCTATAGACAGTCACATGACCACAGGCTGTAGCGTCTGGGGACCAGTAAACTTATTATTCTTTACCTGGGCTGACAGGCTGCCTTCTGGAAGATTTTATTCTCCAAATTCGGCCGTAAACATCACAGTGAAGAGATTCTTTGCTCGTATCCTGAAATTTTGAGGTTGACGCTATTATTTTGCTCTACGTTATCCCTCCTGGAAAAAATGGTCACGCTATGAAGCTCCCGGGTCGTAGCGTACAATATATACTCTCTTAACGAGGCGAGCTTGGGAGTTCAATACCACAGAACACGACACGTTTTCTGGAGTACAACGTATCCGATTTCACGTCAGTTGAAAGTATTCCTGTATCACGTCCGCAGAATTCGTAATCAGTGCTATTATTATCGTTATAAATATTGTTATCAAGGGGCAAAACCCTTTCATACAGAAAGCTCGAGGTGCTTCGTAACGAATTAATAAAAATGCTGGACGCGATACAAATCCAATTAAACTCGACCCGTGACCTTTGCTTCGTTAGTGTAGTAAAAATTGACGGTACAATAAAATGAAAAAATCTGTTCATTGGTCATTGTGTGAATTAACTGCCTAAATTGACGGTGCTAAATTTAACGCTAATCAGATACACGTACACGTGAACAGTTTGCAACTTAATAATTGCTTCGGTAAAATAAATAACTGACGTGCGTTCATTGGACGTTATCATTATTTACGGGGTGCACGTATCCACATCGAAGCAGTCTTATTCTTCAATTGGAAATGGAAGAGGAGCTTTTTTTATCAACTTTCGATGCATGTGTAGAGTAAATATGTGACGTATTAGGTAATAAATTCGAGAGATTGTCATCTCAGCCACACATATGATTTTGAAGGATAGACTACGTCCGTTCGTTCAGTTCGGTACATGACGGTCTTCAGAAATAATGTCGAAAAGATACTTGTTATGAGGTATTTCCACATTTTTCTTTTCATAAAAACAAGAAAGCTCGCATGGAAGTGCCCACGTATTCATTTGTATTGCCAATGACACATGATAAGAATATATGCGAATACCCCGATAACAGGTACTTACAGGACTATTTTCTTTCCTTGTGACTTTTCAATTCGCTCGTACACTTCAAGGTCTACTTTTAGAGTAACGAGTGGCTAGAGCTAGTCAAATCTAGAAAACTTATGTTGTTTCTGCTTACCTTGTAGTTGATTAGGTGTAGTGAATCAGTTAAGAAAGATTGTATGATTTTTTTCATTGTGGACCATTTCTGATTTTTCGAGGTGAAACTCCCGGGTAAGTTTACCATTATTAAGTAAGTAATTCGTGTATTGACGCTGCAGTGTTTCAGTGTGTTCTTTCGATGTGATTATGTTACGACGCATCTAAAACCTACAATTGAAAATCCCTGATATGAGCAATATTACTAGTGTGTACTGTAGTATGTAAATATATGTTATTGGGTGAAAGCTTATAACATCAAGCATCGTCTGTTAGAAAAATTGTTTGATTGTGAAAATTGTTCAAAACATGTGTGTAGGAAAAGAGAACGAATCGAGGTAAAACCAGTGAAAGCGTCCAGCCCCGGAGAAGCTTCTGGCTCCGGACCGCTCCTCCTCTCACAGAAAATTGAAAAGTAGAGATTTCCTACTTCCACCAATGAAAATCTACAAAATTAATGCCAAGAAGAAAATGTATTTTTTTGAAGGAAACTTGAAAAATGCTAAGTGTATGGTTTCAAAATTACGGTGACACTGCTTAAAATGGATAATGCGTGCGGTGTGAGAGCCTAAACTAAAGTCAACTTGTGGACATCAGATTCCACCGTGGGTAGGATTCGAATAAAATGATCCACGAATCTCACAAATCAAAATCCTTTTTGGACCAATTTTCTATGATTCGAATCATTTACTCAATGATCTAACAAAAAGTATTTTTGCTATATCAGTTTCTGTGGATATATCTCTGTGATTCCAAACATCTCTGAGTACCTCTATGTACTTGCAAAACAAATCTTTCTTTCTTTATTTGTTTGTTTGTTTGTGCTGCTAAAAAATCTTTACAGTTCTTTATGTTTATTATTTTAGACGGACTTAAGGTCCTTTGTAATTCATTATATTTACCTTCATTTTTCGGCACTGGGCATAGAAATAAGCATTGAGGATAGAAATAAAAAATTAATAACTGAAAAAAAAAACGAAAAGTATATTAATTTTTGATCGAATCAAATGAGTTACATTGTTTTTATGAGAAAAATTACAACAAATATGATTGGGTGAATAACCCTACTATTAATCTGCCGTTCACAATTCTAAACCTCATCTTTATAATATGTATACTTCTCAAAACTCCCGAGTTCATTAATTTTATACAAGTCAGTAATAACCGATGTAGAAGGGGGCAAAGGAGGGAGTGAAAAATACTCTGAGGATGGTAGAGCTTTTGAACCCAAGTGTAGTTATACACTATTTTGATTCCTACCATGCCCGTGGATGTCAAATCTGACTATGCGAAGTGTCCCGCGTAGTCTATTCGGCATCTACGGGCGCCCAAAAATTAACATCGTCGGCAATAAATTCCTCGTTGACAATACTTACAGAATCATATGTTCTCGTGTCATTTTTTTTTTTTTTTACAAAATCTCAAATTGTTGTGTAGTGTAATGGGAAAGTGTCCTGAATCCTCACTCATGTATAAAACCAGTATGCTATGCAATATAAGATAACACACTAGACATTGTATGCAGACTCCATCCTCTGTACACAGTCACTAGCAAAGCCCCCCTAGATATCTTGAATTCTCACTCTTCACTATGGTCACGTCAGATGTGTGTTCAATAGAGGGCCTTACTACTGGTCGCGTAGAAATACATCGTAGTAATATTATCCGATTTCTCGAACTCAAAATGTTATTGAGGATAGTGAAACAAGATAAATTTCTCAAATTTTGCCGAGTGAGATTCCAATTTTGCCTACTCGTGGGTACGGCGAAAATGTTGGTGGAAACCTCTCCCCTCCCAGAATTTCCTTTCAGTGCGTTTGAACTCGCCAACGATTCATAATATCCTGCCAAGTTTTTGGAAAGCCATCTTTTTCTTCTGGTGAAATTAACTCGGAAAATTACTAACGACCGTCTCTCACCCCGATTTTTGAGGAAATTAAATTACGTGGCCAATGCCTAATTTTTTAAAATGAAAACTGTGTAGGTGTTTTTAATCCCCTCTTTCCTGAATCTTCTTAACAAAACAGAATTCGGGCTGCTCAAAGGGGTGGCACGCTGTTGTCGTTTATCTTGAAACCCTGATCAAAGGGAATATTTCATTTACAGGCGTATTAAGAAATCTCCTAATATTATGAAAACGAAAGCGTTTATCGAAAAAATGAATAGAACAAAATTTGTAGTACATAAAATTTCCCTCCCGTTGAGACCATTTTTATTTCAATCTGATAAATTTTTCTAAAGTGTGTAGGGTTTTTAGTAGTTCCTTTATTTCACGTACCTAAAATTGTAGAGGACGACTCTTTTGCGCTGGCAGTCCCAATAGAAAAACGAAAAAACAAAAAACAAAAAAAAACTTGAATCTGTTTCTCCTGTGAAAAGTGAGAAGCATGTAGAGGATGGCAAGGTTGGAGAAGATTTGAATCCGGATCTGAATCCAGTTGGTGGATCCTAGAAAATTGATTCGAATCCGCTTGGCGGAATTGGATTCCTATCAGTGATTCGGATCTAATGAACGTTATGGATTCGTGAAATTTATTCGAATCATTTCAGTGGATTCGTTAGATTCGTACTTTTTTCTGTCTCTTTGTGAATCTCGCACTAAGAGCCCATAATTTTAGCATTGTGTGTGTGTGAGGGGGGGGGGGCAAAAGAGAAAAACGAAAAACGCGCTGAAAAAGAGAATTATTTTCAATTTTTGATTGAATTTTGAAGTAATTACAATGGCCGATCCAGCAGAGATGGACGATGACTCTGGAAAAGTTGATTTGGATGCCAGAACTGGTCGATTCGTGGATTCGAATCCGCGATTCCGCTCTATTTATTCGAATCGGATTCGAATCACAGAAAACGTGAATCATTCTGGAATCATATTCAAATCCAACAAAAAATAGATATTCGTGGATTCGTACTCGAATTCAATTTTAGTGAATTCATTTTCAACATGAAGGATGGTTTGTAAATGCAAGGGGACAATAGGCAACTAAATTGTCTTTCACGAACGTAAACAAAAAATTGTTAGCCATAGATGTTTCTGGGCATGGTTGAAAACGAATCCACTAAAACTGGATTGAAATCTACCAATCACTACCTTTTTTTGGATTCGAATATGATTTGAGAATGATTTACGTTCACTGTGATTCGAATTTAACGGAGTGGATTAGTGGATTCGAATCCACGAATCATCGAATCTAGGAATCATGGAATCTTTTTTTGCTGTTACAAAATCAAAATAAACGATACCTATTTTACTCATACAGCAATTGTTGACTTTTTTTTTTTTTTTTCTTCTTCAGAAAGACCAAATACAATATAAACTGGATCTTGTTCGATGTAATCATGGTAAACCTACTTTCAGCAATGTAGTTTCCGGAGAAATTAAATTTAATGTTTCAGCTGAGGAGGCCAGAAAGAATTTTTGTAGCTTTTATTACGTTTTTTGATTTTTTTTTCATTAAAAAAAAATAAGAAAGTGACCAAAACGGATGGCCATATCAGACGACTTCAGCGCCTAATACGGCTAACCAAAATATTTCGACAAATCCATTAAAAAGGTTCGAATCTTCGAATACATTTTTTACGAATCCAGGTCGTCCATTGGATTCGAATCACTGATACGAATCCAATTCCCAGAAGCGGATTCGAATCCTTTGGATTTGAATCTTTTCTAACCTTGGTTTCCGGGCCTTCGTTCCTTTTTTAGCCTTAAGGTGCGATTTGCTGAACATACACATGATCTTCTAACTGAGCAGGCTTTTGCATAAGTGTTGTAAGTCCAAAACACGAATTTTTCAGGTGAGCAAAAAGAAGATTCCTGTACGAATTGCGAGTGTCTGAGTAGTGTTGGCAGTTTGAAAAAGTAGCAGTTGGTAGCAGCACCATTTCGGTACAGCTTCCTTTAACTTCAGGTTTTTTAATTGATTATAACGCATTTTGTAGAGCTGCAAAAAAAAGAGTCGTAACTTATAACATTCTGAACAAATAGGTGAAGCGCAAAGTTGTATGAAATGTTACAAGTCAGTGAATGAACAGTGGGCGTGCTTCAGCTATGGACGGTGAAAGTTCAACGTTGGAATCGACTTATATTCTTGCAAAATCCCGACATCGTTATCTCTTTTTTTTTTGGGTGGTCGCAATGGAAATCCAGTGGTACCATCACGTTCCTCGTAAGAAGTACTTTCTGTTACACCGCTTAGCTCAAAACTGCCAAAATTGGACTTATAACACTCTTGCAAAAGGCTGTTCAACTGCGATGTTACATAATTTACGTGGTTGTATTCAGTTTTGGCGTGAACTTTCAACTGGACAGCAAGAGTTCCAAATTAGATAGAAGTATTGCTGTTGGTATGCTTAAAACCTGGGATGCGTCTACTAATACGAAACAATTAATCATGACGTGTTTGATAGCCAACATTTCATTAATTTTGCAAGACCGAGGAAAACTTTATTTTAAGAGAAAACAGAGAGGGGAATCCTGTCGATTTGTCAGATTCGGATGAAGACTCAAATGAAGGTCTGCAAAGGCAAATGCAAGGATGTAGAAGAAGACGGAAATACTCCCAGTTGTATCAACTTCTGTACTATTCTTTAGTAAGATCACACTTAGATTTTGCAGCAAATGTCTGGAATCCAACAACCGCTACTCAGATTAAACTTATTGAGGGGATACAAAAACGCTTCTTAAGATTTTTGTATTACAAGGAATTCGGATATTATGACACGACGGTAAAATATAACGAGCTTGTCCGAGGCTACGAGCTCACAACTTTGGAAAACAGAAGAAAATATGCTTCGCTACTTTGGTTATATGATCTTCTAAGCGGGAAAGTTGATGCCCCCTCTTTATTACAACGGATAAATATTCATGCCCCAGGAAGAAACAATCGAAAAAAAGAAGTTTTTAAGCCACGCTGTAGTCAGACAGTTCGAAACTGGAACACCCCTCTAAATAGAGTTATGATACAATACAATAAACTCGAAAGTATCAACTCAAAACTAGATATTTTATCAGAAAAAAGAGGCTCTTTTCGAACTCACCTAATTCAAACTCTCGCACAGGAATAGACAGAGTTTAACGGGTTCCTGCACTTGCTCCCCCTGAGGCCACACCCAGTTTCCCAGTTTCCCATTTCTTCATTCACTCTCTTTCTCTTTCTCTCTCTTTCTTTCTCTCTTTCGCCCACATTCTTTCCCTCTTCTTTTCTTATCAAATCCTATGTCCATCTATCTTTCCGTCACTCGAGTCTCATATTTGTACTGTATCATTATATCGTGTAGTTTTTTATTTTTTCTATCGCTCTTTCTTTTTAGTTATTATTTAAGATTTTTTTTTTTTTTTTCTTTCTTCTTTTTAGTTTGGTCTTACACCTATATTTAAAAAAATAAAATAAAAATTGTAAACTGTATATAAAAGCCCCACCACTATAATTGGCCTTTTTGGGCTGTTGTGGAGGGGCTCAATAAATAAATAAATAAATAAATAAATAAATAATAAATAAACTAGTACACGTTCATAGGCCGCCGTTTGCTCTGAAATTATGACCTTCGTTCGTTAATTTCCTGGATGCGAAAATGAACATTGAAGACAAAATGAATTAATCAACGTTTCTCATATTTTTCTAGAAAGTAACTTAGAGGTCCTAGAGATATGATCAGCAATGGACGCAGATTAGTGGAAGCCTTTTTTTAAATAAAAATAAACTGAATGAATATGCATCCAATGTTTATGATTGCTGGCCATCAATTCAAGCAACAGATGATCTTGCCAGTTCAGATGATGGTGTGAAAATGTCTCACAAATTAAGAAAAATGATTCCAGTAACTACAGGGGTCCCGATGCGCAATCAGTTACCCTCTAGTTACTCAGTTATACGCGGAAAAGTTACCTATTTGTTACCCTCGATTACCCTCAGATTTCCCTTGTTTCCCTTTAGTTACCTGAGTAACTGGCGGGATACTACGCAATTAGTTACCTTCTAGTTACCCGCGGCGAAAAAGTTACCCATTTGTTGACCTTGGTTACCCTCAGATACCCTTGTTTCCCTTTAGTTACCCGGGTAACTGGTGGGATTTTGCGCATTGGGGCATTACAGAAACTTCTGTGCTCGTTATTTATTGTGTCACCTCACGCGATGACGGTGCAGAAGGTTATATCCCATTATAATAAAATCGACTGTCTACGTTGGATGAAACAATGAAGTGTCGCATGTACATGTGTAGCATTGAATGGAGTAGACATATAGAATACGATCCCAGACCAGCTGTGACAGAGTTCCTACGAAGAAAATGAAGACCGTATTTTGTAGTACGAGTATTAACGTGAAAGAGAATTTGTGCAGAAATTTTTTCGAAAAAACCCAAGACTATAAAAGTACATAAAATTATAATTAAAGGATAATTTACACATATACCGTGGACAATGTTTTTTGAAATATCACTAATTTTATACGAGTGTTCCAAATTTGACAGGTAAAATTTCGTGGCCAAGATGTTCAAACTGGGTGGCCAGAAAAGCGCACTACGTGGCCTTTTGGCCACACAAAACTAACTTAAAAATCGGGGTGCCGTCTCTTTCAACTGCCTATTTTTGTTTTATTTTCCGTCTCACTCACTCAAAAAATGGAAATGGAATCGCTTTTTTATAACGACAATTTTTTTCGAATAGTTTTTCCTATTACTGGCGTGATTAGGCGACTCGTTGATTCCAAATAACAAGCGAATCCCATTTAAAATATCTTGGAAAAAGTAGCTAATAAATATACGTTTTACTCGATGTGATGCAAAAAGGATTATAACTGTAGTAATGCAATTTCACTAAACTAATTAGAGCTACTCGTATTATGAGTTGTCATAATACCGACACCACCACAGATGTACAAGCTGTATACAGCATATACATCTGTGGTTACCACAGTTCGATTTTAGGAACCTCATTTACTCATTGCAAAACATATACTATTACTTGAAGCATTTTTACCGAATCGTAAATTACAGCCCAGTACGTTGTTGCGGCTTTAGTTTACTACTTGGTGGAAACTTGTGACAATTTTGAAAAAAATTGAAGAACACTCGATAGTCGGCGTCTCATAACGAGCCTTCTATGTGTTTCGTCATTCAAAATTTCGGCAAAGTGGTGTACTTTCTTTTTTTTTTACAAGTTTTCAGAAGTCTTGAAATTCGGATATTGCTGTGGCTAAAAATATACCTACACTGTATAACTAACCTCAGCTTCTGAACTTCATTTTTAGCAGTTTTTTCAATCCTTGCCAATTGCTGATTTCATTGTACGTTTTGGTTTCAGGGAAGCATTTCCACAAAGTGAGATTCTATAATAAAGATAGTCGCACGCCAAAAAGACGCAGTAGAACGATTTACACCTGCGAAGTGAGTTACAAGATACTTGTACTCAGTGATATCAACAGTTTTCCCAGAGCTGGTAAGTGTTTTTTTTTTTTGCCAACTTCATCGGTGCCACGGGAGGGGGGCGAATTCTCATCTGAGTCGTTCCCTTGAGATAGGCTTTTAAGATCGCTAAATCCGTTTTGTGAGTTATTTTCTTATTTGCATCACAGGGTGCAACTAAAGGGGCTGAACCTTTTCATTTGGATTGTTTCCATGAGGCAGTAGATTTCAAGGTCACCACATTCGGTTTCAAAGTTAATCTTCTAGTATCCTTCCTCAGGTACTATTGGAGAAAATGGATTCGAGTTGTCAATCAGATATTTTTGCATTAAACCCAATTATTTCGAATGTAATTTTTCAACCCAAGCTCTTAGAATAATTCAAGGTGGTTTTTATTTACATATGATACGTAAAGGAGTCTTCAATGGATCTAGAATGTATACGGGTCTATCCTTTTCTTTATAGCAGATATCAAGGGCATGTTTTCAGAAATATCATTGACAAAAATTAGAAATAGGTATGAACCCAAAACCAAACCCTGGGGAACACCTGACACACTCTTGTAACACGTAGAGGCCACTCCTCTATACTTAACAAACTGCATTCGGTTATTTAAGTAGGAGTGAAATAGAATTATTAGACCTTTTGAAAACCCAAAGCTGCACAATTTTGGGAGTAGGATTTTGAGGTTCACAGTGTCAAAAGCCTTTGAAAATCAATGTAAATGATATCCATTTGTCCATCCTTGGAGAGGGTTATATTGACATCATATGTGAAGTCCATTAGATTTGTCGGCCCTGAATATCCCTTCCTAAAGCCAAATTGACAGGGAGATAAGATATTTTTGGATTGATTGTATAGATATTTGTACCAGACAGTTTCAAAAATTTTGGCCGCGAGTTGAACTACAGAGATGGGACGATAATTTTTTACATATCATTTACTTTGCCTGACTTGTAAAGTGGAATAATTTGCGATATTTTCCATGTTGTTGGATAAATACGTGTCTCAAGGACAGTATTGCAGAGATAACTTAAGGGAGTAATTAAAAACTGTGAGCAAGCTCGAAATACCTATGTATGGTGGAATGGAATCTAGTCCACAAGATGATTTAGATTTTAGGTTATGCTGAGCACGTTTTATATCCTCGATAGTGATCACACCCACGGATATAAGGTCTTCGCCTCCAGTAACCCCACCCCATTAGCACTCTGAGTTTGGTTCTAAGTTACATTTTTATCGCTAAAAACACTGGAAAAATAGTTTGCAATTGATTCCGCAGTGGTATCTGAACTTGTGTAAATTTGTTCACCAAAGGTATATAACTCTGTGATAGACCTCCTTCAAATGTAGGAAAATCATTGGTTTAGGGATGAAAGCGCCAACTCATCAAATTATATAATTATCCGAGACTAACATAATATCAAGTATCTAATAGTAACTTGGCATGCATGTAACAACGACCTGGCTTCCTCCTGTGGTACCCAGAGGGATCGAAATTAGAAGGTAACTTCAAGAACGGATTCGGGGACCCTGAAAACCTATAAATCGACGATAATCTGGAAAAGACCAATCAGAAGGGTTCAACCTCTCTCGAAAACAAATTTAGCGACCCGAAACACCTATAAATTAAATTCGATATCGGGAAAAAAGTCGAACATTTTTGGACCTATTGAGTCTCCTTTCAGCTCCCTCCCCGCTGGTGCCATCAACTCAGAGCGCTTCAAACCAAATTTGGGTCCAATTCAAAATTTGTATCCGTGTACTTTTAGCGTTATTATCGGCTGAAAAAATTGAATTTAGTGAAAAAAGTTAAAGGCTGCTTGCCACACATGTTCCCCTTATCTGATGGAACTGAAACTTTTTTTTTAAATTTATTAATTGGGAACAAATCGGGAGGGGGGGGGCGTTATGAAATTTCGAGAAAAAATTTCCACCAATGGTAAAAAAGACTACCTGGCTGTGTAGACATTGTCTCTCTTATGAATGTATAACCGTACAGTGTACCCTTCAGTGGTCCCCATTTTAACTTTTGATTTTCGGTTGCCCGTCTTCTGGAGCAGTTTTTCAAATATTGAAAAAAGGAAGCTTCTGCTAAGCCGGAACAAAATCGGTAAAGGTAACCCATATGCCTCAAGGGGTTGAAGTTCTTGTGGAAGGGAATTCAAGCTCGAGTTGAGGGGAGAGCCCCTTCCCCCTGTAGAGCCTAACAATTATTTTCTTTCTTTAAATTTGATGTTTCCGGGGTCCCAGTGTCCATTCTTCTGGTCTCCCCCCCCCCACGAAGAGTGTTATTCTAAACTGCCCTAAGTGTGTTTTCACAAATTATGAGGTAAGAGCGTGATTTAGTGGCGAAAGGGTATTATCAACAGTGGAAGGTTTTACTAAGATTTTGTATAAAATGTTGTTAGTTATGAGTTATACTATCAGTGCAGCCAACTTTCACCTGCCTAAAGGGTTTTTTGTGTTTTGCTCGACGTCACTATTTTTGGCTTACTGATGCGTTATTAACATAAAGACGTAAATACTAGGAAGGCCGTTATTTTCGACCATCAAAATCCCCCTCCCCATCTGCTCCAATAAAATGGATAATCGTGCAAAGTTTCAAATCGATAGGATTAGAGAGAGCCCGTTTCATTCACCCTTCTTCTTCTGAGGAAAATATATACATTGAGTTTAAACTTTTTTGATGAACATTCTTTATCTTGACCCCTAGATACGTCAAAAATTTGTACTCTAAAAGTTTCCAACGGGTAGTTTAACGGTGGTTCAATATAAAGTAGTATGACTCCACAATGGGCTATGGTTGCAGGTTGTAGCACTAAAAACGGGCGGGAGGGTTCGAAAAATAAAATTCGAGATACGAGTAGATTTATAGAACGTGATTTTAGGGTCAATCCAACTCCGTAGTTCGCTACCAAAAGGGGCTGAAATCAATCGTGATTTTTTCATGATACTATTCGATTTGTAAATTTTCGAGGTCACTGAATTCAATTTTATGGCTCATTCTTTGATAACCCCGCCGAAGTGCCACCGTAAGGGGTCCAGCATGAAAATCAAATGATATTCAATTTTGTCAGATGAAATTCGATTGATCTCGTTTTGGAAGACCCTGGAGGAGAGGAAGTTGAATCCCAAAATCAAGCTTAGCGACCTTTAAAACTTTGAATCGAATACTATATCACTTAGCCCTCTTGGCTGGCACGCTACAAGATCGGATTGAAGAAAATACCCTTAAAATTGAATTCAGCTACCTCGAAAAATCCTCTAGAGCAATCCGCGTCCATTTTATTTTTTAAACTCTCCCTATATTCTCTTGAAAATTTGATTAACATTGAGTGAAGAGGATCATTTCATTATTAGATCTCCGACAGCCTTATTTTGGAGCCCCAGACCCTCTGCACGATTTTTTTTTTTTTAAATATTTCTGTTGTTGAGTCTTCTTATCTTAAGACGAATATTTTTTTTGGGAGTCGGATCACTTTTTTTGAAAAACTTTATCCACTGTCCCTATATTTTCGGTGTGCGAATTTTTAAAATTTAATTGAAATGCCGCACTCGTGCCTCACTTATTTACTTTTCAAAATCAACAAGAAATGGCAACGAAGCAGCGAAACTATCGGTGCAATAATGATACAGAAATTTTCGAATGGCTTTTCTCATTATTTAAATTGGCGTTTTATTCCCGTAGGAATTCAAAGTCAAGAAAAATTAAAGTTGTCGAGTGGCATCACTTCGTGTTTGGAATACGTCATAAATTTTCGTATTATGTCGATATTTTCGTGACCAAAAACAACCACATTCAAACATTAAAAAGTTAATAATTCCTTGGAAAATATAATCCTTCGTGGGTCGTCTAGTGTGTAACACATTTTAAATATTCATGAGACCGTTTTCCAAGTATTGATTCCCCCAATTCATTATTCCGAAATTGTGTACAGCTTGATTGTACAGTGTTCTACATTTCGAAAATGAACGTTTACGGTATTGCAAATACACAACATGCTACCACCTACATGTTTGTTTGTTTCTTTGTTCTTTCCAATTCAGTGACATCTCTTCTATAATGAAAGCATTTACAAATTGGAAAGTTCACGTCATCGTGTGAAAATTCACATATTTACATTCTTCGTATGCTTTTTGCAAACAAGGAGAGTGACCTTGGCTGGTTATCCGGTGTGATTAAAATGGGTTCAACTTGGATTTGCTGGTGTGATGAGAATCGCTGTGAAAGTCGCCTGGTAGATTGCTATGGATTAACATGTTTGTAACCGGGGGTGGGGGAAGACGAAACCCATTCACCAACATTCCAAAACCTGTTCACTAGCTTCCTGTCACTGAGAATCGAACCCGCCTTGCAAGGCGGATACAAACTGCTCAACCAGCAGCAGTGCTACCCTTGGGGCTACAGATCATTCCATGTTTCCGCCTTTTCAGCATCGTAACTCTGAACTCTTCAATTTACGAACTACTCTCCATTTTTTCTCGTCCCCCCATCTAACTAGTCGTTGACTGGATAATTTTCGTTTCCGTACAGCTTAGGAATTATTCCACCAAGAAGATAACTTGACCAATTCTCCGATTTACGCAATACGAGGAGGGCTGTTCAAAACATATTTATTTAGTCTTCCAAATCCAAGTGCTCTTTTTCAGAATAACCCTCCCCCGGTATTCCTGCCTCTTTTTAAACACAAACGCCAGATCATCTTTTTGGAGCTCCGTGCAGCGCGTTTCCACAGCTTTGAGGACGTCTTGAATTGCTGTTCCCTTAGCATAAACTTTAGTTCAATGATTAGTCAGAAGTTGGAAGGCGCCACATCGGGCGTGTACAGTGGGTGGGGTACAGTTTCGATGCCATGAGCTTTCAAGAATCCATTACAGGGTGAGCGACATGGGTCCGCGCATCGTCATGATGGAGTAAAATATTCCTGGACATGGCGGGCGAATATCGAACACACATCGCCTACATCCACTCACCGCACCGGTTGACTTGAAACTAATCAGAACTTCAGAACTGCTACATGAACGGGCTGCACAATGGTATGCAGTATTACCAACTATCACATCCCATATTCCCCTAGGCATATTATTGGCAAATGGAATCAAGGAAGGCGCTACAGGTGGCGATTTTTGGAAACATCTCTAGAAGGCGTATCATACTGATAAGAAGTAATATGGAGTCTTACCTACGAAAAAGTGGTCGCGAATAACCTAAATACATGTGGTTTATTTATGATTTTCTTTTTATGGCAAGTTATTTATTCTCATTCAGGATACTCTAAGAAATTGATTAATATTAAAAATACCAAGATTTGGATCCATTATATTCCGAAATTCGAGTTCACAATATTACATTACGGTAAATGGGACTTTGCTATTATGCACCTTCTAGTTGAGCAAATCTAGCGCTTCTACAGATGATTCTATTTGCGGATCATTACTTTATGAACTGCCCTCGTAATATTTTTCTCGTATTCTCCCCGTGTCAGTTGTATCTTCTCAATCTCCACTCACTCCTCCTATTCACTATTCAGCACCAGACATGGTACAGCCAGTAGCCATCACCTTGAGGGGTGAAAATTTGATCGAGTTCAAAGAATGAATTGCATACCCTAGGTTTGCAAGGGAATCCACTTGTCGGGCATTGAATGTTGCATTCAGGATTTTCCATTAGGATTGTACTGGAGGTTTTGCGCGATTGTACTCATATTTTCTTTTTTTATGGTATAATGATATATTCCAGAGAAGTACAATGTTGTATGGAAAACGAATGCAGTTTTCATCGATTGTATGGTACAGTGATTTGCGGTGTGGCCAAGTGGCACCGTGCCCGCATCGCAATCCTTACGCCTCGGGTTGAAGTCCCACCAACGCAGGAAAGCTAGGGATATTTGAATACCCCCACTAACATCCTAGCGAACACAGCAACTACAGTATCAATCGAGGTGGAAAAACAAGGCGCGTCCTTTAACCCTCGCCAGTTCACAAGAACACAATCACAGAGCGTGTTACCACCAGATCAGAGAGATTGGTTCTGTGCGTCATCATGAAACTTGTGGTTAGTAAGCGAACTGCGGTTGCACACTCTTCGGCACAGAGAAGGAAAACTTTAACGAAACAAAACTTCGGGGAAAACAGTGGCAAACTATCCCGACTAACATGTCCTGGGGAGATGCGCGTCAGAAACCGCGACCGCCAACGTCCGGCACTGGATATGGCGCCTGAAACGATGGTGCAGTAGAAAGTCTGGAAAAGCAATGTTGTTTGATTAACATTCATGTAACTTTGGAAAACTTTCGAAGCTTCTGTATGGAAAATTTTTTAGATATTTTCTAAAGTTCGAATTAATATTATTACTGCTATCGCCTCGGATAATGTTAATTGGCAGGAGAGGTTCTAATTGACTTCTTACTTATCACTTGAGTCTCTTAATTCTACCCTGTTGCATAGAAATTTTCAAATATTTTTTCGCTCACAAAAATTATTTATGTGCAGCGAATATTTATGAATATCACCTCAGCTACTGTTGAGGTGGGAAACGTTCTAATTGACTTATTGCTCCGTCATTTCACCCTTTTCTGTCCATCCCTTTGATTATATGAATAATCCAATTGAAAATTTACGTGTACGTTCCACCGCGCCGTTGATTTGAGTTTTCAACCACACTTTTCAGTTATTTGAAGGCCGTTCAATTTTCTTCTTTAAATATTCAAACGTTCCATTTATGGTTCAACAGTAAAAGCGTATTTGAAAAAGTTTGTTAGCCTAGATCGTGTTTGTGTATTGATTCGAAGTTAATTCCTGCTCGTGTTTCCCGCGTAGCCAAATTTCAGTTCCTTTCTCAACCCGAAACTGCACTAGTGTTTAAAAACCCGGCGTTGAGTCTATATGTAGGACGGCATTTGAAAGCCCATGTTGTTAAAATATCGATGTAATGAAGGTATACAGAATGTACAGGAGCTCGGGAGTTCGCTTCAGACTCGTGTCACGTGTCGTATTCGTGTAATAATTCAAAATTTCCGATCTTTTTCAGTTTGAAGAAATGGCACCGAACGCTGGTGGAAACAGGGTGGCTTTTCAGCAAACCGAGGAACCGGAATCGGAAGAGCGACATTTTGAAACGGATGATGTGACTGAAGTGAAGCAGACCCATCGTAGTCATCCCAACACCTCGTTAGTGTCATCTTGTCTAAATAACGCCTTCAAATTCAACCTGTTGCAGTTACTTTTCTGGATGAAGTATTACATCAAACGGACATACGTAATTCTTTGGCGTAAGTAATCGAATGCTGTCTACTCGGTTGCTTGCATTAGTAATCACATACACGTCAGCAATGTCATTTCTCATGATTTTGAAACGCGTGACGCGCAATCTTTTTATGACCAAAACTCTGTACCTCGTAGAAAATGTGCAATATGCTACGAAAAGTAAAAATTGAGTGAAAATAATATAGAATGGAAATTCCATATTCTGTTCCAATGATCGCTGTGTGAATTTGCGCCTTTGGGTAAGAGCTCTGTGTATCTAGAGTAAAGGGTGTCGGATGATGAGTGATCTTCCTACAACTGGATACGTAGACAACGTATCGTGCGGTCGTGTAGTTATATTAGCATAGTTTGGAAGAGCTGAGATGATGGGTGTTTCTTGATCGATGATAGAGGGTGTATGGCGGTGCACGCGTGCCAAATATTTCTTGTCAAGATTTCGGGGAATCGGAAATTTTCAATATAAATCAGGAATTCCTCATACAAATTATTTTGTGTGTGTGTGTGTTGGTAGCGGGGCGGGGCGGGGGCGGGGTGGAATGGAAATTCTTGAATGAAAATAGTCAGCATATCGGGAAACATGAAACAAGAAGTTTTATAGAAAACACCTCCAGCATTTGAATCGTTCACAATTACAGTCCTTTCTCATTTTGCCCATGGCCTCTGACCTCACAAGCCAAAGAGTGAGCAATTTCTATAATTTTTCCGAAATGTCAGCTCGTGATTCCTGATATAGATTTGAATATGGAAATCGAGAATTTCCTGTATAAAATAGTTCATCAGGAAAGATTCCATGATCCATATAAGCAACAACTTAATATTTTTCAAAAGTCGGAAATCAATATTTTTTCGAAAATTTTATCGGAAAATGATAATTATTCTTGAATGAAAATAGTCAGAATATCAGAAAATACGAAACAATAATTTTTTCAAAACAATAAATGGAAGAAATTGTTCTCTGTTCAATAGAAATTTTTAAGGTCATTGCGAAGCAAAAATTGTGTGACAGTCCTATTATTCTTCAGTACGTATAAATGTGCCAATGTATCTGATATCAGACTGATCTATCATAAACCAAACTCTGCTACCACATTATGTGTAAAAAGAAATAAAAAATAACATTTCTGAGACGAGCTATCAGTTATTCGCTCATTGCTAGAAGGTTTTTTGTATCGCATAAAATATAGTACACTGCGTAGTTATTTATTTTTGAAAAATGAAAGACTGACACGTTGAAATCGAAAAGTTGAAAATTCGTTTAAAATTATCAAACCAAGGGCAGATAATGAAACATCGGAATTTTAAGTTTTAAAATCAACAACTTTCTTCCGGTGCTTCTTTGACAGCAGCGCATTACTTATTTTATTGAATCAAGAAAACTGCAAAATTTGAAAGTAAAATAACACAAAAAGGCTCTTATATAGTTTGAACACACGTTATAGACTGTACTTCTTTTTAATTGATAATAAATTACTTTTCTGAACTTGCTTAAGATTCGTTAAGCCTTTTCAAGACTTCATTCGGACGTGCGAAGGCTCTTTTAAATTTTTTCCATCTTGTTTAAGACCAGAGTTATTGAAGATCCTTCAAGAGTTAATGAAATATGTTTATACTTCTCCAGACATATCCAAGGCATTTCAAAACTTCTCCAACTGTCGAAGACTCTTCTGGATTCTTTTTGGACTGGTTCCTAGTGTCATTGAGGCTGTTTGTAACTTTGGTTGACTTGTTCAAAAACGTCTTGAGAGTCTCCGAGAACGTTTTCAAATTCTTTATATTGCTACTCTTATAACCATACAGAATTCTTTTAGGCTCATATTTAGACATTGCCTAAAAATCTTGAAGAGTCTTGAACAGGGTTGAAAAAATCTTAAACAACTTTGAAAGTTCTTTTACAATCATAGCTACATTTGAAGAGTCTTAAAATGTGTCTGGAAGAATCCTGAAGAGTCTGACACATGCTTTCATGAAGTACCTATCCTGGAGCATAGATGTGTGTGAACTTGTTTTGATTAGTCTGAAATATGTCTGGAAAAGTCTTGCAGAAGCCTTGATAAGTCCTCAGTGAATTTGGAAAAACTTTAGAGAATAATAAATAAGAATCTTAAGCCTGTCTGAATGAGTCTTAAGTAAGTTTATTCAAGTCTTAAATAGTCTTTAAATAGTTTGAAAAGAGTCTTAGTGAATCTGAAAGAAGTGAAAAAAGTCGAATAAATCTTCGAAAAGTCTTGAGAATTAAGAAAACATTTCAGTCAGACTTGGAATAGCTTTAAGCGAATTAGGTCGAGTCTTAATTTTAAACATGTTTGGAAGTGCCTAAAAGAATCTTTTGAAAATGTTTGAAAAAATCTTGAGAAGTCTTACACAAGCATCGGAGCTGTCATTACTGTAAGAATACAGTTAACTGGTTTTGTTATCCTCTTACATTGTGTTACATTGAAACTCCCTTTTATTGAAATTATGCAGACGAGTACATTATTTTATGCAGAAATACAACTTTGTAGTTGACTGCATCATCAAAATTCTACAAAATTTTCCTTTGTTCCATTTTAATGAATGAAAAGTTGTATGTAACAATTTACAATTGCCCGAACTGTCTTTTCTAACTGCCAATTTTCATTTGAGAATAACTCAAATATAGCAAAACTGTCACTTAAAATAACTATTGGAACAGAGTGGATGCTTTTAATACTAAATTGATTCCATTTCGAAATTTTTGGTACGCCATATTTGACAAAAAAAAAAATTAGGATTCTTCAGATCGGGTTCCCAATTTGTTCTAATTTTCCATTTGTAAGTACTTACTTGGTTGGCTGGGAGAAGGGAGATATCTTCCTATTTCTCCTCTTTTCAGTATCCCCATATCTGTTATTCCCTGTTTCTCATTATGTACCTCTTTTTCTAATTTGCTCATAACCCGAGCCCTGAAATCCGCTTTTTCAAGCGTTACTTTAGAGACGTCGGGGAGGCTGTTAGAGCAGCAAAATCAGTGAAGGGTAACCCATGCCTCGAGAATGTTAAAATTCTTATGGCAATGAACATTGATTTTTAAAATTTATTGAGGGGAGCCCTTACACGACATCAAACTTATTTTCCTTCTTAAATTGGAGTCTTAATGATCGCTAAATCCATTCCAGGGATCTTTCTCTCCCTTCTGGCTGAAAAACCGAGGTTGAAATCTGGCGAGTTGCTACATGGGCTCGAACCCGGGACCTCCGGAATCCGAGACCAACGCGCTATCCACTCGGCCAACCAGACTAGCGGCTGTCTTAATTTTATTCTTTCGTTTGCAGATGAACTCTCCATGGATCCAGCAGTTAGAAGTAGTCCGTTTGCAGAAGCTCCTGAAAACGAGGTCAAATTGCATTGGAGTGATAAACTCACGATTCGCCGTCGTCGTATTTTCTTCGCATTGATTCACCTTTCCGCCTTTATTGGGCTGTATTACTGCGTTATGGGACGGGTAAAGCTGTACACCATTTTGTGGGGTAAGTCTGCTGTCCTAGTATTTCTTTCTGTCGAGTGAATCAAATTTGCGTTCACCGTAACACTGTCAGTTGAGCTTTAATACCCTACCAAAACCAACACTGCCTTCAACAGACCGGTAAATTTAGCAGAACCGTTCAGTAAAACGAACTTGTACCTATAGGCTTCTTAGGAAGCATGGGCAAGCACTACACTCGAGCGGGATTGATTTGTTGTGCAGTTTTAATGAATAATTATCTCGCTATACAGCAATAGCACTGGGTGTGATGTCGTCAATTGGAGTAACGGCTGGAGCCCATCGCCTGTGGTCCCATCACGCTTACAAGGCGACGTGGCAGCTACGTTTCATTTTGATGACATTCCAGACGCTGGGTGTTCAATACAGTTTGTACAATTGGACTCGGGACCATCGACTCCACCACAGATACACGGACACAGACGCTGATCCGCATAATTCGAATCGCGGCTTCTTTTTCTCTCACATCGGCTGGAGTGTCATTATGCCACATCCGGAAGTCGAGAAACATTTGAAGTCCGTCGACATGTCGGATATAGAGCAAGATAAAATTGCCATGTTCCAATACAAGTAATGATGTCGCATTTGCGTTTTTATTCCGCGAATTGGAGATTTTCGTTCGGAATTCTGACGTTTATGTTCGTTTCAGATATTACGTTCCACTGGTTGTGTTATTGGCGTATGTTATGCCTACTGTAGTTCCTTGGTACTTCTGGGGGGAAAGTCTGTGGTTTTCACATATCGTTGCTGCTCAACTTAGACATGTGATCACTTTACATGGTACATTCTTGATTAACAGCGCTGCTCATATGTGGGGAACGCGGCCGTATGATAAGTGAGTAATAACTTAATTTCTATACCTGGGAACCTATAGTTGAGGAGTTATTGGTCAAAAGGGCCCCTGACGAATAGGATCCTCAGTTGATAAACCTGCGGAATTCTAACAGAGGAACTAAAAAGAGAGGGAATCGCGAAGTTTATTCATTATCGGTAGTTGTATACTTACTTAGTCGTAGCATAGAAATATTTTACCCCATAGGAACTTTCCAAGGTGGTGGCGCGCTAGTAGGTATCGCTAGTATATCCTTGTTACTGCGATAAAATAAATGACAACACTGAAGCAGGATCAAATTTATCAGTTATACTTAGTTTGCACAGAGTACATTAAGATTTTAGTTCTTCCGCTTTTCTTATGGCTGCGTCACGACAGTCAACGCGTTTTATTACGTCCACAGCACGAATCATCATAAATGGACGCTATTCAGCAAGAGGGAACCAACTAACATTTCCAAACAAAATGAGTTATTAGTATCGTTGGAAGGAGCGTAAAAAGTAGAATTTTTCAAAATTGGGCCCCCGATTAAAAAATATGTGCTCACGTTGAAAAAAACGTATCAGTAAACGCTATGTCATGTAATTTCTACATTGCTCTTGAACTTCGAATCACGTGTCCTCAAAAAACAGATTTTGCTGGTTGGTTCCCTTACTCTGAATAGCGTCCAAATCATAACATACTTAATACATTCTGGTGGAAAACTGTAAAATAGTAATGTAAAATTGACGAAGTATCCTGCTTCACTGCAGCGTTACCAACTCACAACTTCAGAGTTGCCTGGGATTGTATAATAAAAATGCCTAAGATTGCCGGAGACTACAGGAAATTTTTGGAACACGAGTTCGAGTAAATCATTTATTTTTCGAAGCCAGCACTAGAACTGACACACCGATCAACAACTAGAAATATTAATTCATTAGGTTTTCTAAGCTGTGATTCTTCGTTTTATTAACAAAAACAGACTAGGCCAACTGATGAATGAAAAAATGATAGTACGTAGCTCTCAGCACGCAGCAAAATTGCCAACATTCAGAAATGTGAAACGTAAAAAATAAGTGTAGAATGCCTGACATTGTATAGAAAATGCTAGACATTGATAAGAGATACCTGAGATCCGAGAAAATGCCGAAAAAATCTAGGAAATACCTGAGTGCCGGGAAAATGCCGGAAGAATCTAGAATTGCCTAGAATCTCAGGCAATTGCCGGACGGTTGGAAACACTGCTTCACTGTTGTTATTTTTCATTATTGATAATAACGTGCAGTTCATAAAAAAACCACCAGATTTCGCCCACTCTGTTGGAAAGTTCCTATTGAATTGTAGTATATGTACCTATATGGTTAGTTACTATAATCTGTTCACGATAAGAAGTCCAATCTTTTTGCATGCAAATAAACATAAACAAACCGAAAACAACATCAACAATAAAGGAATGTAATCAGCATAATGCTGTTTTGGAAATTTTTCTAATAAGAAATTGGACTTCTTAACATGAACAAACTATAGCTAACAACTATATGAACCATGTACTTTACAAACATTGTCAGACGATCTGCTTAGAATACAACTGATGTACACGTACCTCGATTTGGGGTTTTCCATTTTGGATGTAGAGAACATTAGCATTAGCAATTGCCAATTACTGTTAAACAGTTACTGATCACCAACTGTTTCAATTATTGAAACCGTTATCAATAACGAATCAATATTGAATCATCATCAATGACAAATTAGGTATGTTGAAAGATACTGAAGAATAAACTGCTTGTTTGTTTTTATCTTTTAATCATCAGTCTTTATTGAAGACGCAAAGATATACTTAAAGAGAAAGAGATGATAACCCTTTGGTAATAAAGTAAAGATGGAGGATCATTTGTCATCAGGGACCTTCTACAGGAGTGAGTCTCCTACCAAACATTCTCCAGAATTGGAAAATGTAATAAAATTGACTTTCAGATAGCAAAAGATTAAATCAGATCGATACATTGACAGTTTGCAAAATTCCAAACATTTTATTTTGCGCCTCCTCCCAACCTTACTCCTAAAGAAAAAGTTACTTCGGTCTCTTCATCACAACTAAACAAGTACCTAGGTACCTACCCATAAAATTCCCGCTGACTAAAGGAAATCAGTATTATAAACTGAACCTTAACTGAAATAAGTTGAGAAACAATCATGAACGTTGCTGGAAGCACACACCTCCAAGTTTTTCAAAAACTGCATTATTTTACCCAAATAGGCAAATTTTGTCCTCTAAAAGAAAAGAAAAGAGGAAAAAACGAACAAAAAACTCCCTTCTTCTAGAAAAATATAATACTGCTCTTGGGAATAGTAATCCTTAACTGGAGCACTATAAACCCAAGTGGGGAAATACGCCATTTTTTATCCAACCGTGCCCGTGGGTGTCGAATCCGACTATGCGGAGCGTTCCGCGTAGTCAATTCGGCATCGACGGGCGCGGTTGGATAAAAAATGGCGTATTTCTCCACACCTTAATCAAACGGTGAAGATAACATATGTCTAATAATTATAAAATTTCCTCAGAATACGGCGAAAAAGAAAAAATTCCACAACTTACCATGAAATAACTTGATTGTACTGTTGTAACCCTGCTTACCGGTTGCCAAAAAGGGGCGGAAATAATGTAACACAGCCTAACCATGAACCTTATTTACACTTACAGTGTTGCAGTTCCACCATCCCGCATCCCTGTAACAATCCTAAGAATGATATAGCTATTAGGTTTCTTATTCCCACTAATGTGCTAAGATTGAAATGTCTCCATTTCCTACTCGTTGTTCGTATTTGGCAAATAGTAATCGGAACATAATTATATAGGTTGAAAAAGAAAATTAATGAACGCTGCCTTGTTTCGCGGTAATAACAAAACGGTATAAATATAAAGTTAATGGTTATTGGTTGGTGTGGATAAATAATTGATCCTTTTGTATGAAATGGTCTGAGGGCATTCTGTCAGTTATCGGTCGATTATCCCCCCTCTTCACCGTTTAAATTTAATAACCAAATTTTAGGTGAAGGTGGTGCAGTTGATCACGCAACAATGTAATATCCGTTTGAAAGTTTTGTGATCATGCAATTTCATCACCCATTGTGCTCTATGGTTATTGTAGAAGCCATAATCTGCCATTTTATGAGATTTATGAAAACATGAATAACGGTTAAGTTAGACATTCTAATTTCGAAGAGAAAGGAACAAGGTTTTATTTGTTTCACTCTTAAATCTTGGTGATAATTTCCTGCGTGACTTGGTCCAAAACAGATTATTAAGTACTTGGAAGAGAAATATGAACATTATTTTATCTTTTGCTAATATACCTATTTTTAATCAGCAAATTTTTCTATGGTAAGTAGGCGTATTTGATAGGTATTAGTAATACAATAATTAGAATGGTTTGTCATCTCACTCCTTTTTCTCAATTCAGCATTGTAACTGATATTGGTGAATGAATTGACACTCATGGAAATATAAGACTCTATAATCAACTAATCTTAGGTACTTATTTTTCAGGAATATCAATCCAACTGAGAATATGTTTGTTTCATTCGCATCTTTCGGCGATGGCTGGCATAATTACCACCACGTGTTCCCGTGGGATTATAGGAACGCTGAACTGTGGAACTACAAACTGAACTTGTCAACAGCTTTTGTCGACCTATTCGCGCTAATTGGATGGGCCTACGATCTGAAAACGGTCCCATCGGATCTAGTAGCTAAACGTGTAAAACGTACCGGCGATGGCACTCACCCAGTGTGGGGATGGAACGACGCTAGTATGCCTCAGGAAGATAGAGATCTGGCAGAAATTAGACATAAAAAGCACGAATGAATGTTTTACCCCGTATTTCTGCTCTGTTCATCCCTCTGTCAGCACCTCTTTTCTCGTTTTCTGTCTGCCTAAATGTGTCCGGTGATTTGACTATAATTTATTTATTTACTTATGCTCCCTGAGCATAATAGGATTTTGAGTTTATTCCTTATAGTTTTAAAAATTTAGGTGCGAGGTTAAGCGCTGTTCTATTCGAGGTACCTGTGCGAAGTATTTATAAGAATGGCTGTTGAAAAAAGCTCAGTCTCTGGGTAGTTCTCGTTCAGCAGTGCATTTTTAAAACCATAATCAATGAAACACATTGGACAGAGAACCAAATCGAACGATGTAAGAAATCTGTGGGGTTTGTCAAAAATACTGCCTATGTATGATACATATAGGTACTGAAAATTAACACCATTGTATTAAATCAGAGCTACCTAACTACAGAGCGATCTGTGCAATTTTTCACTATAATGCATTATCTGCGAATATTTTTCGCATTCGATTTAAAACTGTGATAGTTATTTAAAAATCTATAATAACTAGGTTTGAAACATCATATCTAATCCATAGGATAAATAAAAAGTTGTAAATATTATTGTTACTGCGTAAAGTAGTTTTGTTGCGCTAATGTTGAGAATATTCGTTGAAGTTATTCCGAAATCTATGATGATCTTCAGAATCTCGTCATCACGTTGTTTACTTTATTTACTTATTCGTGCCTACATATTTCAATTATTACTTTCAATCTTTTTCTCAAAACATCGATATTTTGGTATTATTTTCGTTTCCTGGCCATTTCATTTTAGTCCTAAGTCGATGTTCTTTGTTAGCTTTTGTTGTTACTGTCATAGTTCAACCCCTATATTTCCTACTTTGTTTCCCTCCTCCTTTGTTACCAGCGATAGGTATAATACCTTACATTCACTTTATGAGTCCAACTCTGTAGTTGTTTCAGTGTCATACTTACAATTTTACATATCAAATAAAAATAGTAGAATCGTAGTTGGTGTTATGGAATGACAATCATAAGTGAGATCTGATGCTGTTATGTATTTGCTGCAGAGAACTAATTTTTAGTACTGTCCTTTTCGTAATCCATAAGACTTTTTCTGTTGATAGAAGAATTATGACCGAACTGTTTGAAATCGGTTGGCGAAAAAATTCTTGCTTTTTCTGATCTTATCAGTAGCAATTTTCAATGATCGTACTAAATTTGAGTGATTGAATTATCGACTGATGAGAAATATTTCAGAATTTTTGCCAAAAAAAACCACCTACCTGTGATCTTTATTACTTTTATCTGCATTGAATTAGTCCATTGTAAAGATGATAAAGTGGACGAATTTGTTTCTTTACCATAAAGAACAACGCATTTGGAGAGGCTTAATGAAGCATGAGAAAATCTTTCTTTTTACGCAAGTAGGTTACTGAACTATTAAGTAAAAGTCGAAAAAGAAAAAATGATGTACCAAGGTGTTAGTGAATAAAAATAAAATAAGAAAACGATTTACAGTTGAACGGTGGTGTGAGAGATACCCAAGCGCCATGAAAATCAAATGACAAGATATATCGAGGAACGAAGAAACAGATGTAGATTAGTATTGTCTGTCATTTGATCTACGTATACCGTTTGAGAATTTCTTTCCACAAGAATGCCTCATTAACAGTTTTTCTTTGATTTAATAACTGTAGTACTCTAGTACTATTCCTGCATAGTGCTGATGGGATGACAATATTGAACCTTATAATTACTGTCGTATTTAGATAGTAATTCGAGTAATATTTTGTTGTGGTTACCATATTACGGCTTCGAATGGTTGGGTATATTTCCGATCACTATTTTTCTTTTCTCATTTTAACTTGTCAATTCTAATAACTTGTAGTTTAAATAAGCAATATTTTTTCGTGAATGGAGAAAATACCTAATATACCCGCAGGTAATTGTTGTCTTTCATTGATACAGGTTCCAAATGAGTTTTAGTCTCATATCATAGGTACCGCATCTACTACGATTTGTATTTAGTAAATAAGTAAATAAAAATGCACACAAAACAACCTTTTATTTATAAGGTGAATGAGAAATGAAACTAACGCAATTATATCGGCAATTTGAAGGATTGCTTATTTTTTTACGGTGTGATGTGGCACCATTTCTCTTATGTAACTTTTACCTACATACGACTTATGTTTCAATTTAATGACCGGCATAGATTTGAACGGCTTCGAATGAGGTGTACAAATAGTAATCTCAACATTTATGGGCAGTCTGTATTAAAAAGTTAGTCCGGTATCTTTTAAATTTTCTTTCGTCCATTCCTCAAATCGTTCAGCCAACACTGGTCCCATAATTTGGCGCCATTCTCCAACTTTTCCACGGCGTATGAAAGATTCACCTTCATCAACCAGCTTATACTTCCGGAAATACTTCACGTCGTGTTCATAATTAACCGAATGATTTTTCTTCATGTTTTCAAATGACACGTGATACAGTAATTTTTCCACCTGATCTTCAGTTATTGGCTTCGAGATGAAATTAGCGATTTGGTAGATCACTGATCGCAGATCCTAAACATTGATGGACGGGCGTTATAATCTTAAGCTAAATTATATATTTAGATTAGTAGGTTGTAATATTTGCTCAGAAAGTTGACCTATTTTCAGTATTAAATTAATCAAGATTAATAATCTTAAAACTTTGATACATTCTTATTTTAAGTACTATTTCAAATCGTAAAGTATCTGCATAGGCCGTTGGTGATTCTCATATAATTAAATAATTGTAAACAAATGGTGCAACTAAGAGAAAGATGATCTATAATCTCGACACCTAAAAATTATAAGTGTTAATTGGCGTTAACTCATATTAGAGTTCACAGAACTAAATCCCTTTGAATTTGCAAATCAAATCATAAATTTCTGATGATTTGAATTTCAAATGAAAAAGTATGACCTCTGGGTAGTTGTGGTAGGTAGTGCCTATATGTCTCCCCAAACGTCATTTAGAGTTGGCACATGCAGTAAAATCGACCTTCAATTATTGGTAAAATTGGATCGTCAGTTGAAAATATTTATAAATTGTTGACTTATTTTTACTTGCTTTGGTGATTTCAGAAACGTTCATTAGTTGCAAATCGGATTTTCAGCTGGAAAAATTTAATTTTATCGGCCACCCCCTCCACCCTGCAAGAAATAAGTCACTTCGGTACATCTTTGAGTAGGTAGATCTCCCTCATACCTAGAAAGATTTTCTATTATGAAATGTAATATCATGTGTGATTAACCTTTTTCATATCTTCATATTTGATGATCAACAAGTTTGGATTATGTCGCTGCTCCCAGAAACCGAGTATGTGATCCCAGAAAGGTCCGCAGCATACTGAAACAGACAGATGAGTTGATACTGCAGGCATATAGATACTTAAATTAAATAAATGGACTATTAATGTGTGGTTGAGTTCAGTGTACATAGTCAATGATAATTTGTATTTTACTTTTTGTTGAACTCACCCATTCCTTGCAGAAATAATTCGCAGAAATCTTCCAAACTGCCTTTATATCCATCGAATAATTTATAAAAGTGGTAGTACGAAACGCAAGTGTCTGCTGGATGCCTCATCACAGATATGATCTATTATGATTAAGAATCGAAGACGATTATATTTAATTGAAACAGAATTGAGTTGCATTTTGTTATGTTTGTAGTCTTACCTATACATAGGTATATACATGTAGGTGTATTCACTATTCAGTGTTCACAGTTATCATTTTAAATTTCTGAATCATTCAAATTTTGCATTGTGTTGGTTTGAAGTTGAGGAAACACTACCTATTTTAGAAAGTATACGTATTATTATCTGTAAGACTCGAGGAGAATAGCAGAACTAGAAAGTAGGTATATCCTCCTGTAAAACGATTGTCGACTTACGAGATCTGTCATTTTCCCGACACGACAATGTGGTCGAATTCGATGTAGAATTCGATATAAAAGTTGAGTTGTCATGTCGACAGTGATATTTGTACAGGATTCTACGTCAAAGTCGATCCAAAAGCTCATATCGATGCGGTAATGTTTGATGGAGCGTATAGTGATACAAGCATGCCAAATTGGTTTCCCAGACACTGCACGCCTGACCCCGAAAACTATCCTTTCGAGTATCATTTCCACCTGACCCAAGTCCTGAGCGGCCACGGGTGCTTCGGTATATACTTACATCGGATGGTGATATAGCGCCGAGCCCCGTGCGCACGCACTGTGATAGAGAGACGAAGGACAACCCCTGGCACACCCTGTTCGAGTGTGAGGCCTGGGAGCAGGAGAGGTGCGCGGGACGGCAACAGCGATCGATTCCGGTGGAAATACGAGTGACATCGATGGCGTCATCAGCCGTCTCGCATCGGACACCATGTTGAAGACCGTAAGCGGATGGAACCAGGTGTCGGCCTTTGTCTCGACCATCATGAAGTAGAAGATGCAGACAGAGTGATCGAGGCAGAGGGCCGACGGACAAAGCTCAGCCAATATCATCGAACACAACAACTCTGTACCATCCTAGAGTTGCTGCAGCTGCTGCGGACCCCTCAGCAGGGCTTACCAGCCGTCATCATCTTCCTGCGTCGCTACGTACCAAGACGAGGAGGTGAAAGGTGAGTGAAGGAAACGCGTCCGTCTATGGTACACCCGAATTCCAGGTTAATGCTGGGTGAGCGTCACCCGGACCAGGTGCCTTCCTCTTCTTCGTCCTGATCCGGTCGATTGCGCTGTCCACTACTCCAACGCTAAGCACGGAAATTTTCTCGCACTTCGACGGAAGCCGCCATTAGCGGGGGGGGAGGGGCTGGGGAACAGTTCTTAAATCACCTGTTGCTGCACCCCCGGCTCCACTCGACTCGTCACCGACGGCTATCCGGCGTTCTTCATGACCACCTTGTATGACTTTCTGAAGGGGTCGTCGTCGGCTTCCTTGCACAGCCGCTCCCAAGCCGCCTTCTTGCTACTTCGTATGGCTGACTTGAGAGTACGATGAGCCTGTTGGTACTGCTGCAAAGCTGCTGCCGCCCCTTCGTCGTTTCTTCTCATCCGTTGGTATTGACGACGAAGTCGGTTGCACTCCTTTCGCAGCTCAGTGATGTCCTCGATCCACCAGTAGGTTGACTGTCTCTTTCGCGGCGGACCGACTCGGGGCATTGCGTTGTTACAAGTCGCCACCACCGTCTTCATGGCGTTCGCGGCCGCGGCCTCCGCGCTCTCGTCTGCCCGACACTCTCCCGTTCCCCAGGTGAGAGCCAGTAAGCTCGCCTCCAATCAATCGGCATCAAGCTTCCTGATCGCCCATCTTCCCAGCTTCTTTGGAGCAATGACGTTGGTTCCTTTATCCAGCTCAAAGGTGATGTACCTGTGTTCACTCCCTGACTTTTCATCCAGCATGGACCAGCCCTTGATCCAATAGGCGAGTCCGGCTGACGTGAAGATGACTTTATAACCGACCCCCACCTTTGATGGAATCGGGTTCTTCTGACTTGGCTTCGAAGTCTCCGGGGAAGATCACTCTTGTCGTCCTCTTCGCGATGCTCTCCTCGAGATGGGCGAGATAGGCCTCGAACTCTTCTAATCTTCTGTTCGGGGAGAAGTAGCAGCTGTAGACGGTGCTGTCACCTACTTGGACAGCTGCATACCTCTCCCTTTCCTATACCTCGCCCGGAGCTATGGGACAGTCAGGGCATACGCCAATGACTGTCAGTCCAGTACGGTCTCTATACCATCTTCTAACTTCGTTCAACCTGTAGGGCTCGCTCGCTATCACCAGGGCATCCCATCTTTCTCCCACCGAGCTCCACAGGAGATCCTGGGCTACTGCACAGTGGTTTAGGTTGATCTGGAGGAAGAAGAGTGGTCTATTCAGCGGCGTTTCTTCGGCCGCCGAACGCGGCCTCCCCCTCCTTGGGCGCTCACGTTTTGGCATCTTCCACCGCCCAGGACGTGTGTGGAGTCGCGCCCCTCTACCACAATGAGCACTTGGGGTGTTGTCGGCACTCTCGGATCCTGTGACCGGTTCCCCCGCATCTGTAGCACACGTCGCCTATGCTAACATTCGCCGCCGCGCACTTGCTAGCGACGTAGGCCGCCTGCAGGCAGTTGTAGCAGCGTACCAGCTACCTAACTTTCTCTAGCGAGCGAACCTTTAGCTGCTCCACCCTACCGCTACCTTGCCCCTAGCGTATCAAGGACCACCCGGATGGGTACCTCAACCTTGTAGGCTAGGGTATCACGCAACATCTTCTCTTTCATAATAACTCGCGCCTCTGGTAGCGCTGCCTCGATCTCTTTTTTACTAACTGACGGTTCCACGTTTGTCAGAAGTAGGGTGGTCCGGCACTGCGGCCTTCGGACTTCCGTGTTAGCGTCTACTGCTTCCGCGAGAAATCTGGCGAAGTTCTCCACTGCTTGCTCCTGCTTAGCTCGGAGCTCCAGCAGCACCACGCCTGCCTTGGTGCACTGGGTCTTCGTCACTTAGACGCTGCACACCTTCGTGTCTACCGCTGCCCGGGTCCTCCGGATCAGAGCCGTGTACTCCGTGCTGGCGCTTTTGCGCGCTATGCGGCCATAATATACAGCTACAGCAAGTACATATCAACGCGATAATTCGACTTCTATATCGAATTCCATAACAAATTCGACCACGGTATTATGTCGGAAAAGTGATGGATTTTGAATGTGAACAAAAGTCGATTTTTGTGTCTATTGTGTTTCAATGACCATGTTTCGCTTTGGTAAGAAATATTTTGTTCCCATAATTCATTTTGATAGGTAACGAAACAAGTGCATCCAATCTTCCGACTTCACACTTTTATCTGAATCACTTATGTAACTTACATAGGCAGGGACTTGTTATTTTTATTTTTGAAGGGGGCAAATCAAAAATTCCACATTGGATGGCCAAGAAATTTAAATGTAATTGTTTTACTGGAAGGTGGAGGTAATGCTTAACAAGTTGTACTAATAAATTCAAAATTATTAGAAAACTTCATTTTCATTTGTATTCGCAGTCTGGGGGAGGGGCACGATACACTTGTCTCCCGGCTCGGAAAGGGAACAGTCTCTCCCATAACCCACCCAAATTGTTATCTTTGGTAATTTGTCATTTGACAAAACATAAGATAATACTATGTGGGTAGGTATTTACCTTCGTCGAAGTGGAATTCTTCCTCAACTTTTCTGGCAGAAGTTTATATGGTAAATGGGTTTGAATAAACCGTGGCGATGGGAATTTATTCACAAATTCCACCGAATCCAGTTCGTAATCCGCAGTAAGACCGTAATCTTTAAAGTTCATATTTGGATATTTGGATAATACTCGTCTGTGATCTGTCCACACTGAACGTCTAAAAACACAAGTTTCAATATTGTAACTATTCTGATCATTATAGTCCGTTATTAATTACAATAGAAAGAAAACTTCGTTCATACAATTAATTTAATACTCGTAGAAGGAGCCGACACGAACATGGTCTCATGATGAAAATAAAATAAATCAGTAGGTATAGGTAGGTACTTTCCATTGAAAAATTCATGTCATAAGTGGGTAAGTGAGTGTTCCCTTTACAACAACAACCCAAATTCAGCATATTCACTTTGAAAAACTAAGTACCCATTCGGCCTTTAAAATTCTAAACTTTTGCCATTTTACTAATAATATTAAATTTTATTCATAGCAGAGCAGTGATAGGTAAAATAATTTGATCTAAGGTCAAAAATATTACGATCTAAAAATCATTAGATACCTATTTGATCTAAATGATTTTCATTTTATAAAATGGTGCGTAGAATACGTTTTGTTCCCTGCACGCGTGTTTTACACATAAAGAACGAAAAGTGGTTTCTGAATCTTGCCCACCCTACTCACCTTACTAGGGTGGACGAGATATTATGACATTTTCATTACCTAAGGAAATCATAAGAATAAAAAATATCACGATCTAAGACCACTGAATGGTCAACGGGACGAGAATTTTGTCCGCCTCAGGTGCGTCGAATATCCGAATATTTTATTCCCGTTTTCCGCCCAAAATATCCAAAAAAATTTCCTCAAACGTTCGATTATCCAAAAAATATTCCCCTACAATATGGGTATATCATTTAAACGAGAAAATACTGTCCAATTCAACGGTTAGACTAAAAGAGAAGCTGTAGCAAGAGAATAGCAAATAAATTAAGTTGGCTCTCACATAAATATATTTACGGCTTGAACATAGAAGCAAAGGCAAGATCAAGAATGGGAAATGAGAAAAAATATACTTATTTTTTATTGGCTTGCTAGGACATCCTTACAGGACAGCAGAAGCCCAGTCGAAATAAAAAGAAGAAAACGCTTAGAGCATTCGAGCTGCTAGCTGAACTGAATACTTTTTCCCTCGTCCTTTGAAGTTGGGCTGCAAATTATAAATAATTTTACTTTTGAGATTTTAACAAAAATTTTACAAAATATGCCTTTTTTAACTCAAAAAGTGGTTAATATTCTTTTTTTTTGTTTTGACAATAGCAGAAATATTCCCTCGATGGTGAAATTTCTGAAATATGCGAAAATATCCATGTACAAGTTGCGTTTAATCAACGTAAAATTTCATGAAACATGAAGATACATATTATGTTGAAAGTTTGCATTTATTCGTTCACCAGAAAAAATATCCATTTGGATAAATTCTCGTCCTAGTCATTATATTCGTGATATGAATGATCGTGATTTTTTTCTGATTTCTAGAACGATCTAATATTAAAATAGTATATTGGAAGCTCTTCTAGGGGAGGGGGTATATAGAAATATTCCATTTAAAAACCTGGTAGAATTATAAAATTTCGCCCAAATTTTGTTTTGACAAGTGGAAAAGAAATCTCGTGTTACTTGACCAGTTCTAAACTTTTACTTTCCTTCTGGCTGTTGGGGATGGATATATATGTGTATACCCACACCGCCGTCCTTATTTAGACCTCTGAATTTTATATTTCGGTCCCGATAAATTTTCCCGCAATTAAATACATACCTACACGTTCATCATCATCAGTATTCATTATGTACATTAGGATGCTTCACAAGTTTTTTTTTTCTCGAAATGTTATGCATTCCAGGGCTAAATAATATGTTCTACGAGTAGTTATAGGTAATACAACACACCAGCTGAAAACACTTTGAATTCAAAAGATTTTGACGGGTCCTTTTAAAGTTTTAACATGGGATTTCCCGTAAGAAAATTTGCACTTTGCTTCAAAAAATCCTAAAAATAGAGTTTTGGAGGACAAAAAACAACAACAACCGTTTCCTTGTTCTCTATTCTGTAACAAAGACGTACCCAGCCAAAATTTGGGTGAAAAGTAATATGAAGGTCATTGTTCGGCGATTCATTTTTGGAATAAAAGTGAAGTATTTTAATGACAGCTCACAAAGATATGACCAGTGGCGGACTTAGGTATTTTGCGCTAAAGGCTAATGGAAAATTTGCGCCGATATTTTTTTGGAAAAAAAAAGAGTAAAAAATTTTTGCCTCGCTTCGCTCGCAATTTACCTTATTGCACTGAATCTTTTTTCTTTTTTTTTCAAAAATTTTGCGTCGCTCAAATCTTGCGGTGAGGCTTTAGCCTAGTCAGCCTTATGGGAAATCTGGCTCTGGGTATGACAAAAACTAATAAGAATCTGTTTAGGTGATTTTCAAACATGTTATATCTATTTTGATGTTAGTTGGGTCCTAAACCCTCTGAACATCACCCCGAGTGTCAGAACCTATAAGTTCGGGGTGAGTACTTCAAATATATTGAAAATGGGGTTTTCGACCCTCGCCCATTTGATCCTCAGGGGCCTGAAACGAGCAATATTCACTATAACATTTTTGCTGGTGAACAATCCAACAATAGGCACTAAAACTTGGAGTTCCCAAAGTTGGTAGCCCTGCGTACTGAAAAGGTGATCATGTACAATTTTCCATAAGATTACAGCAAACCTTAAACGTCTATCAATCAGAAATTGATATAAAAAAAAATCTCGTCCTACATTTTATTGTATTGTTACTAAACAATAGAATTATTACAGTCAGCGCAAGTGGGTGGAATAATTTTGGACTATTTTTTGTCTTCCTAAGGATAGCAGTATTTCCATTTAAAATTATCTATGATTACTCTTTCAGTTTCACCCGCGCAAGTGATTTTGTAGCGCTCTCTAGTGTAGGTTTTATCGCCTATTGAGTAAAATAAAAAGAAGAAACAAGAAAAAAAATTATAATAGACTTATTTGATTTTTTCAAAAAATTAAAAATCAACTCCGATATTTTCTGAATTTATTTCAGTGGGTTTTTAGATATTATTTTGGTATATTTGATATCTTATCCATACTTATTTTTGATATGAATCCGATTTCTTACCACAGAAAAACTAAAAATCCAAATTTTCTTTAAGAAGATTAAAACAAAGAGAACATTTTTTGTTTCAAACTAAAGTTAGTTTATATTTCGCGCGTACAAGACATTTTTTTACCTGTAAAAGATTCTGGTTTTAACAACCAGCTTTTGCTGTAATGTAGAAGCATGATTACAGTGAGATTTTGCACTGCAGCTTGCAGATAACAACCAACAGCAACTGTCTACAAACTGCATAATAATAATAATAAATAAAAATAACACCCTAGCATTCTGATCAGCTGAGCACCTAGTAGGCCGATTTTATCTTTTCATGGAAAAAGTATCCCAGCCTCTCTGAAGATCAAAAATAACCAAGTATTCAAAGGAAGGAGTAAACGGATATTTTATAACATAGTCCACTACTGGATATTCATAGTGTGCTTGTACCTTTTTCATAATAGCGTTCAGTTGTGCCATTATCTACCCAATGCGCAAAATCCCACCAGTTACCCAGGTAATTAAAGGAGAACAGGGGTAATCTGCGGGTAATCCGAGGGTAACAAATGGGTGGCTTTTCCGCGGGTAACTGGGTAACTAGAGGGTAACTGATTGCGCATCGGGTACACTGACAGAAATTATTGTAAAAAATCAATGATAAAGGAACGAAATGAATGTGTTTTTTTTTTTTAACAAACAAAAATCTTAAAGGCATTATCATCCCCGAACAGTATCTTACCTGACAAAATTTGAAAAGAGGGATCATTTATGAAAATACCAATTCTTCCCTCCAATAATTTCGTAGTAATTACCTAAACGTAGAAAATAATTATTTTACGTTGAATAAGAAAATAAGTACCAGCAGCATTGTCAATTTTTAAAATTCAGAGATTTCATGCAACTACTGATAAGAAAATTTAAAATGACCGTGTAACGAAGTTTTATCGTATTTCAAAAGAAAATAATTAAATCGGTCATTGGTAAAACCACTCAAGTCACATTTTTATGAAAATCGTTTCGTTGCACAAATCAATAGTTTAAACATTGCGAAATGATTCAAGTCTGAGCGCTGGAATGGGGGTACGATAGATCAGTTTTTTAAATTATACCAGAAACTGAAGGGTACCGTTATTAAGACTGCTGTAAAACGTTTTTTGGGTCCCCTACAGAATTTCAGAAAAGTTACGAGTGGTTTTACCATGAAACATATAAAATTAGTCAAGTTCGAAAAATATTATTAAAAGCTCAAATATAAAATGTGGATAAATTTACTCTAGAAATGGGAATCGTTCTGGGAGCAGGCGTTCTCGAGCTGCTTCGAAGTTCAGATTATTAGCAATACACCAGGTGATTTCTTGAGTCCATGTTGTTCCTGAAAAATGTAAATGATTTTCAATTAGGTATCTTTCAAGAAAAAAGTAGGTCATATCTCATGAATGAATGGATTTTGATTTTACACGTTACTAAACTCTGTATTTGGTGTATAGTCAGAATTTTGAAACAGCCACCGTGTCTTTAAATGGCGACTTATGGTAATACCAACAATCTGGGGTAACATTGATAACCCGGGGGTAACTTTGATAATAACTATATGTTTTTCAACTAACACGCTCTCTAGCGGGCGAACTTATTGAAGCCACAGCATTCGTTTCTGTCTCATGGTGGATTTACATTCGAGTCGGCGACATGTCGCGAACAAACTTTTAAATAATATCGGCGACAATAATTATACGGATTTACATTCCTTTTCAACTTCGTTGCAGACCTATAACAGACATGTCACGGACAACTTTTCCCCGAACCAACCAATGTCGGTTTGAGGAGGATGTCGCCCGACGTGAATGTAAATCCACCATTATTGAAAAGAGGAATGTTCAATTTATATTCTTCACCTGGTACTCGTATCAGTGATGCTTGCCATGTTGTCATGATTCGAGGGTAAATAATTTTTTCACGGCGCATTATTGATAAGAACTCATGATGCTTCTCTTCAGCAGGGATGTGAAAGAAGCTGGAAGCGGAAGCCGGAAGTTTTTATGTATCCTGACTCAAATCGAGAAGCCGGTAGTCGGAAGCCAATTCTAGTTGGAAGCCAGAAGCTGGAAGAGAAGTCTTTTGTTTATCAGCTTATTTTTGGCTTCCAAGTTCCAACTCAGCGTCAGCATTTGGCCTAACTTGTCAGTCATTATTTATAATAAAAGAGCTCTTAAACTCGTTGCTTTACAGTGTAAATAGATTATTTCATTTAAACTTGTTTTGTGCTTCTTATTCTTTGGAGGGGGAGGGGGGTTAAAAGATGCTAGAGGTGAAATAAAGTGACATTTCGGGAGCTAGAAGTCGGAAGAGAAGTTTTTCAAAAAGCTTCTCATCCCTGCTCTTCAGCCTGCTTCTTATTAGGCTGACAGTGTTAACGAACATGCAACTTCACTTCCTAAACTTCTTATTAGGTTGGCAACCATGCAACGTCGCGCAGAACTTTTTATTTTATTATTATTTCCGTTGTATAAGGCTCGGCTACGCCGATCCTAAAAATATAGCTTACTATCAGGATGGTCAGCGATTCACGTTTTTCATGCATTTACTCCACTCGCCTTCGTCTCGCTTCATAAACATATTCGCTTTACCATCCTGATAAGTAATATAAAGTGGCAAGTTTTTTAGTAAAAATATTGCTTAAACAAAAGTTAGCAGTGCCAGTTGGTAATGCAGGTTTTTTTTTCACGTTACCGGTGTTATAAGCTGTAGATATATATAGAACGATAGAAGTATTAAGTAATCAGAGTAAATACTCGTAGTGAGAAAAAAATATTATCTCGCGCTGAAGCTGCAGAATTTGATTTTCAAAAACGGGGTAACACTGATTGCGTATATACTACCTAGTGCTAAGACAAAACAGAACCATTCGAAAATGACGAAACTCCGAATATGACAAACCTCATGATATAAAAATAGTATATTTTGCAAAATGTGCAGAAAGCGCGTCATTTGTGACGTGTGCGAAGTTGTGCAACGCGAACAACGCGAATGATGCAAATTGCACGAGCGAATAACGCGCTTCCTACAGAAGTCACAAACAACTATATTTTTTTCAATACATGCTTGAAAAGCAGTTTATATGAGTGATTATTTTAGAGTTCATAGGGTTTTATCAATATCATGAACCCCGAACCATCATCTTACACAAGTGCGGAACCAAGGAGAGGGGCTAGGAGGCTATAGCCCTTCCTCCCACCCTCCAAAAAATCAATATTTTCAAAATTAATTATTCATGAAAATATAGGCAGGTACCAAATCAAGTTTTCATCCCTGCCCGATTTTTTTTTCTCTCAATTCTAGCCGCCACCAAAAAAAGTTCTGATTGCACCCCTGACCCGACACTAGCGCTTCTATCGGAAGTTTCACACGCGAATGTTCATTTTGGTCATTTTTGCTTTACAACAAAATTGGATCATTTTTGCGTACTTTTTAGGCATACTGTTTGTGCATTCCGTTGTCGATTCAAAAGTTTCTCTTCTTGTACTGCAAAATGGTTACAAATAAGGCGTTTTTCGAGCATGTATTAAGAAATAATATAAGTATTACGTATCAGTGTGGAAAGCAAGCGATTTCATTCGAGTGCGAATGTTGCTGAACGAGACAGAAGTTGCGTGAAGCGATCGCACGAGAATGCAATTTTATTTTACATAATAGTGGTAGCAGAAGTGTGATAAAATACCTATATTTACTTTTATCCCCGTTCTTTGATTACATGCCTGTTCATTCGCCAGTTCTTGTTCAGGCAATAAATGAACGACTTTCAGCATGGAAATTGAGTAGATCTATACTGAAAACGATTCTTTCGATTCACTATTACGAAAAATTGTGTTTCCTGAGTGGTCCAGACTTCAGCTAAAAAGCCAACCTTATTATCAGGTCGCCAAGCGACCTTGCTTGTTTAAATTGTTGATGGGAAAGCGATTGTAATGAGAATTAAATATTGTTGTAAACGTAGAGTGCTTTAGTGTCGATACAGTTTGGAAGTGAAATCATTACCGCACTAGTGCAAAAAGTACAACAGTTTATTTATTTTTTTATTTATTATTTATTATTTTTTTGTAACCCTGATGCTGAATGTGAAACGATATCACTCGTTTTCCATTACGGAATACGTTGCAGAATGACCAGCTTCCCGATCATTAATTTAAAAAAAATTAATTATGGTCGTCTGCCATGAAGAAAAACGTTTTTTATACACTAGGTAGTATTGAGCCGAAAACAAAAGTAGTACCTAAAGCGCATACCCGAAATGTCTTTTGCAGTCTGTGAAAAACTATGAAAATGGGTATACTATAAAACTGCCTTTCAGTATCGATTCAAAGAAAATCTGCTGTGCAATCTTGAAAATCAAGCGCCATTAGGTACTGTCTGAACTCATCCTCTCATTTCTTACATACTGGCTATATGGCTAATTGGGACTTAAACCTAAGTTGCATGTGTTAGCAGCACTGTCAGTATGTTCATTGTACTCTTATCTGTTTGGGGTGATTAAATCACCTCAAACTATAGCTCTAGATAGCAGAGTACGATCGTCCGCCATTTTGAATCCAACCGCGCTCGTTGATGCCGAACTGACTACGCGGTACCGCACAGTCGGATTCAGCATCCACGGGCAGGGTTGAAATCAAAATGGCGGACGATCGTACTTACACGAAATATACAGAGCTCTACCCAAACTGATGACAATACACCCGCCAAACGTTGGCCTATGGTAGCGCTACCTAGGTGAGGTTTAAACCACAACAGCGAACTCGTGATTTCACAAAAATTTACTGAACGCTGTTGTCCAGCCCCAATGATACTCGCAATTCTGCTACACGAACGATACACAGGACCAGGGGGTGAAAAATGAAGCATTTCTATTTCCATCCTTGACTTCTGTGCATTGGAAATTAGGGCACAAGAAGAACTGACGAAACATTAATTTTATTTCGACAAACTATTTGCTAAGTTTAATGTTCTAATAAATTTACTCCGAAAAATTTTCAAACGATAACGGCATTTTCTCTGGCGATTACTCGTTAACAAACAAGATAAGCTTTCAAGTAACCGACCTTGCACTAAATAAGATGTCCCGTTTTTTTAAAATTCTTTTTGTTCCGGTGCAAAGATGGTTGTATGAAGAAGACGGATGAGAAGATCTTCTGCACACAAGTCGCACGTCATTGATCCACTGGTGCAATAAGTATTAATTTGCTATTATTTCGTAAACAATTCAGTTACCCAATATTTGTAGCGGTAACTATAATTCGTGATACAGGAGCGTTTATCATCGAAATTGTGCGCGAATTTACCGTGTTGTTTTCAATAATTTACTAGTTAAATACTCACAAAATAGAAAACTGACCTGATTTTGGAAAAGAACAAAGCCAAATGTCGTCGGATTTGACATTCATTTCTTGAATACGGTCGCCAAAAGACTGGAAATACTCAGGCATTACGACATTTTCACAGGATATGTATCCTTGACGAAATATATTAGTCAGGCTCGAGTTCAGATATTCCGCCGATTTTCCTTCCAGAGGTTTGTACTCCAATTTCGACATATTTGCTGGCCGAACTAGGTAAAATCAATAGAAACAAGAAAAAGGTATAAATTTTTCCACACAGACAAATATTTTTGTGATTCTCGCATGTACGCGCACGTCGTTTGATGTAAACTGTTTACTGTTATCATTGTTATCAGTTACGAAGAAAACATTGGAAAATAGTTTTCCCAGATTCTAGACGAGAGGACGACGCAAGTGTTCATTGAGGAAAAGAATCGTTCGGATTTGCCACGTCATGATATTACTGGTCCAGATCAATAACACTGTTTGTTGTGATGCTGACGTCAATTTCGTAAGTGTAAGAATGTTAGCTTTCACCCCTCTGCAATCTTTCTTACTGAAAATTAAACCGTCAAGAGGAGGGGAAGGGGATCAAACTTGAACTAGTCGGAAAATGTAATACGGATTAATGCACATCGAATAAGTACTCAGGGGGTCTTCAAGGGCGTTGGAACTTATCTTGAAGAGCGATGTGCGTGTATTTTACCTGTTCTTTGGAAATACGGTATAAGAATCCAATCATTACCATGATAGGGGAGGGGGAAGATGGAGCACGTTTAAAATATTTAGTTTACGGCCAACCCTGGCCACGACGAAGAAATTTATAGTTGTGGCTCAAGAAATTTTTAAAACGCCCTCCCCTTCCCGCGGTAGCAATGACTTGGGCCAAATACCAGAAGTAGTATCAGACCCCCATTCTTCTACTAGGGTGAAGTCATCAGTAAATGACAGAGCCTTAGTAGTTGACATCTAAATACAAATGTAACATTTTTGACGTTTCTATGAGTGTTGTGGCAACACTGATATTTAAAATAATATTTTAGACTTTGCGTGCGGTTGACCATGCCTTACTCCCCATTTTTATTCCGACCTTGTTATGTGATTTTTCAATTCTTAAGTTTTGGGATTAAAAAAATATGTTTTTTCGTGAATAGTTAAGGGGTAATTATTTACAAATTATTTTCTAATACACATTCTTTTTTATATTTTAATCATCTCTGTAGTTGATTTTGAAACAGAATCGCCTGGGTGTCAATTATTGGATATCTAAAATTACAAATTTTCCAGTATAGTTGACACTAAAAATTACAATTATCAATACCTAACTGATTTTCACTTTTTTCTGATTATGAACGACATAATGTCACTTTCGAAGCTAGCACGAACTGGTTTTTCTAAATTGCTTGAAAAATCGCTGAAGAAGCTTTCATGCTAATAATTTTTGGTGTAAGCTGTAGATGATTTTAATTAATAATGTAAAATATTGTTTTTCAACCAAATAAAGCATTTTGATCGATGCAGTTAGGTACGTAGTACGTACCTACCAACCTTTATTTCATATTTTAGCTACTTTCTAGAGTGTCAACTATTGGAATATCACACATTGGAGTGTTAACTATTGAGGATGTCTCATACTGGATTTGATTGTCAAATACTAGAGAATTTTGAACCTAGTTCTATATATATATTTCAATCATCTAATTGACTTATGGAAGGAAAATACGTGTATGCCGAACTGTGTCCAATGAGTTAGCTTAAATTGTATTATACTAATCACTTTCAAAAAAAAAAAAAAATTCTAGGGCAAATTACAAAAATTTTCTCATGTAAATTTAATTGTAAACGTGTCAACTACTGGTGACTTTACCCTATTTCCAGCAAAAATCACAAAAAAGACTTGTTTGAAAAAAAGTTAAAAACTGGAATTATGCCGATTTTTTGAGAACTACCAACCTGACATTCGAATTTTCTCGCCAAATTAAAAAGTTGGTGGAGTATTCGAAATTCATGATCCAGCGAACCCCGATTCCGATACTTTCTTCGATTTTCCACATTGAGTTAGAATTTGATTTCGAGGCCCGAGTCGGAGCTAGATTAAAATTCCGAAATAATACTCGAAATCAGGAACCCGATGGGTAAAATCCCACCAGTTACCCGAGAAACTAAAGAGGAACAAGGGTAATCCGAGGGTAATCGAGGGTAACAAATGGGTAACTTTTCCGCCACAGGTAACTAGAAGGTAACTAACTGCGTAGTATCTCGCCAGTAACCCGGGTAACTAAAGGGGAACAAGGGTAATCTGAGGCTAACAAATAAGTAACTTTTCCGCGGGTAACTGGGTAACGAGAGGGTAACTGATTGCGCATCGGGAACCTTAGTAACCCCCTAATTCGAGAGCATTCATAAATTTCTATCATTTGAAATGTGTAAGTCGGTGGGACGTTCAAGCACAACATCAAAGGAGAGAAACTGTTTTGTTCGGAAACGAACCAGACTTTGCTGTTTGCTGGCACCGTAAATAGTAAATTAATCTGGGAGAGAGGGGTCAAGTCAAAATTTCAAAGCTAAATCATGCGACTGTTCATCGCCAAGGAAGCGAAAGAAATTTATTTGGATTTCTCAACCACTTGAACAGAAAAAATCACTTACATAAAACTTTTTTGTGATCTGGAAGAGAAGTTATATTCTTGTGCCCCATTCCAATTTACGCCTCTTGCGAATCATCTGCATAAGTCCTATCTTCTAATCTGACTTGAGGCTCAAAAGAAAGGGAAACGATCTCCTGTTCAGAGGTTATTGTAACAAATACTTACTGAGAACTAGTTCAACATTCATTAAAAAATGTATAAACTTTTTTTTAACTTTCAAATTTTTATTTTCTTTTTTAGTCTTTATTAGGCTACTGTTATCTGTTATAATATACAATATTCAAAACAAACAAACAAACAAACAAACGAGTATATAAGTTCAAAATATGCTTAAAACAAAAACATGTTGAACAGAATGTTCTGTTTTATTTAAGTAAAAAAAATCATAAATATGTTTTTCTTCTCCAAATAATCTAGTTTCTGTGCATGGAAATGTCCTCCCCCCCTTTTTTTGTTACGACTATGGATCAATACGTAACAAACGAGAGAATCTTCAAGTGGCAAGGCCTGGTTTCTTTTCTGTAGAAATACAATCTCAGAACCCAAATATTTTCGAGTAACAGATATTTTTCCATCCTCCTAGGGGGCCCATATGTAGCCCTTCCCCCCACTTAGCATTTGAATATGAAGCTGAGATAGAAGTAATATGTTACCAAAGAGGCGGGTGAGTTCGGTGGGATTGGATTAGAGTATGTAGGTCTGTCGAAGTTTCAAATAGAAAGGCATCGAGTAATGTATCGAAGTAGAGGTATTGTGGGTCACTGCATGATCGCGATGGTTACGAGCAAATGTTTTCAAGTAAAAACATGTTTCCTTCCTCCTAGGGGACGTACGTTTATAGCCTTTTCTTTCACTAGGTATTTTGGGCCACCGATTGTGATGGTAACGAGCAAATTCTCATTTTTAAATGCTCGAACATTTGCACAGCCGGCACTTTTTCATTCTCCAGTTAGGTGCAAACTCGAGACCATTGACCCCGGGGGTAGGTACTTTCTAGGAAAGGGATAAAATTTTTGTCTCAACACGTAAATAAAATTACAACAGTTTTTTCCATTTTACTTTCAGTGATCGAGTTCTGTATTTTTTCCTCCATCATTTTTACAGAAAAAAGTAATTGGATTTCCAATCAGGTGTACTGATTGGAAATCCAGTTAGGTGCAAGCGCACGCTTGCTACTGGGGATTAGCCGGCCATGAGCATTTGAAACATTTGTCGAGCAAAGCTCAAATTTTAAATGCTCAGATTCTAGAAATGCTCGACTTAATTCTGAACTGACCTGGGTCGTGATTTAACTCATCTCGAAATCAGTTTTACTCCAGTCTCGAGCGTTTACTCGAGCATTTCAAGCATTAATTTATTCAGCTAGCAAATGTTGAGCATTTCAAACCAATGCTCGTCAATAATAAAAATGCTCGAGCATTTTACCATCACTAGTCACTGGTTACAAATATTGCATCTGGTTTTTGATTCAGCCCCCATTCAGACCCTAAATTCCAACGTTAGAACTGACATGGGCAATATTGACTTGCTTGAACAATCGGCTCTCACTTTTCGGGCCCAAATCAGAGTTTTTTTGTTTTTTTTTAATAAATTTATTGACAGAACATATTGGGAAGTATTAAATAGCACGAAATAAAAAGTGTGATTGAACGAAATGTGAAGCCACGAAAAAAAAATTTTAAATGACGAGTTTTAAAATCGATATCACGAAATGACTTGCATACAGTATATTATGTTGTTTAAACACAAAAATTATACGTCATCGCGGATAACGTACACACTACACACTCGTGGAGATAGGAGATCCATGAGTTTAAGAGGGATCCAATTTACTATAAAAACGGTCATTAAGAATTTTTTCTTAAGTACTCTAGAAACGCCATAGAGGGGAGTTCTGAGGTAATGCTCGAAAGGGCGGATTTCAGGGCTCGGGTTGAGAGAACAAAAAAAGAGTGGGCGTGTAAAAATTACCCTTTATTACAGTACATTAGGAATTTTTAGACCTATTATTTATGCGAATGACCCCATCGAGATCATCGAGGGGTTTCGAACTCAACGAATTCGTTTTTGATATCGGTTTGGCTCTTAATCTGAATTTGTGACTCCTGAGGAGGGGGAGAATCGATTCATAGATTTTTATTGCTCCAAAATTTGATTTTGACATTAATTTGTGCGCGATTGTAAATTTGTGGCATGTATGATGGAGGCCGAGAATTTAAACTTTTTATTTCGGGCGCAGTAATATCGTGTCTTTTTTTTTTCATTGTGTGTAGACGGTATTAAAATTTCGGGCGTATTTTATTTTATCGTGTAAGTGAATTATATTGCGTTCTGAAATTTAATTTTTTCTTCAAACTATTTCTTTTTCTGTTTCGTACTTGTTATTGCGCTTGTCATTTATATATTTCGTGCAAACAGCATATTTCTTTCGTGAATTCAACATTACCATTGTGGGCCGATAAATGGGTCCCGAACATATTTATACAGACAACAGATCTCTTCAGTGCTTTTACAATCAGTTTATCGCACTGGCGCAGAGTTAGATCGAAAATCTGATGCGGTATTCATAATCAGAAGCCAATAGTCCCATTGCAATACTTCGTTTTTTTCTTTTTCTATTTGAAATTCTGAGGTTGATGGTACTTACCCCATTGAGAAGGTAAAGAAATTCTTTTAGTTGAATAGAAAATGGAGGCCATTTTATAACACAGTCAGTATGGAAAGTGAGAGACACGACCCGATGCGTAAAATCCCGCCAGTTACCCGGGTAACTGAGAACCAAGGGTATATGGCGGGTTTCTGGGTAATCTGAGGGGAATCGAGGGTAGCAAATGGGTAACTTTTCCGCGGGTACTCTAGGGTAACCAAGAGAAACTGATGGGTTTCTGGGTAATCTGAGGGTAACCGAGGGTTGCAAACAGGTAACTTTTCACGGGTAACTAGAGGGTAACTGACTGCGCATCGGAGAGTTAGCCGATCTAATAAACCTTTCAATAAACACGCTGCAGGACTTCTGCATACCAGATAGATCTTCTTTTTTTAGGAGGGGGAGAGGGAAACTCAAGTGCAACCGCATTCGAACCCTATTGAAGTAAACACTGAAATCATAAGTACCTCTTATTTTGTAATTCCAACCGCTACATTTCGCACATGGATTTTGTATTTGATGAATACTAAAGAGATAGAGTTCAAAGGGGAGAAGTTTTGTAATTAACAGAAATTAACCGCAATAATAATTAACGACATGTTTTTTTTTACGTTGCCCTTTTATCATTACGTTGCACCAATCTTTGTAAGATAAGATGCTCAGTATCGATTTCTGCCTTATGAACGCCAATGTACCATATGACTTTTTTGGGGGAAGGAAAGAATCCTTATTTCCAAAGGTTTATTCTGCCAACCAGGGAAACTTGAAATAAACAAGCAAAGAACGAAAAGAAGAAACGAAAGATGATCTGATCTTACAAGCTAACAGCAATTTTTAAAATTAACACGCGAAAATATTTTTTCAGATTGTGCTAACTGGAGGCGGGTTCCGATTTTCGATTTGGCTGCTGAGATGAAAATTCGGAGGCTCCCATTCTCAGGCTTGCCCCTAGTTATTTATAATTATATGCCAATACGAGTGTTATAATGTAGCGGCACTTTTATCAGCTAGTTCTCCGTAATTCTCCTAGAATTTTACATCATTGCTGAACATGTTCAAATTTGTATCTTTCAGGTCAGATTAAAAATGTGCTTGAGTTCATATTTCATACGCCCACGTTATAATTCAATCTACAATCAACAGAACCTTAAGAGAATCTAGATATCCATGAATATCAAAGGGGGTACAGTATGCAAAACGACACGTGTTATAATTCTTCCATTTTAAAACCTACCTAGGTAATTACAACAGCTAGAATGATTTATCGATGATGTAAAAGGCAGCTATACAATGAACTGCATAATATTACAATGAATTGAAAATAACTAATAGAAATATATTTTTCTCACCGGTAATGCAAGTCTCAGCTATCAATCTTGTAAAACTTATGATACAAGCGATGTATTCTGATTCTGCAGAACATCAATTACCGAAATACTAGACGTACCACTTGTGCATCGATATCGTTAATGAGATGATGATCATAAGTAGACAATGTGGGAACATTGAGTGAAATCATGAAAGGAAATAAAATTGATAAGCAAAATCTTATTCGATTTTTCTATTGATATAAAGTTACGTAAACCTGTTATCATTTCACGCTGTTTGGTGAATAAGTCCGTAAAGATTCCATTAAATATATGTAGTAATACATACCTTTAGCTATTGATACAAAATACATCGTAGGTAGTAGAGTGGCACTTATTTCACTTTTTTTTTTCGATTCTCGTCTCACAAAACGTTGGTGTAAATTCCTGAGTAAAAAACTGAAGTCCAAAATTTCAGCGAAAAAAATTGAGGGGTTCTACAAATAGGATGAAATTTCAAAGGGATTTCCTATTAGGGAAAGAGTGCAATTCAGCTTATTTCGCTTTTAAAAATGGAGGAGTGGTTATACCCAAAAATTCTATACTTTGTCATGTCAGCTTTCGTGTTTATATGTTTTTTCAAAATATTTGATTTAAAGGGAGAGGGAGGTTGATCAAAGATGAGGTTCTCAAGCGTTTACACAAGTGTGAATTTTAATCAACAAAAACTGAACATGTGCATGTAATGACTTTTTTTTTAATGGTTTACGGGTATTCTAAATTTACTTTTGAATTCATTTTTTGGCGTACGCCTCCCCCTATGAGGGCTCTCTAGGGAATCATAACCTAAAAATTAGGATTAACAGTTTCAAGGATGTCGATTATAAGGTTTCTTGCAATGTTGAGTTTAATTTTGAGGTTATTCAAGTTCTAATCTTTACCTAGTAAGGGCCACGAGGGGCTGCAACATGACGTATCAACATATTTACCTATAATAAATATTGCTGATATCAAACACAGCATTTCTGGGGTCGCTAAGTTCATTTTTGAAGTCATTTGAGTTGTAACATCTACCAATCGAGGTCCACAGGAGCTGTAACCTCATATTTCTAATAACTCGAGTTTTTCAATAACTCAGATCTATTATTTATATCTGTGGCTATCAGGGTTGCCATTTCTGTTTTTCTTTTTTCAACTAGTGTCAATAAAAAAATCGGCTAAAAATTCGGCTAAACGAAAAATATTGTGAAAATGGCCTTCAAAAGAAATGAAAAAAAAGTATCATACCTATAATGTGCAAGAATCTTGTCCAGTTTTATGGGGCATAATTATTTCTGTATATACCTATTATTATGTGTAGATTTCATTTTGTACTCGTTATCATCACCAAAACCATACGCAGGCTTCACTGCTTCAGGGTTTAGCACTTGTTCTCTACTGAATGTGACGTGTAACAAGAAAAGGGTAAGCGGACCCTATATGGCCCTTTTCTTCAGAAACATCACTGATTTACTCTTTTGCAGGCAAATCTTACATGAAAACCACCGATTGGCTAAATTTTCTCGAACTAGCCGAGTTTAAGCTGCAGTTTATAAATCGGCTAAATTTAAAGAAAGAATCGGACAAAATTGTCAAAATCGGCTAAAAATAGCCGAAAAAATACTAAATTGGCAACCCTTGTGGATATTATCCGCTTTTAAGTTACAGCCCTTCTATAGATCTGGATAGGTAGAGGTTACCGCCCATATGACTTCAAAAATGAGTCCAGCGATCCCAGTAATGCTGTGTTGATATTATTAATCTCTAATATATACAGGGTATCTCTTTTACAATGACTTCCTTCCACCCGGTAAGTAGGCAACCTACTCCTACAATATGTAGATATGTTTGCATACTCTTACATGTAAAGGGGCTAAGTCGAGGTCAAATTTTCTAAAGTTTTTCATCTTTGATTTTTTTTTCTTCCTCACGACTGGAAATAGACAGAGAAAGGGTGAGTAGATAATAGTATAGGGCAGTAGTGGTAACAATAGAAAAAAATAAGTCGGAATCTGTTCCACAGGGTGTTCATAAAATCAATTTTACTACAAATTATATCAAAAAATTTTCTCATTTTTTCAATTTTCCGTGAAACTTGCTCTCTTAAGCTACTGTTTTTTTATATACAATAGAGTGTACATTAAATTTCCTGTAAAGAGGTCATTAACAATAATTTTCTTGTATCTGGATTAGAACTGTTCAAAATGGAGTTCAATGTATCCCCGTTAAGAATTATTACTTTTTAACACAGATGCACAGACCTTATGAAGATAATAATCATCTTCTTCAGCTACTTTACCACTTCACAGAGTGATATCGTTTATGCGGCTTATTCACCTCTCTCCTTTATTCATCTATTTACCCCACATTTGAAATTGAGGCCCATGCTATGAGGGGGGGGGGCGTTCTAGTATTTTGTAAATTTTAATATGGGTATCCAATAATTGGTCCCAAAGGTCGCTAAATTCGGTTTTGGTAACATTTTGGTCATATTCCCCGAACCGGGGCGTATATCAATGGAAAGGAGGTGCAAGATGACCCAGAAATGCTGTGTTTGTTATTAATAATATTCATATAAATAAATGTTGATATATCAGCATGTAGCCCCCCGTGGGCCTTACGAGGTAAGGGTTAGAGCTTACATAACCTCAAAATTGAACTCAGCATTGCAAGAAATTCCATAGCCGATATGCTTGACGCTATTAACTTTAGTTCTTAGGTTATGACTCCCTACAGAGCCCTCATAAGAGGAGGGGTACGCCAAAAATGACTTCAAAAATGAATTCAGAGTACTCACAAACCATAAAAAGGAATCAGTACATGTACTTGTTCAGTTTTTGTTGACTGTGGAATTCACAATTGCATTAATAAACCCTTTGGAGCCTCATCGTTTACCAACCCTCCTCCTATCCCCTTCATAAATTAATTCTTAATATACATTGGGGCAAAACATGACTTTATAGAGAACAGTATTTATAGGTATAATAAATTTATTTACCTACTCCGCAAAATCTGCTTAATTGCATGTTTTCTCACGAGAAATCCGATGTGAAACTTCACCCCGTTTGTGGAACCCCATTAAAAAATTGTTTTCACATGGATATGTCTATTGGCTGGTCCTCATCCTATTTCCGACCGACATGGGCGCTGTTAAGGAAAAAGAACTCAAGTGACAAAATCTGTTTTTTGAAACTTGATTCCAGTTTAGTTGTGCGTATTCGTGAAACTAAAGCGCTATAAACACAAGTGGGAAAATACGCCATTTTTTATCCAACTGCATCCGTCGATGCCGAATTGACTACGCGGTACGCTCCGCATAGTCGGATTCGGCACCCACGGGCACGGTTGGATAAAAAATTGCATATTTCCCCACTTGGCTTTATGATGCTCTAGATATACTGAACTGAACTGAACTGTGAACTGAACTGGAATCAAGTTCAGTGTCGGTCAAAAAAACGTGACATCGATTTTAGGATGAGGGTCAGCCAATAGACATATCCATATCAAACTTTTAGGCATTGCAAATTAATCGGCTGCAGATTGCAGCCGCGTAGTAAAGATCTAGATCAATGAGCACATGGCTAGAAAGAAAAATAATTTCTATGGAAATGTGGACTACTGAACTGAATTGTGACCATGAAGAGCTAAATCATGCTGATTGGTTTCACTACAGTACTATAGACACAAGTGGAAAAATACGCCATTTTTTATCCAACCGTGCCCGTGGATGCCGAATCCGACTATGCGGAGCGTACCGCATAGTCAATTCGGCATCCACGGGCGCGGTTGGATAAAAAATGGCGTATTTCCCCACTCGTGTTGATAGCGCTTTAGTATTAGTATCATTACTATGGTTCGTCCTATATTCGGACCGGGCGAACGTATGGCGCGCTAGTATCGCTGCAGGAGATAAGAATCTGAAAGAATGATCATGGTGATGGTAATCAAAATGATGTGTATAAAGCAATTTTCATAATTTTTTGCATTTAAAAAATATTTAACGTAATGCTGGTGAAAATTTCGAAAATTTTTGGTACGGCTCTTAAAATTATATTTTCTCCGACCAACAGAGGTAAAGTAATCATGATGATTAATGTTTTTTTTATTTTTTTATGACAAATAACAAAGAGAAAAATTTGTCTCACGTTAAATACATATTACTACACTTCCGATTATCTTCACATTATAAATAATTTTAGAAAAATCGAAAAAATATAGAAAAAACAAAAATAGTTTTGGTTTTCCTTTTTCCATTACATATCATCTCTATTGAATAGTCTAGATGATCATTCTTTCAATGTTTCCATTTTTGGCCGCTAAGAGGCGACTCTTTCGATGCCCGGTCCCAATACTTGTAAGGCATACCTACTACCTAGTACCTTTTTCATTTTTTTTTTTTTTTTTTAATATCTCGAGGGGCTAGGGCCCCAACTGGTGGCCAGTCTGGAACTTTCTCGGGTGGCTCTTTGTATACGTCGAAAAACATAAAAATAATTATAAATTAGGGTGTATCTCTTCTCCACTACCTTACATACCTTCGAGTAGGTTTAGCGCGGGGTAGGGAGGGGAACACACATTCTTAAGATTACATCATGCCTTTTTTCTGTAAAGAAAAAGTACCTACCTATAAGTTGACTTATTTAGTCTTTTATTTTATATTTTCAATTTTTTCAGTACAACAATAAACCAAAATAATCGATTAAATCGATTTTTCCTACAAAAAATTGACTTGATTTTTTGTTACAATGGAAAAACTGGATAATGGACTTTTAATGATAATCGATTTTTGGGCACCACTAGTTGACTGAATGCGTAGAACACGTTCAGTAACTATACAATATATCCATGTACATACCAATGTATCTGCATGCTGTGTAGATACTCGTCATCCGTTTACTGATGATTTTTTTAGGGGGGGGGGGGGATTAACCAAATTTTTGTATCATTCTCAGTGTTTTAGGTAGCTATTTTCAGGTTGTTTCTATTTGAAAAATTTATTAGTTTAGTATCATTTTTGTTTCGCTGAAATTTTGGATATACAGTGTTTTTGCACCTAGGCTAATTTTTCGTTTAGGAATGAGAATAAGTGCCACCGGTCCCAGGTACTTTTATTGCAAAGAGTAATTCTTGAAAATTGAGTAGGTGTGGTAGCCTGATTTTTTTTACTAAATTTGAAAAATAATTAACATGTGAGCTTAATTTTGGGCAGATGTGCGAAATATAGGCAAATACTCAATAGTGGCCACTTTGACATATTTAAAACGGTATACCCGTTGTAAATGTTATAAAACTGTTAACGGGAAACTGATATAATTGACAAAGGAGACATACAAGTAAGTACATTGGCAACAAATATCATCTTATGCGCTATTTAAGATTGTACTACCGATATGGTCAAATTAGGGACTAGAATTTACTGCCTCTCCAAATGGTGGCCACATTTGGCTTCTCACTAAATCATTTCTGGTCACTTTGAAAATCTTAAAAACTAATAATTATGTTTTCATTTTATCTGTTACGTTTTAAAAACTACTTTCTGACCGAAAATTGAAAATTGCGTAAAATACAGAAAAAAACTGACAGCTGAGAGTGTGTCCTAAGATGGCGCACTGCAGATTATTCACAACTGGTACCACTGATATCAAAACTGACTTCACATCAACTTAGTACTTCGTGTCCTTGCCTTTTTAAAACGTAGGAACATCCGCTCATAGGATTGCCTCGCTGTCGTCCTAACGTCTCGTTGTTTGTGTGAGTGTGAATTTGATTTTTTTCTATTTTACACCAGAAACATTCTCGAATTTGAATTTTCACAAAAAGTAAGTGTGAATATTGCATCATATGTCCAGAATGTCGTTTACTTTCAAATAAACTGATCAGATTTTTAGTCTGAATTGCTGTTTATTAAAATAATAATTATTTAAATTTCGAATCGATTTAACTCATCCTAAGATGGCGCACGCCGAAACGGAAGCTACGAAATGATGAAAATTTATCACTTGAGTTGAACGAAGTGGAAGTCAAAGAATTGTAACTCGAATATGTTTTTATTTGAAATTTGAAAGTGCGTCATCTTAGGAACACATCTCTAAAATAGCGCATTTGGTTTTTCTTCACAGTTTTAATTAGTGAGGGAAGAGTTTGGATACGAATAACCCAAAGCTTTGGAAATAAATAGTAGATGGTCCAAAGAACCTTCCATCAAATTTTGATTCATTTGGTCTCATACATTTAGAAAAATCGGCATTCAAGAAAAAAAGAAAAAAAAATACACGATCTTAGGAATAGAGTAGCGCTATCTTAGGAACACGTGTCTTAAGATGGCGCATTTGACTTTTCTGCACAATTTTAATAACTGAGGGAAGAGTTTAGGAGCGAATGACACAAAACATTGGAAATAAGTAGTAGGCAGTCCACAGAACCCTCCATCAAATTTTCATACATTTTGGTTTCATACATTTGGAGAAATCGTTATTAGAAAAAAAAAAAAGCGCGTCATCTTAAGACAACCTCACCTAAATGTACGATTGAAACTTGAGTAGGCACATTAGGACCGCAAATCACCATATAAAGACTGAAAATGAACAAACTAGGACTGAAAGCGATCGCACTCGGATCGAAAGTGTCCATGTCCATATTAGGCACATGCCCTGTACATATGAACATGTAATGGAAACTTACGTACCAACTACACTAAAAGCATGCAAGTAGCCCGGCTAGGAACTAAGTCCACATTCTTCGAATTATTTATTAATTTTTTGAATTTTGAAGAGTTTGAAAGTTGAATATTTTAATATTTTTTAAATGTACAGAATTCGGAGAGTAAAATAATACGAGCAGTGTTGTCAGATGATTTATTGAATTTGTAATTCACTTTTTAAATACGTAGAAAATCAGCTCCCAATGGTCGCCCTTGGCGCATCTGCCCTATCAATCGCAATGCTGTGACGATTTAGTAACTTGACTTTTAAAAGCTTGATGTACAACATCATCAGTTTATGAAACTGGCTATTGGCTTTTGTTATAATATAATTTTAGCTTTTTTAGGTAAATGAAGTTGCAGTATTAATTCGTTATTTGTTTCACACTGTAAAGTAAGTGAATTAGTTACGTGTAAATGCATTGGTCTTCACTTAGCTCGTATTCCAATATCTAAATTAATTTCATTATTATGAGTCAGTATATTGAATACTAACGCACGTAAATTTTCTCCTTTTTCTTCGATGCTATGCTACTAATCAAGCGTTTACTCAAAAATACCTGATAACAAAAATAACAAATTTCAATATCAATAAATCTGACCAATTTAAATCCGGCAATGAACAGATAAGGCAAATAATGATGCCTTGTATTAGAATAATTTGCCTATCTTATTATCGAAGGGCGTCCAGACAATATGGAGGATAATTTCATAGTTTGGAATCTATATGTTGTCAGACTTTTTCAAATTTTATGGGTTGCTTGCCTTTCTCCAAAACCTTCAAAGCCCTATTCCACTTACCCAAGGTTGGAAAAGAGTAGAGAGGTAACTAACATACTTAAAAAACTCAAGTCCAACCGGGCCCCTGGACCGGACGGAATTGAGAATGATAATCTTAAAATAATGACAGATACCTTAGCCCGTCCGCTGCCCTCACTCTTCGACTACTTTCTCTCCTCGGGTCATATGCCAGACCAATGGGGTCTATCCGAAATTATACTTCTACACAAAAAAGGTGAAAGATCGAATATCAATAACTACCGCCCCATTAGTCTCTCCTCAAATGTATGCAAAATATTTATGAAAATTATCAAAAACAAAATATACGACACTTTGGATGCACAACACCCACTGAACAAGCCGGCTTTAGGAAAAAATTCAGTACTATCGAACATATCCATACCCTAAATCAAATCCTAGAAAAAGTCAAAGAGTACCAAATTAATATTGCTATAATGTTCATTGACTATAATAAAGCGTTTGACTCCCTATACCACGAAAATGTTTGGAAAGCCCTGACAAACCAAGGAACACCACAACTAATTATTCGGGTTCTGAAAAATATCTATTCAAAATCCGAAGCAATAATCAAACTTGAAAAAAAAGGAGATAAAATAAAAATAAAGAGAGGAGTCAAGCAGGGTGACCCCCTTTCCCCCAACATTTTTAATGCGGTTTTAGAAGAAGTGTTTAGGAAAATAAATTGGGAAGGGAGGGAAATCAAAATAAAAGGCCCGTTCTTTGACAAACCAAAAAGACTTAGCAATCTCAGATTTGCGGACGACATCGTAATTATTGCAAAAAGCAAAAACGAACTCGAGAGTATGGCCGAGGACCTGAGGAGGGAGAGCATGGCGGTAGGATTAACTATGAATCTGGCAAAAACAAAAATCATGACAACTAACCCACAATTTGGCAGCGTAAAAATCGATAACAACACCATCGAAATAGTTTCAGACTACAAATATTTAGGCCAAATAATGTCATTCCAAAACAAAACGGAGAAAGAAATCCAAAGTAGAAGGAGAAATGCGTGGAGAGCTTTTTGGGCCCAAAAGCAACTGCTAAAAGATAACCTAAGCTTGAAAACGAAAATTGAAGTATTAGAAAGCACAATAATCCCTGTTCTGACATATGGTGCCCAAACGTGGGCATGTACAAAGAAACAAAACCAAAAAATAATCAAAACACAAAACTCAATGCTCAGGGCAATTCTCAAAATTAAACTTAAAGACCAGATCAGCATACAAAAAATATTAAGTAAAACGAAATCCAAACCGGTAGGGAGGACCATAAGAAAATTAAAAATAGATTACGCTGGCCATGTAGCCAGAGAAAATAGCAGTAAATGGAATAAAATATCCACACTTTGGTCCCCCGGACGAAAACGTCGTAGAGGGAGGCCAGCGATTCGATGGGCGGACGAGCTGATATCGGTGGCCGGCCCTAACTGGCTCCACAAAGTAGCTGACAGGAAAAAATGGTTTGGGTTGCGAACACGGCTTATGCCCAGGAATGGGCTAGCTGAGTGCGGAGTTGGCGGCGGTAACTTACCCGCCTACATTTTTTGTACGTAAAAACTAAGCATATTCTAAGAATAATGTAATATCTAATTCTAAGCACTGAGCGACATGAGCCACAAAATTTAAAAAATAAATAAATAAATAAAATAAAAATAAAAAATGCTGAAATTTAGGCTTAATATATATTTAACGCTACAGTCATATTACAAGTGCCCTTTCCCCCACTACTCGGGTCAATCGTGACGATTATAGAAGTTTTATTTTTTTTCGGAAGAAAGTAAACCATTTCTCTCTCTCCGGTTCGAAGAAAAATCAGCTCCGGCGCCGATCATCAGTTCGTGACTTTTTGGTTGCCGTGTTCAAACGCATAAAAATGTTTTTAAAATGATGAATTTGCGTTCTGAAAGCTGAAATTTTTTAAATAGGGGTATATTTTTATTTATTTATTTTTAAATAGCTGCTATTATATTTCTATAGAAGTAAACTGGTTACTCCATGGCTTGTTTTATTCTCGCTGGTTATGAGTAATTGTGTGAATTGCTGAACCTCAGAAATTCACTAGAATTTCTAGTAATATTTTTAACAACTTTTTCCTCAGTGTAACCGTTGAAAAAACAATGTGAGAGAAACCCGCTAACATTTGTTAACGTTTTGATAAGAAGGAGGATAAAAATTTTTATACTTTCTACGACATAACTCTAGGTAACACGAATTCTTTATCGCTTTATCAAGTTTACTACGGCCATGTGTATTTTAGCTTACAGGTACAGAACTATCTGGGTTAATTTTTATTGCTTTTACTTATTTTCGTTAAAACTTATTGACCACTGCTGTGAACGAAGTTCCATATTGTTCCTGGTCTGTAGAAGAAATAGAATATAATCTTCTTTATGTAACACTTCAGGGGACGACGTAGGTAACTCAAAACTGAGACCATTGTATTGAGATTACCATTGACAGAAATTCTTTTTTATTTGCAATTTTATCACTTCCCGCCGAATGATACAAGCTGCTAAAGCTTCTAAATCTGTGGTATAGGTACTTACAGAAACTGGTTTTAAAAATTGGATCTCAAAAAAATGGGCTCCGTTCATCCCAAACAATAGCAAGCCAAATAGGCTTGACAAAATAATCATCAAATTTTTACAACAGTAAACTTGAAATTTTTTCAAATGAATATTGAGGTAACCACTCGCTCCGCTCAAGACGTATGATGTAAATATTGGAGGACATGGCTGTACCTACTTACTGATTATGAGACACCGTGAGCAGGCGGGAATGATAGAAGCGAGTTAATTGAAGGTTGTGGCTTCAATTGTATATTTACATTCATTCGGTAACTACGCGCTCAAATATGTAGTGAAAGCAGTACACTAGTATATAGTATCCATACGGTCATACACATCCGCGAACTCTAACTTGGGTATTTATAATTCCTTTTGATTTTTTTTCTCGAGTCTACCGGTGAGTAGCGTTTTGTAAATTCGAATTGTAATATTAAGTTTGAAGCAGTTCGAATTTTTGAGTGCTGACGGAACTTGGATTCGAAGTGACATTTACAATTGATTATGTCTGGAAAATTGGAATACACGAGACCAGAAGGAGAAGTAGCTGAATTGTTGAAGAAATATTTTGTTACCAGTTTCCGACCTGGATATGTCAACTGTAAAAACGTGGTATTGCCTGAATACTACCAACTTTTTGGAGACAGAATTCGGGAAATGGATATTCGCGATGACGATATTTGGGTGTGTTCGTTTCCAAAATCGGGTGAGTCCCTAATTCCAAATGCGTTAACTTTTCAAGATACCGCTACCAGTAATTTTGATGAAAATCGAAGTTTTTCAACGTGTTATTTTGAGTTTCGAGGATACGCTTTGTAGAAATCGATGTGGATGCCGGGAGGTGGCTCCCTGAAACTGCCCCCTCCCCTTGAGCGTATATATTTCTGTACTTCGACACCTACAGAATCTAATACGAGTAGCCTCTTCTTGCTTTCATTAGTATCCGCCTAGAATTCTTCAAAATTCAAAAATTACCAAGGAAATGCAGTATTACCCGATTGACAATGAGGCCAATTGTGAGTGCATTTGTGAACATCACTCAGTAATCACACTAATGCTGAGCGATCACTTTAGACACACTATCTTAAAATGATGCGATGTTGAACACTCACAAAAAAATGTGATCGGCCAAAAGTCTCAAAACGGTAGTGGTTTATAATATGTTGTGTGAGTGCTCTCCAAATTGTCAATCGGGTTGGTACCAATTTTTTTCTCTAATTTCATTTATAGCAGCTGCCCCTTCTAACCAAAAGATTTTTCGTGTGTATCTCAAAATAAACTCAGCAAAAAAACTGTTCGCTACGGGAGACTCAGGTACGTGGAACCACGTAAATATTTATTTATTTGTTGCCCTAACCCGACAGAAAAGAACGAGCATGGTTAAAATACAACAGAAAATTACCAGAAACGGACGGCTTTGGTGGTGGCTGTCACACCGTCGGGTCCGCCCAGTCTCAGATATAGGCAGCTACCGCCGGTTTTCAAGCCCCTCAGTTCATAGCAGTTCTTTGTCATAAAATCCAGAATCTCCGAACAATTTCGTCCCTCCACCTCGTGGGTGGTCTCCCCCTTCCCCTACCATGACCTCTAGGATACCAAAACTCCACAATTTTATTCGATTCATCCCCGTGATACTGGCCTGGTGTCCCACAAATCCAAGTTTAAGTTTCTTCACCGTCCATCCAAAATCAGACGTATTCGAATTTTCTCTAATAATAATCTGAGTACTAACTTTATCCATCAATCTTAAATCTAGAAGCGATCTCACCGTCCTATTGTGGGTGGCCCTCAGCTTATTAATTTGGGTTTTGGTTAGAGCCCGAGCCTGGGCTCCGTAGCAAACTGAATATTGCCTCAAAAGTCAGGGTATTCAGACAGCGTACTGAGCCGTCGTTCACCGCATAAATATAAGAGACTGTAAAAATCTTTTTAATAGTTGGGAACGTTAACAAAATCCATTTCTGAGTCGAGCATACACCTAAGTTTCAATTAATATTGGCTTTTATTGAATTTTGGCATGTTATCGCTTCAAATTTGGGGTTTTCCGGTGTTTCTTTTTTTGGCCTCTCTCAAAAAGCCTGGGCAAGAGGATCCTTGATGATTAGGCAAAAGGAACCATGTACAAAATTAATTTTGTAGTAGTAGTAAGTTCAAAAATCGTATAAAATTTTTATATAATTATGAATTTGATTGAAGAGAGTAACCAGACCTCTCTAGATTCCGATATAGACGAGCCACAAACTAGACAGGGTTCTGGGTCTTCTTCATCCTTTTTTTTTTTGGTTTTGTGAGCTTTTGCGGAAATTTCAATTTTGGTTTACACCCATATCATCAAGTGGGATACGTCGTCGAACTGGCTTCTTATTTTTGTCAGGGTTTATTTTTTCTTCGGTGCCTGAGGGATAGACACTCCTTTCTCGTCAAGTTCTTCTCGTTCTATGTTATCTGATATAAACTTATTCTCATTTTCCTTTATCTAACAAATCTACAGTGTTTTTTCATCTTTCTTGTTTCCTCCACGACGTTTTTCCTTATTTTTGTTTCCTCTGAATTGAGTAGCCGCTGCACGAATCAGAACGTTTTCAACTTTTATCTTCGTTAATGCCGCCTCCATTACTTCTTCCGTCCAACTCGGCTCGATTTGTTTTTCTCTTGTGGCGGTATACCATCTAGAAAGAAAAACTGCATTATAAATGAAAGAGGCTTAGCAGTTGAATAGTTCCTTGTGCCTGATTCCACTTGCCCGAATATCTAATTCTCAATATTCGTGCCCAAAGTGAATATCAGTCACAAGTTCGAAGAAAATCAGGCCCGTAACGCCCGGGCGCACAAAGAGGGCATTACCCTACCTAATGAAAATTTTGCCCTTCACAGAATTTTGCCCTGAAAAACAAAAAAAAAACGAAAGAAAATATTATTTTTGGCGCGCAATGCTGAAGGTGTTACGCACAATTGAAACAGCCGATAAAATTTTGTAAAGCAGGTAGAATGGTTTGGCTGCAACATTGCCTATAAACGTCGAATTACACCAAATCAAAAATTTAGTGATTTTATTTTGACCGAAAGTTCAGGTATATACCAGGGAAGCAGGAGCAATGATGAATATTGCAGGCAACTGTACTTTGAAATTCTAGATACTGTGATAACTGAAATGCAAGCTAGATTTTTTAATAATAGTACATTGTTTGATATGGGTAATTGATAAAGCCCACAACTTCAATTTTGAAAAATTTGAAGAACTAAACAAGCTTGTATAAATTAATAATAAGATCGTACTTCCAACCAATGCAGAAATTCACTCTGTCAAGAATTACTTTCGAGAAAATAATGTCCCAAAAGAAGAATATTTGAACGAGCTGTACAAACAGAGGAAAGCTTTCAGAGTAATAACCTACGAATTGTTCGCTGTAACCGTAACCTTTGGCTGTAGTTCAGTAGCTTGTGAAGCTACCCCATTGGCAATCAATGCTGGTCGTGAATGGAGCCTGACACTTTTACTATTTGAGAAGGGGGAAAAATCCGTCACGTGTGATGAATTTTTACGTGTGTTTAATAGCAGTAAAAACAGTAGACTTCAGTTATTTATTGTTATACTTCCCGAAGAAGGAATTAGAACTACTCTGGGAGTTACTCCAAAGAGACTAAACTGTGCCAATGCAAAACGAAATAAAATCAAATGAAATAATTTTTTGAATTATAATGAAGAAAGAACATTTACAACTGAAAATTATTTCTTGAAATAAGAAAATTAGCAGAACTTTGAAAATAGAGCGAATCGGCGAAATGGTGAAGAATAAGGCAACATGCCAGCAGTTGGTCAGCTCCTTTAAAGCACCGCATTTGCCATTAAAATGGGGATCAAAAATTGGCATCATAAAATTAAAGTATTGATCAACAAATTGCAATGATTACGAAGCACCCAGTATTGGTATCACAGTAATCATCTGCTGAGAAGTATCAATTTGACCATGATTTGGTATGGTTGTCAATTATTGGCCACCTCCCCAAAGTAATTTCGCTTATTATAGAATGAAAGACCAAGTAAAACGAACCATGAATCTGAAAACCGCAACGCGGTAAGATGAATAGGCGAGTTTTTATTGTTGTTTGAAATTCGACATCGATTTGCCAATTCCTTAGTCGACTGAAAATTGGCATGAAAACTTACTTCAACTTGAAATTTTCGTATAGCTTGTTGATTTTGAAACAGTTGCCAGCTCTTGGTCGTACCAAATTTAGGTCAACTTTCAAATCGTGTTTTCGCTTAATTTCTCGATCAAAAATAAATTTAGGACACAAAATATATCACTGAAGTGGATACAAACCCAGAAAAGTTGAATTTTCGCAAGGTTATGGCACTTTCAAACAATTTTTTGGAAAATTTTCGATTTCTCCGCGTTTGTACAAGATGGCAAAACTATTTTCAAAAATTTTTCAAAATGTGTCTTCGAACCTTATAAAATAATAAAAACACAATCGGAACCAACAAAATCCATAAATACTTAGCATAATTAATTTTGTCCGCATTTTTTTTTTTCGGCATATCAAAAAACGTGAAATACAAGCAAGTAAAGAATTTTTACAAACTCACTGATAACTTCTTAACAAATCACTATTTCACAGCGCAAAAAGTGTAGTTTGGAAGTTAGACATTTAGAGAACACCCTACCATAGATAGCAGCACTTACCAATAAAATAGTTCGATCTGTGATACTTTGAAAATTGACCATAATTCGGCATGGCGACCAAGAATTGGCATTTTGCCTTAGCAACTAAATCTCAGAGCGGATCTGGAGACGACTTGCACGGAAAGTGCGTACTTAAAGAAGTCAAAACCGAATGAGAAGAAGGTACCCAAAACACGAGCTTTTATTTAAAATCCTCAAGGATAACCGCATGATAAGTGCTCGATAAGACGAATTGACGTCAGACCAGACGTCAATCAAGACTAATGGTGGCTCAAGGATTTGAGGAATAAGCGCACGCGAAGGCATCAAGATAAGACAGCATACAATGTAACAACAAAGTAGTTGGCAATTGGCATTGGCATTGAGATTAGAAAATACGAATAGTTACAAAGTAGTGCAAAGTGCAAAAATTAGGTGATAAAGTTAATGAAGAGTGCATTGGTAATGAAAATACTCTCAATGGGCAATCAGTTACCCTCTAGTTACCCGCGGAAAAGTTACTCATTTGCAACCCTCGGTTACCCTCAAATTACCCTCAGATTACCCAGAAACCCATCAGTTACCGGTTCCCCTTTAGTTACCCGGGTAGTTGGCGGAATTTTGCGCATCCCGATACGCAATCAGTTACCCTCTAGTTATCTGCGGAAAAGTCACCCATTTGCAACTCTCGGTTACCCTGAGATTACCCAAAAACTCGTCAGTTACACTTGGTTCCCCTTTAGTTACCAGGGTAACTGGCGAGGATTTTGTGCATCGAGCAAGCACGCTTTTGTATTTAAACATGGGATGGGAGGAATTTGAGAAATTGTGGAAAAGAAAAGAGGTATCGCGGGGTAAAGATGAGAGAGGATGAGAGGTCAGATCATGACAACATACAGCTTGAATTTTTTTAAATTTTTTTCTCTTTTTTCTTTTCCTGTATATATTTTTATTTCTGTTTATAAACTTTCTATAATACATATTATAATACCTTGAGCAAAACTGATATGAATATTTGATAAAAATAATTAATAATTTCTTCAATAATTGTGGCCTAGCCTCTTATAAAAATATAAACAGTTTTACAAAAAAAAAAATTGTCACCGCCAACCCCCCCCCCCTCACTTCATATGAGGAGAAAATGTTTGCCTTACCAAGAATTTCGCTTGCCCTACCTGACGAAGGCCTTATTGCGCTATGGGCCTGAAGAAAATTATTTACTGCACGTAAAAGCAGAACAGTTTACCTTTCGTTTAATATCCACAGTGGTCATCTAGCTTCGAATGCGACCAAATCATTGAGTATTCAAATCATTAAGAACCTACAAAATGAACCATCGTATCACAAAACATGAAATTACGAAAATAAATTTCAACTTTGGTTGGATTTCGGGTGTATGAAAATACATCTTACATTACTGGTGATCACATTTTTTACATGGTTAACAAATTTTACTCATTGTTTGGGAATAAAGAAAATGCGTTGGTTCCTAATTGCCCAGTGGTTCCACTTGCCCGAGTCTACCTCACTCTCATAATATCTGCATTACAAAAAATTAAACTGGTCGTATGAGAAAAATATTATTTCGATTCTCTCACTGGACCAAATACCTAATTATTAAAAATCAAAAAGTACAGTGATCGCCGCAGGCTCTTGTCAAGTGCCTCACATTTCAATTAAGATGATTTAAATAGTTTTTCGGGCTTCGGTAACAAGTATTTGTTCCCGCTAGTCCTCTTGCGTCAGTCAATTTTAATTAGTTTTTCTGTGAAATGGGGTCACAAACCGATGATTAATGTTATTTGATTTTCACCGCCTGCCGCTCAGACATATTAACTGCACTTATCTGATACCTAACGGGATTACGATAAAGACCGCGCAATTCCAAATGTTTTACACCAGTATTGGCAATTCTAGGAACCACGTGGACTCAGGAAATGGTGTGGTGTATTGCCAATGACGTTGACTTAGAAGCAGCCAAAGAATTTCTTCCTCAACGATTCCCATTTTTAGAGTAAGTAATTACTGATCCAGGCTTATAACAAAGTAATGAGATTTCCTAAATCGATTTACAACAATATGGTTGGTATTTCGCTTTATGATGTACTGCATTTACATACATAACCCGAGCTATGCAGTAGAGCGCGTGTGTGTAACAAGACACCAATAAGACCCAAGCCGCATAAGCACCGGCACATTAAAAATGATTATTCAGTTTTATTGTTTATTGGGAATATACATGTCATCGTACCTAAGTTCAATCCACTAATGACAAATACATATTATGTTATTCGTTTGCAGACACTCGCCGTTATTCGATTATCGAGAATTAATGGCTAAAAGACCAGAGATGGAATTCCCAGAGTATGTGTTGGATTCAGTGGGGTACATAAATAAACTCGCGTCTCCCAGATTTATAAAAGCTCACGTTCATTTCAAACTGCTGCCGGAAAAGTTACAGCAAAATACAACGTCGGCGAAGGTAAGGTACTCAGTGATCAGTGAAAGTTAAATAAATAAAAAAACTAAGAAGTGTAAGGTCAATTGAATAACATATATGTCTCAAGGGGTTAAATTGTGGATTTTAAGTCAACGTGAACTCTGAAGAAGAAAATATTGTAAGAATAGACAAACTGAATTGTGATCTGATCGACTCCATTAAGCACTTATTGCATATAAGATATCACGCCATCACCTAGCTTGCGACTCAAACAGCGATGATGTGATTTTTTGTTAAGAAATGTGAATAGCTGATTGACAGAAGACTGAGAGAAAATTAAAACAAATCCTAAATTCCACAATAATTGCATATCTGTTTAATTGTATGCAAGGCATAGAGTAATAAAATGATGACGGTCAGTTTTAAGGAAGAGGGGATGGAATGAAAACGGGCGTGAAAATTTTCTAATGGGGGGGGGGGCAAATAGAATTAAAAAACTGCATTTGAGGTTAAAAATAAGGCGCGAAAATTTTCTATAAAAATACTAGAAAAAAAGGGGAAACTTTATACGTTGAAATAAAGTGAATGAACGATAGGAAGATATAGCGATAAAACCGAGGGTATGAACGAAAGGAAACGGGCTAAAATTAACGTTACACATTGCACGCTTTTCAAAATTGAAATACCATTAACTTAAAATGAGTTTCACGATTGAAAAACATTTTACACTTCTTTTCTTTTGCAAGGGCCCTCTTTCATGGACCCTCCTCAAGGCTCTCTCAACTTTTTTTCAGGTCCAAATCAGTTTTACCTTTTTGCAGCAGATATAGGATAAGGAAAAATGTAACGCCTGCAGAAGGCGCCTATCCCTTTCTATTTTTTCCCATTTTTCCTCGCTGGCATCCTCACATAAGTACGACCCGGATCGAGTCAGTTTTACCGTTTTGGACTCTTCTTGACCCGAAAAATCCCTCACCAATCCCAGGTTCGCTATTCATTTTTTCAGTTTTATTCCAAATGTCTTTTTCAAACAGCTCCTCTGAAGTTTCACTCAAGTATTTTTCAGACCCAAAGTCGATTTCACTTTCTTCTAGCTGGTATAAGACAAGGAAAAATTTGGTTCAAGTGCCCTCCACCTTATTTTGCTCTTTTCCAGAATGATAACCCAGTTTCCTCGCCCGCCTCCTCTCGCTAACATGACCCTGATCCGAGTTATTTTCGCAGAAGGCTTTCAAATAAAGCTAGACATTTCATAATTGGATGGATGATTCATAAAATCATTTAGTACCGATCTACTAGACAAAGGCGAAAACTGAACGATCAGAAAAGAAGATAGTGAAGGATAATTTGAAAAATATATCTCTATTAACTTGGCACAGGAATGAGCTGATGTTTGCATACTTTGAAATTTGAAGGAGCAAAAATAGGAATCTATTTTTCACTTGCACAATCTTGACGGCGAAAACTGAACAAGGAAAAAGAAACATAACGGATAACTAGAAAAGAAAACATCTCTCAAATAATACTTTGCGCAGTGCATGAATGAGGTACACTTTCTTGTCCACAAAGTTGGCAACCTTGATTCTACTTATCCAGTATTCGGTATAGGTAACATGTACTCACGATTTTGTCCTAGATGCACGCATTTATAATGAAATAAAATAACGCTCATTATTCAACTCAATTCATTTGAACAACGTTTTTCTATTTCATGTAAAATGTCATCAACAATTTAAACATTGGCAACTCTAGCGAAGTTCACCTCCCACAAAACTACTACTCGTGTCAGCTTGTGTCTATAAGCACAGAAACTACAAAAGAAAAAGAAAGAGAAACGCAACATAAAAAATTTCATTCGGGCCTAAAAGACCCACGTATATTGATACGAAGAAAAGACGAATCTTTTTCTTCAAAAATTAGCAACACTGTTTCGAATCGTTGATTGAACAAGCACTTAAGCGAGAATCAGTAGCTATATTGGGATATACATTAGAGTTGCAAATGTTGGCATGATTGCGTCTTATCAGAGAATGAGTGATCATTGAGATGTATCCATAAGCCTGTAGCAAACTACAACTATCATTAAGTCGATTAGAAATTCACTTTCAAAGAAAATGTGTTCGAAATTTAACTGCATCATCACTAAAAAAATTGAATTACTCGTATAATCAGTTCCACTCTGGTAGAGTAATTTCTACTCCGTTGTTCCCCTCCTGAAGATAGCAGTGTTTCTATTTGAAAGTAAACATGATCACTAGGGTGTCCCTTATTTTACAAGTTTTCGTCAATTGATTAGGGTCGCACTGAAATTTGTTCAAATGGACCTAGAAACTCGCTATAAGAAATTTGAGCTCAATCTGAGGTCATTAACTCGTGCCGCTTTGACCTTGAATTTATGTGTAATACTGAGATTCTACAAAAAACCGAATATCTCGGTACATATCAACTTCAGAACCGAAAAGCATATAACATAAAATGTTCCCCGTTAAATTTTATGTAAAAAAAGATCCAATATAACTTTTCTCTAGAACGCATATTCACCGTGATAATCGCAAAAATGTGTGAAAGTTTCAAGGAACGTGACTTCTTTATTTTTTCTTTCATAACCGATCTTTACTAGCTAAATCGCAGTTATCTGAAAAAATATTCACTTTAGGACCAAAATAATAATAACATAAAATGCTCCTTGTTAAATTTTCTGTAAAAAAAGGTTCCATGCAACTTTTCTTTAGAAAACATATTGATCGAAATAATCGCAAAAATGCGTGGAATTTTCGAAAAAAGTAGGTTTCTTTCATTATTTTACGGCTGAAATATCAATTAATGTCGGGTAACGCACCCTACAATATAACTTTAGTCTCTGTCTACTGGGGCAAGCGCACCGGTTTGCCTCTCCCCTCACCCTACCTGGCTACGCCTATGACAGTTTGTTGGGTACCTATTATGGAATAGACCTCGGATTATGTATGTATATAACATTATGCTGTTAAGGAACAGTCACATGTTCTTAGAATACATTTTCATTTCCTATGGACAAATCGCTGTTTCCTATTGTTGATTGTACATCATCTCAAATCCACCATATCAAGTCTTCAACGGAATCTTAGAATGCTCAAGACTCAAAAACATTGCAATTAGATATGGCTCATGGATGCCCTAGTTAACGTTTCAATTTTAGGCTCCTCCGCAAATTTTTCATCAGTAGGGTCAGACCAACAGTCCTATCTCTTGCAAATACAAGCTTTTAACAATCGCAAGCACTGCTACATGTGTCCATCATCACCCCTTTAACGACGAGATGAAGAAAAACATGTGTAGAAGTGTTTGCGATTGTTAAAAGCTTGTATTTGCAAGAGATAGGACTGTTGGTCTGACCCTACTGATGAAAAATTTGCGGAACAGCCTAAAATTGAAACGTTAACTAAGTATCCATGAGCCATTGACCCGGGAAATTTGGCGTCTTCCTGTAAACCGCTCTAAAAGGAGGTCCAATCATTGCTTGCTGCCATCACGCGTAGCGGTTCCCCGGCATTCCACTCCGAGTGTCGTCGGGCGCTAGCGCTGTCTCTACAAAGGTCGACTACACTATTGTAAAAGTGAGCACCCAGCTTCGAAATACCCCCGAAAGGGCTTCCATGCGCCCCTCGATAGGGCTCCCCCGCCGTCACCACCTGCCAGCAGCGTCACACGTACCAAGTCGAGGAGGTGTGAGGGGTGAGTGAAGAGGAAGCGCGTCCGGCTGTGGGGGACCTAAAATTTCCAGGCTCGTGCTCGGGGAGCGCGAACCTCGGTTAGCAGGCAACTCCAAGGTGGCCCTTGCAGGATGCGCGCACTGGAAGCTGCACGGGGAAATGGGGACTCGGGCCGGCCTTAAAGCGTCCCTCCGGTCACTAATACGATATTCAAAAGGGTAGTTTTCGGGGCCGAGGATGCGGTGTCTTAGGGGCTTGGCATGCATGCATCACTATACGTCCCACCACACCATAACTAATTCCAAATTCAATGATTGAAGAACACCAAATTTTGCGATCTAGGATTAACAAACTGTTTTTATTGAGTCTTGAGCATTCTAAGATTCCGTTGAAGACCTATGGTGGACTTGAGGTGATGTATATCAACAACAGGAAACAGCGATTTGCCCATAGAAAATGACCCTGAATTCTGAGAGCACGTGACTGTTCCTTAACAGCACAATGTTATATCTTATGCGCAAATTGTTGACTATTGTTGATATACATACTCGAGGTCTATTCTATAGTAGATACCCAACAGTCATGGGCGTAGCCAGGTGGGGGAGAGGGCAAACTGGGGTGGAGACTGAAGTTATATTGTAGGGTGCGTCACCCAACATTAATAGATATTTCAGCCGTAAAATAATGAAAGAAATCTACGTTTTTTGAAAATTCCACCCATTTTTGCGATTATCTCGATCAATATGTTTTCTAAAGAAAAGTTGTGTAGAATCTTTTTTACAGAAAATTTAACAAGAAACATTTTGTTCTTATCAGTTTGGTCCTAAAGTGAACATTTATTGGCGATGACCATATTAGGAACCTGGCCATGTTGGGACACCTTATGTACCTGAATAACTTTCAACTTGGAAAAGTTCACGTCTGTGTACGTAGGTAAATCTGAATAGTGAAAGAGGCATTATACTTTCAGTATGAACCTGTAAAATTCGAAAAAGCTCGCACAAGATATAAACACAGAAAAAACAAATAATTTAAAGCGTAAAACTGAATAAGAAATTATTTATTTTAGCTCAGCTCAGTAATTATTCGTGATAGGGTGCGTCGAGGCAAATGCTGTTTTCTCCTGTAAATACGAGTAGCTGGGACGTACCGATAGGATGAAGGGAAATTTTATACTCAGCAGTTGGGAAAATTTACTATTTCAGTCAGGCGGAGTTGGGAAATTTCGTTAAGAGTTGGAAAAACCCAACAAGTGAAAAGGTTCTCTTTCTTTGCTTGGATAGTTTGATAAGTGGGAATTTTGAGTTGGGGAAGTTGGGAAAATTCAACGAGTCACAAGGTTTTTTTTGCTTTGATACTTGGGAATTTTGAGATAAATCAGTTGGGATTTTCACACTTTACCACCCCCCCCCCCCAAAGAAAAACTCTTCGGTACGTCCCTGATGAGTACGAAATGAAAAATTGAACTATTGAATATTAGACTGCAAGACCAACCAGTGGCATAGCCAGGATCTTTCCAGGGGGGGGGGGAGTGCAGCAAAATTTTTGGGGGTACACCTAATATGAGCTGTATGTTTTTTACATTGACGCATCAGTATGTTGTGATTTTCAACTTCAATTACGCATCTGAATTAAAATTTCATTTCGCGCATTTACTATGATACTGCCAGCATCTAACAAATTCTCATCTCAAGGGAGGATTCGCCCCCCCCCCTTCCTTGGCTGCACCACTGAGACAGACTATTGAGATATAGTACAGTGCATACCTGCATAGTGAATTTTCTACTTTCAAATTCTTAATTCTCAGTACATGTTTGCCTTATTATATCTGACATAAGTAATGAAAATTTAAATCAATTCAGTCGAAAGATGATAAAAAAATAGGGCTGAACTCGACTAATTGAAGTGCTAGCTGTAAAACTGATTAAGATTTTCCCAAAAATATAAATTTCTGATAAGTATTGATAGTGTGTGATTGTCGGCTAAAAGGTCAAAGATCAAGATTATTTTTTAATAATTCATCACTGGACTTTTGAGATGAGCTTTTCTTACCAACTTGTCATATCCTACTTACCTATATTATGATCGTTCTTACAAGTCGCTAAATAAAATACCTTTAACTGGTCAAACAGCGCTTTTACTACTGGTGGGATAAACCACTGGAATTGTAACAGCCCTGTAGAGAGAAAAAGAGAACCTGGGGGAATTTCCACAGGCCCTCTCTCCTTCCAGTTCATTTTGTTTTTTTGTCAGATAGGAAAAAATTATAAGCTGCGGGATAAGAGGTCTCTTTCATAGTGTAAGGAGTGATTGCTGATTTGATGCACAGTATGATATATCCGTAAGCGTTTAAATTCAGGCCGATTAAGAATATTGGACCCCCTGAAAGTCCGGGCCCGGGGTCCCCCTCTTGTCAGGGTTGAATTTCAAGACAAAGTCTGGATGTGGGCGATCACATCATGGACTCTTTTAAGGGTCCCCTGTAGGTACCCAACGATGCTTATCCTATTGAATAAATTTCCACGTGTTTTTTTTTTTTAGCTCATATTTAATATACTCGTATTTTATTAATTTACTTGTAATGTGTAGTCATACGCAGACTCGTTATATCAGGTCAAAGGAAGTTCTAACATATTACTGCCATTATTTGTAGATTATATATGTGGCCAGAAATTCCAGAGATACCTGCGTTTCCTACTACCACCATTGTAAATTACTGGAAGGATTTAAAGGCGATTTCGACACGTTTTGTAACTTGTTTCTGAATGGAGCAGGTAATGTACTTAATGGTATAAAGTATAATAATCATTCCGTATAGAAACTGAACATATTGAGACCGTTTCGCTTTTCAAATGTGGTAGATACGAGGGGGGAAAATGATCTCGTTTTAAAATAAAATACCGACGACATAAATAAGCGCTCCCAATATTATAACTACAAGGTTCTAAATGATTGTAAAAATTGACTTTTTATTTTCTTCTACGATTGGAAAATATGATTCACGAAGTATAAATTGGTAGAGGTATGCTGTTATGTACAATATTTATATTATTTCGCGGTAGATAATGAACTTTTAAAATTGCATGCTTCGTTTACTAGATAAATGAGTAAATGAAATTTATCGAGAAATTTACATCGTGCATACTTTCCATTCGTGAGGATGTTTTTCCCCCGAGGAAATTGTGCTGTAGATTTGAATATTCTTAAACACTATTTCCTAGAATGATGAGACAAGTTATCTGCTATATTAACTCATTCATGGGTCTAAATTAAAAATTATTTTGATACTATATCATTAGTACCTAATACTGCTTACCAACTAATTGAGTTTTTCAAAATAGGAATGGTTTTCATATTTTATTTTTAATGTTACAGTATGTTTTGGCCCATTTTGGGATCATGTATTGGGATACTGGGCGCAAAAAGACAACCCAAATGTGCTTCTACTGACTTACGAAGAAATGAAAAAGGTAAAATTGCATCATTGTTGAATTCACTTTTTCAATATTAAATACTGGTAACATTGACCATTTCATCCATTGACACGAGTAGACTGCACTCTCTGGTGGGGCCCAATACTTTTCCCCTGGGGTGTGAGGGTATGAAAAGACACATTTTTGATATTATCACCCAGTACCAACATTTTTCGTTCAGAAAAAATTTTTTTTTTGGAATAAATGAAGGTGCATTGTTGCTACGATCGGAAGTGAGAAGCGGTGGGGGAGACAGAGGATACTTTGGGTACCTCTTTCTCTTCCCATATTTTCGATTTTGTCATTCATGCCCTATAAAATTATTTTTTCAAACTGTTTTCACCTAAATTCAATTTTTTGTATTCTGTTCCAATTTTTCCAGAAGGTTTACCCTCCCCAAATTCGTCCAGGGGACGCGTGCTTTCTACTCTTCCCTCCAGGATCACTACCTCAGGATCTCTACTGCCAACAGAGAAAACATCAAGCCTTAATTCTTTTTCCCTAAAGAATATAAGTATTTCACCTTACGCTTGACGAATGTTCTAACCAAGCTAGTGACTTACAATTTGAATAATAACTCATGTCTTCCAGCTACAAGGCTTGTGAATAAATTAAGCCGATAGAGCCCTCTTTATCTCAAACTTCATTCATCGCCCCTCTCCCGGTTGGGTGAATGTCAAAGTTCAATTTGTTTTCATTTCTGTAATGTTTTATGACGTCGTTATGAGACCGAACAAGTATACATAATTAGAAGCTGTCCTAATTAGGTTAATACTCGAATTCAGACGCGGTTGATAATGTATAAGCGCGAATATACTAATAAAGAAAAATCAGGTGCCGTACCCGATGCCTGCGACGTTGGCAGTCGCGGTTTCTGACGCGCGTTTTTCCTGGGCAGGGTTAATCGGGGTAGTTTGCCGTTGCTTTCCCCATGGTTTGTTGCGTAGTTTTTCCTTCTCTTTGCCAGAAAGTGTGCAGTCACAGTTCGCTTACTAGCCACGTGTTTTCACGACATTGAGTAAGCTGGTCACGACGTGCACTCAACAGTATCAGTCTCTTTAGATCCGGCGATGACACGCCCTGTGATTGTACCCGATGCGAAATCAATTATCCTCTAGTTACCCGCGGAAAAGTTACCCATTTGCAACCCTCGGTTGCCCTCAGATTACCCAGAAACCCGTCAGTTACCCTTGGTTCCCCTTTAGTTACCCGGGTAACTGGTGGGATATCGCGCAGCGGGTAGTGCCTAATTATTCGTTCGAACCGGCGGGTGATTATAGGGTGCGCTATCATACACCTCGATTAATACTGCAGTCACTCTGTGTTCGCTAGGATGTTAGCGGGGATATTCGAATATCACTAGCTTTTTCCGGCGCTGGTGGGATTCGAACTCGAGACGCAAGGATTGCAAAGTGGGCATGTTTACTACTCAGCCACACAGCGATTTGGCGAATATATTTTACTAACCTCAGTAAAAATTCTTTCATGCTACCGCAAGCTATAGACGGTCAGAATCAACTTTTGTGGCTTTCAGAATGCGTGTGCATTAGTGTAAATAATAAGAAGGAGATATGGGTACATATATACCTCACCCTCATCCCCCCCCCCTTCGAGACAGAGGAAAGATCAACGTTTTAGTGTTGACTAACTAACGTTTTAGATCCTTTTTGTTCAGCATTCGTCAAGTCAAAAACCAGATGAAATTTCATGGATCCACCACTACGTTAGCTGCAATTTTTTTTTCTTTCGTGTTGAAAGAACTTTAATACGTGTTTCAGCATATATTTAAATGACTGCGTCTCAATTCATAAATTCAGATCATTGTAGTTGATTACAGTAGTGGTTATAAATATTTTCAGGAGTTTAATTACCAATATATGCAACTGGTAGCAGAAAAATTCATTATATTTCTCTGTATTATGATTTTTAATTTCCAGAGCTGTACCTACTTAATTCGTTTGTTTTTAGGATCTCCGATCGGTAATATATAAAACAGCGAAATTCCTGGGGAAAACGCTGTCAGAAGAGCAGATCGAAAAGCTGTTGGCCCATTTATCCTTTGAAAGTATGAAAAACAACCGTGCAGTTAATTACGAGCCTGTAGTTGAAATAAACAAGAAATATAATTTAATCGAAGAAGATGGAACTTTCATGAGATGTGGTAAAGTGGGCGAGTGGAAAGAAATAATGAGTCCCGCTATGAGCGCGCGTTTCGATAAATGGAATGCAGAAAACGTGAAAGGCTCTGAATTCAATTTGTAAAATTTGATTTCTTTTGTGATATGAAGATGAGTAAGTTCGACTTGACCGATTTTCACAGATGCGATATATATTTGAAACAATTTTTGCGTAATAATAATCTCAATAAATAAAATTTGGGGTCAGTATTGCGTGTCTACCTGACACAGTTATAAATAAGTAATATGCATAAGAATATTATGTATATTTTGTACACGATTCGAATGTATTTGACACTTTGGTTATGTAAATACTTTGTATTGATAAGTATGAGAATTTTTCTTATATTGGAATAAATATTCTCATAATATAAGCACAATTGCATAGCTAATGTTGGTTCGGATTTTCTATTGGACGACAGAAAACCCGTATAATCGCTCGCAAAACACATGTCCACATAGAAAACAAAGAAAAGAAAAAAGAAACGAATATAGTAGACTCTACTTGACATGTAGAAGACATTTTGGTCTAGTAGACAATCAACAAAAACTATATTAACATAAAGGTTGATAATACGTAAGTTGACATCTGTTCGACCAATAATCTATGTGCACATGTATATCAATATACACCATCTTGGATTCCACCGGTACATTCGCACTGCATGTCTCTTTGAACTCTTTTAACATAGTAATGTTATTCCTAGGGAAATTATTCTATTACAATATTAATATAAGACGTCCATGAAGAGATCTAAAAAATTTCCCACATTCCTGTCCTCTTATAATTATTCATGTTTCAGGAGCGAGGTATATGCATCGAACGGCCAAAAACTATTGATGGTCTGTTGAATAGCATCCCATTTCTTAAAGGTTAACCTGTTAAATAGGATAAAATGTTTGATATTCTAAAAAAGATAGGAATAACATTTAAAGAAATACAAGTTATTTTAAACTTACCTACATAGAGGACAGAAAGCCATTTTAAAAATGGAAGGAGAGAAAGGGGAGGCTAATATAGGAAAAGGTGTAAGCCAGTGTTCTTCATCTTCAGTATTATTTAATCTGTGCATAGAATGAGCCATAAAAGGAATAAAAGAAAAATTTGAAGCAGGGAAGTCACTATACATGAAGAGTGAGTAAAGATGCTCAGGTTTCCAGATGATATTGCCTTAGTAGCTGAAAGGAGTGTAGATAATATAGGAAAAGGTGTAAGGCAGAAATGCTCCTTATCGCCAGTATTATTCAATCTATACATAGAGTGGGCCATAAAAGGAATAAAAGAATAATTTGAAGCCGAGGTGTCACTATACATGGAGAGTGAGTAAAGATGCTCAGGTTTGCAGATGATATTATTTTATTAGCTGAAAGAAGTACTTATTTGAAAAACATTTTAAATGGAATGGAGGAGATTTTGAGTATAGAATATCGTATGAGAATAAATAAAAATAAAACAAAAGAAATGGTATGTAATCGATGTGAACATGATAGCGTAAATACATATAAATATTGGGCAGTAAAAGATTGAGAAAGTAGCAAATTTTCCTATTTAGGGAGTAAAATAAACATTGCCTCATAAGGCGACCTTCCAGTGCCTGTGATACATAGAAACACATGTTACTTATCATGTCAGGGGGAAAAAGAAGGGAGAAAATGGAGGCCTATAATGAAAATTACATGAATGAAAAGCTCGATTTTTTTGGAATTGAATAAACTTAATTCCCATTGGCCAGTCCCGGCTGTTATTTTCTCCCATGATCCAGTCTCACATCATTTTTTCAATGTCTCTATTTGCGCATTCCACAGTCCCCCCTGTGACTACGCGCACGTCATTTCCCGAACTGTACTGGGTATGGTGGATCAGCTCGGGAAGTGATGATAATTTGAACGTGTACCAACATGGCCCAAGTAGCTATGTAAATTACGTCATATCCCGGTCATTAACACCACGGCCCAATGACGCTGGGTTACAACGTAATTGCCTGGGAATTTACGTTCGATCCCGAATTTACATCATGTACCGTAACATATACATACCATGTATGTGCCACTAGTGACACTTAGGTTGCCTAGTAGAACGCCTACCAGGACATTGATAGGTTGTCAGTGTAAAAGTGTGCGTACATGCATATTCCACCAGATGACGCTATAAAACGAGTTTCGAAAAAACGGACTCAGGCCGTTTTGGAATATCGCTCCTCACTGTCTTTTAACGAAGTACTTATTAGAGAGAGAGAGAGAAAAAAAAGTGATATTCCTCAAAAAGCGACAATGAGAAAAATTTAAGAAGTATGAAAATAATCCTGACCTGAAAAGCTAAAATCCTTTGAAATAATGATTTTTAAGAATGCATTCATGCGGTAAAATGAATGAGGTTGTTCGCTCTCAGAACAACGCCCTCAATGTATCACTTCCTGTAACGTACGCATTGCCCGATGCGCAAAATCCCACAAGTTACCCGGGTAATTAAAGGGGAATTACAGGGGTACAAGAGTAATCTGAGGGTCACCGATGGTAACAAATGAGAAACCTTTTCATCGCGGGTAACTAATTGCGTAGTATCTCGCCAGTTACCCGGGTAACTAAAAGGAACAAGGGTAATTTGAAGATAATTCGAGGGTAATTCGAGGGTAATTCGAGGGTAATTCGAGGGTAATAAATGGATAACTTTTCCACGAGTAACTGGGTAACTAAAGGACACCTGATGATGCATTGGGTGGCTCTCCGTACTTGTATACGTATGCTCGAAGGCAATTCCAGATTGACAACATATCAAGGTAGTAAATAGCGAAAGTAGGTTTGTAGTTTATTATTTCGGCAGATAGCGCTTACTACCGATCGTCTGTTTTTGCTATACGTATATATACGTCATTACTACGATTACCGCGTTTGTACATTTACCCCACTGCACCCTACATGAATTAAACTAACACGCACACACAAATGTAAAATTGCCACGGCGAAGAAAGAAAATACTAATGACTGAACTTTTGAATTTCTTGGAAGTCACATGGTGTACTTTTCATCACCATTATTGTCGTCAAGTTGTACCCCAATACCCTTCAAAGAAAGATTCATACCATTTTCTCACCCGGAATGCCCAATTTTCACATCAATTTGGGAAGAAAATATGTGCCTATAAGAAAACATGAGCAGTGACTAGCCACGGCGAAGAACATTTTAGCGTGTTCAGCTGATTTTGTCACAACTGGTAGAAGGTGAACGTGTAATAATGCTGAGAGTAAATGGAAGAGAGATAACTCTGTGACGTAGTAGAAAAACCGGTTGGAAATACCTGCGTAATGAGTCATTGAAACATGACGAAGCTTTGCATTACCGTATCCCAGGGGTTTTATCTCAATCGTGAAACGTGGATGCTAATATTGCAACAGACAATTTTAGAAGAAAGCCGATGGGTAATGTACACAATATCGGGCAAATTGAAATTATAGTTAAATACATTACACATCAAAGTGTAAGAATACAGTAGCCTAGTATCCATATGCTCATATGCATCTGCCAGTTCCAACGTGGATATTTATGATTGCTTTCGATTTTTTTCACCCTCAAATGTATGGGTGAGTAATAATTTGTGAACACGAATTGTAAATTTAACATTGAGGCAGTTCGAATTTTTGAATGCTAGAAACTTGATATTCAAAGTACCTAACATTGATAAGTGACTATGTCTGGAAAATTGGAATACACAAGAATGGAAGGAGAAGCAGCTGAATTGCTGAAGAAATATTTTGTTACCAGTTTTCGATCTGGATATGTCAGCTGTAAAAATGCGGTACTGCCCGAATGCTACCAACTTTTTGGGGACAGAATTCGAGAAATGGATATTCGTGATGACGATATTTGGGTGTGTTCATTCCCAAAATCGGGTGAGTCTCCAATCCTAAATGCATTAACTTTTGAGATACCGCTGCCAGTAATTTTAATGAAAATCGAAAATTTTCAATGTGTTGTCTTTAACTTAGAAGATAAGCTCATAGGGATAGATGTGAATGCTGGGAGGTCGTTTCATAGAAGTGCCTCCCGCTCCACAAAACCAGTCTCGTTAGACTGAATACACTTTTAATACTCTACTTGGATACCTACAGATTTTAAAAGATTTTAGAAAGAACTAGACTTTTTTTGCTTTCATCTGAGTAGGTATCTGCTTAGAATTTCCGAAGTTCAAAATATCTTTTAAAAAATACACTATTACGAATCCATTATTCTTTTCACTGATTTTGTTCAGAGCAATTGCCCCCTCCCGCCAAGAAATATTTTGGCCTGTATCTCGAAAGGGAGTTAGTAAGAAAATTGTTTCCAACTCCCAAAATATTTCTATTTCATAAAATTAAAGTCGTCGTGTGTGAAAAACAAAACGAGTATTTCGATCTCCTCACTTCATTAAATAATTATTTTAAAAAACTCAAAAGTACAGAAATCACCAGCTCTGTGTCAAATACCTTACATTTTAATGATATAATATAGGTATTGTTTGAATCGTTTTTCGGATTTTAACAATAAATACTCGCTAGTCGTCTGTCGTCACTCAATTTTAATTCATTTTGCGAAGAGGGGTTATACATCGATAATTAGTAAATGTAATTTGATTTTCATCTCCTGCTGCTCAGACATATATTACCCGATGCGCAAAATCCCACCAGTAACCCGGGTAGCTAAATGGGAACAAGGGTCATCTGAGAGGGTAACCGAGGGTAACAAATGTGTAACTTTTCCGCCGCGGGTAACTAGAGGGTAGGTAACTAATTGCGTAGTTTCCCGCCAGTTACCCGGGTAACTAAAACGGAACAAGGGTAATTTGAGGGTAACCTAAGGGTAACAAATTAACTTTTCTGCGGGTAACTGGGTAACTAGAGGGTAACTGATTGCGCATCGTGTAACTGTTTTTTTCTGATAACGAACCCGATTACTATAAAGACCATATAATTCCAAAAATTTTACATCAGCGTTGGCAACTTTAGGAACCACATGGACTCAGGAAATGGTGTGGTGTATTGCCAATGACGTTGACTTGGAAGCAGCCAGAGAATTTCTTCCTCAACGATTCCCATTTTTAGAGTAAGTAATTACTGATATAAGAACAATGTAATGAGGGTTATTAAATAGGTTTGGGACAGTGTGAATGGTATTTTGCTTTATGATGTGCTGCATTCACATACAATACGAGCTACCTATGCAGTAGTGCGCGTAGAAGTAACAAGACACCAGAGATACAAGCTGCATAAGAACAGCCTCATTCGAAACGATTATTCGGCATTTTATTGTTTATTGGAACTATAAGGCAGGTGAGCAAAGTAGGGCCCAGATCCCTAATAAGGCACAATGTAATGATCTTGGCTGCTATGCTTCAGACTGTATTACCGTGTTCAGCAAAGTTGTTCCTTTATCATGTGGCAACACTGTCCACTTGTTTTTATATCAGTTTAATCAGTCAGCCGGTGCGAAATACGTTCGCAAATTTCTACTGGAGCCATATTCAAGTTTTTATTCACCGAATTTCAGGTCCGGGCCTTACTAGTTTTTAAGCTGCAGGCCTTATTAGGTTTTAGGTTGAGCCTCATTAGGTTTTTGGTTGGCCCTTCTTTTGGGTATACCAGCATTATCACGTCTTGAAAAAGGGGTATATTCGGTAGAGGATCTGTGGGGCGTGGAGCAGTGTAGAAAAATTTCAAGACAGCCAATTTGTTGCCATTTCAGTCGAAGACCACCACAAAAAAGAAAATAAGTGAGAATGAAAATGAAAGCCTGAAGAGCCAAAATCGTGAATTAGGGCCTTGCTGGACTCAACTACCTTACATTGCGGTGTGTCTAATTTCAGTCAACTAATGACAAACATATGTTACTTGTTTGCAGACAGTCGTCGCTATACGATTATCGAGAATTAATGGCTAAAAGACCAGAAATGGAATTCCCCGATTATGTAATGGATTCAGTAGGTTATATAAATAAACTCGCGTCTCCAAGATTTATAAAAGCGCACGTTCATTTCAAGCTGTTACCGGAAAAGTTACAGCAAAATACAACATCGGCGAAGGTAAGGTACTCCCTTACTGATTAGTGGAAAAAAAATCACCTAAATAAAAAATAAGAAGTTTGAGGTCAGTTGAATAACATATAGGTCTCAAAGGGTGAAATTATGGGACTTGGGTCAACATAAACTGTGAACAAGAAAATATCCTGGGGATAGAAAAATTAAGAATTTCAATGATGAACCTCGACTGGATTGTGATCTGATCCAGTGTGCATCAAAAAGGATGAGTTTGCCAGGCCTCGTAGTGATACCCATATTTTGAACTAGTTTACCATTTTACCTCCAGGAAATGCTAAACTTACATATTTGCTGATAATCGAGAGGAAACGTGATACGATTTGTACATTATTACCCTATAAGGCGAAAACGAAAAATCGGAGGTGAAAACGTAAGGCACTGTATCTCGATAATTTAGGCTTCTACCGGCTAGGCAATCCCCTGGGCAAATTTTTGGCTGGAGGCGAAAAAACCCACATACATCAGACATATACATTTTAGTGCATGGTACCTCTCACCAGACAGCGCTAGTGTCACTTGTAAATTATATAATGAGACTTTTTCACCTCCAAACATAACTGAGCGCTTTCGCCTCCGATTCGCGGCAACAACGCATTAGTGATTGAATTAATATTAAACTCGGAGGTTTCCTTCTTGCTTGTATGCCTGGAGGTGAAATGTTCCCTTCACATATTAAACGTCGCTGTGTACTTGTATATGAAAAAGAGGCGAAAAAGCCGCCCTGCAAAAATATACCTTTAAAATTTCGTTTTCGCCTCCGTATATGAGGTGAAAACGTTGCTTTATGTACAAAAATGAGGCGAAAAAGACCTTCTTAAAAAAAAAAATAAAAAATGTATATAATATTGTATATCACATACCCCGCATGTTAAAGATTGTAAGTAGAAATTACTGCACCGAAAAGTTTACCACGAATTGATAGATGATGTATGTAGGTTTTTTCGCCTCCAGTCAAAAATTTGCCCAGGGGGGTTACCTGCTGGCCTGTAGAAGCTTAAATTATTGAGATACAGTGTCTTACGTTTTCACCTCCGTCTATGAGGTAAAAACGTCGCTGTACACAGGATTAGTCAGTTTTCCTTCCGCAATAGGAAAACTCCATTACGCTGAAGATCTGTTATCGGTTTTGTCGCTATTCACGAATAGTATGTAGCGTGCCTACACCCGATAACAAAGCGTACTGTACATTTTGGAAGATAACACATTGAGTCATACTTCGTTCAGCCTGACGGAGTTTTCCTATGGCGGAGGGAAAACCAACTAACCCTGTATATGAAACAGAGGAGAGAAGGCCGTCCTGCAAAGATATACCTTTAGAATTTCGTTTTCGCCTCCGTATATGAGGTGAAAACGTCGCTTTATGTATGAAAAAGGGGCGAAAAAGCCGCCCTGCAAAGATATTATTATATACCCGCGAGAACATGATGATCAAGATCGAGAAGGTCACAGGTTTACCATTTCCCTATACTCTAAGACATTGTAAATAACACAGTTCGGAATGGACATGAATTTTTTTAGTCTGAGGACGAGGTTCAAGAATAACATAATAAGAAACTTACAGAGGCGAAAAAGCCGCCCTGAAAAGATATACCTTTAGAGTTTCGTTTTCGCCTCCGTATATGAGGTGAAAACGTCGCTTTATATATGAAAAAGAGGCGAAAAAGCCGCCCTGCAAAGATATCATCGTATACCCGCGAGAACATGGGATCATGTTCAAGATTGTTAGAAGAAACTACTCCACAGAAAATTCTAATACGAAGTTGCAGATTTTCACTTTTAGCATTTTGTTTTCGCCTCCATATATGAAGCGAAAAAGTCGCTTTATATACAAAAATGAGATGAAAAAAGATCCTCTTTGAAAAAAATGTACATACCATCATGTATACAGAAAAAATTGGAACAAAATAAACAACAGGTGTCTGAACTGAAACCTGAAATATAATAACTACAGACGTGCTGAAAAGAAATACACTGACGAATTTCATTGCCTCCATCCTGCTTTCAGACAAGAAGGCGATGTTTCTTTGTAGAATTTATAAGAATTTCATGCGGTGACGAGAGAAATATGATGATTATGTGTGTCTGCTGCAACTCAGTGACCAACATGCGATTGCAGTATACCTGAATGAAAAGATATTGATTTCAAACAATAGGCCCCAGGAATGCAAAAGTACGCGAAGAGTCCGAACAAGCCTGCTTATCGCACACTGGAGGATGAGACGTAAACATGTGCTGCAAAAGTATTGGCAACGTTGCTGGAGGCCAAAATGGCCAATTAAGTATGTAAAAAAGAAATACAAAAGGAGGCGAAAAGTATAAACTATGTTCGGAGGTGAAAGGGACTATATACATAATGTATACACTCGGTGGTAAATTTTGAGAAATCCTTACCCCTCTCAGGTTGCCTCTTATGACATCAATGCTCTGATTCTAAAATTACAAAGTATACACTTCTAAACCCATTTTTTCTGGCGGAGGCGAGGGCGTCTGCGTTATGTATGGAGGTGAAAAGGATTCCCTGCATGTATGTGTATATATATATATATATATATATATTTGGTATTAACATCGCTCTCATACTGGCCGAACATAGTTTCCTAGAAAGAAACCTCTGAAGTGGGGCTGATGGAGCAGTAAAATCTTTTGAATAATAAAATGTACCTAATGAATGGAAAAGAAAGAAATATCAAATTACATTAAAGTTAAATCATAAAGTACGTCACATGGTATTGCGAGTTCCTCTACTACCTGACGCACTACATTCAACATGATAGAATTTTTTCATACGGACATATTAATTTGGTGAAAAATTCATGCGCCGCAGACTAAAATGTGATCTTTAATAAGTCTCGTAGTGAGTCCCGGATTCGTCAAAAAGGATTCATCTCCTCATTTCTATCTTTGATAAGTCTGTAGTGTAGGTATAGACTGCATAGCCAAAAAAAGGAAATTCTTCGTGCGGCGTGTCTTACATAAATCTGCCCTTTAGCTATAACTAAATAATAAAAACCGACCTTTCGTTGGCTATCGTGACGGCTCTAAGATTCTTATAATAGTAAACAAACATTACAAGCTTGCCGAATCTCATATCCAAACCCCGCCAAAATAGTTCTGCAAATTTAACCATTTTATTACAAAATTTGAGCAACTTTTCAGTGTTATTGGCACACTTTTTCTTCAAAAAAAGCTGGCATATAATTATTCAGTTAGGCAATTTTTAGCCACTTTGAACAAGTCTGGCATTCTTTTAAAGCAAATTGAACCGTTTTTAACACCTCTATATTAGAAGATTGAAATAACAGCAACTTTTTGACTTTTTCCCTAGTTCTTGGCGCCTTCTGCAGAAGTTGATTTGGCTACACTGCACGGAAGCTCCAATGTTTTCAGGCACGTATATGCACTAGGGTGAAATGAAAACGGCAGAAAATTATTTTAATTCGGGGTTCGACAGAGCTGAAAGTTGCATTTTATAACAGTAAGAGCTACTGAAAGAGGACTATCATTGTCGTTATGTGCATAATAGTAAGGTTGAAAGTTTTCATCTTGCCGTTTGTTGAATAGAAGATCTTTCAACTGTAGGTAACTCGACTAATTGAAATATTGACTATAAAACTGATTAACACTCTCCCAAAAATATCAATTTCTAATAAATATAGGTGGTATGTAATTATCGGGTAAGTATGTAAACGTACCCATCAGGTCAAAGATAAAGATTATTTTTTAAAATTTCGTCACTGAAATCTTAAGATCAGGTGGTTTTTACCAACTGTTCATATCCTAGACTTTTATCTATAAATAATTATTCTTCTGAATCACCAAGATAAGTTCTTTTAATTGGCCAACAGATTTACTTCTGCGGTGAGATAAACCATTAAAATTTCAATAGAAAGTCGGGAAGTGAGGGATCACATCATTCGCTCGTTTGTTGCCCGTGTGGGTACCCAGAGTGTTTTTCCTTCGTTGAATAAATTTCAACGTACTTTTACATCTAGTATTTCATTAATTTACTTGCAATCTGCAGTCACGCACAGATTCGTTATTTCAGGTCAGAGGACTACGTATATTACTGCTATTATTTGTTCTAGATTGTATACGTAGCTAGAAACCCCAAAGATACCTGCATTTCCTACTATCACCACTGCAAGTTACTGTCCGGATTTAAAGGCGATTTTGACACGTTTTGCAACTTGTTTTTGAATGGTGCAGGTGACGTACTGAATGATATAATGTCTCATAATTTGTTCGTAGAAACTAAACCTATTGAGAGCGTTCCGAATGTGATTGCTGCGAGCAAAAAATTATTTTATATTAATAAAACACCAAAAACATAAATATGTGTTTCCAGTCATTACTCCAAACTTCAAGATTATCGTAAAATCCCCGAACTTTTTATTCCCTTTAAAGACTGGAAAACATTATTCACGAAGTGTATATTAACAGAGGTATATGCTCGTTATGTATAGTGCTTCTGCAATAGATTATGAACTTTTCCAATGGTATGCTTCGATTATTGCAGCTATGAGTAAATGAAATTCATCGAGAAATTTACGTCATATACCCTTTTCATTGATATGGTTAAGTTTTCCCCGGGCAAATTATGTCGTAGATTTAAATTTTCTTAAAAGGTCAATGCTATTCCTTAGAATGATAAGACAAGTTATCTGCCATTAATTCATGAGTTTCAATTTTAAATTATTTTGATAGGATATCCCTAGTACCTTGTATGTACTATCCAGAGTAGGGGGGCAAGATAACGCACCTAAGGTTTGAACCACAATAGCTTCCTGATGCGCAATCAGTTACCCCCTAGTAACCCGCAAAATAGTAACCCATTTACAACCCTCGGTTACCCTCAGATTACCGAGAAAACCGTCAGTTACCCTCATAGTTCCCCTTTAGTTACCCAGGTAGCTGGCGGGATGTTGCGCATCTGGTTCTCTCCTTTAAGCAAGTAGATAAACATTATCATGTTATGGTTAAAAACTACAATATACCAGTTAACTTTGGAGGCTATAGTTGGAAATTTCTAAGCTAAGTTAAAAATCAAAAAAGTAGTCACTTCAACCCTCATTTTTTTCGTAGGGCAAGATGACTGCACGTATACACACCATTAAATATTTATTTTAAGAAAGTGGTCATTTATTATTTTAAAAAATAAATACGTTTAATATCGTCTAATTCATGTTAGGTAGGTATATCTAATGTAATTCATATATACATTTTCCTCCCTAACTATTGTAAGCCTCATGTCACCAACGAGAACATAGCGTACCCTGAATGCAGTTTTCTGTCTATAAAGTACATAGATATTAGATACCTAATGATTATCAGTTATGTGCAAAATTAGAACACAATAGATGTTATTGAGAATAAACGAACTGTCATTAAAATAGAAGAATTCGTAGACATAATGCACCCAACACTTATCTGGCTCCGTAAAATTATTTTAACTATCCATATATTATATTTATTAGGTTTCTTAATTTTTACCGGAAAAAATGTAATATAAATCCATTAATTACCTCACCATGATGCAGATTTCTCAGGAACATCAATTCTAATCTTGAACTGGTGTTAATAAACTTTTGTAACGTGACTATGTAAAGTTAGATTGTAAGGACTGTTGTCACGTGGTAATGAAAATATCTCTTGGACTTTGTAACGAAACTGGATAAAACTTTGCAAAAAGGATTTGTTTTGGTAATACTTCCGATAGCGTGCATCAATGTGACTAAATAAAAAGTGCAACGTAGAAAAAAAAAAAAGAAGCAAAGTCATCTTCCCCCTCCCCCTCTTTTCTATCAACTATTTAAGACTTTCAAAAAAGGAACCACTCTCATTTTTTTATTTGTAATGTTGCAGTATCTTTCGGCTCATATTGGGATCACATATTGGGATATTGGGCACAAAAATACAACCCAAATGTGCTTCTACTGACGTACGAAGAAATGAAAAAGGTAAAATTGAATTATTTTAGAGTTTAATTCTCCAAAGTCAAACATTGGCAACATTGACTATTATCAATTGCTCTCTCATGTTGTAGCGTTCGGTACTTTTTCCCTCTCGTATGGGCAAGAAGATACATTTTTGATGATATTTTATCCCCAAATACCCGACATCTTTTGTCAAGTCAAACAAAAAGTTCATTGCTTGTGAAACTGGGAGTGAAGAGCGGAGGACACAAAGGATACTTTGTGTATCCCAGTCTCTCTTTCCATCGTTGCTTTCAATTTTGTCATTCAAATCCTACAAAATTTTCTCTTCAAACTCTTTTCGCCCAATACTGCAACTACTTTCACCTAATATTGAGGGAACTGTTTTCGGTTACAATTTTTCCAAGAAATTTACCTTCCCTAGGTTTGATCAGATGGTACGTGCTTTCTATTTTTCCCTCCAGGAAACACCAACGACTCTCTGCTACCAAAAAAGAAAAATAATATTAAACTCTAATTCTTTTTTTTTTCGGGAAAACACGGAATTTTAGCGACGCCAAAGAATATGAGTATTACGCCGTATCCCTGCTGAAAGTATTTACCAAAATATGATTTACAGTTGAGTAATAATTCATGTCCTCCAGCCACAAGGCTAGTGAATAAATTAGGCAAATATAACCCTTATTATCTTAAACTTAATTCATGGTCCCCTGCAGTGGTGGCAACTTAGATTTTCTTCGTATGTTGCTGAATTTGTTTAAACAGAGGGGGGGGGTTGCTTCAATTTCAAGCATAAAATGATTGAAAATACTTCGAAAATACGGCTACGTTATCAAAAATAATTTGCACTTGATATTAACATCGGAAACAAAACCAAGCATTTCACAGAGAGTCGCGTTGAGAAGTAACAACCAGAAGACCGATGAAATCAGTGGTCACAAATCATTTTAGTTGGACGCTGTTAAGCGTAAGGAAACCAACCAGTAAAATCTGTTTTTTGAAAACACGTGATTCGAAGTTCAAAAGCCATGTAAAAACTATATGACATAGCGTTTACTGATAAGCTTTTTTCAGCGTGAGTACACATTTTTTGAATCGGGGGTCCAATTTTGAAAAATTCTACTTTTTACGCTCTTTTCAACGATACTAATAACTCATTTTGTATACAAATGTCGGTTGGTTCCCTGACGCTTATCAGCGTCCAGTTGAGTACAACCACTATTCGCGTTTGGACGCTCCTGTAGAAGCGCTGGTGGCAAATCTCCAAGTAGGATACCGCTGTCTTCCCCATAAAAACATATAATAATATAATCCACTGTACCATTGTAAATATCAATATGTATGAAAAAATAAAGAGAACAAAAGTGGCAGCCCCTCTCATTTTCTTTCATATGAGACCAAGTTATAGCTTTTTGCAGAACATCTTTGTGGCGCACGAAACTGAAAATTCAAACACTACTAATTCGTCATAAGCCTTCCTACTTACAGAGTTTCACAGAATGGGCGCTACGAGCGCACCCTTTGCGTCCAAAGGCGAATCAAAGTATTAACTACCACTGCAGAGTTTACCATTGGAATGAAAATGAAATAGTGAAGTACGAATTTAATTTCAAAAATTTCGACTAACACAAATTTAAATCCAAATATCAAAATATTCAAATAAACTTGGATTTTTGAGGTATTTTTCGAAATTTTTTCGTGTGTTGTCTCAGCCTTAGGGCAGTACTGAAGTTGCCACCACTGGCCCGTTGTTCCGGAAAATGTACAAGTTCAATTCGTTTTCATTTCTGTAGTATGTTATGAGGTCTTCGTGAGATTGTATTTATAATGCTGCTTTCAATTTTCTTTTGTTAATATCTTGTTACCAGTTATAATTTTTCCAGCACGCACGGCTTGGCTGTGCGGGTGTGGAGATGCAAATGCATCCCGGGTCTTTCGACCTATTGTTTATGTCACACAATCCACGACATCACTGACAATTTTTTTTAATTTGTTAACTGGGCCCCTTATGTTTCGCATCCGAAGAATTTAAACGCCAGGCCGTGCCTGTATTGCCAGCAGTAACCATGATGTGAAACTTTGTTTTCCCTCTGTAGCAAAATTAACTATTTTGGATTTGCCTCCAAATCGCACTGACCCGACGTATTAGGAACTATCATAATTTGGTTGATACTCGAGTTCACACAGGGTTGATGATGTGCAAGTGCGAATATACTAGCCGCAGTAAGACTTCCTTCACGCTAGCTGTAGGCGATCAGAATCACCTTTTGAGTCCATCATAATGCGTCTTCAGAGACGTAAATGAGAAAGAGCTACGACAGTACAACTACCTGAGACAGAAGGCAAATGTTTGGTGGAGTGTATGGCGATGCACGCATGCCAAAGTGGCTCCCCAGACACCGCACCCCTGGCCCGAGAAACTACCCTTTCGAGTATCGCATCAGTGACCAGAGAGACGCACTGAGGCTGGCCCGAGCCACCATTTCGTCTCTCCGCTGCGGATTCACGCTGTCCTGCCAGGATCACCATGGGACACCCTACTGACCGAGGCAATGCTCACCCAGCATTAACCTAGAATTCGGGTACACCACAAACGAACGCTCTTCCTTCTTTCACCCCTCGCTTCCTTGTCTTGGTACGTGAGGCAACGCAGGAAGGTGATTACGGCGGGGGCCGCAGCAACTGCAGGAGCTCTAGGATGGTACAAAGTTGTCGTGTTCGGTGGTGTGAGCTGAGCTTTGTCCGTCGGCCCTATGCCTCGACCGCCCTGTCTGCATCTTCGTCTTCATGATGGTCGTGACGAAGGCCGACACCCGGTTCCATCCGCTTCCATCCGCTTCCGCTCTTCAGCATTTCTGGAACCAAGGTGTCCTGCGCGAGACGGTCGAACGCGTCGTCGTCGTCGTTGTCTCTGTCGCTGTTGCCATCCAGCGCCTCTCCTGCTCCAAGTACTCATACTTAAACAAGGCGTGTTAGGGGTTATCCTCCGCTCCTCAATAGCAGTGCGTGCACACGGGGCTCGGCGCTATTGCCATCCGACGTAAGTAAGTGCCAAAGCACCCGTGGGCCGCTCAGGACTTAAGGTGAGGTGAAAGTTCAGTTGCTCATGGGACCTGCCTGCCCATACATCGAGGTCGCGTATCAACGCTTAGGTCACCTTGCTCTTGGTTGACTGGGCGAGCGCGTCCTTCTACTTACGAAGCGTGAACTGCTGGATGTCTCTCTTGACCCGAAGTGCTTCTCGTTTCGAAAACAGAACGAAAAACAAAATTTTATAATTTTCCAGCTTATGTTTTGGACTATTTTTTTCTTAGCGTTTGTTTAGTCGAAAATTGGGCGAAATGTTATTATAGATCATCCACTCTTTTATCAGCAACTTTTGTTCTTCCGTCGCGAAAAAACTTCAATACGGGTTTCAGCATATCCAAATTATTTTATTGTCCTCTGAAATCAGATCATCGCAACTGATTATAGTAGTGGTTGTAAGTATTCTCGGGAATTTAATCACAGGGTGTGTAACTGGTAGCAGAAGAACTCGTCATATTTCTCTGTGTGAATATTATTGTGATTTTCTATTTCACGAGTTGTGTCTACTTTATTCGTTTGTTTTTTTAGGACCTCCGATCGGTAATATGTAAAACGGCGAAATTCCTGGGGAAAACGCTATCAAAAGAGCAGATCGAAAAGCTGTTGGTCCATTTGTCGTTTGAAAGTATGAAAAATAACCGTGCAGTTAATTACGAGCCGGTAGTTGAAATGAACAAAAAATATAATTTAATCGAACAAGATGGAACTTTCATGAGATGTGGTAAAGTGGGCGAGTGGGAAAAAATAATGAGTCCCACTATGAGCGCGCGTTTCGATAAATGGGAAATAAAAAAACGAATGGCTGTGAGTTCATTTTGTAAACTTTGACTTTTTCTGATTGAGTGATTTTTCTCACAGACAGGATATATGTATTTGAAACAACTTTGCAACAAATAAAATTTATGGCTAGTATTGCCTACGTACCTAATATATTTATTATAATAAGTTATAAGCATAAGAATATTTATTTGCACACAATTTGCATTTGATACTTTGGTTACGTAAATATTTTATGTTGTTAAGTATAAGAATTGTTCTTATTGGAATTAATATTTTTATAGTATAAGCGATTATAAAAAGTGTTTCTGGATCAGATTTTCTGTTCGAAAAATGTGAAATGCATATGTAATAGCTGGCGAAAGACATGCCAAAGTAAATATACCATGTTATGTCCGTACGTGGGCTTTCCGTGCCTTTGTAGGCAAGGCCTGGAGACTCTCTCCCAAAATGATGCACTGGATGTATGCCGGTGTAATACGTCCAAGAATCACATATGCGGCCGTTGTGTAGTGGGGCCGGGTCCAGCTGGCCAAAGTCAGAGAGGAACTGGACCACGGCGTGAAAAGGCTGACGTGTGTGATGACTTCAGGGGCAATGAGAACGGTGCCAACGAAAGCATTTCAAAGACTCCTAAACCTGCCACTACTTCACACTGCTATACATAGAAGCAACTGCGATAATGGGGGCCTATCGTCTGGGCTAACCAAACTTAACAACAACCAACAGAAAGGCCTGGACAAGGGTGACACAGACATATGCCCAACGATAGGCGGAGTAGGCGGTGACTTATACAGACATGGCAGAAAGACAAACAGAACTATGACGTATAGTGACCTCCCTAGAAATGTTAAAAATCTCGTCCATATAACCTACCGACTTAATGTCAAAATAAATAATAAAAACAATTAAAAATAACCTTTAAAAAAATTAATCGAAAATAACCGGTCAACCGGCATACTGTGTCAGTTATAACTTGTCAAAAACAGAAACGCAGACAAATAACCGGTTAGCTGACAACCGGTTATTAAAAAAAAAAATTTACAAGCCTATGTATGCAACGGGAAAAGCCCCGACCATCGGCTTACAATAGATATATATACGGTTTTTTATTTCATTTTTTTATTTATTACAGCTTTGTTGGTTTCCGTATCACATACAACCTTAATACACTTAATTCTAATTACAGTAACTAGATTATACAAAACTACTGACACGGACTCACCAACCGCCCCATAACCGGGCATAAGCCTCTCCGGTGTTTTCCCAAACCCTTCTATCTTGCGCTACCCGATGCCAACATGTACCCACTCTGTTGCGTATCTCGTCTTCCCACCTTATTTTAGATCTTCCTCTATTACGTTTGTAGTCGTAGGGGGTCCATTCTGTCACCATTTTTGCCCATCTGTCGTTACCCATCCTTACCATATGTCCTGCGTACCTAAATTTCATTTTCCTAATTTTGTACCCTATGTCTGTAGCCCCTGTTCTTTTCCTTATTTCTGTATTTCTAATTCTATCTTTTCTTCTTATTCTTAAAATACTTCTTTCCATTGCTCTTTGTGTGCTTTTTAGTTTTGCTACTTGTATTTTTGTGAGGGCCCATGTCTGAGCGCCGTAACTCAGTACTGGGAGTATGCATGATTCCAGGATTCTAATTTTCGATTTTATCCTCAACCCTTCTTTAAAAATTTTCCTTAGAGCCCAATAGCTCTTCCAGGCTTGTGTTTTCCTTTTAATAATTTCTTTCTCCATCCCCCCTTCGAAAGAGACTATCTGGCCCAAATACGTATATTCGCTCACCTTTCCTATCTCCACGCCTTCCACCACCAGCCGACTCTCTTCACTATTACTCATGTATTTTGTCTTTAGTTTGTTTGTCTTTAAGCCTCGCGCTTCACTAGCTGTGAATAGCTCCCCTGCCATCCGGCTCAGTTCTTGGGCATTTCTACTTATCAAAATTACATCGTCAGCGAATCTGAGGTTGTTAAGGTTAGTTCCATTGATTCCTATACCGTAATTCTCCCATCTGGGGGAGTACAGGCACAAATCCGAGAGGGAAAGGGCTAGTAGACTACCTTGCGACACAGGATCTGCTTGTTCTAAATGAGGGAAGCAAACCAACGTTTGTCACAAAAGTAAGGCAAGAAGTTATAGACATAACACTCTGTAATTCCAAACTTAGGGACCGAGTCCAGGGATGGAGAGTGTTGGACGAACCGTCTTTATCGGATCACCGATACATCCAATACCAGATCCGGGCACCTAAGGAGGAACAAAGAGCTATTAGGAACCCTAGGAAAACAAACTGGGGAGGCTTCAAGAATGACTTAGAAAGACTGACAAGTTACAACTGGCAACGGATTCAGAACGTGGACGACCTGGAAGCACAAGCCAACATACTGGATGGTGCACTCAGGGACGCCTACGAGAAGAAGTGTGAGCCTAAGATAATAAAATTACGTAAAACCATCTGGTGGACAGCAGAGTTGGGGAAACGTAGGAAAGACACTCGAAGAAGGCTGAGGGCTGCACTGAAAAATAATACACCGGCTTACTGGGAATTATATCATGAGGCCCAAAAAGCATATAAAAAGGCGGTAAAGCAAGCCAAAACAGAGGGGTGGAGACGTTTCTGCGAATCTATAGAAAAGGTACCGGAGACGGCACGCCTGCAAAAACTTCTCAGTAAGGAAAGGTGGGTGGCAGAGGGGCCGCTCGAACTCCCGACGGGTGGTTTCTCCACCACCCCGAGAGAGGCAATAGAGCACCTCATTGACACGCACTTTCCGGGAGCAAAAATTATGGAAAACACACAGCCGCTACCAGGAGCCGACAGTGTGCGAAAAGGAACAGATTGGGAAACGGCGAAGGAGGTGGTTACACCAGACAGGGTATGTTGGGCGGTAAACACATTCTCGCCGTACAAAGCACCGGGCCCAGATGGAATCTATCCAGTCTGCTTACAGACAGGACTAGAGACCATAATGGGAACGTTCATTAGGGTCCTCAGAGCATCATTAGCCCTAGGGCACATTCCAAAATCGTGGAGGGGGTGTGAGAGTGGTGTTTTTGCCTAAACCAGGCAGAGACCCCTGCAAGGCCAAATCTTACAGGCCGATAAGTCTCTCATCATTCATGCTAAAAACCTTGGAAAGGCTGATAGACAGGCACCTAAGAGAGGTTACCCTGAAAAGATTCCCACTAAATGAGAACCAGCATGCATATAGGGCAGGCAAATCAGTAGAGTCATCACTGCACTCACTTGTTACAGCAATCGAGAGAGGGATGACTGGCGGAGATTATGTCCTGGCAACATTCATGGATATACAGGGAGCGTTTGACGCGACCTCTCATGAATCCATAAAAACAGCCCTGAGGGAAAGGGAAGTGAAGGAAAGCTTAATAAACTGGATTGTATCTATGCTAAAAGGCAGAGAGATCCGGGTAACATACCAACAAGAACGGATCCATGCAACTACCATCAGGGGCTGCCCACAAGGGGGAGTACTCTCTCCCCTACTGTGGAGCCTGGTGGTCGACAGCTTGCTGGAGGAGTTAAATGGGCAAAAAATATACACACAGGGCTACGCTGACGATTTGGTTGTGGTGGTAACCGGCAAATTTCCGGGAACCATCGCGGAGATAACGCAGTGGGGACTCCGATGTGTGGAAAAATGGTGTGCGAAAAGAGGGTTATCGATAAACCCGGACAAAACGGAGATCACTCTTTTCACTCGTAAAAGGAAAGGCAAGGAGTTGATCAAGGTGCAATACAAGGGAAGACCGTTAGCCCTCACAGGAAAGGTGAAGTACTTAGGAGTATATCTTGATGAAAAACTCTCCTGGAGGGATCACGTTTCAGATAAAATAAAAAAAGGGATTGAGGCTCTTTGGGTTTGCCGCACCTATGTCGGCAGGACCTGGGGACTCTCTCCCAAAATGATGCACTGGATATATACCGGTGTAATACGCCCCAGAATCACATATGCGGCCATTGTGTGGTGGGGCCGGGTCCACCTGACCAACGTCAGAGAGGAACTAGACCACCTGCAAAGGCTCGCGTGCGTGATGACAACGGGGGCAATGAGTACGGTGCCGACAAAGGCACTAGAAAGGCTCCTGAACTTGCCACCACTTCACACTGCTATAGAAGCAGCGGCGATAATGGGGGCTCATCGTCTGGGTCAACCAAACCTTCGGGCCCATAAGACAGGCCACGGAAGGATATGGGAGATGGCCAGGACGATAGACAAATGCTTTGGGATGCCAAAGGATAGAATTGCGATGGAACACTTCTTTGACAAGCCATACCGAGCGCTAATACCCACACGGGAGGCTTGGGAAAAAAGGTGGCCAAGCATTCTAGGAAAAGAGGAGAATGTGTGGTTTGCAGATGCCTCTAAGAATGACCAAGGTGCAGGCATCGGAATCACGAATGCAAAAGGCGCTGGCAACTGTTCAGCGGCACTGGGCGAGAGCGTCACTATCCTCCAAGCGGAGATAATGGCGATCACGGTGGCCATTGAGAGAAGCCAGCAGAAGGGCCTTGTTAATAAGCAGATCTATATCTGTACAGACAGCCAATCAGCTATCAAAGTACTATCGTCACACCAAACTACATCCCTAGTAGTGGCGGAGTGTGTTAACAAACTATACACCCTTGCTCAGGAGAACCGGGTCGCCGTACTATGGACACCGGGACACTGCGGCATAAAAGGGAACAGAATCGCTGGCAAGCTGGCGAAGAAGGGCACCAAAAAGGAACTGGCAACGCCCAGGCCGTGTCTTCCTGTAGCATACAGCGTCATAAAATCCAAAGTAAAGGTTTGGATAAGCAAGCAGACGGAAATGCACTGGCGGTCGACCAGTGGCATGAACGTCAGTAAAACACTGATAGGGGACAACCCCAGTAAGTATGCCAAGTTCCTATTAGGGCTTGACAGGAAACATGCTAGGCTCATGGTCGGACTATTAACCGGTTATGGGGCCACAAAACACATGTGGTATAAAATAGGAGTGGTAAGAAGCGGCTCCTGTAGGTACTGTGGAGAAGAGGAAGAAACCTCGATCCATATCATATGTCGGTGCCCAGCAATAGCCGGGACAAGACGCGAAGCATTGGGGCTAGAATATCTAGCACCCAGTGAAGTCAAAGGGATAGAGCTAAGTAAAATTCTCACTTTGGCTATAAAAGTGAGGCTACTGAGCTGATCCTTAACAGCAACTTGAGGAATAGTGCAATGGACTGCAAAGTCTGAGCGCTCGGTGCATGTAGCGCCACCTCACACACAAATGTAATGTAAAAAATACATCGATATTGGGCATTGTGAAGTTGGAGGGGGAAAATTAATTGAAAAAATTATGTTTCGTAATTGGACCAGATAGTACCCATTTCGGAGGACATGCTTCGGAAGTGGAAGGACGCGCTCGCCCATTCAACCAAGGGCGAGTGGACCCGAGCGCTGATACGCGACCTCGACGGATGGGTAGGAAGAACGCGCGTAGCGCTTAACTTCCACCTTACCCAAGTATTGAGCGGCCACGAGTGCTTTGGCACGTACCTACATCAGATGTCGATAGCGCCGAGCCCCGTGTGCGCGCACTGTGATCGAGGGGCGGAGGACACACCTTGGCACACCCTGTTCGAGTGTGTAAGGCCTTGGAGCAGAAGAGGCGCGATCGATCCCGGCGGAAGAAGCGATGAAGACGACGGCGTGATGAGCCGTCTCGCGCCGGACAGCCTGGTTCCGGAGATGATGAAGAACGGAAGCAGTTGGAACCGGGTGTCGGCCTTCACCTCTGCCATCATGAAGAAGAAGATGCAGACGGAGTGGTCGAGACAGAGAGCCGGCGAGTTACCAAGCTCGGCCCACACCATCGAACAGGAGGAGAACTCTGTACCATCCTAGGAAGAGCTGCTGCCGCTGCACTGCGGACCCACCGGCAGGGCTCACCCGTCGTCACCACCTGCCTGCGTCGACACGCGGACCAAGACGAGGAGGTGAGGGGTGAGTGAAGAGAGGCAGCGCGTCCGGCCGTGGGGGACCTGAAATTTCCAGGCGAGCGCTCAGGGAGTGCGGACCTCGGTCAGTAGGGAACCCCATGGCGGCCCTGGTAGGACGCGCGTACCGCTCCGGCACGTAGAAATGGGGGCTCGGGCCCGGCCCCAAGGTGTCCTTCTGGTCACTGACGCGATACTCGAAAGGGTAGTTCCTGTGGCCGGGGGTGCGGTGTCATAGGGGCCACTTTGGACCAGATAGTACCGCGTTAGCGGTACAAAGGTAAAAACCGTACCGCTTTCACTCCCCCCCCCCGGAACGCATGCATCCTTAACATAGCGATTCACACTCGCGCGCGGTAAAGGGATTGTCCTGTTGCAGAACACTCCTTCGTACCAGAGCAGTGCACGATACCAATACTGAGTAATATACTCGTTCAGGAATTGTTTCATGATTAGCGCTGTATTTTAGGTGGTGCAGTAGTGATGCATTATCAGTGATACTCGTTATTGGCAATACCATATCACGAAAACGTCTACCTGTTGCTACAATACCGAGTATACTCGGTATCAGCCGATACTATTCCGTACCTATCGTTTTAAGCGATATGATAGCGAATACCACATGAGTATATACTCGTATCGTGCACTGCTCTGGTATCTACGTACTTGTTCATGAGTTACGTAAACAGGCAAGAAATTGAAGGTTGTGGTTTTCGTCATTCATTCCTTTGGGTATTTATAATTTATTCTTTCCGATTTTTTTTTCTCAACTCTACCAGTGAGTAATAGGTATGTTCTCAATACGAATTTATTATAAACTTGAAATTGAGATGATCCCAATTTTTAAATGCTGACTGAACTTGGTATTCGAAGTGACATTTATGCCTGACTATGTCTGGAAAATTGGATTACTCGAGGCCGGAAGAAAAAGTAGCCGAATTGCTGAAGAAATATCTTATTACCAGTTTTCGACCTGGATACGTCAGCTGTAAAAATATGGTATTGCCCGAATACTACCAGCTTTTCGGGGACAGAATTCGGAAAATGGACGTTCGTGATGACGATATTTGGGTTTGTTCATTTCCAAAAGCGGGTAAGTTCCTATGCCTTAACTCGTAAGATACTGCTACCAGTAATCGAAGTTTTTCAACGTGTTGTCTTGAGTTTCGAGGAAAAGCTTCATAGAGATAGAAGTGGATGCTGGAAGGTCTCCTCCGGGAAGCACTTGCCCCCCCCCCTTCGAAATAAAACTCGTAGGGCTGAGTATTCTTTTGATATTCTACACTTGAATGCTTATAGATTTTTAAAGATTTCAAAAAAAAAAACAAAAAAACTACACCGCTCTTGCTTTTATTAGTATCCGTTTAGAAGTTTCAAAGTCCAAAATTTATCAAAGAAGGACAATAAGAGATACCAATTTTTCGATAGTTCCACTCAGGCCATGGTCCCCTCCTACCAGTAATGTTTTGCCACGTATCTTAAAAGGGACTCAGCAAAAAATGGTTTTCTACTCCCAAGATATCTCAATTTCGAATAATTAAAATTGTCGGGTCTGAGAAACAATATTCTGATCTCCATACTGAACGAAATAATAGATAATTATTAAAAATCAGAAAGTACAGGGGTCGCCAGCTTTGAGTCAAGTATCTTATTATTTAATGAAAGATGGCTTGAATAGTTTTCCGGGCTTCAGCAAGGAGTATAGTAGTAGTCTGTCATCACTTAGTGTTAATAATAATAATAATAGTAATGTGTATATTTCACTCCCCTTTCCAATTCATAACGAAGCTGCCGTGCAGCCTTTACAACGTGTTAGCCAACAAACAGGAATGACTAACACGCTCTTTATAGGAGGAATCGGTAACCTGGTTATAGGTATACCTGGGTATATCAGCAGAACTAAGGCTCTGTAGTTCCACATGGATATACTAAGCCGCCATTTTGGTTCAGCTTTTTGAAAACTTCTAGAGTGAATGATACCGCGCGACGCTGTGTATTTAATGCGTTGGTAACAACAAAACCTGAACCAAAATGGCGGCTAGCATACCTATGTGAAACTATAGAGCCCTAGCCGAACGTGAACGGGGGAATAGAACAGTGGTACACCTCTATACAAGTTTAATGATCAAAGTGTGAAGTGAGTGAGTTTCTGAAGAAAGAAGAATATATTTCAACTTTCCATTGAACAGTGAAGATGAGATATTTTTGGAACTTCGAAATATGAAATTTGTGTAGCCATTAAGTTGAATGCAGGTTCTGTAGTTGGAAAAATATCACGCTTGAAATCTTGAGGCTGTGATCCATTCAAGAAGAAAATAAGTAATTGGAGGGAAACGTTGTGACATGTTACATTTGTGTCCTCACAGACGAAAATTAAATTTTGAACATTTAGAATGTGACGCGTACGTACAAAAGAACGCTAGGAGCCGAAAAGATATAAACGCTAGGAGCCGAAAAGATATATAAGAATTGTTCGGATCGGACCCAGCCCCAAAACAGCTTAGTTGTTGCACAATATTTTCAGTCCCTCTGCCTTTGAATGATACTATATTTTATTCTCATTTTTTCTTTCTTTCTTTCGCTTACAAAAAATTACCATTTAGGCCTATAATTATTTCAAGACATTTTTTTTTTGTTCCTATAAGTTTGAAGTACATATAAAAGGTTAGGCGGTTTTCTTTCCGCCATAGGAAAACTAGTTTTTCGCGAAACCAGGTGCACGTTATTTCGCCAGGCGAGAAGTCTCTTCGACAAGAATTTCATGGAAAATATACGGGGAAAACTCCGATGGCTTTTGAAGAATTTTATCAAGAATCTTCAGGAAAAATTGTCTAAATCTCCGAAGAATTGCATCGGAAATCTTTCCAGGGTTTTCTAAAGTATTTCCTCGAAAATCTTCAGGAAAATTTTCCGATAATTTTCAAAGAATTGCGTTGGAAATTTTCGGAAAACAATTCCGATAATTTCCGAAGAATCTCATGGAAAATTTTTTGGAAAAATTTCCAATGTTTTCTAAAGAAGTTCATCAGCATTCCTCAAGAAAATTTCCCGACAATTTTTGAAGAATTTCATAGAAAATATTCGGAGGAAAACTCCGAAGGTTTCTGATGAATTTAATCGAAAATTTCTTCTGGAAGAATGTTTGAATGTTTGATAATCTCCCAGGAAAGAATTTCATCGTAAATCTTCGGAAAATATCTCAGATGATTTTAAAGCAATTTCATTGTAAATTTTCGGAAAAAATTTCCAATAATTTCGGAAATCTTTAGAAAAAATCTCCATTCTTTTCCAAGAAATTTCATAAAAATTCTTCGAGAAGATTTCCTGATGATTTTTGAAGAATTTTATCGAAAGCACTCGGGGAATAACACCAGGAGTTTTGAAGAATTGTACCGAAAATCTTCAGAAAAAACCTTCGACTATTTTTCCAAGGAATTTCATGAAAAATATTCGGGATGATTCCTTTCATTTTCGACGATGAACTTTCTCAAAAATATTAAGGGAAAATTTCCGATAATTTTCAATTAATTTTATCAAGCGAATTTTGTAAAAGATTTTAGGGAAAATCTCCAATGATTCCAAACAATTTTATCAAGAATCATCTAGAAGTATCTCTGATGATTTTGGAAGGATATCCTTAGAAAAAATTTTGATGCTTTCAGAGATTTTCGTCAAACATGTCCGGGGAAATCCCCAATGATTTCTGAGGAGGTAATCAGATATCTTGGAGAAAAAATGTGATGATTTCCGAAGAATTTCATCGGAAATATTCAGAAAAAGTCCAGTATTTCCCAAAGAATTTCCTCGAAAATCTTCGGGAAAATTTTCCGATAATTTTTAAAGAATTGCATCGGAATTTTTCGGAGAATGTCTCCGATAATTCTCGAAGAATCTCATCGAAAATTTTTAGAAAAATTGTCCAGTGTTTTCCAAGAAAGTTCTTTCTGAAGAAAACCTTCAAGAATCATCGAAGGTACTTCTCAATGATTTCTGATAAAATCCTTTAGAATAATTGCTAAATTTTCCTAAAATTCCCCACAAATTTCTCATGAAATCATCGGATAATGTCTTTTAGTGATGTCCGATAAAATTAATTGAAAATGACTTTCTTGGAAAATATTGGAAATTTTTCCTTAAAATTTTCGATGAGATTTTTCGGAAATTATGGGCGTTTTTCTCCAAGATTTCTGATTAATTCCTTAGAAATCATTGGAGATTTTCCCCGAACATTTTTGACGAAAATCTGTGAAAAAAGCATCAAAAATTTTCTAAAGGTATCGTCCAAAGATTACCAGAAATACTTCTCAACAATTCGTGATAAAATTGTTTGGAATCATTGGCGATTTTTTCCTAAAATTTCTAACGAAATTCGCCTGAAATCATTGGATCCTACAATTCATTCCAAAAATTTGACACCAGTGTTGGTAATTTTAGGAACCACATGGACTCAGGAAATGGTGTGGTGTATTGCGAATGACGTTGACTTAGAAGCGGCCAGAGGATTTCTACCTCAACGATTCCCATTTTTAGAGTAAGTAATTACTGATTTAGCAACAAAGTAGAGATTCTCATAACCGGTTTACGACGAGATGATGGGTATTTCACTGTATAATGTGCTGCATTTACAAGTAACACAATCTATGCAGTAGAGCGCGGGTAAGTAACAAAGACTGCAGAGACCCAAGCCCCGCAAGAATTGGCACGTTAAAAACGATTATTCAGTAATCTCATAAGTTACCCGGGTAACTAAGGGGGAATAAGGGTAACTGCAGGGGAACAAGGGTAATCTAAGGGTAACAAACGGGTAACTTTTCCGCCGTGAGTAACTAGAGGGTAACTAATTGCGTAGTATTCCGCCAGTTACCCGAGTAACTAAAGGGGAACAAGGGTAATCTGAGGGTAATTCGAGGGTAACAAATGGGCAACTTTTCCGCGGGTAACTGGGTAACTAGTGGGTAAGTGATAGCGCATCGCGTATTATACATCGCGAAATGTGTGATTTCAGTCCACTAATGACAAACATTGGATTCGTTTGCAGACACTCGCCGTTATACGATTTTCGAGAGTTACTGGCTAGAAAACCAGAAATGGAATTTCCCGATTATGTATTGGACTCAGTGGATTACATAAATAAACTCGCGTCCCCCAGATTTATAAAAACGCACGTTAATTTCAAACTGCTGCCAGAAAAGTTACAGCAAAACACAACATCGGCGAAAGTTGGTACTCACTAATCAGTAAAAATTAAATAAATAAAAAGAGAAAAAAAACACGTTTGAGGTCAGTTGAATAACACATACGAGGGTCGTTCAAAACGCAAGGTAAGGAGGCCAATAAAAAAAATTATAACGAATTAGAAAAGTTCATTCTAATGAAACATGTTTAGATATGTTGGTGGTTTTATTTCCGTGAACATTACTTCATGTCGGTGAGCATGTCTCTCGGTGAAATTACATTCGATGAATCATAGTCGGTGATTTTATTTCGGCGAACATTATACTTCATGTCGGTGAGCATGTCTCTCGGTGAAATTACATTCGATGAATCATAGTCGGTGATTTTATTTCGGCGAACATTATACTTCATGTCGGTGAGCATGTCTCCCGGTGAAATACATTCGATGAATCATAGTCGGTGAAATTACCTAAACCCGTTTAGAACATTACATAACTCTCTGTGAAGATATTTATACTTCTATACGCACACTGACCTGGGCCCCAATTTCACCTAGCCTTGCTTCGGATTCGCGCTGTCCTGCCACAGCCATGGAGCATCCTACTGACCGAGAGGTGTAACGCTCACCCAGCGTTAACCTGGAATTTTGGTAGTCCACAGCCGCACTGTGCTTCCTTCCTTCATCCCTCACCTCTTCGTCTTGGTAAATGTAGTGACGCAGGAAGATGGTATCACCGGGGTAAACCCTGCCGGGGGTTTGCAGCAGCTACGGCGACTCTAGGGATGGTACAGAGTTAGTGTGACAAGTGTGGGTCGAGCTCTGTTCGTCGGCTCTCTGTCTCCACCATTCAATCTTCATCTTCTTCTTCACGATGGCCGAGACAAAGGCCAACAGCCGGTTCCATCTGCTTCTACTCGTCAGCATTTCTAGAACCAAGGTATTCGGCGCGAGACGGTCGATCGCACGCCGTCATTGTCACTCTCTTTGCCGATGGGATTGATCCGTGTTACCGTTTTGCGCCGCTCTTGCTCCCAGGCGTCACATTCGACCAGGGTGTGCCAGGGATTGTCCTCCGCTCCTCAATCACAGAGCATGCATATGGGGCTTGGCGCTATCGCCAGCTGATATAAGTAAGTGCTGAAACACCCGTGGCTGCTCGGGACTTGTTCAGATGGAAATTCAGTTCCCCAGTCTGCCTGACCATTGATCGAGGTCGCGTATTAGTTCTCTGGTCGAATCGCTTTTGATTGACTGGTTGAGGGCGTCCTTCCGCTTACGAAGCATAGACTGTTGGATGTCCAGCTTGGCTCGAAGTGCCTCCCTTTTTTTCCTTGCTCTCTTATTTGTACTGTATACCTCCGCTGTTTCACCGACCTTGAGTTCGATCGGTGTTATACAATCTAAAATACGCCTACTGTCGCTGAAGAAACAGTGCGGTACGCGCTCACACACCTCATCGCGACTTTTCTCTGGACCTTTTCTATCTCCGCTCTCCAATAGGGTATCTTGATGGCGTCAGCAAATACCGGCGCTCCGTATATAGGAGGACCGACAAGGTGACGTTGACATACATCTTTCTCTCGTTCTACCTCAGTCCTTCTAGGTTCGACATTGGACGGGTCAGCTTGTCTGGCTATTTAGTGGCGTAGCCAAGGGGTAAGAGGCCATGGCCCCCATGAACATTCTAACTACGTTTTTTTTGTTTTTTTGCTGCAGTAAATTTAGGGCAGCTCCATAAGAAAAGACATATTTGACTTTCTTTTTTGCTTGGCCCTCTCCTTGCAAAAATCCTACTCGATCCGCCTGCTCAGCTGCCCGCTTGAAGTGCTGTCAGAACAGCAACTTCCCATCAAACCACAGCCCCAGGTACTTCAGGGCTGTAGAGAGGTCAATCTCCACACCTTTTAGAACGAAAGTGGGTGGGCTGTACTTGCGTCACGTCGTGAACAACACCGCTTCAGTATTCCATACAGCCAAGCACAGCCGTGTCGACTCGATCCAGCGGGTCAGCATCTTCGCCTGGTGAACTCGTCGCCTGACCTCTACTGTTGTTTCCGCTTGGCACACCACCAGCGTGTCGTCTGCGTAGCATATGAGCTTAACGCCTGGTGGTAGTGCCAGCCTCAGCAAGTCCATCGGAGGCAACGTTCCACAAAGTGGGTCTCTCGTTACTAGGCCAGAGTCTACCGATTCCGATTCTATTCAACGACCGTCGAAGTAACTCCAAGTGAGGCGAACGAGGTAAATAGGTATTGGCGCTAGCTCTAACGCCTCCATGATGCGTGTACTTACGGTATCGAGTTGAACGCGTTCTAGATGTTGAGGCTGACAGCTGCGCAAAATTGCCGCTCGCGGGTCGCCTTCGGCGTCATCTGTTTCAGCTTCAGCGCTATGTCCGCAGTGGAGCGACCTGTTCTGAATCCGCACTCCCGCACTGACTGCTCGAAATCACCTTCCTCTTTCGTAAGTGCTCCTCCAGCCCGTTGACGATAGTACGCTCGAACACTTTTCCAACTCTGTCGAGCATATATAGGCCGATACGAGGACGGCTGGCTATTTGGTACGCCGAGCTTCTTGATTCGTGCTATCCGCGTCAACTCCCATCTGCTCGGGAATGTCCCTCCTGCAATGCGCGATTGAAAATGTTGGTCAGGGGACGGGTCTGCCCTGTGGATTACTTGCTAGACGACATTGTGAATCATGTTCTGACAGGCGCGTCGCTACATAATTCTTTTCAGGGGGGCAGACTTTTTATATGGACAAAATGACATATTAAAAGGAGGCTGATTCCGCTGTAAGAAAAACTGAACTGAAATTTCTTTTCCGAAGTTTTATTAGATAATTTTTAAATTTTACCAAACACAGCTTTTCTGTCAAAACGTGATACAAATTCCCGAGCTATATCAACTAAATTCAAATTTTTTGTTAAATCTTTATAAATATGCAATATTAGCACGTGAGTCAAGCGTTTCTGGGTCATGGTGGCTCGGAGGTAAGTTTTTAGTCGCCTTAGAGTACTGAACGACCGTTCGTCCGTTGCTGCTGATGCTGGAATTGTCATAATCAAAATCAGTAATTTTTCAAATTCATTGAGTAGTACTCAGGTGAATTTCCTCGCCCCCCCCCCACTTACCCAGATAGACTTGAAACATACGCCATTCGTTTGTGCTACGTTTGTGCTGGTTTGTGCTGAAAACCCCATCGTTTGTGCTGCTCCCCTTCCTGAGATATTCGAGAAAACTTTCGGGGGGGCTGTAGAAACGGGAGCCCCCCCACTTTCTCCTAGGGGATCAAAAATGGTGTCAATCGTTTGTGCTACGTTTGTGCTGAAAACCCCGTCGTTTGTGCTGCTCTCCTTCCTGAGATAGTCGGGAAAACTTTTGGGGGGGGCTGTAGAAACGGGAGCCCCCCCACTCAGGCCAATGGACGAGAAATTTTAGTTCCATAAAAATTGTATGAGGCGCAATGCAGCTAGTAGCACTGTTATGAATTTTCAAAATTCATTCTTAACAACCAAAAAAAAATAATAAAAAGCTAAATTTTAAAGTAATTAAGTAATTGAGCAAGTGATTTGATTTTGGTGAAAATCAAGACATATTAGATTTCAGCGTTCGTTTGAATAATAATTTTTTGGTGAAAATATCAGTGCGCTGTAACGACAATAATAATTAATAAATTCATGTCCAAAAATGAATTATGTAAGTAAGTGGGTTTAGGTATGTATGAAACAAACTTCGGCAAAATAATTGAGCTATCAATAAATACAGAAACAACTTTTCTATCGCATTCCCTTATTGCTTGCATATGTTTGCCTACTCCTTAATTTTCAGGCAAACCTGATTTGTATCCTACTGTACGACAAAGAGCCCCCTCTCGACGGGTCTATGGGGTATAGGAGATTATGGATGGCAGCACAAACCAGCACAAACTGAGCACAAACTATTGCATCCACTTTTCCCCTTTCAACTCTTTATCTAACTCCTTTTTCAAAGACCATTTCTTCAGCCCCCCCAAAAATAAACCTCAACAACTTAGGAAGGGGGGCAGCACAAACGACGGAATTTTCAGCACAAACCAGCACAAACGTAGCACAAACGATTGACACCATTTTCAATCCCCTAGGTGAAAGTGGGGGCTCCCATTTCTACAGCCCCCCCCCCAGAAGTTTTCCCGAGTATCTCAGGAAGGGGAGCAGCACAAACGACGGGGTCTTCAGCACAAACCAGCACAAACGTAGCACAAACGATTGACACCATTTTCCATCCCCTAGGTGAAAGTGGGGGGGCTCCCGTTTCTACAGCCCCCCAAAAGTTTTCCCGAGTATCTCAGGAAGGAGAGCAGCACAAACGACGGGGGTTTCAGCACAAACCAGCACAAACGTAGCACAAACGATTGACACCATTTTTGATCCCCTAGGAGAAAGTGGGGGCTCCCGTTTCTACAGCCCCCCCCCCCCAAAAAAAGTTTTCTCGAATATCTCAGGAAGGGGAGCAGCACAAACGATGGGGTTTTCAGCACAAACCAGCACAAACGTAGCACAAACGAATGGCGTATGTTTCAAGTCTATCTGGGTAAGTGGGGGGGGGGCGAGGAAATGCACCTGTAGTACTCTCAGGGTGGACGAATTTTCAACAAATATATTTCTAATATCTTTCACACCCGTTGGTACACTGGAACCAGAAGGTACATTCTGCAGCGTATTTCCACTGCATGCACCGATCAACAAAACTTCCAGAGATGCTTTTAGATCTTCTTGATCAAATCGGTCCCCTAATTCTTGAGCAAGAAGATCGTGAATCGAATAATGTTTATTATTTTTTATTCGTCCATGTTTTGTTCTTCCCATGTGTGCATTATTTGCAATTTTTACAGCCATTGAGAAAAAATGTGTCTGTGTCTCCGTGCCCCCATTGCCCCCTCGGAATTTTTTACGGAGGGGGGGGGACAAATGCCGACTCTGCCCCCTCGGTAGCGACGCCACTGTGTCCTGACCTGGTCGATCGCGCTGTTTACCTTTGTCACTTCGAGCAGAGTGAAATCTTCTCGCACTTCGATTGGTCTTACCGTTAGCAAGGGGCGCCGGGGGAACAGCTCTTGAATGACCTGATACCAGAGGTGGGTAAGTTCACGAACTTTAAAAATCGTTCACGTTCACCTAAAAGTTTACTCGTTCACGAGCAGTTCACGTTCACCTACAAATTATAGTAGTTCATGTTCACGTTCTTTTGCTGTTTGTGAACGAGTGAACGTCGTTCACGCGAGTAAAACAGCCTGTTCTTCTATCCAGCTATATCGCATGTCGCCGATCTGCCAATTGCCTGTGTTCGACCTTGACGTTTACTGGTACTACACCCTACCAGTAAAGAGCAAACGTCGTTTACTCTGTTTTGTGTCCCGTGTGGGTACTCAAGGGTGCTTGTCCTTCCTTGAATAAATTTCAACGTACCTACTTTTTCGAACTCATTACTGCCATTATTTGTAGATTATATATGTGGCCAGAAATTCCAGAGATACCTGCGTTTCCTACTATCACCATTGCAAATTACTGGTAGGATTTAAAGGCGATTTCGACACGTTTTGTAACATGTTTCTGGATGGAGCAGGTGACGTACTTAATAGTATTATGTAGGTACCTATAACATTATTAGTTCGTAGAAATTGAACGTCTTGAGACCGTTTCAAATGTGATTAAGGCGATTACTACAAACTTCTAAACTACTGTAAAACCTCCGAACGTTTTATTCTCTTCCACAATTCACGAAGTGTACTGAAGAGATACCCCTTTCTAATTGTATACTTCGTGTAACATGCACAAATAGAAGGACTCTTAGGGATGCGGAGAGCTCAACCTTCTTCCCCATCCACTAAAGGCTCTCCACACACACACAAAAACTGAAAAATTGTACGATACTCGTCAGCTCCCTCCCGAGAATCCTCCTACCAGATAAATGAATAAAAGAAATTTATCGAAAAATTTCTATCGTGCATACGTATTCATTCGTATGGTTGGTTTTCCCCGAGCTAACTGTGCAGTAGATTTGAATATTCTTATAATGTAAACGCTATACTTCCTAGAATGATGAGACACGTCATCTGCCACTAACTCATTAATGAGTCTAAATTTTAAATTCTATTAATAGTACATAATTTTGGTACCTAGTACTATCTATCAACCAATTAAGACTTTCGAAATAGGAATCACTTTTTTAATCTTCTTATTATTAATTTTGCAGTATGTTACGCCCCGTTTTGGGATCACACATTGGGATACCGGGCACAGAAAGACAACCCAAATATGCTTCTACTGACTTACGAAGAAATGAAAAAGGTAAAATTGCATAATTGCATAACCAATTTAAATTTGTTATTCGAGTATACTACAAAATTGTTTCTTTAAACTGTTTTCCTCCCAATACTCAGTAATTTTTTTCAACTAATATCTATTGATGAGGAAATTGTATTGTACCAGTGAATACATATATGTAAATACCTACTACGCCTTTATGAACTTCCTTAGCAAAATAATGACTGAATAAATTAAGCCGATGTCGCCCTCTACTTAATCCTAATTCATCACCCCCGTGGAGGGTAAAATGTTAGTGTTCAATTTGTTTTCATTTCTCTATAGTTAGTATCTTAATGGCGTCGTTATGAGACCTAGCCATAGTATACATTATTAGAAGCTGTCATAATTTGATTAATACTCAAGTTCACATGTAGTTGATAGCCTATTGTGTAAGTGTTCGAATATGTTAACAACCTCAGTGAAATTTCTTGTACGCTGCCGTAAGCTGTAGGATGTCAGAATTAGCTTTTAAGTCGATCATATAATGCGTACGCAGTGGCGTAAATAAGAAAGAGATATGGAGGTATATGCCCACTCCCCTCGAGCCAGAGGGCACAGTAAAATTCTAGACTTTACCAACTAACGTTTTATATACCCCCTTTTTTAGTGCTTGTTGAGTCATAAATGGTGCAATATTTTATACATCCACCACTATTTTATCGGCAGCTTTTGTTCTTTCTTCTTGAGAATAATCTTCAATACGTGTTTTAGAATATCCAAATTATCGTATTGACCTTTGAAATTAGATCATTACAGTTGATCATAGAATTCAGTTGTTATTACACGTACCTAAGTTAGTATCTTTGTGGGCGTTTAATCAGGGACGTACTGAAGAGTTTTTCCTAGGGGAGGGAGGGGGGCAGAAATTGTGAAAATCCTAACTGACTCAACTTAAAATTCCCAAGTACCAAAACAAAAATTAAAAAAAAAACTTTTGACTTCTTGGATATTTCCAACTGATTCAAATCAAATTCCCAAATATCAAAGCAAAAAAAAAAAAAAAACCTTTCACTTGTTGGATTTTGCCAACTCCGCCTGACTGAAATGGTAAATTTTCTCAACTGCTGATTGAAAAATTCCTACGGCGGGGGGGGGGGTAAGTTACCGGCTATCGGTACGTCCATATGTTTAATTACGGTGTGTAACTGGTAACAGAAGAAAATTCGTCATATTTCTCTGTGCGAATATTTTGTGATTCTTAATTTCACAAGCTGTAGGTAGGTACTAGGTACCTACATTTAAAATTCGTTTGTTTCTAGGACCTCCGATCGGTAATATGTAAAACGGCAAAATTCCTGAGAAAACCGCTGTCAGAAGAGCAGATTGAAAATTTGTTAGCCCATTTGTCATTTGAAAGTATGAAAAACAACCGCGCGGTTAATTACGAGCCTGTAGTTGAAATATACAAGAAATATAATTTCATCGAAGAAGATGGAACTTTCATGAGATGCGGTAAAGTGGGCGAGTGGAAAGAAATAATGAGTCCCGCTATGAGCGCGCGTTTCGATAAATGGGAAGCAGAAAATGTGAAAGGCTTCGAGTTCATTCAGAAAATTTGATATTTCTGTGATATTGTGATGAGTGATCTCGGCTTAACCAGTTGTTTGCAAATGATATTTGGAACAATTTTGTGCAATAATAATCAACAAATGAAATTTTAGCTTAGTACTATGCCCACTTTTGTACATACCTCACCCAGTTATAAATACCTAAGTAATGCATATATAAGAATATATATCTTTTGTACACAATTCGGATTTATTTGATACTTTGGTTATCTAAATAAGTATTTTGTATTGTTAAGTATGAAAATTGTTCTTGTTAGAATTAATATTTTTATAATATAAAAGCAAGATTGCATAACAAGAGCTGGTTCGGATTCATCTGTGGGGCTAAAGTGAAATGCATATAATCGCTTGCGAAATACTCCTACATGTCCAAGTCAATATGTCATGAACTTATGATATATGTTCCACATTGGATAAAAGAGACGAGTCTAGTAGACAACTTTTAGCATTTTATATGCTTCTACTATACTGGGTATACTTGAGCGAAAACTGTAACCCCCCCCCCCTGTAATGCTCCCCCGACACGAATTCAGTGGTTGACATTTCCAAGGAATTTTTTTTTTTTCAGCCATGGGTGTACTTGAGTGAAACCCGTAACTCCAACCATGAGCTCATTGATCTTGATCTTTGCTGCGCCCTACGCGACTACAGTAAAGTTCTTCTGCTTTTCTCTTCTCATTTCCGGCTCAGTTCAGCTCACAGTTCTCTAGCTCTTCATGGTGACAATTCAGTTCAGTGGTTGACATTTCCATTTTCTTCCAACCATGGGTATACTTGAGTGAAAACCGTAACGCTCCCCCGACACAAATTCAGTAGTTGACATTTGCTGCGCCCTGCGCGACTGATGCAGGCAGAAGCCAATTTATTGTCAATAGAAATTTCCCATGCCCCCCGACACGAAGTCAGTCCGTATGATTTAGCCCTTTATATGGTGACAATTCAGAGTTCAGTGGTTGATATTTCCATGAAAATTCATCTTTCTTCCAGCCATGTGCTCGTTGATCTTGATCTTTGCTGTGCCCTGCGCGACTGCGCAGTCTACAGCCATGTATGTCAACATAAGGTTTTAACAAGCTACCTCGCAGATAGCGAGGTAGTAAGAGGGTGTTTACTTAAGCTGAAAAACTTTCAGCTTCCAACTTCTGGCTTCTTAAATTTATCCTAAAACTGCAAAAACTTCTGACTTCTCCGCATTCTGGTGTTGTTGCACCAACTTCCTACACTGGTGTTGATAAAACAAAACCAAATCTGAAATGTTTAAGCTTTGAAGCTAATATTCAGACACAGTACCAACGTCTGTGCGATAAAACAAATATACGCTACGAACGCCAGAATGAGAATCTGTTGAGGTTAGCACTCTCATCTTCCACACGCCTCCACCTTAAGACCGATCTAACGATCTAAACGCAACTGAGCTAAAACTGAACTATGAGCTGTAAACAGTTCACTCTTATTTAAAGAAAAAAATGAAAAAGCAATTGCAATAGGGTGCTTGCAGCGCTGCGTGCGGGCAAACGCCCTAAAAATTAGTTCACATTGGTCTACTTTTAATATTTCATGTGCACATTTATATCGCCTACCATCTTGGATGACTACAAATGGACAGTTCCACTCAGGGTCGGATGGGCACTGAAATAGTTACCGAGCATTAGCAACAGCGCCGCGTCATAAAGGGGTTTATCCCCTTCTCGTTGATTTTTTTTCTTTTTTTCTATCAACCGCGCCTCAGCGTCAAAATCACGGCAGCGCATCGGACATTTGCCCGGTTTGCCGTACGTCCCATCCACCCTTGGTTCTACCCAATGTCAAGTCAACATTCCATGCGAGCACATTCATGTTGGCACATTTATTTGAACTCTTTTAACGTGTATGTTATTTTATAAAAAATTAATATCGATATAAGATTTCGAAAGAAATTCTAGAAAATTTCCACTTTCCTGTCCGTATGGACGGTATTTCACTGGCGAGGTATAAGTATGGGCATCGAGCAATAATCCAAAAATGTTGATGGTATAATGTGGAATAGTGCCCGATTTCCCAAAGGATAAATTGAGAAGTTGCCTTGGGCGCCATTTAGATGCGTTCCCCGTTTGGCCAATGCAAAAGCATTGCATACATTCTTTAATTTTTAATCAGTTTAAATTGCGGTACCTCATTTATTATTCCTACACTGAATAAGCAAAAGAATTCGCGGAACTGAATGAAGAGAGTCCCCTTCTCCGAGGAGCCAAATCTGGTTCGCCAAGCGGTGAAATAATGCATCACTCTCCTTTTTGCTCACTACGCCGTAAGAAGTACATCTGACACTAATGTTGAATACAGTTTTGATTAAGGAACTCGGAATTATAATTTTTTTTTTTTTTGAGCATACATATATGAAATGGAAACATTGAAAACTGATGAAACCATATCGCATGTATAGCGTGCAATGTAGCGTTTGTTCCGAAAGATGAAGAAACCATTATTTTACAGGAAAAACTACAACAAAAATAAATCAGTTTATTCTATAACAATTTCAATACTTGGAATGAAAGTTTCTATTATTGTAAAAATACAAAAAAAAAAAACAGCTACCTACTTTTTATGATGCATTATAGTTTACAAAAAACCAAGTAGAAATCTAAATCTACATTTTAGTTTAATAATTAGATATTCATTCTGAACCTCACTCAATAGGCATGATACAGAGCATAAACTGGTCAGTTGTCAAATTCGAGTCCAATACCAGACCAATTTTCCTCATTCATCTTGTCGAATTTCTCCGAAATCTCATCAGACATATAATTACGCCAGTCACCGACTTGACCTTTGCGAATGAATTTATTTTCTGGATCCCCGCGGTCATTTTCGGAACTATACATTTGCTGCAAAATGGGCTCCAGATTGATCGCCGGATTTTTGCGCATATTTGAAAAACTGAGGTGCTCGATCAGGCCATCAATTTGTTCGTCCGTATAATTCTTATTCAAGAATTTCGATGTCTCGATAATGGCGGCCTTGTGGTCCTGCTCGGAGGGAAATAGAAAGTGTTATTTAAACGTACACCGCAAAGTAGTTACTAACAAACTTGGAGTTGAATTAATTTACAATCATTGGGTCTCGAAAGGTCACTCAACGATTTATCTATCTAATGTCGGAAAATGCACATCGGTTCCTCAATGGAAATATTGTATTCGAACTAACCTACAAAAAGAAGGGGTACTACATCTTTGATATTTGCGAGTAGTACATAAGCCCCCCCCCCCCCTCCCAACAATATTACTAATTAGTAACTACAATATAGTTTCGACATGGAAATTAAAAAAAGACAAACGATGATGAAACTTGGGGCGGTTGGATCTGTAGTTATATGGGGATTAGATCTTGGAAGCGGATCTAAAAATTAATTAATCTCGAATCTCTTTCTCCAGTCATTCTTAGGCCAGGTATAATCACAATCTCGTGCGTCCTATCTCTTTCATAAAAATTACGAAAACTAAGAGGACCACAACAAGCTCTTCTAGCTTGATCTCGGAAAGCAAGGTCTCTTGCCTCTTATTATACATAAAACTATGTTCGTCCACTCCACAAGTAAACTGTTCTGATCTACCCTATCACCTTTTTCATATCTTCGTATTTCAAAAATAAAATATTAGGTTCGTTCTTTCTTTTCCAGAATTCAGTAACATGGTTCCAAATACTTCCAACTGGAGCTGTAATCATAATAAAACCGATTGGAAATAAAATAATCTTCAAATAGATCAGTGTACCTACTATGGTGCATTATGTAACATTTCTAATTCATCAGTTTACATACTTTTGCCTTGCAAAAACAATTCGCAGAAATCTTCAAATGTACCGTGAAAATCGTGAATTAATTTGCAGTAGTGGTAGTAAGACACATTAATGTCTTTCGGGTTTCTAGCCACGTAAATTATCTGTAAATTAAAATTAATAATCAGCTATAATTGAAATTGTTCCGAAAACCGCATGAATCATAACCAACGTCTCAACGAGTGAACTGAATAATGCAGTATAAACCAACTTTCGGTTTCACAGTTTCTAATTGCATTGGCAAAAGGTCCCATGGTAAGTGAGATTTAATGCATCGAGGTGAAGGCATATTTTCCACTTGGTCTACGGAGTTACCTAATGCATTTTTCCATTCTCTTTGATCATTGCCAAAAAGGGCTGTGAGTCTGAAACAAGAGATATTTGATGTATTTTATTGAGGTGCCTTATTTTAGACAGCATCAGATGAACATGAGTTACAGATATGCATTACATAACTGAAACGAGTGCTTCATGTTTATTGAAGGGGGAAAAAAACAAAAAAAAATTTCCAACCAAAAACTTGTATCTAGAATAAGTTTTTTAGCATATGCAAATCTGTTAAGGGACTCAAATTTGGTGGCAGTTTTGATTTAAAAGAGTCGGCTGTCATTCGAATATGCAAGTTGATCCAAAAATATAATATCAGGCAAAGTAATGACCCCTTTTTCTAGAAAAATAACCAATGGTAGGTATAATTGGATGCTGATAAGCGAAGCAGTGAGACAGAACCAAGCGACAAAATCTGTTTTTTGAGAACACGTGAGTCGAAGTTCAAAAGCCGTGTAGAAACTATAAGACATATCATTTACTGAGAAGCTTTTTTCAACGTGAGTACACATTTTTGAATCAAGGGCCCAATTTTGAAAAATTCTACTTTTTACGCTCTTCCCAACGATACTAATAACTCATTTTGTCAACAAATGTCGCTTGGTTCTGTCTCGCTTAACGTCATACAGTTGCAAGTGGGATCTCTGAAGTCTACTCATAACCATTCAAAGAAGTACCTACAACTCTTTTATTGTGCTTCGTTCAGTCATTAGTTTCACGCTTGTACACTGAAAGTTTTTGTGTTTTTTTTTTTTTTCTCATAAAACTGCATAGTACCATAATATTCTACAAGAGCTACGTGCAAGAAGTCAAATTGATTTTTTGCACTGACAATGTCCGCAAACACTCAACATGATCTCGGCCCGTCACTTCAACAGAATGAGCTTAACCACTCTTCTTGCTGCATTCAACTCTTCACTTGAGCCTCAATGTCCATTATCAAGTTTGATTACTTACTCCAGTAGAGGTGCCCGAAACTGACTCATGAGTTTAGCTCCTTCGTAGTCCAAATTGTTGGCAATGCACCAAACCATTTCTTGCGCCCAAGTGCTGCCTATTTAACAAAATTATTATATTTTTAAGTGAACGTAAAAATTAACTTCACAATACTGTAAGAGAATTAAAATATTATTATTATTATTATTTTTTAAACTGAAATCATGCCAATTGAAAGTAGAAGCCCGAGGCAACTAGATCTTTCAATGATCAGTGATTTTCCTAAAGAAATCGAAACATCAAGAAAGATAAACTTGATTTTATTACGTACAACACATCATGTAATTAGAATAAAAAGCTATTAAATAACATAATACAAAACAAAAATATACGAATTGTTCAGGAATACTTCAGCTAGGTGAATAATTGTTGACTTCTGCAGCTAGTCGTTTCTTCTTCAACTGCAAAATTTCCATCTCAAGATCATGTTTTTCTTGGATGCACTTTAATCTCAATTGCATTTCTTCCATCTCTAAATCATGTTTCTGTTGTAAGAATTTCACTCTCAGCATAATTTCTTCTTTTTGGAACTTCATTCTCAACTTGCTTTCTTCTTCCTCCAGCTGTAGATTCAACTCCGATTTTTTTGCCAGTGATTTCATTTTCGCAGTGTGTTCAGATAGTAATGTCTCCTTTTTGATATTCTCCAGAACGTTTTCACTATGGGCCCATCCCGATAACTTGTCGTCTAGTTCTACTTCGGTAACTATAATGAGTAATATTGAAATTAGTTTCATGTATACGTATGTACATGACAACAGTAACTGAAATATCAAATAAAATGGAACTGGGATATTTTTTTAAATTTAGTATGCTTCAAGATAAAGGTATTCAATTTATGAACATCACGAAGTCAATGGTTAACAATGAATAAGAACAGGCTTTCATACAGTATCGTGCTTATTTCAATCAATGAAATGCTGGATGAATTTACCGATTTCTTCCTCGGGTTCTGACTGATATTCCTCCACAGATATCTTCATAAAATCGGTCACCGAAGCAGCGTCAATAGAATCATTTTCTGAGATTGCGAGTGTTTTTTCGCCAGCGAGCTTTTTCTTCATCCTTTTTTTCAAATTGTCATACTTGTTCTTTAGTATTGATGCTGCACGATACACTTCGGGTGCCTTTGCATTGAATTTTTTCTCGATAGTTGCCCATGCTTCCATCTTCTTTCTAGATTAAAAGCAAGAGCATTGAACCTTCATTGCAACGAACACGGTCTCGTACTAATTACACGTACAGAAAGTGAAGGCCATTCCAAAACGACACATACCTGTTATTTACGAAATCCGTGTTTTTATTTTCAACAATCCAAGCATATTGCTTCACTAAACGGAGAAGACTTTCCTCTTCAGCCGGAGTAAAATTTGGCGATCTTTTCCTCTTCGCCATGATTACGTTATTGATAATAACTATTAAAAAGTTCGTACATTAAGAAGTGATTACAATTCCATTACTATAAAACTTTGAATATCTGAATCTTTAATTCCTGAATGAGCAAATTACCAATGAATATTGTTATTAGTGTGGGAATTGTCGAAATTACCTACTTTATCGGTATCACACAGCGTTTGAGCGTTATCATCTTATCATTTTGGACTCGCGCCTCTTCTGTTTCACAAATTGAAAAAGTCAGAATAACCACTAAACTTTTTCTTTTCTTCTTCATGTTGCAGCTCACAGCATGCAGCACAAGCAACACGAGATCTCAAGGTGTCAAGGTATTGAGTGCCTCTGAAAGAGGACCTCCATATAGATGAATTTTTGGTACCTTTTCCCGAACATGGCTCGGAGCCCGGAGCACGTGCAATTTTGTTCATATCTGAACGCTGTTAAACAAGACAGAGCCAAGCGACCATTTGTTGATAAAATGGGTTATTTGTATCATATCATTGGAAAGAGGGTAAAAAGTAGAATTTTTCAAAATTGGGCCCCAAATACAAAAATGTGTACCCACCTTGAAAAAAACTTATCAGTAAACGCTATGTCATGTAGTGATGTAGTTTCTATCTTTCTATATGGCTCTTGAATCTCGAATCAAATGTTCTCAAAAAACAGATTTTGTCTCTTGGTTCTGTCTTGCTTAACTCGTCCATCTGCTTCTGTTATCAACGGATAATCACAATTTTGTACAAGTGTGAACTGGCCGCTCTTTTCGACTTACTTTCTTGAGTTTCATTTAAAAAGATTATATTAGTTAATATGTGAATGCGATTGTAATTACGAGTATGATTCATTGTGCTGTTTACGGCTGCAAGAATGACACGAAGAACTAGGAAAAGAACAAGAATGGGAAAATAACATTTCACAAGTAAGCTAACAAAAATCTCATTTTAGAACACTCATTACTCATTTACGCAGGTTATTATTTGATGTACATTTTATTATAATAATTGTTCAGCGGACCAATTAGAGTCTCGCCAAGATTTAGTGTTGAATGTTTGGATCCTTTTTATCGTGACAATGCGCCGGCTAAAGTCCCTCGCGGTGTGCGAATACTTTGCTCCTAAAAATATTCCAATGCTTCCCTATCCCCACGAAGTCCAGATCTCGCTCTCTGTGACTTCTTTCTGTTCCCTTTGTTGAAGTCCTAGCTCGAAGAGATCCATTTTCAATGACCTTTTTGATATTCTGAATTCGCAAAGTGTAAGATATAAGAGTACTTGAAACAAGCAATGGACCCCAAAATTTAGAAAAAGCTGGACGAAGCTAAAGCTTACATTCTCCAGGTGAGACAGACAACGCAGAAATCTGTCTACATGTCCAGTGGGAAGGCTGAATTTGTAGAATTTCTTATTTGTATAGAATGTATGTTGGAGATGTATCGATGTATGGTATGTACATATGAACACCTTATTGCTTGTGAAATCATATCAGTCTTGAAGTATCTTCTACTTTTCACTAAGTGAGTCAAGACGACTTTTTGGTTATATTTGATCAAGAAATGGCCATAATACCGTATTCTCTCGAAAACAACACGCACTTGAATGCAAGACGCAGCGTGAATTTGAGACTTCATTTTGAGATTTTTTTCACTCAATTACAAGACGCAGCATATTAAAAATGAAAACGGTAAGTAAACCGCAGAAAACTCTATTAGATTATCACTTGATGTATTGTCAGAATCACTAGAATTGTTGTCCTCATGATGAGTCTTGATCTTCATTGGCATCTTCCCGAAGCAGGTCGTCTTCTGAGCCATCTACAGCATTGGTCACGCTGCACTTTTGGAATGATTTTTGTACAATCACTGGAGACACTTCTTTTCATGCGGCCGAAATCCATTGAGCAACTTTGGATGCTGGAGCTTTTTTAATTTTACCCGACTTTATTTTTCATTTATTCAAATGCAAGGCGCACCCCAGTCTTACAGCTTCAAAATCGGGGGAAAAGTGCGTGTTGTATTCGAGAGAATACGGTAATAATCCCACAGAAAACAGTTTACACCAGCATTTAAAAGAATTCTAGTTCATTGACAGTCACCTGAATGTTTGAATGGGAATGCAGTTCCCCTAGACCGAATGGAAATTCTTCAAAGCGCCAAAAGAACTCATAAATCATACAACGTACAACTCAAAAATCAAGGTTTGAAGACGAGGACGATCTCATGATAGAAGATAGAATACCACTGTTAAGATGTGATATATTTTTTGTCTCTCGACTAGTAGGTTGAGTCTGTCCATTTCTCTCCCTCCTGTGCTAATAATCTTTTCACCTCTTTCTTCAAGTTTTCTAATTCAGTGTCCTTACATTCCATGTCCCTATTCTCAGTTGAGGATCTAACTTCCAAAACGCGCTTAGTCCAAAAAACGAATTGTTGGGAAATCGAAAAAACCTTCTGACTCGCGAATGATAAGTGGTAACACTGATTCAACTGCGTGGATGGGTAGAGGAGAGGACAATGCTAATATCACCCCAGTATGAAATTTGACGTGCGAACAGTCTTCGAGCTACTGGACTGCAAAGTGGGGGAAGTCGTGGATTTGGCTCGTTTTTGCAGACCATGTCATACTTGTGAAAGGTCAGAATTCGTACATCTTGACCTAGAAACTGTCGGAAATCGGAAAATACAGCTTAGAGACGACCATCCTGGTGAACGGGGCACACGTGAACAATGTCTCCCCCTCCCTCCACCCTTCAGACGTCCTTGTACCCCCCCCCCCCAAATTGGAAAAGGCAAATGTGACTTACAGTCATAAGTCTTATATTCATAAAATTTCAAGAAGAAAAAAAAAAGAAGAAAAAAGCAAGTCAGTATTGTAAAAAAGAACGAAAGAAAGGTTTGGCTGTCTCTAAGTCGTGATAAAATCGTGAAACTAACTCTGGAAGGTGCATTTTAACTTCCTCCACCAGATTACACTAAAAACTCGATTTTAGATTTTTTGGACTAAGCGCGTTTTGGAAGTCAGGCCCTCAATTCTGATCTTTGTCATCATAATTCTGGTGGTGAGGACGTATCTCTTGGGAAGAATATTGATGTTTGGTTTTATCAGGGTTTATTTGTCGAAGTTTTCCTTCTCCTATGTGCTTTTAATTCTTCTTTAATCCCCCCCCCTCCACACTGTCCATGTAGCACACATAGAGCGGGGATTAGGATGCAATATCTGGGATTAATCGATTTTCTTTTATGGTCAGCAACGTAGTAGAATATATTGTAGGGTAAAAATGAGACACGGTGGCGAGATGATGAAAGTAAAATGTTGGGCCGATATAAATATCTGTTTCCGGTAGCTTTAGGCGCCAGCCTGTCTAACACCAGTATTTTGAGAATCAACTTTGGTTCTTATAACTCAGAATATTGGTATGAGTTACTGTACTAGCTTCAATAAAAATCACGTTTTTGGCTTTTGAGTAGCAGTTATTGTTCTCTCTAGTCAAAAGTTATAACTTTCATCACTCATTTTCAAAATTTTTGAGAGAAGTAAGCCCCTCCTCCTCCAAGAATCTATGGAATAATAATTAGGTAACAGTATTATTTAATAAGCGCTCGTGATATGTAAGTATGCGATTGAGGACTGGTTAGCTCAACTGACAGCTCTGCAATATACTATGATCGTTTTACCCTCCGATGATGGTGCTCCCCCAAGTAGCTCCCTCCCGGACATCCAAATGGGGAGCTTTTTTATAAAGTTCGGAAAAATTATATACCTGTTGGAACGCCATAATCAGTAACTAATATTTGGAGAAGCTACATCTCCTGGAAAGGGATACTGTTGTAGTTTTTCATTTCTTTCAACATGGTTTATTTGTCGGAGTTAGCCTTCTTGTAGGTGCTTTTGGTCGCGATTTTAACGATGTATAACCTCATAGAGAGTCTTTTTTAAAAATATTTTTTGCGCTTAAGCCTCTTCAACACGACAATGTATCGCCCAGGAGGAGGCAATAACCTTAATTTAGACATAATTATTCCTGTATAATATAATAAAAGTAATCAATAAAATCTTTTCAAAAAGAAAAAGAAAAAAGAAAAGGAGGGACATAACTTGTGCATAACAAAATTCTCTACATGTCAGTGAAAAACGAAAGAAGAAGCGTAACTAGATTAAAAATTTAGAGAATCACAGTATTTGAGTAAATAATATCTTCTCGGGGGGGGGGGGGGGGGTGTCGCACGAACTTTAGCACAAAAATGTGAATACATCAAGAATTGGTCTTCCATATGTTCTTAGAATGTGTTCAAAACTATCTTCTATCATATCGGGGCATATCACATCTCTGTATATACATAACACAACTGTAACTAAGTTCAGGAAAAAATAACAGGTTTTGGAAACTTGGAAGGTTTACAAGTCTTGGGCAGTATCATTAATGAATACACTTCTGTTCAGCTTTTCATCATCATGGTTAAGCTACGAGTACACGAGAAGGAAGGAAAGGGGGAAAAAGGAGATCGTAATTGGTATATACGTACCAGTTCGTGGATACGACACCAACCAAACATCATCTGGCCGTACCTCCAAGTTCAAAATCCGTTCTCCAATTTCTTCGTACTTCGGTGGCAGTAAAACGTTACCCGGATTCACTTCGATCAGGCAATTTTCAACACCGAATAATTTGTCAATCCGTTTCCTCAAATCTTCCTCTACTTTTTTAAATTTAATTTGCATTTTAGCTTTGTTTAAAACTCGAACTAATGTACCGCGTACGAGCACTAGCGAAGATTAATTTCCTTAAAATACTAATCTTTTAAAATTATCCGTATGATTTCTCGGTTGGGATATACTTTCTCCAGAACGGGCGGAAGAAATGAAAGCCACTTGACCACTTTCCATTTCAACGTCCGACGCGACGGTTCGCTGACATAAGATTTTATAATAGAAAGTTCGACGAAGCGTGTAATAAGACTGGAGACAAGGTCACGCATGGTTGAGGTTACTCAAGTATTATTGTTGAGTTGGTAGCTCTGATACGCTGGCTGCCACTCCATGTATGTGTAAGTGTTTTCATTAATTTTATCTTTCAATGATGTGAGGCTAGTAATACTAACAAAGTACGAGGATTGAAAGATACGTAGGCACCAATCTATATCAATATTAATTAGATAAGATCTGTTCTTGTAATTTGTTTTAAATTTTTTTATTATCGAGGGTAGAATTGGTAGCACTAAGATACGGGCTGCCACTCCGCAGAGACTATTAAGAACGTACTTCGAAAGCTAAAGCCAAAGAGTCCTGTGGTCCCGACTGTATTCCACGGGATATATTTCGAGCTTGTCCAGACTTTCTGCTTGTGTCCCTGTGACTTACCTCATCTGTTACGTTGTTTTAAAAACAGATATTTTCCCTGATGTTTCAAAAAGGTCGAAGGTAATTCCATTGCATAAATGGACGCTGTTAAGCGTAAGGGAACCAACCGACATTTGTAAAGAAAATGAGTTATTAGTATCATTGGAAAGAGCATACTTAGTCTTTTTGTAGGCTAAAGTCACTGGCGCGGCAAAAGGCGAACATGATTCCTGAATTATACCATGTTTAAGCAGTTCAGAGACTTGGCTTTCAATTTCTTTCTGGTCTTCAAATGAGCAGCGGTAAGGCTTCTTTGAGATGTACGTATCTTCTATTAGTTTTATATGTGCCTCGTACCCACTCACTGTTCCTACATCAAATTGGTTTTTTGCAAATACAGAACTGTATTTATCAACAAATTCGTAAATTCTTTGTTGCTTTTTCCTATCTAAATGAGCAGTCTTCATCTCCAATTTTTCTAGTGGGATTGATTCGTTCCAATTTATTTCCATAATTTCATTTTTATTCTTACTCGTATTTTGAGTAGCGCTATTTTGTGAATTCTGTGTATTATTATTATTATTGTTGTTGTATTTTATCTCATCGAATTTTTCGATGGCCTGTGTTATTTTCAGCATAAAAAGTGAATTTTTCAAAACTGGCACCCCGATTCAAAAATGTAAACTCACGTTGAAAAAAGCTTATCAGTAACCGCTATGTCATATAGTTTCTACATGGCTCTTGAACTTTGAATCACATGTTCTCAAAAAACAGATTTTGCTGGTTGGTTCCTTTACGCTTAACAGCGTCCAAATATGGTAAAATGAATGAAATGAGAAATCATCGTCCAATCTCCTTGATCCCACTCGCTAGTGAACTCTTCGAAACAGTAATGGATAAATACTTGTATTGTCAAACAAAAAATGTATTGTCTCCGTTTCAGTATGGTTAAAGCTCTAGATAGGAGAGTACAATCGTCCGCCATTTTAAATCCAACCGCGCCCGTCGATGCCGAATTGACTACGCGGTACACTCCACATAGTCGGATTCATCATCCACGGGAACGGTTGAAGTCAAAATGGCGGACGATCGTACTTACACGAAGTATGCAGAGCTCTAGTATGGTTCCAGATGGCGTTAGTGTGTGAAAACAAATAAGAGTCTAGGGAAGAAAGGGGCTAATTGCATTTTTTTTCAGTATTCAGTTAAGGTTGGTAATATGTAGCTCTTGAAGCGTAGAATTTGGTGAACTACTTAAGCAAGATAGAAAGGGGCCCTACTACAGCCAAAAATGCATTTGAAGTTACTGATGCATACTGGGAAGGGATGGGCCCTTTCTACCGATAAAGTGGAAGAAGGGGAAAATGGAAAAATTGGTTGTTAGCCCCTTTCTTCCCTGGACTCTTCAATCTATTCAATTTCACAAATGACAGTTATGCGTGCTTTTCCCATGGTAGTTAAGTGGATGCTATTTTACAGATTTCTCATAAGCTTTTGATACTATGTGAATTAGTATAGTACGAATATATTTTCAAAATTTTCGAAAATCAAAAAAATTGAGATAACCCTATTTCTACTCGATATTTCTCGCTGAGTTCAGACTCGCTCTTCAGATTTGACTCTGACCCGCTGTTGCCGAGATACAATCAAAAATATTGTTACACTGGGGGGAAGGTCAATACTAAGTATCGAAAAATGAGTGTGGATCACTTTAGACAAGTGATTTAAATCAGTCTCGAAATGTAGCATAATTTTCACCAGGCCCCGGCTCTGAAACTCCGATAAATGTTTCGCTGGAAAAAATGCCTAATGTATAATTGTGAAGAAATTCTCAAAATTTTCGGAACTCGAAAACATTGAGGTAACCAGCTATTTCTACTTACTTTTCTCGCTGAGTTCAAAATAATTCGCTGTTAAAATTTGGCACTGGCTTTCTCTTGCCGAAATACGATCAAAAATTTTGTTTCACCTGGGGGGGGGGGGGGTGTATATACTGGGTAATGGAAAGTGAGTGTGGATCAATTTTGACGACGGATTTGAATTCGTCTTAGGAAGTTGAATGATCTTCACCAGGTCCCGGCTCGGAAGCTCTCCGAAAAATTTTTCACTGAAAGAATGTCTGATTTATAGTATGGAAAAATGTTCAAAATTTTCGAAAATCATAAAATTAAGATAACTCTATTCTTTCTCAATATTTCTCCCGGCTCTGAAGTTCTCCGAGAAATTTTTTACTGAAAAAAATGTCTGATGTGTATGTGAGGAGAAATTTTCAAAATTTTCGAAAATCGAAAACATTGAGATAACCACCTACTTCCACCCAGTTTTTCTTCCTGAGATGGAATTCGTGGTCCAAATTTGGCGCTAGCTGTCTGTTGCCCAAATACGATCAAAAATTGTTACTTCAGGAAGGTACCTATATATATACTGGGTATCGGAAAATGAGTGTGGATCAGTTTAGACGACGGATTTGAATTCGTCTAGAAAAGTTGAATAATTTGCACCAGATCCTGGCCCGAAAGCTCTCCGAAAATTTTTTCGCTGGAACAAATGCCTGATGTAGAATTAACAAATTTTTGAAATTTTTGAAATTCAATAAAATTGAGATAACCCCCTATTGCTACTCAATTTTTCTCGCTGAGTTCAGATTCGCTGTCCAAATTTAGAGCTGGCCGCCTGTTGCTGAGATACAGTTAAAAATTTTGTCTCGAGAAAAGGGGAGATATAGGGTATCCAAAAACGAGTGTGGATCAATTTTGACGATTGTTTTGAAATCTCCTCGAAATGTAACATAATTTTCACCAAGTTCTGTCCCGAAGCTCTTGGAAACATTTTTCGCCGAAACAAATGCCAAATGTATAGAAACATTTTCGAAAATCTGAAAAAATTGAGATGATCACGTATTCTTAGCTGATTTTTCACATGGAACTCGAATTCATTGTCCAAATATGACGCTGACCCTCCGTTGCCGAGACACAGTCAAAAATTTCATACACTCAGGAGAGGGAGCTATACTCGTATACTGCGTATCAAAAATTGAATGTGGATCCACGATTACTTCTTACGACGGATTTGAATTCGTCTCGAGAAGTTGAATAATTTTTACCAGGTCCCGGTCCGGAAGATCTCCGAAAAATTTCTAGTCAAAGAAAATGCCTGATATATAGTATGAAAAAATTTTCAAAAATTTTCGAAAATCGTAAAAATTGAGATAACCACCTATTCCTAATCAGTTTTTCTCGCCAAGTGCAAATTCGCTGTCCAGATTTGGCGCTAACCCTTTATTGCCAAGATACGATCGAAAATTTTGTTTTACCTGAGGGAGGGGCTATTCTGGGTATCGAAAATTGAGTGTGAATTAAATTTGACGACGGATTTGAATTCGTCTCGAAAAGTTAAAATAATTTTCGCCTGGTCTGGTCCGGAAGCTCTCCGAGAAATTTTTGCCGTAAAAAAATGCTTCATGTGTATGGAAAAATTTTCAACATTTTCGAAAGTCAAAAGAATTAATAAGATAACCTCCTATTCCTACTCAGTTTTTCTTGCTGAGTTCAAATTCGTTCTCCAAATTTGGCGCTTGCCCTCTGTTGTCGAGGTACGATCAAAAATATTGTTACACTGTGGCGGAGGGGGGTCTATATTGGGTATCGAAAAATGAGTGTAGATCAAAAGTTTAACGACGGATTTGAATTTGTCTCGAAATGTTGGATAATTTTCACGAGGTCCCGGGCTGGAAGCTTTCCGAAAATTTTTTTTGGAAAAAAATACCTAATGTATACATGTGGATGCTATTTATACAGATTTCTCAAAAGCCTCTAATAGTGTCAGTCATCAAATCCTTATTAAAATATCAAACAACCCTCATTTCTCTGACAATTTGGTTCAATTATTCTATTCTTATGTGGATAATAGAATGCAGTACGTAGAGTACAAGGGAGCTGTTTTTAAGAATTATATAAGCACATCTGGAATTCTCCAGGGGTCAGTATTGGGTTATACCTTTTTTTGATTTTTGTTGATGACATACACGACTGTGTACTATCATCAAAAATTTCATTATATGTGACGTGCTCAGACAAACCATACCCTAAGTCGCTAACAAGAAATTCCGTCAACAGCAAAAATAGCTGAACTAGTCGAAAAAATACGAAAATTTTTTTGCGGGAATCAGTAGTGCAACACTTCTACTTTCGTGTGAAACAGTGTTAGAGGGGAAAACGGAGCGTATACGTTCAGTATAGCCAGTTGTACGCGATGAAACGCGTGCAAAGTGAACGAGGAAAAGTATGCCCCAAGTCGCAAAACGGGTTTTGCTTCCCCTTGCACGTTGTTTAACGATATTTAATGTAAGATGGTCGGAAAAGACAACTTTTCAACGGTTTTTTCGTTGCGGAAAGTACGTATTTACAGGTGTAACTCATGAAATGTCGCGAGCACATGTAAACACGCGGAAAACGCTACTTTCCGCTGCAGCGGAAAATGCTACTTTCCGCAGCAGTTCATCTTTGGCCTAAAAAAGAAGCCCTTAAGTCGATTTTACTAAGAGCTCCTTTATCACAACATTTTGATGTATCAGTAAAAAGAACTCTTCCTTTTCCTCCCATCTTACATTAAAGCATGATACGTGTCAGGATTGGAAAGTAAACCAATTGCCTCGTACAATTGCGTCACTCGCTACGCTCGCTCCGCAAATTTCATACTCGGCAATCGTTTACTTTCCGCACCTGACACGTAATGTACTATTATTTATTTTTTTCGTCACGTTTATTGTGTGAACAGTTTTTTCAATCGCATTGTTTTATGATCGAAGTACATTTTGTATTAATTTTGGATTCATACAGTCTTCTTCTTGCTTTGATTTGGATCGTCTTTCAGCCGTAACATTCTCAAATATACCACACATGCGATTATATGCGAAATGCTACACACCTCAGATGACTGTGGTACAATTCCGCCATTTTCGTAACATTAACGTTCATGCTCAAAAGCCTTAAAGTACACCAAAAAAAATCTGCTTCCTATATTTTTGATAGCTGATGACCTGACGCAACTTTTTTCTCTCTTGTGATTTTTCGATAACAAATTGCTAGCGCTGGTAAAAATGATGCTAAACTTTAAAATGCTGTTTTATCGCTATTCTAGTTTTCCTGAAAGAATAGATTCCCTAATTTAAAATCGCTGTAAAATGCTTCAAAAATAAGCTAGGAGGCTCGTTTTGGGCTCATTTGAAAGGTCTTTCCCTGCTCTATCGAGGTACCATGATATCTCATTTTTCGTTTCTGCGACTTAGGGCATGGTTTGTCTGAGCACGTCACATATATGCAGATGAGGTAAAATTGTACAAAATAGTTAAACCAGAGAGCGACTGCACCAAACTGCAGCATGATCTGAATATGATAACTGATAAGTCATTGGAATGATGATAATTCATTATTATTCAGTATCCATAAATATCGACCACATAACATTGAAACGTACAAAATTTTGTGATTATTTTATGATTCATAAAAAGGAATCGAATCCACTGCAAAATTGCTGAAACTCTGAAATTTTTTCAGCACATTTATCAGGTCGTTTTTAGAATTTTCCTCTGTCATATGGAATTCTACAAATAAATAAAAATAAATAAATAAATAGAATTGAAAAAAATCAGAAAAAGTTCGGGAAAACTTCTTAATGTGTACCTTTACTACAAATTACACTCACAATAATTTATGATTTTTAAAAAAGCATTACCATGAGAATATATGATTTCATATTGAAGCATGACATTCCAAAACGCATTAAGTCCATTTAGGGCAAAAATGAGACCAACGCGGAAAAACATGTGACGCTTCACCTCGGAGCACAAAAGTGTCAGAATAACCTTTGGAGGAAGTGTCGAAAGCAAAAAAATAAAAAATATCCAAAATGCATTAAGTCTACAGATGCTGAAGTTGGTGGCGTCATATCTCTGTCATTAGCGCATAGCTAGTAGGAAACTTCGACCTACGTATATTCCAGTATATGTTCGAGTATGCAACAAGGGTGTCATTGGCGTTGGCACTATTGTAGGTAACACAGGAAACAGTTATTTGCTTCTGCTGTAAAATCGCTGTTTTGGACTTATTGCGTTTTGGAATGTCATGCTTCATTATGTATTTTCAACGAGGAATTTCTTCTTTTTCCTAATTTACCCTCAACCCGAGCCCTGGAATCCGCCCTTTCTAGCATTACTTCAGAGACGTCGGGGAGGCTGTCAGGGCTGTCTTAGCCCTCTTCCCTTCTGTCCGAAAAGCCGGCCTAGGTTGAAATTTGGCAAGTTGCTACGTGGGCTCGAACCCGGGACGTCCGGAATCCGAGACCACCGCGCCATCCACTCGGCCAACCAGACTCCTTCAACAAGGAATTTAATGTCGATGTTAATTTTTTAACTATAGCCCACTTGTCCCCCTTATCTCCTTCTTAAATACGAATTTTAGTATCATCAGGATGATACCACTGATCAAACAACTATGCGCGTGTTCAGTATTGTTATCAGTATCAATGTAGCTTTCGTGGACGACAAAAAGGAATAAAAAGCGAAAAATTTGATAAAACTTCAATTTTGAATATGGAAAACAAAACGTTCTCGAGAAAAATGGTCAATGCCATCGTATTCAGCATTCAAAATATAGCTGAAATCATATAATTTCATCCCATTGTTTTTTATGCTGTTGTGTAGTGTTATTCGTGTACTGTCCGTTGGGAAGTAGACTACAGCGAGCTCGTAGTCGGTTTTGAAATAGCTAATTTGGAAAACAAGAGGCAATGGGCAAAACTAGTGTTTTTAAGAGATGTCTTGAGTAACGAAATCGAAGATAGTTAAATTTTAGTCAATATTCATCTCCACGTACTAGCATATAGTGGGAAAAATACAGACCTACTAGCTCCACTTAGTGCCAAGAATTTAAATTCGAACTTAGTAGCACTCTTGACCTAGCAAACCCAAAAGAAGGTATTTTTTTCTTGAGAAAACAATTTATCATCTTGGTCAAGAGTGTCCTCCTCGGTTTATGACTTTGGGCCTCCACCCCTGGGTTTCCTCTTACACATCTTGGAATAGGCCTTCTTGCTCATCGTCTGCTGAGGGCCGGTTTTCTCCTTCCTCACTTACCTGCCCTACCTTAGTGCCAGTTCCTCTAATACCTTTCCTCTATAGTTATATTTTTATACATTTTATTATGTATTTTCTTATTTTGAATCTATATACGTATAATATTTTTTCATTTGTTTCTATAATTATCTCTGTAATTTCAAGTGTGCCCGTCTCCCTGTCATTTGAGCTCATATTAGGCGCTTAATCATAATATCTCCGCTTCCGTAGCTAGCACTGTAGACTTTTATGTAAATAAGTCTAACTAAGTATACGATGAACGAGAATCGATGGTGATTAGTGGTTTATTAATAAAACGATGTTTCAATTGAACTTGTTTCCTTTGCGATTGCCAAAGTCAATACCCCTTGAAGTGAAGGCTGCCTTTCCAAAACGCATTAAGTCAATTTTTGGCAATAATGAGTTAATAACCCGGTATAAAACTATTATATTTTCAACACCAGCAAATTATGTCAATCTCTAAGGTTATAAATATTTAAACCTTTTAGTTGAAAATAAGATCTTTATAATTGGACAGCAAGTAGTAGTTGGAGCAGCGACAGCATGTGGTTGTTCGGACGACGGTCAATCGGTCAGCTCTTTCGAAGTTAGCTTTAACTACTTCGTAGTAACGGCCATCGCTGGAAATTTAAGAAAAATTATAAGTAAAATGACAGATTGATTTTTGTTCGATATTTTTCAAATGTTGGCGTTGAGGTAGGTTGAGAGGGATGAAATAATGAAAGGAATTATTGTTCATCATCTTGATGTCCCTGATGTGTAAGGTAGGCCTTACCGCAAAGATATCGTTAGGTACCTCATAACTGAATGAACTTCACCTGTCTTGAAAATTATGTTCTAAAGAATGATAGAAAGCAAGGCGAGCCTTTTTTTGTTATCTCAACTTTATGTTTCTAACATATGTCAGCTCCGACCTTTTCCCTTTCTTGATTTACATATAGGTATCGTAACAATTCCGATTTATGGTAAGACATATAGTTGATCCTATGTTCTCAACAAACCTTAGAATCAAACAGTGTAGCTTCAAGCATTTGACTCGAAGAACATCGATCGCTTTTTGACTTTTGTCGGAGAATCTCAGATTTTCCGGATCCCACCGTAACTCGATGCGTTCCAAATTCGGACAGCTATTTGCTATGCAATCCATCAACTGGTCGACGTGGATATTCACACCAAGTCGTTCTTGCGTGCCCATGATTATAATTCTAGTGACAAATATTTCGACCATAATTTCTTTCAAGTTTCTTCAACATACATGTACGTTAGATAGACCGTAGATCACGAATTTAAAAATACCCTAGAGAAAATTATGACGTACTTTGCGTTGGTCAGTACCGGCAGAACGGACTGCCACAACTGGTCGGTAATATGAGGCATCCCTGACAGCGATAGACCTAATAACTGGTGTCCGTATCGTGATAGAAATTTGTGCAGAGCCTCATCCGTCAGATTATCAGAGCTATCGAGATCCAGTGCTATTAAACTCCTCGGATTACCCATTTCCATAAACGCTTTCAAAACCTGCAAATATTAATTAGTTCATTAAAAACTGAAGAATATAGGAGAAACATCACAACTAAGAGTGAAGTAGCATTCGAAGAGCTTTTTACAGAGTCATTGAATCCGTTAATTTGTCCAGCACTGAGAAACTTCAAGTTGGGTATTCGAGATAACATATCAATAAGACATTCAGTCGACAAGTCTGTGGCAGTGATGTCTAGTTCTTGAACCGAAGATTTTTCCCATTCGACTTGCATTACGTACTCGCTGATCAAACCTGCGAATTGAAATGCTTCTGAATAATGGGTGAGGTGAAGTCAAAAGCAGAAGCAAGATCTGCTTTTGCCATAACAAAAATGTCAATTGATCAAGTTAATTTCGCCAGCTAGATACATAGATCTGAGATTTTTAAAGCTATATTCTATAGTACCGTAAACTGGGGTGACTTTGCTGAAAATTTTGGGGTTTTCAAACTTTGAACAACTGTAGCGCGTGATCTATTGCATGGAGATACAGGAAATCTAAAAACGGTTCCGGATTGGTTGAAGCTTTGGAGATAAGATTAGCAAGGGGAATCAACATTTCCCTCTCCCTCCCCCTTCCAGAAAGGCCTAAAGATGAATCGGTAAAGTTACCTGTGCACGGGGTGACATAGCCGGTACATAAGAAATGTATAGAAAATGGGTGAAAAGGTTCAAAATTATTACGGAAGGCCATAAAAACTAAAGAAAAATTGCAATGTAAGTTAAATTATGTCTTCGGGGAAGATAAATATTCCTCGGGATTCAATGGGCTCGGGTGAAACTCTCTTGATGGCAGCAAACTTCGCGTAATCAAAATCATCCTTCAGAGAATAGTGAAATTCGTTTTTTCTATTTTGATATTGCTCGTTCTCCCAGATTCTGACGGATATCATTACCTGCTTTGGGAATATATTTATAAATCGTTTTAACTGATATCTTGTACGTGGCTGAAGCTTCGGCTCTGGTCATATCACCATTTCGAATGTTCTGTTAAACACTCTTCAAGTGTTTTTCGGGTATAATCAGAATAGGTGCGACACCCTGCTTGTCTTTTATTCATGTGCTTGGTACCTCAAAACAACGTCGAATGACATCTAGGTAAATTCAAAGCTCAAAACAACCTCGTGAATGTAGCGAAAGCTCGCGAAGTGTAACTTTTCGAACTTGTAACAACAGAATATAATTGGCATGCGGCAAAGTCACCCCAAGACAGTTTTTCGCTATACCTTGTGACGGCAGACTGGAAAATGCCTAGACCTATACATGCTGGGAAAGCTGAGAGTTCAGGTTTTAAAATGACACCACAATAATTTTTTTGTGAATGCCTGGTTGGATTCCACGGACCTCATTTGTCGGGTTACTATTTCGGAACTATTTCTGTGCTTGAAAAACAGAGCCTACCTTTGCCACCTATTTCGGCCCGTGATACGTCTCACTGGTTTTTGAAGTGTTGTATCTATGGCCTTTCATCGATCTATGCCCTTAGAAATGTTAGCAATACATTTTTTGTATTCGTCACAGAGCCAGTAATATGGTGTGGTGGGACGTATGGCGATGCACGCATGCCAAAGTGGCCCCTATGACACCGCACCCCCGGCCACGGGAACTACCCTTTCGAGTATTGCGTTAGTGATCGGAGGGAAACCTTGGAGCCGAGCCCGAGCCCCCATTTCTACGTGCTGAAACGGTGCCCGCGTCCTACCAGGGCCACCATGGGGTTCCCTACTGACCGAGGTCCGCACTGCCAGAGCGCTCGTCTGGAATTTAGGTCCCCCACGGCCGGACGCGCTGCCTCTCTTCACTCACCCCTCACCTCCTCGTCTATGTCCGTGTGTCGACGCAGGCAGGTGGAGAGCCAGTAATATAGTTAAAAATGAAAATCGGCAAAGTCACCCCGATTTACAGTAGGTATGCCATTGCGTGGGTTGACAGTGCTATTATATGAAACGTGTATTTAGCACTGAGATATTTCAATTTTTTTTTTAATTGGGGAGTTTTCGCCTCTGCAGAGTGTCTCTAGATATAGAAAATACAGACAGACGGACAAATAGAAACATTATTTGTGCATATAAAAATCTAGATAGATTTTGTCTCCCAGCACTATCTTTTCCGGTGTGTAAGTAGAGGGCAAGGCGGCGGCCATATGCTGTAGCTCCCATAATTCTATTAGCTACGCCACAGGGCCGTACCGACGGGGGAAGTTTTGGGGCCTCGAACTCCTCCCATTGGCCAAAAAAAAAAAACTACGAAAAAACAACGGATTTAGACGGAGAGGAGGGCGGATCTATGACTGAGCTCCCTCCACCGAGAAAAAAATTATCTTAATCACAAAACCCCTCCATACTTAAATCCTGGATGCGGCCCTGCTACGCCACTGCTCCGGCAGCCGCGCGTTAATCCCTCAAATTAAATTCGAATTTCTTTATATAACAGGCCAGCATCAACAGCACGAAAAGTTCATAAAATCGATGTGGATGAAGTCAGTTTAAAAATAACCGCGTGCTAGGATTCAACTTACTCGTCTGGTTCATTAATAAACATCTTAGCCGTTTGCTTCTCTGGAATAGTGTTTTCAATGTCGTTCCGGTCACTTTGGAACAATAATTTACTGCTAAACACTCTAACTAAGGACAAATATCGGAATCGAGAAAGTTATCTAGGTTATTGAGTTTGAATGAGATATGTTTGGTTCGGGAATACGTAATTTTATAACTTACCTGAATACAATTGGAACTAAATGCATCTATGTGGCTGTCATCTACAAAATTAATACCAAATAAGTTAATGACTCTCAAGTTTGGAGTGGCTGATTTTAGTTTATGAACGTTAATAACTTCGTAGATTTCTTCTTCTTCTTCCTCAACTTTTTCGTAAGTGCCTGGAAATCGCCGAAAGCAAAATGTTTACTTATTCGAAGCATTGCTACTGACAAATTATTGGGTGTATTTTACTATTTGTATTTTGAAGTCGTGTTGGGGAAATATTTTCTGTATTAGAAATGGCGCGAAAAAAGTTGTAAGGTTTCAAAGATCGCACACTCACACCCCCAATCATTCTGAAAAATCCGCATTGTTATAAATGTTTGGCATTTTGAACAAATTCTCAAGCATAAGTAATTGAAAATATTCAAAAAGTGAGGACGTCATGTTTTTCATTAACGCAAATATTACTCACGCTGATCTTGTCAGTATGTAAAAATAGGGGGAGGGGCAAATAATACAAGTATAGGTAATATTAAGTTTGAATACTTACCAACTAAATGCAATATTTCGAGGCCATTTATGAAATTATATATTTTCCTCATAAATCCCTCCATGAAAATAACTTCCGATAAGCAAATGCATAAATATTTTAGTTTGGTTGGAAAGGCCTGAAAACCCATGAAAATAATATGTACACAAAAATCAATAAAATTCGGGTATTTCGAAGAAGCATATGTTATCGATCAGTTTTGCTTTAGACTAACTTGCATTTCGTTGAAATCGTGCAACTGCATAGCAGTCGAGAAATCTAGCAGCATGTGGGTTAAATTCGGACATTTATTCGCTAATTCGTGAAGAACAGTGTGTGTAATCAATTCTATGGGCAGCTCTATGTACGTCAGTGACGGTCCAAATCGAATACTAAATGCGAAGAAAAACGATTTCATACACATAATAGATAAATCATACTAAAATGACTAATCATGTTTGTAGGTGACTATATATACCTGTCATAAATAATGTTATGTCATTATCGAAGATTGGAAGTTGTAAAGAGTGTAGCATTTCCAACAGATCGACCAACAAAGCAATAATAATAATGTTTTACTAGCACCCGGGGAAATGGATATCGTATTAAATCTTCGTGTGGTGTGCTACGCTACCCCCCTCCCCAATGACTGGTTGGAATGTGTGAGAATCAAAAGACTAACTAAGTATCATGTATGTATTAAAAATGCAGAAATTCAACACTCATAACTTTCATAAATTAGTCCGAATTTCTCGCTGAATAGAATAAAGTTTGGAGAGGGGTGAATTTCGTACGGAGAAACCTCCACTAGCAAAGTGTCTGGTGTACAGGGATATACGCGATGGGAGAGAAGGCTGACAAAGACAGCCACTATCCAATGAGGTATTTTCCACAATACAGGACAGGAGTTTAACTGAAGTCCTCCAGAAATCCGGAGGTCAATTTGCATGTAAGCTTTTCAAGCGCCTTTGTTCCCTGATAGAAACAGATTCTTTCCTTTACACGTCTAATTTCAGTAAGCGATATGTTGTGACTCCCGGATGCCAATATTGACCAGTATGGAGGCTACTTTTAAAATGAAAAATCTATCGTATAGACTAATGACCTAATAAGAATACGAAAAAATACATATACAAAATATAAAAGATATATAGGAGCATAAAAATGTATACAAAGTATTATAACATTATATGCATATGAAGCATCGTTTTTTGTGGCAAGATTTTATATCAGATCTATCAGAGCTTTTAGCGATGTTCATACATGTACAATGGAGGACTTCTAAAAATAGGTTCCGTTTCATATTCCAAAATGTCACAGCTTCTCAGTTTTCAGGATGTAAGTGTATCTGACAAACTACGATGCAGTATTATTATAATTAAAATTGTATAATTTAGAAACAAATTTCAGTAGAAGGTTATGAACGACCTACAGTGTGGTATTTTGGATGAATTGATAACAGTAACTATGATTGATTAACGAGTGCATAGTCGAAAACACTTTTCGGCGCTTGCCTCTTAATAATTCTTTTTGAACTGTATCTTTAAAAAATTCATGTAAAATTTTCGAACGTCCTGAACTTTGTACATCGCGATTTCCAGTGAGTTGTGATTGAACGTCACTGATACGAGTAAAAATACGGGCTGGAATGAAATAATATGACACATTCTGTATTCTCATCATGTCAAATTTCCAAGCAAAAACGGCTGACTTAAGTAACGTCAATAAAAAGGATGAGAAATATGGGAATATATCTCCCTCCCGTTCGCGTACCCCCTACAGAGTCAGGAAGAAAGAAAAATATTGTAGGACTGTTCAGCTATAGATTTTTTGTTGCTAGTCAAGACAAATTTAACATTTTTTGCCCTCCCCCTTGAGGAATTTCCTAGTTACTCTACTGGCTGCGTTTCAACTATTTATCTTGTACCAGAAGTAATGCTGTTATTCACTTCCATGATTTTTTTTTTTAATTCATGTACATCATAATATGTCATGTCAAATTTAAATTTAAACACAAATCTACCTACCCATATTTTGTTTATTTATTATAAATGTTTTCCTTTTACTTGTTTTTCTATTTGTTTTCCCCCTGATATTACAAGCAGGGGCGGAGTGGACAGTCGAGCAATCGGGCAAATTTCCGGTGACCTGGCAGAGATATGACCTGATAATCCGAGAATTGCTTTAACATTTCAAGCCTCTTCAATGTTTTTTATGACTCTTCAAGACCTCCTTAAGACTCTTGATAAGTTTTAGATTTTTTTAAATTCTTCAAAACATGTTCAAGACTCTTTACAGATCTTATGGACTCGGTCAACACTATCCCAAGCTTAGAGACTGTTTAGAAAATCTTCATATTCTTTGACATTTTCTATACTCATTTTTTCATAACTGTTTTACCAGTTTCAGACTCATTTAGATTTGTTTCAGCCTTTTAGACATTCATGTGGACGGATTAAAAACACTTTGAGACTCTTTTAAGCTTCTTAAATCTTATTTAAAACTCTCCAAGAGCACTGAATATGTTTGTTTTTTTCATTTCCAAAAATCTTTGAGGTTCGTTTCAAGACTATTCCTGACTTACGTGAGATTCTTAAAGACTATTATCGGCATTATTATGACTAATTGAGATACAGTTTCAAGATTCTTTGAAAATGATTTAGATTGATTTAAAATTCTCCGAGATTAATTAAAATTTTTCCAATCCTGCTTTAAACTTTTCAAGAGTTCTTTAGAACTCTTACAAACATGACTGAAATTTCTTGAAACTATTCTATGCTTTTTTGAGACTCTTGAAATTCTTTCAGCCTATTTGAATGCTTATAGAGACAGGTTCAGTATTTTTTAGGACTCTTTAAAGTTTTTCTGAACTTGTTCGGCTTAGTGTCTAGTGGCGTTTTAAGAAGTCCTAAATAGGTCTATCAGATTCTCGGAAATTTCTGAATTAGTCTGACTCTGTTGAGCGTAAAATAATAATCTTAAACAAGTCCGAAAAAGCTGTGAAAATAATTTGGGACAATTCTGGACGAGTCTTGAAAAATAAAGTACTCCTGACAGAATTTTAAAAATATATGAGGATATCCCCCCTTACCCCTGGAACCGGGAGCGGAGTTGGAAATACCCATTTTACAACTCATCTCGGCGAGTCTGGAGAGGTGTATTAAAAGTCTGGAAGAGCCTGGAGAAGTCGGTGTTGAAGAAATAATAATCTTAAAACCGAAAAAGTTTTAGAGATAGCCTTGAACAATGTGAAAGAATCTTGAAGAGTAAAATAGTCTGAAAGAATTTCAAAGAAGTGTGGGGATATATGTCACTCCTTTCGCCCTTTCATCCAAAGCAAAGTTGAAAACACCCATTTTTCTGCTGATCTTAACGAGTCTTAAAGGGTCTTATAAAAGTCTAGACGTGTCTAAAAAAGTCTTTGTAGAGTCTGAAATACAGGGTGTCTACAAGGTCAGAAAGTCAAGTACACGTCAGAGAATTTCATAATAATATGAATAAATGAGAATCAAGAAAAAAATTATATTGTATGAACGTAGTGAAGGCATACAGGAAACTCTTGTCCTTAAATTTATACTCATGGCTTTATATCTGAAGTTTGATAATTCGAAGACTCTTAATTGGGGAGTCTTTAAACATCCTGAAATAATAATAAGATAAGTTTTATAAATGGCTTTATATAGGATTCTAGAAGCGTCTTGAAAAATAAAATACGTCTGAAAGAATTTAAAAAAAACAAAAAACTATGAGGATATTTCCTCCCCCTCCCCCTCCTAGCCAGAAAAAAATACAAAATACCCATTTTATTGCTCGTCTTAACGAGTCCTAAAGGTTCTAGTGAAAGCCTAAAAGAGTCTTACAAAAATTTTCATTGAGTTAAGAATAATAATCATACACAAATCCGAAAAGGTTTCTTCTAGAAGATTTATGCCGAGTAAAATACGTCTAAAAAATTTTTAGAGAAGTACGAAAGTATAATATGATGATAAACCTGTAGATCGTCCCTTCCTCTTAGCTTGGAACAATGTTTAAAATTACTAATATCACTCGCAGCTATAGTCTTAGCTAATTTTTTTTCTTTCTTTTACCTACTTATAAAATTATGGGTTCCGCGTTCTCATTCGAAAATTTTCAGTTTACGCTCCTGCGCTCAGAGCAGCTTAGTTTTTGAGTTTTTGAAGTCGAAGTACCTATTAGCAGCACTAAACTGATTATCATTCTACATGATGGACAGAGAAGTTAATATTCTAAAAACTAGGGCTCGATTTGATGGGATCCCCAATTTTATAAGAACATATGCTGACTTTCGACTTCCAACCATCCACAAAAGACACAACCATGGAATTACAAAAACATTATTTATTCCTCTGCATCCACACTCTCAGACGGGAAACCCAAAAATAACACTACACAACAACAACGGGATGAGAGTATATGATTTTAGCTATATTTTGAATGCTGACTACAATGACGTTAACCATTTGTCTCAAGAACCTCTCGTTTTCCATATTCAGAATTAAAATTTTATCAAATTTTTCTCGTTTTATTCCTTTTTGTCCTCCACGAATAGCTACACTGATACTGTATATAATACTAAACGCGCACAGTTATTCGATCAGTGGTTGATGATACTAAAATTTGCATTTAAGATATAGGATATAAGAAAAAAATTAACTATAATCCAAAAATTAACATCGGCATTAAATTCCTCGTTGAAAATACTTATAGAATCATACTATGTTCTCGTGTCATTGTTTTTTTTCTTTTTTTTTTTCTTCTACAAAATCTCAAATTGTTATGTAGTGTAATTATTATTGTCTCAAAACTACCCAGATTTTATGCTGAGTCAATACAATTTTGCTGACTTGCTCAAAAACAAGTTTTAAATTGTAGAAAATGTTTTAAAAAAATGATAAATATTATTTTTTAAACTCTTTAGGAGGGAGAGGTAGAAACTAAAGGGGATTGTAGAGAAAGGGGAAAAAAAAAATCTTGACAAAGAATGTTATTTTTTCAACTTTCTCCCTAGAAGGAGTGGGAGAGAGTATTGGCCTGCGATTGTTGCGGTGGTGACCTGCAAAACTGATTTTCCTGGTGGTCTGTCTGGTCCCACTCCGCCCTTGATTACAAGCCCATGTTAGGTTTTTCCACGATTACTCAAAAGACTTCAGCCGAGTCCACTTTACTTTTACTCTTCTCAATTCTTCCTTCCTTTTTTATTTATTTACCTTAATTACTTACTTTATTCATATTTGCAATGTTCGCGCACCTGATCCGCACTATTTATGAGATACTTATCAATACTGTCATCATTTATGATAATTGTAGGCATACAATCATCGGTTATTGTTGTAGTTACACGTGTTATCTTATTCATACGTCATGGTCAAGGTTATGATTACAGAAGATCGTCAGCAAACGATTATTAACTACTATAACCAACCGCGGATTGGCTGGAGGGGAATGGGGGAATCCTCGGCCGTGCCCCTTGGACTGCGGGCCTACCTAAAATATGACTTGTTCCGGGAATGGAAAAATACTGGCTGGGGCCCGCGGGTCCCAATTAGTATTCCCCCTTTACAATTCCCTTGCCAGTCCGCGGCTGATTATAACAAATTTTACTTTCCAGTACCTGATTAATGCTAAGAGCGATTCAATAGAACTGACGTGCAGCCCCGATACTTCGGGTCGCAGGGAAACGCATCTCCATAGTCTGGTATCGTAGGCTATCATGCGCCATTTCTTACAAACTCGGGCTACTTGACATATCTGTCGATGGCTCAAATAAGAGAATATGTGCAACAGTACTTTATCAGGTAATTTCTCGATGGTCTGAAATGATTAAAAATAGCTTGTTAATGATAGCGTATGGGGTGTGCACCGCATGTTAAAACGTGAGTTCAGTTTCTGGAGCAGACATTACGCCAAAAAAATTAATTCATTATGAACATGCTTAATACATAAACTGATTTAACTTCACTGAAAATGTTACAAATTCAAGGGTAGGTACTATAGGTGCAATGATCAACAAGCAGGCCTGTTATATGGAAGAATGGAGAAATTTGATAGAATGTAATAAAGCATAGAGAGTAATTGTACCGTATTAGCAAAAGGGCTTCTGGCGACGCCACCATCATCTATGTACACCTGTGATGCTTCGAGGGCAATTTGCCCCCATACCTATTTTCCAAAATGAAAATATCTGCGCATTTATTCGGTAACACATGTAAAAATTTCACGTTTACAAAAATTGAACTAAGTGTATCACTGGAGTGAAACATTATTATGCTAATTATCAAAATCCAATTGAAACTCAGAATAAATTTTGACATCGTTACATTCACGTCGTGTACTTCGAATTATGGAAACAGATTTAAAAATCTAGAGTGAAAATCAATTGGATACGCTTAGTAAATTTGAAATTCATCTGATAGGCGAATAGTAATGCAGCTTTATAGAACGAAAATGAAGTGAACCAACATCCGCAGATATATCCATTTTGAACGTGTTCAGAGCACTCGCACGACCGCGGACACTTTAAAAATAAATTTAATCACATGTTGCACCGAAAATTCATTTATTAAAATCAATTAAAATCAATTCAAATAAATCGCGAATTGATCGAAGTGCAGCGAGAATCGCGAAGATACGAAGGGTACGAAGTCTACTTATTGAAAGAATTTCCGACTCGAAATGTGACACTCACAAAAATAACCCGAAACTGCTCTTTTCCCCACATTCTTTCATTATTTATATTTCCGACGTACAGTAGGCTAATCTGCATAATATTGTTACTATTTTGCACTGCGGGTTCGAAAATTTCGGTCATAGGTAGGCTTATTTTTAACTTCGTTTGCCCCCACTTTCCACTGTCGACTCGATGACAGTTTCAGATTTTCATTATTTTTTGCGAAAAGATTGTTGACTCTAGTTTTATGTCATGTGTGACAGGTGGACTATTTATTACAGCAATGAAACGTTTTTTGCCATAAAATACTGGGAATAATACTGAGCAGCCATAACGTTTTTTTTTTTGTTTACATAATAATGCTGATAAATCAAGAGAAGAAAAAAAAAGTGTTCCGAGAAACGAGAATGTTCGAACAGTGGATAATACCCGACATTTCAAGTGTGAGAAATTATGATAAATTATCATAAGACTCATTACTGACTATTTCCTCCTCCCCTTGAAAAACGAAAACTTTATTGTAACATAGTTGCAAAAGGTGTCCAACTTGGGCAGAGAGTATTTCATTCTGTGTAATTCCAAGATGTTGCTCTGCAATACACCTCGATCCTATTTTTTCTAATTTGCTCTCAACCCGAGCCCTGGAATCCGCGCTTTCGAGCATTACTTCAGAGACGTCGGGGAGGCTGTTAGGGCTGTCTTCGCCTTCTTCCCTTCTGGCCGAAAACCCGACCTAGGTCGAAATCTGGCGAGTTGCTACGTGGACTCGAACCCGAGACCTCCGGATTTTGAGCTAACCACTCAGCCAACCAGATCCCTACAATACACCCCGATGCGCAAAATCCCGCCAGTTACCCACGTAACTAAAGGGGAACCAAGCGTAACTGACGGGTTTCTGGGTTATCTGAGGGTAACTGAGGGTTGCCAATGGGTAATTTTTCCGCGGGTAATTACGGTAACTGATTGCGTATCGGGACCGAGAATCTGGTGTGTTACAGAGATACCAGAGGAACACTGTATTTGCAGCCACTGATATGAGTCTTTTTAAATTTCAGAGCCAAGGGTTCCCGAGACATCGCTCTGAAATAACTGTTCAGAAGTGGATCGTAGACCTCTATTATGGCACTGAACTCTGAAGGCACGCGACGGTCATTTCAATAACTGGTACGTAATATATGTAACCAAACAGAAGGTAAATAATTATTTGAAAGCAAATCGAGTAGCATTTTAGAAACTTCGGCTGTTACTCAGACTGCTTACGTCCTGGCAGTCCCCAGAATAGCCTTCGCTCTATATTAGTGCTGTTGAGTTATAGAAGGTGTAGATCAGGGTAGAATTTCTGCACGTCATCACGAAGCATGTCTGAATTTATGCACATCAGTGGTAATAATTTATCGACAAAGGTTAAGCTGGCTGCGTGATAACAGTTTTTCAAGTGGAAAAATGTGAATCTGGATAGAGGATTTTGAACAGCATTGATTCCTTTTTCGGTCCCAGAGCCGGCACGGCGGGGTGACACTCCTCCATTTGAGGAATTATACCCAAACGTGTCGGGAAATTCTGACACCCAGTCGGAAAAATTATAGAGACTAAGATTTTTTTTTTTTATATCATACGAAATTTGTAATGAAATAGTCGGTCTTTAATAGACTCGGGAAATTCTGGAACCCAGTCGGAAAAACTGAAAGAATGAGAAGTTGCTTTTAGCTCGTCAACTAAAATTTTAGTCGGAACTATTGATGTTCACTCCTCTCTTCCTCCTCAGATGTTTTTCGTGACCGCCCTCCTACTTTCACATTTTTGTTCTTCCTTGTTCGTGACCAGAGATGTGCTAGGAAAAAATTTAATAAGTTGACCATTTTTTGAAAACTTTTTCAAAGTAAATTTTATAATATAAAGACACGTTGTAGCAGTACTGCTTTCGCTACTCTCAAAATCAACATTTTATGCTTACCGTAACAGAGGGTGACTTTGCAATCATGGGTTGACTTTGCAATCATGGGGTGACTTTGCAATCATGGGGTGACTTGGCACACGTATGTTATCATTACTCCTACGAGTGCGAGGAAAAAAAAAACTAATGGCAACACTAACACGTGACTTCCTATAATACGGGATAATGTCTGGTGGGACGTATGGCGACAAAGTTAAAATTTGCTCAACATGCATAAATCAAGCTACTGCATTTATAATTTTATATATCGAGACGATTACAACGAGACAACCTGCATATTATGTTGCATATCTGTTTTGCCGGAATATTACGAGAAATAAATGTGGCCAGCGCACAACATATTATTATTGGCTACCAAAAAGTTTAAATCTCGAAACTTTCGAAAATCAATTTCCTTCCTACCGTCAAATCGGGTAACTTCAGCCACTGTTTGATGTTTTTTTGTGAATTTTTCCTTTGTTATCAATGAGAAAAATGATCATTCTTATTTTGCATTATAGATAATAATGATCAAACGTTTTCTATTGGCCTTGTTAATTTCTTGATTCTCAATTCTTCATATACCATCCTTCGTGAAGCAACCTCATACCTCAGTACACACTGCACATTGATTCGAAAAATTTTGTTGTCACTGAAGGCTCGGCACCCCATATATATCATTTCATTCTTGCCCCATCTTGCTCCTCCTAGAAAAATCGCTAGTTACGAGGTTGTATGGCGATGCACGCATATGTCAAAGTGGCCTCTGAGACACCGCTCCCCTGGCCTCGGAAACTACCCTTTCGAGTATCGCATCAGTGGCCAGAGGAACGTTTTGAGGCCGACCCGAACTTCCATTTCGCCATTCCGCTTCCGGTGTGCACGCTGTCCTGCAGGGCCACCATTGGGAGCACTAACCTGAAATTTGTGTGCTCCACAGCCAGACGCGCTTCCTCTTCACTCACCCCTCACTTTCTTATCTTGTTACGTGTGGCGACGCAGGAAGGTGGTGACGGCGGGTGAGCCCTGCCGGGGGATCCGCATTAGCTCTTCTGGATAATAGAGTTGTTGTGTTTGATGGTGTGGGCCGAGCTTTGTCCGCCGGCCCTCTGCCTCGACCACTCTGTCTGCATCTTCTTCTTCATAATGGTCGAGACAAAAGCCGACACCCAGTTCCATCCGCTTCCGCTCTGCAACATTTCCGGAACCAAAGTGTCCGGCGCGAGATGGCTGATCACGCCGTTGCTGTCGCTCGTGTTTCCACCGCCGGCCCGATGCGCAAAATTCCGCCACTTACCCAGGTGACTAAAGGGGAACCAAGGGTACCTGATGGGTTTGGGAATAATCTGAGAGTAACCGAAGGTCGCAAATGGGTAACTTTTCCGCGGGTAACTGGAGGGTAAAACTGACTGCGATCCCCGGGATCAATCGCTATTGCCGTCCCGCGCCTCTCCTGCTCCCAGGCCTCGTACTCAAAGGTTTTGGAATATGGGATGTTTTAACTATTGTTTAAAACCAACTCGGTGTAATTCCGTTACTTTTGGGCAGTATTATCAGGTCGTTTATGCAGAGCTTCAAAAGGATATACAAAAAGTACGTTACAGGAATTATTTTAGATAATGAGTGAAAATGAAAGGAAACTGTGTGTGTTTGATATTATTACATGCAGAATTTGATCATGGTTATGATAAGATTAAACTATTGTGTATAAATTAGCATAATAATGTAGCAATTGGAGGGGGTGAATTTGCACAGAATTGTTGATTTGTTCTCGAAGCCCGTAAGTGATCAATTTTGATGTTCTGAAACGAGTACAAATCGGATGCTTGTGCATTTTAGAAATGCCGAGGACGTGGCCTCGTATATTACGGTCTCGTTCTTTGGAAGGGAAGGTCTCATTTGTTTTTTTCTCGTGATTTTTGGAATAAAGAAAGAATGCCATTCTCGTCATTAACATTCCTTGGTGTTTTTGCATACATTTATATGCACAGTATAATGATTTTGGGTTACTTGGCACTTTTAATAGACAACAAACAGTTCATTTACAACCTTTTCCCCTGTTCATTCATGAACATGTGCGATGTCACCCCATCCACTTGGCACACGTATTTCTTGATTCTACGGAAAAATACATAATGAATTCTGCAATATCCCATCAACAGCTGCTGCGGACCCCCGGCAGGGCTTCCCAGCCGACACCACATTTCTGCGTCGCCACACGTACCAAGACGAGGAGGTGAGGGGTGAGTGAAGAGAAAGCACGCCGGCTATGGGAGATCTGAATTCCAGGCTAGTGTTCGGGGAGCGCGAACTTCGGCCTGTATAGGGAACCTCACAGTGGCTCTTGCAGGACGCGCGCACCGGAAGCGGCACGGCGAAATGGTGGCTCGGGCCGGCCTCAAAGCGTCCCTCCGGCCACTGATGCGATACTCGAAAGGGTAGTTTCCGGGGCCGGGGGTGCGGTGTCATAGGGGCCAATGTCCCATTAAAATTATAAGAAACATCTCCGTTCTCTAATCCAGTTTCTATTGTTTGTTGAGCGCATCAAAGTTGAAAGTACAGAAAAAAGTGAGCAAAGTCACCCCATGTCATGGTATTAAAAATTAGGCAGTTTCACCTTTCCTTTTTTTCTCCCCTTCCTTCCACCTTTCAAATCACTTCAGTTAATTTTTTTAAACTTTGACCTCCAGTTCGCACCAGAAAATTATTTGGGGCGGGGGGAAGGTAAACGAAAAGTAAGAACATATTTCGTTTGTCAGTGTCTCCCAAAGCCATAACCAGAGGTTCAACCTCTTTCATTTGAGTGGCAAGAATATGATATTTTCTGCTTTAATTTGTGAAAAATTGAAAAATACTTCCGCTATTGCTTGCAAATAGTGTTTTTTTAACCCGTTGTCTACTCCACCCCCTCTCCAATTCTTTTCGAGTAACGTAGCTATAATCCAAATGACTCCTAATATATGATTTCTAATGCATACCTACGGGATGATTGCCTACCGAATAGTCAGAGACGTACCAAAGAGTTTTCCTGGGGGGGGGGGGGGCGAAAATCATGAAATTCCCAACTGACTCAACTCAAAATCCCCACGTATCGGAGCAAAAAAAAAAACCTTTGACTTGTTGGATTTTTTCAACTGACTCGACTCATGTCCCAAGTATCAAAGCATAAAAAACAAAAACTTTTGACTTGTTGGATTTTCCTAACTGCTGAGTGAAAAATTCCTACGGGGGTAAGTTGCCCCCCCCCTCCTGCTATCGGTACGCTCCTGCGAGGATGATACATACCGGCTGAAAATAGTCATCTCGTGTTACCAAGTTGACGAACTTATGGAAATGGAAAAACGTACCCCTCTCCCTAAAAACTAATGAGGAAAGAGTAAAAACAAAAGGTAATTTGTAGGGCTCAGTGCGAGAAGTGGTCAAGTCTATCTTTTGCTGCGATAGACAATGCTAGTCGCCTATATCATGTAGATTGTTGGTTAATATAGGCTGTCATTGTAAGAGAATGAACTTCACCGTTTTTTGCACTGAGCTCTTCATTTGTTTTCGTTAAATAAAGCAAAATTAAACAGATATGAAAAATCTGCTACTATTCACTCTTGTTTTTCACTACTCTTTGTTATGTTTTGCTCGCACGAAAAATAGTTTTTGATAACTGGACGGCATATGGCCTTATCGTGCTCAAAATAGGGCTTAGGTTAAGTTATACAAAGAAAAAAGTGAACATTGAGAAGAGTGTGTGCAAATTAACATATTTTGGAATCGTATAGGCCATATATTTCCCAAGTACAAATGTTTTCGGCATGCACCCTTAAGTATTACCGAATAGAAGAGATGTCGGGCAGTCGGGCACTTGTTGGGTCCGTGTTCTCTTCCTCCTTATTTTTATAAAGTTCTCGTCTGAAGTGAGTTTCGGTGCGCCTTCGTCAAAATTATCATTTTGTACCAAATGTGTCCTCTTCTTTAAAACAGATTGAAATTGGTCGACCAATAATTAGGGAACAGTGAGATATTTTATAATAGTGGGTCCCCGCGAGGATGGTTTGCCAAAGATGAATGTAATGTGGACATTGAGATGATCAGCTAGGTAATTGAAGCTGAGCAGCCATGATCAGCCTTTTGCCTTTCATCTTCGATCGACCTGATATATTGGTCTGTTCAAAGGATGATGAATGGTGTGCACGTTTTCATCATCCATTCAGCTTATGTTTTCATGCTTTGGCTAAATGCAAAAAGCTAAACAAGAGTGGACATCGACAGATTGTCATCCAGCGGCTGGTCAGCCTAGAAACTGATTATCCCAGGCCCGTAGCCAGAGGGGTGCTAGGAGCACTTGCCGGAGCCCCCCCCCCCCGGCGAAATTTTGTGAATAAAAATAACGGATTCCTTATATTTTCCTCGCTAATTTGGTCAAAACTTTTCTTTCAACTACATTTTAATGTTTATAAGCTTGGCTACACTGATTTTGCTTTGAAAGGTAAACGAATCGTGTGTTTGTCGTTCTTTATTTGTGACGTGTTGGGGTCTGGTTGGCCGAGTGGACAGCGCACTGGTCTCTAAATTCGAAGGCGCCGGGTTTGAGCCCACACGTAGCAACTTATTACAGTTCGACCCTGACCGGTTTTTTGGCAAAAAGAGAAGAGGGCTAAGACACAGCATTAACGGCCTTCCCGACTTCTGAGATAAGGCTCGAAAGGGCGGATTCCAGGGCTCGGGTTGAGAGCAAAATTGGAAAAGAATATATGTGACGTGTCAGGAAAAGGACCCGAATGTCCGTCCATCCAGCAGTTTCAGACACACAGGCCTTTTTCTTGGGTCACATTACAATTCACAAACGCAGTGGTCGGCTCGCGATTCAGTTCACATTGAAAATCGATGACTTGATAAGTCCACAGAAATAAAATTTTTTTACTTTCAAAAGTTCGAAAATTTGATCGTTGTGAAAGTGTTAAACTTTTTTTCACGTGATGTATTCAATTTTATTCAGTGGGTTGTCGGTAAATTGAATCACCAGTTTTGATTATGAATTTCGAGACCAAATTCAGTGTTCTTATTATAACACTATAAATTTGATATTTTCCTTCCAGAATATTAGGTTTATATATTTTGAACATAATGGATAAGTGGCTGAAGAAATTTACGGTAAAATCCAAAAAATGCGACGATAAAGATTCGACTCCAACTTCTTCGAATTCGTGCCTGAACAACGAACCTCCAAAAATAATAAAATATTACATGATTTTATTAATTTATTATAATTCATGATCGTTCAGCATCTTTGATGTGTCACCTTGTAGCAGTGGCGTAGCCAGGATTTTCCGAGGGGGGGGGCAAAGTAAGATTTTCAAGGGAGAAAGATTCGAAAATTGAAGGTGTTTAAAAAAATCGCCGTTATAAAACTGTTTTATAAAAATGAAGGTAAAATTGCTCGAGCAAAAATTTTTCGAAAAAACATGTTTTAAATGCGAAAAATTGCTCATTTTTGCATATTTTACATTCAATTTCAGTGCCTTGGGGGCATTCGCCCCCTTCGCTCCCATATCCCCTTGACTACACCACTGCCTCGTATAAATCTTCACATTGTATACTATGTGTATCCTCAAGCCCCCTCTGATAAACAGTCAGCACCCCCTACCGCAGATGGCTGGCTACGGGCCTGGATCATCTTAGCAGAACGTTAATCATCCTCGTGTGGACCCACCTTAAGGCTGGTTTCACCGAACATGCATGTCATTCTGGAATGCCAACTGAAAATACCTTACTATTCTTCGACCATTGGCGTACAAAGTTGACAATATGTTTTTTATGAAGTACTATGCATCTTAAAATCTGAGACTAGACTTTATCTGATGAGATTATTTATAACCTTTCATCGGGATCTATCTTCTATCTCAGACAGTGACATGGCTGCTAAACAATCTCGGATTTATGGGAAAGCGTGAATGAAATAGAGGGCCTAAATATTGCTTCGCTCACTTCTTGCTTACGTATTTTTGCGGTCCATTTTCTTAATCCAGATATTTTGAGAGGAAGGAGTTGTTCCTCCACATGTTTGCTACTGACCAATCGACCTCCGAGAATGAAGAAGATCTTAGTACACAAACACTTCGGAAACCTAAACTTCACATTCACATTATTATTGTCTTCCCCTTGGTTTTTATCATAATGAATTTCAAAACTGAAGGATTTCTGTTGCATTTTTTTAAGTTCATCAGCAATAAGATGGCAACTTCTGAGGAGTCGGGATCTACAAAGCATTTGAACATGGAGATCGGATTCCTTATTCTTAAAGGTACGAAGTCAAACTATTAGCATCGAACTTATTACATAAAATACCAAAACAATCAGACAAATGCTCAATCAAGTTATACAAATTGAGTAGGTAGGTATAAGCTTTTTGAAGATTTGTTCGGAAATTAGTATCGCTTGGGAAGGCAAAAACGTTGTATACCCTGAGGGTAAACAGGATTTGGTTATAAGGGCAGAAAGATAAAGGGAGAATGCAGAGACTAGATACCGTTCTAGTATTATGGTGATCACCTCTAGCATCTAATGTGCTAAATATATTCGTCGTCACATCGACTGATAACTGTCCCCAGGAATCCATGTTATCTATTAGGGAAGAATAGTCCTTCGTTAAATCATATATTATAATGTTACATAAGAATATGCCTAAATACATACAGATCCAGGACCCAGCAACGAAAGAAAAAACATCGTATGATTTAAAACTGACGTACTTGAACAGAGGAATTTCGATTTAATATCATGCGAAGAAATATTCGAACTTTTTAGGTTGAAACGAGCAGCGAAAATTACTAGTAAAAGCAACAATAAAACTTTCATAACGCGTAGACGACTTCAAAATCTAGCGATACACATTGCTGAGATAAATTGAACAACATCAATGGTAATTAATTGAGAGTCGGATCAAACGAATCCGAAGACAAAAATAAAATAAGCCCGGCTGAATTTAAATAGCCGAGCCCGTTGATACTGGTGGAAATTTTCATTGTACATTTCGTTTATTTGCAAACAGAAGAACACGACAATTATGTCATGGGATTGGCAACGGACTTCAACTAACAAACCGAGATGTACTCTAATCCATCATCGGTTAAATAACTGCCAATACTTTCGCTAAAATCGTCGTTTTACATTCAGTGAAATATCGAAATGCCATGAAGAAAGGGAATTCATAAGTCACGGCTGAAGTTAATTGAAAGCAGAAAAGAAAAACGATAAGTTTTAAATTTTATCGTTGCTGGCCCGAACCTGTGTTGGGAAATCGCATAAATTTTTTTATTTTTCGAGGTTAGCGCGGGGCGTATAATAAAACGAATGATTGTTTCTGCAGTACTCACGGTTGTATGTTTTTTTCTACGACTCGACTTCTGTCGATTGTCAGAAGTTAAATCAGAATTACTAGCGTGCAGTTTTGCAGTCTCGAGATTTAGCGTATTCCATACAGACTGCCTTCTGTCCATGGTCCACTGTAGAGAAACAGAAAAATTGCAATAATATTTTTCTGGCATTAGACCATTCGATTAACAGTGCGCGACTTTTATTTTTCTTATATTAGGTACTTTATGGTCATGTGTTTTTCTGTCTCACAATTTCATTAAGCAAACTTTTTTTTTTTTTTTTTTTTTTCATTCGTCCATTTCTTTCCGTACGAATCTATGCGCCGAGTTTTTAAATGTAATCATCAACCAATAAGTTTCCTTATTTCACTGCATTATTGTGAGCACTATCTATATGCATATAGGTCTTCAGATCATCAAACCGTGAATGATGCGCATAAATTAATATCTACGCTCTTCTCTAAAATGTTACGTGCAAACTGATTAACAAAGCGAATTACGGACTACGAAAATCTTGGAATTCAATTATATGAGTAGTTACGAAGTGTGACGAAATTAATTAACGAATTTAAGAAAAATCCCACCTTTTTGGCAGCTAATAAAGTGTTTTGTAGCAGATATTAAAGTTTTGCATGTATAGACACTATATACCACGTGACACGTTATGATCATAATTCGGAACCGTTTGCTACAAGATGTTATTTGAAGTTCATTCTCATTTTTTAGCTAGATGCCTCCTCTGGCTCTTGAAATTCCCCACCCAAACTATGTATAACAGAACTGCTGGTAATGCGGCGGTTAATGAATTCGGTGCCAAGAATTATGTGAACATAAAGATGAAAGCAGTTGTCGAATGGAAGGATATTTTTAAGCTTCGAAAATAGAACAGATCAGGCCGAACATTTACCTGTTAGCAAAACTATTGGGGTGAGGAAATCGTAAATGTCAATAAAAAGTGCAAGGACCGCGAAGAATGCATTATAAATTAATCAAAATAAATTCTTGCTCAAGTTTTTTTGTTTTTTTTAATAGATTAGTCGTATATTTGTATGATCAAGGCAACTTATGGCTGATTCCAAAATTCATAGGGTATCTTCAATTTCCCTCTGTGTGTGTGTGTGCTACCTTGGAGAGGTGAGAAGACTCAAAGAAAAAGTAAAGGAACATAGGAGAAAGAAAATTCCTACAGATAAACCCTGATGAAAGCATGGGCATACTGCATCAGCATTCTTCCGTGGAGATGCGTCGCCATCACCACAATTATGATGGCAACTCGCAAAGTCAATAATAATTCTGGACGTGAAAAGTCTCCCATTCAGATGTCCTGGTGGAGACTACGTAGTGAGAAACTATCAGAATTGAAGGGTCGGTTTCCAAATTACCGTCAGTCGAAAATCATAATTGTTGGGAAATCAAAAAAAAAAAAAAAAAAAAAAAAAAAAAAAAAAAAACCAGCGTTATATGTCGGATGTACAGTTAGTAACCCTGAAGGTACACCTGGGATGGAGAGTTGAGTGGATTCTAGACATGTTGTCAAAATTTCAAGTCAAATGTTAGTCTTCGAACTACAGGGCTCTAAAGTAGGCAATGTCGTGGATTAAGTATGCAGTTTGGAAAAGACAGAGTGGGATCTGTTCAGGAATAACACATGTTGTTTTTGTTTAAAGAAATGGGTGTAGCTGGTGACCATACATTTTAATCAATGTTGTTATGCCTTACCTTCACTCTGAACGCATCACATCTTTCCCACCCTTATGAATAAAACTATATAGGGAGTAGAATGCAAAGTTATACTCAACACACACACGTACCTACACCAGATTGGGATTTAAATCCCACCTAGGTTGCGCTGCCATAGGCAAACGTTTTGTGTGTATTGTTATCAGTTTGGGGTGATATATTCTGAACTATTCACCCCAAAATGATAAGAATACAATGAACATACTGACAGTGCTGCCAACACATGCAACTTAGGTTTAAGTCCCAATGGCGAGAGCACCGAGCCTCGTGTGCACGCACTGTTATCGAGAGGCGGAGGACACACCCTGGCACACCCTGTTCGAGTGTGAGGCCAGGAAGCAAGAAAGGTGCGGAACGGCAACAGCGATGATCGATCCCGGCGGCGGAAATACCACGAGTGACAACAACGACGGCGTGATCAGCCGTCTCGCGCCGGACACCATGGTTCCGGAAATGTTGAAGAGTGGAAGCGGATGGAACCGGGTGTCTGCCTTCATTTCGACCACTATGAAGAGGAAGATGCAGATAGAGTGGTCAAGACAGAGGACCTATGGACAAAGCTCGGCCCACACCATCGAACAGAACAACTCATCTGTACCATCTTAGAAGAGCTGCTGCGGACCCCCTGGCAGGGCTCCCCCGCCGTCGTCACACGTACCAAGACGAGGAAGTGGGAGGTGAGTGAAGAGGAAGCGCGTCCGGCTGTGGGAAAACCGAAATTCCAGGTTAGTGCTAGGAGCGCTAACTTCGGTCAGTAGGGAACCCCATGGTGGCCCTCACAGGACAGCGCGCACCGGAAGTAGAACGGCGAAATGGGGGCTCGGGCGGTTTCAAAGCGTCCCTCTGGCCACTGATGCGATATTCGAAAGGGTAGTCTCCGGGGCCGGGAATGTGATGTCTTGGCAACCACTTTGGCATGCATATACTCAACATAGTGAGGGAATACTAATGGTGATAATGTCAACAAAACCCAGTACCTTTAGTGATAGTACATGTTTGTATACCTACAAAAAGTATAGTGTAGAAGAAGTAGAAAAATTGTATGATGAAATTGATGAAGTATTAAATCGGGTGAAAGGAAATGAAAATCTAATTATAACGAGAGATTGGAATGCAAGAGTAGTAAGAAGACAAGAACAAGGGGTATGTGGAGAGCATGGTTCAGGAGATCGAAATGAAAGAAGAGCAAGTCCTAAAGAAAAGAAGATATAATAATCAAAAATTGGATTGTAAGACATACCTACCCAGCAGCGGATGTAGATAATGATCACAATTTAGTAGTACCTAATGAAATGTAGGTTTCAATTTAAGAAGATGAATAAGAAGAAAGGAATAATAAAATGGAATTTGGAGTTATTGAAAAAGTAGAGAAAAGAGAGAATAATAATATCAAAAAGAAATAACGAAAGAACTTTGTAAATAATAGGGAGGAAATGCTATTAAAAGGAATGGACAGCACTAAAAAATATATTTTAAAAAAAAAATAATAAAGCAGTGAATCTGTCTGCGAGGAAGAAAATAGGAATTCAAATAATAGGAACGAGAAAACCGTGCATAGATGAAAAATGAGATAATAGAGTTATTGGAAGAAAGAAGAACGTATAAAAAAAGTCAATGATAGAGAAAGTATAAGGACAAATATAAGGCTTTAAGAAATCAAATAAAGAGGGAATATAAGAAGGCCAAAGAAAAATAGATTAATCAGAATTTTGAGGAAATTAAGGAGAAAATGAATGGAGGAAACCCCAATCAGGCATATAATAAAGTAAAAAGATATATTTTGGAGCAAGAAGAAAGAGAACAAATAATTTAACGGATGAAAAACGAAAATTATGACTCTAAAAAAGACAAAATATAATAATTGGTGAGATATGTTTAAAAAAAACTATACAAGCATGGAGCAGGTATAGGTGAATGCATGGAACGCGAGAAGGTAGTGTGGAGGATTAAGAAAGATTAGAAGATCGTAGGTCGTATTTTGAGATCGGAATTTGATGAAGTACTGAAAAAAAACGAAAGGTAAAGCAGAAGAAGTTGATGAAATTTCTAGTGAGTTATTGAAGATTGCAGAAGTAGTTTCAAAACAAAACTTAAACGAATTTATTTGCAGAATGCATGAGGAAGAAGAAATGACTATTGATTTTCAGAAAAGCAGGAGCAAAAGCAAATGTGAAGATTATCTTACTATAAGTTTACTATGGCATACATTGAAGATTCTAGCTAGTATAATAAGTAAGAAAATACAAAATAAAATGGAAGAAAAAGTGGGACATGATCAGTCCGGATTCAGAAAAGGAAGAGGAATTAAGAAAACAATATTATGTTTGATGCTTTTCCTAGAAAAAAGATTTGGGTACACATGCAGCATTTGCAGCTTAATTAAAAAAAAAAAAAAAAAAAAAACTATAATGTTGAATTGTTAAAAATGTTTAAAATATTGAAGGAGATAGGAGTCAAGTATAAAGAAAGAAGAGTAATATGGAAGGATCAAAAAGCTCAAATACAAATAGAACATAATGTGGGAGAATCTAAAATTCAAAAAGCAGTGAGACAATGTTTCTGTTTGTCACCAGTTCGGTTTAACCTATTTATAGAGAAAATAATTGAAGAAATGAATGAAAAGAAATCATGTGTGATAATACAAGGGGAGACAGTTAGAATGATAATGTTTGCAGATTACATTGCAATAGTGGAAAGAAGTAAAGAAGAACTAAAGAAGACATTGAAAAAGTTAGATAGAAAATAGAAAATGAAATATAAAATGAAGATGAATAAAAATAAAACAAAAGTGATGATCGTCAGTAGATAGAAACAAAATCCAATAAATATGGAAAGAGGAGGTGAAAAAATAAAGAAGAAAAAAAAATTTAATACTTGAATAATATACAACTGATGATTTAAAACTCGTCAAAACAATATACCAAAATCAAAAGCATACGCACTTTAAAATCAGAAACATTACGAAAAGAGCATAACATCATATAAATTAAAAACGACTTAACCAGTTGATTTCATAACACCAGCGACTTTAGAAATCAAAAAGAAGATGTTAAAATTAAATTATTTTCTTAATTTTAATGATTTCCTTGATTTTTGTGATTTAATGATGTTAAGAAGTGTTACACTAGGAGGAAAGTGGTACTTCAGAAATTTTTTTAAATTGATTAATGTTGTAAAAACCAACAAAAATGTCTAAACATTTTCAAGCTAAAACCTAAGGTTAAACCTTGAGGGAAAGGTTCTGCTCTTTGACACGCTCCTAAGATCGAATGCTTAATTGAATACAAAATACAACATTATTGAACTTCTTCAGGTCAGACTTTGAATTAGAAATTAAGTTTTTTTTTTTTTATTGAATTTATAAATGTAATTCTTGTTGTTTATAAAATTATTGAATGTAAAAATAATACAATAATATTAATTTTAAGAATATTTAAATACAATTTTGTATTTGAAGTCAAATGAAATAATAATTATTTAAAAAAAAAAAAAGTTTTTAAAATATGTACCAGGTTACAAGGTTGATTTCAAAAGATACTTCCGTTAGCAATCAAACTCTTATTCATTAAGGAAGTAAAAATGGCCTCCAGATGCATAACTCCATTTTCAAAATTAATGATTCCAAAAGTTTTTGAAAGAGAAGAGAGAAATTCATTTTTTTTTCCCCAAAATCTTGGTATTATTTTGTTTCAAAAGAGTAGGAAGCCTAGTCGTGTACTGATAGGTAAAATTACAAAAGTTCTATCAAGTTTGCAATATGGTATCAAAGTTTCTTATTGTAACTTTTCAAGGTCAGATGTTAAAACAGTTTTGGGTCTTATCAAATTGGATTTTATGATTCTAATCGGTTTCCATCGGCTAAAAATACGAAAACAGTTAAATTTTCAGATTTTCGGTTATAGATGAATGGAACAGGTCAACCTCTCGTTCCGTTTCTTTTAGTTCTTCAAAACTGACTTTCATTTCTATTCCAGACCGTTCATCTCTAATGTGGTGCGTTCCCGTTCTGTTCATTGACGCATTCCCTCTGCTTACCATTAGAAAATCATAAAAATTCCATTGAAAAATAACAGATTTTCGTCTCATGCATATAGGAAACCGTGCCTGGCGCTTGGTTCCTGTTCTCGTTCCACCCAGGGAAAATGATCAGTTCAGGTTCTGTCCCTTTTATTACGTTTATTTTTTCGGCCAGCACTCGGAAGAACTCGAAGACCGAAGACCTGCCTCGAAATTCGAAATGTAGACACCAGAAGCAATGTTGTTAGACATAACAAAACAAAATGACAATTGAATTTTAGAAATTTTGTCGTAATGATTATACAGTAGCGTAACCAAAGTGGGGGGGCGAAGGGGGAAAATTCCCCCCCCCCCAAGGCACCTGAAATTGAATGCAAAATATGGCAAAGATGAGCAATTTTTCGCCATTAAAACACGTTTTTTCGAAAAGTTCTTGCTCGAACAGTGATTTTACCTTCATTTTTCGTAGAATAGTTTTCTAATATCGGCCATTTTTTAAAAAACCTCAATTTTCGACCTTTTCTCCCTTGAAAATCTTGCTTCGCCCCTCCCCCTTTTGCGAAAATCCTGGCTACGCGACTGATGATAAAACCATTTATATCAGATTTGTCATATGACAAAATGGAAATATAACAAGAAATGAATCAAATAACGAAACAAAATGACAAAAAAATTTTCTTTGGTTCGCATTATATAAGAAACAGAAATAAAAACCACGAGTTCTTCTTTGTAGTTCTCACAGGTAATAATGTAAATGGTAAATATTAAATACTCGAAAAGACTATTTGTTTCATATTAACACGCCTGACCTTCTTGCTGTCTTACTTTTTTCATTTTATCTTTTGCTCTTATTCTTACATTCAAAGGGAAACTCAGTAAGTTGCTATTGTTATTGGTTATATTCTTTATCTTTTCACATCAGTAATAATTCGGAGAACCTCCCTTGAAAACAACTGAAGTCAGTTTTGGAATTTCAACTTCGCCGCCAGACAGCAATATAACTACTGCTGTCCTGCTGGATGGTTTATGGGAAGCTCAAGTTCTTTAATTTTCAAAATGTAGTTATTGACTACTATGCAACCTTTGTTGGATTAATATTAGATATAGTAATTGATGGAGTTGGGTTGTAGGTATACGTAGAAATACTGGTAAATTGATAGGTATTGACATTTTGACAAAATGATTTAGCAAAATTACAAAATAATCTTGTCCTAATATAAAGACATAACAAAATCATGAAAAAACAAAATGGCAGAATTCCAAACATGACAAAACTCGTGACACAACGACAAAAATGAAATGCTCGTCTGACAAAATGACAAATCGTTTTGTCTAACATCACTGACCATGACCAGAAGGCGCTTGCCTAACTGTAGTGCTCTGATCCTGATTTAAAGCTAGCTCATTTTAAGTAAGAAAAAAGAAAAATACTCTGGGGCTCGATCGGCACTGGGTACGGCGCAAATCAAGCTCTAGCAGTTTCAATTTCTGTTCAACTTTTCCATTTGGTAGCACTGATTTGGAATCCTGAAAATGGATGCACTGTTTGAACGGAGTAAACAATTGGGGTTATTCTAACATTTTTAATCTGTGCTTGTGTTTCGTTTTATTTTGAAAACAAAAGACTCACATGGGATGATTTTTGCTTTACGATAATGTTGATCGTAGATTCAGGAGTTGAGTAGAGAAGGTATGTGCGCGTTCAGTTTCGGTTATGGTCTTACTGTCATAATTTCGAAGTGTTTTACTGTTCCAGTTGGATTGATTAAAATGAAGTGTTCTTACTCATACCACCGATAAATACTCGAACAGAAAACTTTTAAGTTTCGTTACGGGTTTCTGACGATGTAATATAGGAAAGTAACCCATCGCGTTTCTATCCTAATTTTCCATTAAGATTACTGTGCGGTGTAAGAAGCATTCATAGTAATCTTAAAAGTCCCTCTTTCCTTGTAGTTTGTTTTTTCTTTCATTTCTTCAAGTACTCAATTATTCTGCAAATATGTCCATTGTTGAAAACTTGGCTGTCGAACACAATGACACCTATGGAATCAGCTCGATGTTCTGGGATCCTATCGAAAAATCGTGGATGTCGAGTATGCCTGCTTTCCTCTCGTTAATAACACTCGATTACCAGCCATGGGTGATGTCAATGCTCGGGTCCGTTCTAGTCGGAATGAGCGGAATCTTACCGCTCATAATCATACCATTAGATGAAACGGCTACATTGAAAACAGGAAGTAAATATCCGTTACATTTTACTATGAATATTAAATGGAAAAGTCGAACTCATTAATATTGTGTAAACGTAATACTGTACTTTCGGATGATTTCAGTATAGTATGGTGTTTTTCTGAAATGCCCTGAAATATCATCTACCAAATGTTAATACTGACGCTAAAGAAGACTTACATCACATTACTTTTCAATCCGAATTTGAAACGAAAATTTTGATTTGTTTCCCATTGTCAAACTGGTAGAATTCGTGAACATATGCAAACAGAAACGAAAATTCATGAAAATAAGAAATAGTATACGCGCTGTTTAATTTTGCGAACAAGTTTAAATATTATATTGTTTTTTGTATGCAATAACACCGCAGAAATAGTTAATTGGCAACAAACGTTAGTGTACCCGTTTATTAATGATTATGATAAATTAACACTATAAATGTTGGGAAAGTAGACGTATCAGAAGACGCGTGATGGCCTATCGATTATCTGGATCAAGTAGTTTTTTGAAGAAACTACTTGGGCATTTGCCTGCGAGGCGGAAGTTACTCTAGTGGAAAAAATTGAAAAACTAAATTAAGTAAAAGAAAAAGGAAGAAGAAAAAAGCCGTGTTAGTTGATATAGAACACTGATACTATCCCCATTGTAAATATGTACTTATGTAATTTTTTTTTTAGCGGGTGCGAAGACATTGAGAGTGCTACTTAGTTTCGCTGTTGGAGGACTTCTGGGCGATGTTTTCCTACATCTTCTACCTGAAGCTTGGAATAATCAATACTCAAATACAGCCGGTGAGTTCTAGTATAAAATTCAGTTAACCACCGCTTTTCCAGTTATTTGTGGAAATCGTTGGTGAGGCGAGTGGATCGAGATATTATTTTTTGAATTCCATGTCGACCAACCAAAAACGACTTTCTCGTCGGCATGCATCTCATCACGTGACAGAAAATCAAGTATTGAAAGTTATTTCTATCGAGTGCTTCGTGGTTTCCCGATAAGATCCGTTGGTTTGAAGAAGACGATTCAACTTTTATCTTTTTGCTCTTCTTACATCGTAGTTGGCAAATTAGCTTTATCATTGCCTGTTTGCATACAGGTGTTAGGCTTCGATTTGAAGAAAACCACTTGAGTTTTATTTTTCATTTGCGTTGTAATGGGCGAATTTCCTTTCTCGTAAGCTGTAGACAGTGGTTGGGGTTCAGTTGAAGTATTACCATTAAATCGCAGCCCTACAAGTGTTAATTTGGTACTCAGTACAAGAATTGGTGGTCTGGGTATCGGGGTCACATCTCAAACTGTGTCTTAACAATAACAGGACTAATATTTACGACTTATAGTAGAGCACCTATGACACCCGAGTATCGCGATACGCCATCTTCAGGCGTTCCACGCTCGTCGATGCTGCGGCGGCTCTAAGGGGAGGTAGAACGGACAGTCCTTTTGATTGCAAGAAAAGCATGTATGTGTATACGATTTCTCATTCTCAACACAAGGTTTGTCTATTTCTTGCAATTAAAATGGCTGTCTGTTATACCTTCCCTTAGAGCCGCCTTATCGATGTCTAACTGCTAACTGATAACGCGGTACGCTCCGCATAAAGTCTGGTCCAGTTGAGAAACATAATTTGCAACCCGCAATACATATCGATAATCAAAGTTGGAGGGGAAAGACAAGTTCAAGAACACGTTATCAGCGCCGTGAAAAAAATTGTGTTTCTTAACTGGACCAGACTTTAATCAATTCGTTATTGACTGGCGCGGAACCCCCAAAGATGGCGTATTGCGATACCCGGTCGTTCTAGGTGCTTTACTTATACTAGGGCTCTAACATTATTTCCCATGGGCGCAATCAATCCGCCATTTTCATTGCAGAATATCAGTTCAACAATTTATCATATCTCGAGAACTTCAAATACGTTTGAAGTACTTGAAATATGACATATTTTTGAACTGATATTCTGTTATCAAAATGGCGAATTGATTGCACCATATGAACGAGGATTAACTGAGGCAATTTGGCTCTTACCAAGATTGCCCAAAAAAGGCCCCCATATTCTCTCATTCTGTTTGCTAATTCTATTTTACTTTCACATTGTCTAATTCATCAGTTTTTCTGCCTCAGTATTTCAAATTTTGGCCCCAAAATGCTCAGAGGAGCTCCTCATGATGTGGGGCCTTTCGGAAATTCGGAAATTTCGACCCGCAGTCCGCCCCTACGTGTGAAACTGTATAGCCCTATTTACATTGAACCTCTGAGTTGCAAATCCGTTTTCCTCAGTCTTGATTCGTGCGCAGGACGCTCATTTTGCTTTTTGCGAGAGAAAATTCAATTATTCATATTTTTCCCCAAGTGTTTGCTTTCGTTATCTCGGTTTTATCACACCCACTAATAACAGTGATGAACGTCAGTGAATTCTGCGATTTTATTAGAATAATGGCAGACTTGTATCTAATGAGGACGTATGTCAGTTACTGATATCGTTATCGAGTGGTATTCATCGTGTGTGGAATTCCGTCTATGGATATTGATCCGTATCGTTATTGAGATTAATTTAATTGATTCCGATGGTTCCAAGGAGTGTTATCGAACATCAGCCGAACCTTAAAACGGCCTCTAATCGCGACGAAATTTTCCATTCATTCATTTATTTTCGATTATCAACTTTTGAGCTGTAGTCGTTTTCAAATTTCGATAAAAGTGCAAAAATGAATCACCTTGAGGTACACTCGAGGGGCTTAAATCCTTAAGAAAAATAACATTGTTCTTTAAAAATTCGCGTTTTAATATTTTCTAAAGTCTGTAATTACTAATCAAAATGTTATTTTCTTCAAAAATGCGGTGCTCTGGTCCAAAGTCATATAGACACACCAAGTTAGACGACTAGCGCGTTTCCGCGTTCTGCCGTCATGCCAGCGCGCTGCTATCGCTGAACTCCTTTGGTTGCATTGCGCGTATATGGACATTTTTACGTTTTTGCGGATTAGCTCAAAAACTATCAATTTTGATGAAAAATCGGAAAGAGCTAAATTTATTCACCTTGGAATTTCCCATCAAATGCGAGTAAAT